>JACDQD010000009.1:2173203-3373203 GCA_019843655.1 Lethocerus indicus | reverse complement strand
GTTGCGCTAACATGGAACCTAATTATTCTTAGAGAAAAAAAAGAAATAAAATACTAAGCCATCAATAACACATATAATTTGTTATTATAAAATGTATACTTTGCATCAGAATAATATTATACCTAAACCCGTTCAAATAAGACATTAATTTTTACTGAGATCCGTACCTAAAAGGAAAGGCTGGACGAGGACATAAAGATAAATTTAAATTTGACACTCACCTCGGCTAATAACTGCCAATTTGAATTTTAACTGCGTGTACATTTAAGGGTCGAAAACGTCCTCGGAAACCATGAAAGGCCTTGTTATCTCCCCGCGTACCCGTTTAGAACGTGCGGAATAATTAACAAACAATATTGAGAAATGGGTGAAATAAGGACAGTAGTAGTGCGTAAAAATATAAATTTGTATATTAGGCTGTAGTGTAAGAACATTATTATAAGCATATTTTAAGCCATATTACCCAAAATTATTAATGTAAGCATTATAATGAATTATTAGGAAGATTTAATATATCGTGGTATTTTTGATAATACATTTATATCAATCCCTGGTTTTAATAATATTATAATTAGTTTAACATAACTGTTTTGTGGTCTGCGAGGGGTTGGGAATAGCATAGACATACGCATACACTTAAGCCGATTAAGAAAATCCCACCCCTCAACTCAAATAAGAAAAACAACATCCCCCCAAAAAACACAATAAGGAGACACGTATATAAACACACGACAAACTAACAACCACCACAGTACAAGTGACAGTGACATCCCGAAAAACATCCAAAGTTCCAATAGTGACTAACACCGCTACTGAAGCGGTCGAAACCGGTCTAGCAAAAGACCAAACCAGCGAGAGGAGACATAAACACAACAAATCTACAATATTAGTGGTGTATTCGTAAGACAACGACCGCAGAGTAAATAGTATATTTGGTTGAAATAATTCAATACTGTTGAATGTTGAAGTGGCAGAATATGTGGCAATCCGCGCGCCAATTTGTGCGACCCGCTGGCCCAGTTCGACTCCGACCGGTGCGGAGAATTTGCATTTTTATAATGCAGTAGAAATAAGAAAAGCGACGGCGTCGGTGACTCATTGTCGGAAAACCTAGTCCGAACCGGTACATGGTGGGGGAGGGAGGATGTAGGCCACCAGCTCGGATGCAGTAGAAACAGTCATCAGCATGTTCGGAAAAGTTAAACAGAAAGTATACGAGGCAGAGAATTATAAATTTTTTTATTACTCATTTAGTATAATGTTTTATTACTCTATTTCGGACGGCAATGAGAGTTTCTGAATTATTTGGGCAACCAATTAAAATGTCTGGCAACACCTCGACCACAAGCGATATAAAAAAAAAATATAAATATCATCCCTTAATATGATATTATTTATGCGAAAAAATGTTTCGTTCTCAATTTTTTCGTGTGAAACGGAATATAATGGAAATTGTTATTTTACCTATGTCCCATCTTAAACCGGCCTCCCGTTATATAGTGGGCTACAGGCCGGTGCTGCACTGTTACTCGGTCGCTACATTTTAACCGGTCTATCTTCCGTGTCCGACGGCATAACTGCAAGGTTATTACAGACAGTTCAGGACGGCCGGAGGGCGTATCCTCCTCAGACGGGCGACTTGTTGTCTGCTCTTACTATTCGACGGTTGATTGAGCCGCTTTTACGGTCTACCGGCCATCAGATGGGAACCGTGAACCGATCGAGAAAATAAGCTGGAACCCGTTGTTCCTCTCCTTTCTACCAGTTCTGACCTGGGGGGGGACTTAAAAAGTTTGCCCTTGGCTCTAGTGCAACTCTGTCTTTTCATTATTCCCTCCTTGGTTCTTTAATGTTTCTATTCTATATTATTTTAATGGCAACTATTTTAAACCATCTTTCCTCAACTGATTGTAACAGCTTTCCAACTCCTATCAGTCCCCTATTATTCCCGAACCCTATCGACTATAAACAAGAATACGATGTGGTATGCGACCTGCCTCTGCCCACATTTTGTTCAGCTTCTCGCCACGTTCAGTAATATTCATTAATACGCATGTATTTATTTATTTTCTGGTGGTTCTTCCAATGAGGAAGGCAATTTCATAACATGGCACATCATTAGGATAACGAGTTTGCTGACTATCGGATAATCGAAAAAGATTATTCGATAATTGTATTTTCCGATTTGAGACGATTCTATGCAGAAACTGAACCCGATACGGGAAAAACTCGTACTACTGGAACACGAATGAAGGCGTATGAATAACGAAGTATGAATTATGTTGTCCACTTTAGGCCTTTTAAAATGATTGGGCGAAATGAAAAAGTGGGCCCGTTTCGAACCGTTTAAAGCCGTTTTTGCCCGAGTCCTTGTATTTCCCACCGGACTGTGTAGGCGCGCCTCCGGGTTCTCAATTTGTGCCTCGGGTGACGAAGGCCGTTCTGCGAAACGGGTCAACAACAGATTGGCCGGTCGGAATTGTATGTGTTTATACGATTGTCTCATAATTCGCGCCTAACAACAGAGCACTTAGATTATAAAGTTCAAATTGAATTCACTCGACATGTATCAATACCGACTAACCTTAATTTCAGGTATTGGTCCGGTGGTTGAAGGTTTCGACTTACATTACATTGAGGTATATACGAAACTCGAAAGGGTAGAAATGGCGCTTCGTATAATTCAATACTGAATTTATCATTATTTAATGTTACAAGCTTCAATGCGTGTTCAGAATCGGGTCGTTTGTAAGGCCCCTACTAGCAATATTCATGAATCATATGTCGTTCGTATTAAGGGAACTGATTTTATTCAATAATGTCATTAAATGCCGCAAACAACATAAAATGTTGAAATATTTCAGTTTGGAATGTCGTCGCAATTTAAATTATTGGCGTAGTTGAAAGACCCCAAAGATGCAACATTGTTCGTAAATATTTGAAATACTGTAAACAATGTATGAAAATACTAGATTTCAAAAACTTGGTTTACAATCGTTCTGTATTCTGGAGGCACGTTCATCCTCGTCAAAAACCCCTTAAACGCCCGAGATTTTAAAATAAAAATTCAAAACTTTGTTGTTGAAAGGTAAACGGTGGTATGGGGCATGTCGGTAATAACCCGGATCCTACAGAACCTTGCAAGCCTAAGCTCCGATCCGAAAGCGAATTGCCGCATTTAGAAGATTCGATTTTGAATTAATAATATAATGTAAATTCTTGTATCGAGACTGGCGGCCTACTAACTGACCAAGTGAATTCCGGGTACGGTTCTTGAGTTCCGTAACAATTATGTGGGGGTTCATCGAATGAATTATGAAGTTCGAAGCGAGCCTTAATTGTAAAAGCGGAATATTCCGAAAGCTTAATTTCCGCGAGGACTTAACCGGCCGGGAACCGGCTCCTAGTGATGGGAGGAGGGGGTTGTAGCGCCGCGGGGCTTAGGGACCGGTCTGATAAAACACACAACCGGGACAGGCTTAACGAAATAAGCCCCGGACTTCTTCGAGGGGCGTAACCTCGACTCTTAAACAGATTATAATCGCCCCGCAGCGTCTTCCTGGTGTCGGGGCGGCTAAATCATCTCGGCTGAAGTTTTAATGAGCCTCCTCCGAACACTGCTTATCCCCCGCTTTTCGCTCACCCGGCACCTACCGGGCATATCGGTTGAATGTGCCGTTCGAATTACATCAACACCGCCACCACTTAACTCACCTACCGGCCTCGATTATTATCCCGATAATCGATGAAATGGATGACTGAAATATCCGTATCGTCTGCGCGCAATTCGCCCAGTGCATGCCCGCCACGACCATCAAAGGCACCAGAGTGAGAATGAAGATGGCGAGTGGCCGAAAATATATAGTAGCAGTATATACTCAGTATTTGCCACTATAAGGCTTTCCGTGGTTCAATATCGCACCAAGAGACAGAGTAAATCGAAACTAATCTTTTAAACGAAACTTCGGCGTAGGCGTCAACCAGTTGGAGAGGTTTATTTTTCATCCGATTTTCGTCTATTACTAAATCAGCGATCCGACGTCATTCCCCATTAATGCACGGTAATTTTAGGCCTTTAACGGGGCCGATTTATTCGGGAAAAAAACCTTCTTCGACGCCGATCATAATTACGATGACTAACCGGCCCGGTGTGATTCTCGATGATACGGAAGGTAAATTATGCGAGTAAGAACCGGAGAAATTCGGCTTCCCGATTTTATGTTTCGGAATTATTTAAACATCCCGTTATATTTGGGTGGGCTGTCTGTTGGGCTTAATTGAGACTGCGAGACGGTAGGGGCCGAACTGCCTTATTCGGCTTCGTCCTCCGCACCCGGAATCGGGAAAAGGGTTAAGTCCCCGGCGGCGGGACTTTGCCCACCTCTCACCCCCCCACCCCCCCGCGTGCGTTCAAGAGCCGACCGCAGAGCGCGATTATGCGATCCGGCTAACCCTCGCCGGTATTTGACTTTTCAGGTGGTAAAGTGTGTCAAGAGAATCTGGTCCAGGGGTCTCGGACTGTCGGAGCCATAACCGCACTGTCATTCTGACTTGCACGCCGGATTATTTATGCGGAGAACAGGACGCGATATCGAAGCGCCTGTGACGGGAATTTCGGGGACCTCGCTTAATTAGCCCATAGGAATAACAAATCGCCGAAAACGAAAAAAAGGTAGCACTTAATCTTGCATAATTTATAAGAAATTATGCTAAATCATTGAGGCCCCCAATGGGTGTGTGTTTATTTTGTACGCTGTGACATGGACATAAGAAATATACGTATATTCCTGGATTTGCACAAAATACCAATTTCGACTATTTAAAAAAAAATTATGTGTAATCAATGTTTCAAATGCAGTCTTTATACGGAGCCTACAATTAACGCGTTGCTGAAATATCTACTCTTGATTAGATCTGATGAATTATATGAATGCAAAATATGAATGGCTCCTGTCCACTAGGATATAAAAATAATGCCGGGGTGTCTCATGAAATACAGTAATATATCCTGTACAAGAATACACCCTTAGAAACAAAATATGCGCATACGTATGGTTGCATTAGCTGCTAACGAAGTAACGAGTATTTAAAATATTTCAATAGGAGAAAGCCTATGGACGCAACGAACAGAATGAAATGAATTATAAAAAATTAGTACATATATATATATATATATATATATATATATATATATATATATATTCCATTATTATGCCAATGGCACATTTATAATTCGAAGAGCAAGATTGAACACGAGCCAACGGCGGCCCATTGATATTCGGTGTTTTCGAATTGAGAAACTGTAAAAATGAATGATCGGCGGACAGGGAGAAAAGTAACGGGTGGATCGGGACCGCTTTCGGAAAATGAATAATGATCATTTGAATTTCGGCCCGCGCCGCCTTATTCAGTTTATAAAGGGGGGCCGTTTATATTCATATGCGTCGGGACGGGCTAATCGTTCTCGAGCCCCGTTCGTGTGCCTCTAGGCCGATTTTTAGTCGTCGTTTGAAAATGAACCGTCGCCGCGGAACGACTGTACAAGCCCGTCTCAGTGTCGGATTCAGTTTCTCCCAATCATACGCGTAGTCACATATCGTCGGAAGTGTTGCCGTTGAAACGTTCTCGCCGTTTTCCTTGTTTCTGTTACGCAGTCTTTTATTAAAAATGTTCAGCTTAAAATTAGCTCATATCGTTCGTTAGCTTCCCGACAACCTTCCTTCGACAACGAACGGCTTAATTCTTTCGCTGCTCGTTTCCTGATGCCGGCACACGGTGGCATTGTACAGTAGTGACTAATCGAAGGCTGTCGATTTAAAATTAACAATTTACAAAAACGAAAAGTTGAATTGCGCATTTTTTTTGTAGGATATTTATATAACAGCATTACTGAATTTGTTTAAAAACCAAGTTTGTAGGAAAGGTAAAAGTCCGGAACGCCGGTATAATCACATTTTCATTCGTCTAATTATCCTCTAATTGTCCCATCTAGTAGACACAATGGACGTTAGGAGTGATGTAGTGGGCAATGAAACGAAAATAACTGCTTAATAAAGTCGGCGCGGTCTTTTTTCAATGAGGCTTAAAACGCGCTGCCGTTTAAATTGCTAATCCCGGCTTTGTTCAGACACTCTGTCCTTTGAGGCCGCCGTTTACAGATAATGCCGGTTCAACTAACTAGCGACAGTTCGCTTTTTTTATTTGTTTTCCCTTTAAATTAGCCTCTACACAAAGGCCATTATCGACTGCAGGAGAGCCTGTCCCATTGCGAGGCGGTCCGTCCAGGAAAGCTTGATTAAGAACAACTTTCAAGGCCTAACCCACTAATCTTCAGGCGTTCAGGATAAGCGTCCGGCGTATTAAATATTTCACGGTCTTGACGTACCTCTATTAGTCATATCGCTGGCCTGCCGGTCAAGCTTCGAGCCTCTAATTGCACTTAATAGGGTACACTTGGAATATGCTCTATTCGCTCGATTTTTATATGGCACTTTTATTATCTGTTACTTAGGTACAACAGAACTATCACACGGCGCGAATTTAAGGCATTTGTTCGATAGTTGGGAGCCATCTCCAGTAATGTTCCGTTATTAGTTCACCGGCCTAAGAATCAATTGCCAGTAGGAAAGTAAAACGTTCACACATGCCAAACTGTCGAAAAAATTAATTAAAAAAACAATAATGCTCTAAATACATGCTGCACTGCCCTTACACCTACTTAGGACCTTATAGTAAAAGATTAGTGACAGTACTAAAAGGATGGTTCATCATCAGCCGATGCGAACCTGCGATACTACAGTTCCTTCATACTATAGACGATAAAACATCTGATATTTGTAATATAATAACGGTTTTCGGGCAGGAATAAGGGTGCTTTACTTATAAACGAGGAAACCTTTCGACACGAACCAAAGGCCCACGATGAAGAGTAATAAATTACTTCAGAAGGATAAATAACCAGTCGCCAGACAATATTCAGAGCAAAACTTTCACACGTCAATAAGAAGTGAGAATGAACTAAAAAATAAGCTCTCTTATCAACGGAACACTTATTATGCGACTAAGCAGTAGAAACTGTTCTACCTTAAGGTTAGGTTAAGTTATAGTTATCACTGACCCTAGACCGGCTTCTACTTGTCACCTAAGTCAAATAGTGTATCCTGTTTAAAGTTAAGAGAAAGGGGTGCCAAATCCTAGTGAAATTATTTTTATAAATACAATTTTTATGATATTTGTTAAAATGTTTTTTCCTTCGGTTCAAATTTCACAGTCGGTAAAGCGACTTACTAAAGCCTGCGCCGAGTTTCCTGTTTTCAAATAATTCCCCGACTTTCCAAGCGCTCCATCCAAATTGTGCTATTTCCAACCGGTCGGACTCCTTCCTGTTGTCAGCCTTGGCCTTCATATTATTCACGGGCTTCCACTGAAATGCTGTTTAATTGTTGTAATTATCTTTGGAAACGGCTGAGTCAGAACGATTCTTCGCTTCAATTTCTCTCATTATGCATTATATACGCGCTATTGAAAAACAAACCTCTTTATGTTTGTAAATATTAAGTTTATTGTAATTAGAAATCGGGCTTCTGTTAACGCTCTCCCGACCGCATGCAGGTCTTCAATACCAAAATGGTACGAATACATTCCAGCTATTAGATTAGATATTGCAATCCGGATGTACATACCGGAGGGGATATTATGATTGATTTGAAAAGGAAAATGTAAATGTTCGTGCACAAACCTATAATTATTTCACCGTTTGATTTATCTGCAGGTATCAAAGTGTCTTGAACTGGCCTGATAGTAGAAATCGTAAATTAACGGGAAAGCCTACCTTTTAATTCACCTTGATCGATAACGTGAATTTTTGACGTTAAATTATAATGCAGTTTTTCGCTCTTATCAGTATAGGAGAAACTTCGAAATGTCATTACTAAATGCTATTCGGCCACTTAAAAATAAATTCTCTCATTCGGTTGGTCACGAAATTAAATAAACTACTAACGATATTCCAAAACCGGTCTATAGAAACTGCCGGTACGCCGAAAACATGCCGAAACCTCTCAAATAAAGCTTCTAATCGACGCCGGTCGTAAGTGTCTGAAAGCTTTTCGCGCGGGTGGTCGGAGCTTGGACGGGCCGCATTTTTCGCCGATGACTATAAGACCGGTTTCGGCGATTCGCCATGAGACGACGACGTCTTCCGCAGTGTCCCAACAGGTTGGTCGTGAACCTCGTGAACGCTCGACCCGCTGTTATCACAATTTCAGTGACAACAGTTTGCGGCCGTAACTATTTACGTTGGTCACCCATAAATTTTTGTTTTAGTGATAAACAGTATAAACAATAACGGCGATTTGGAAAATATTCATGCACCCAGGTCGCATTGACTACAACCCTCACAGATATTAAAGCACCTAAATATTGATAGTTGATATACAACTATTTTATGTTTATGTGTTTAGTCTGCAGGTACATAAATCGTTTCGTAAACGGAATGCTACTAGTTACTCCATTAACGCGACGACCCCGGTATGAAAACATTTTTATTTCCTGCCGGATATTTCAATATTTTTAAACAAAATTAAGTAAATAATATAAATGTTTTTGCGTTCAATATGTTATTCAGATGCATTTTCCAAGCATGCAAATTCCTAAATGCTCCGGTGAAAGCGGATCGTTGGGAAAAAATGCTTTCGTGAGAACATTCTTCAGAACTGCGTCTCCGGCTCTAGTACTGGGCGTTCCTACGCCCACTGCTGTCACGAGGACTCTTCCGGCTTCATCATCATTATCAACAAGAGAGTGATTGTAAATGTGTTTTAAATGAATACTGTTACGGTTTAAAATAAATCAACGAACTCTACTTCAGCCAGTTGTCCGTTCTTCCGTGGATGTAGAGAAATCAGAGTTACGAGAGCCGAACATTAATAAATCTTTACCCCGTTCTGAATACGCTGGGACATGAACACGAGACCTCGGATTTCGTCCGCGGCATTTCGGAAATTTCGACACCGCGGGTCCGTGACCAGAGGCGTGTAGCAACTACCGCCTGAAGCCGGTTTCAATCGGCGACACCCGGATCGGAATCGGGGGCGCGCTCCTCCATTGTTGCTGACCGGTGGCCGAATTCCCCCTTTGTATTTCTTTTTCGGTCAAAGGCTGGGCCGGAGTTTCGGGCGGTAATCGATGGCGGGGGCCTATTGTTGCCGGAGCGACGGGAGGGGGCCGGTTTTTAAATATCAAGGCCCCGCCGAGGGCGACGGCTCATCTGGGCGACGACCCAATTCTAGTCGATGGAACGTTTAATTTTGCCACCGGAATATAATTTATGCGCCGGCCGGTCACGATCCGCCACCGGTCCGTGGCAATAAAGACCGACTGATAATCGAAAATTCACTCCCCGATATAGGACTGGTAGGAGAGATTAAGTTCCGACGTGTATTGCCCGACTTAAACCGTAAATTAGGACTATTGGGGCCATTACTAAAACGGACATCAGAATTGGCAATAAACCAAGAAACTAACATTCCACAAACCCACGTTGGAACCGACTATGCGATTCTACCGAGACATCCAATCTCGTCGCTCGCATCCAGAGATTCAGATCGAAAGGCCTTCGAACCATCCTTAAGCTCCCCCCGGTATGCTTCGAATCACACCGTTCATCACCACCTCAAAGTACTGCCAGTTGATGAATTTATAAAATCCCGCCTACTAAAATTTTCACTCATTGAAGCCCTCTCCTCCGTTACCCATCTATTATCCCCCTTACTTAAATACCACTGGTCTAGAGATTTACAGTAGCCCGGATACACGCCAAAAGTGCCATAATTGGGGCGGCATCTTTATCGAGAGAATCAAGCGGAAAAATAAATATTCCGCAACGGGAACTTGACCGAATGTGGGGTCCATATGACCTAGACCGGTTTCACTCATTGGTCCAGAGTTATAATCTACAGAATTTAAATTTCAAGTACATTCAAAACATACATAGTGTACATAGTTTAGTAACCGAGCAATTGTTCGCCAACGTTTGGAATATACTCGTTCGAAAATTCTCCCCAGTTACAATGAAAATTTAAAGCCGCGATTGAACGGGAAATTGAAAAGTGGAAATGCAGGCGAAATGCGACAATTCACAATTGGATCGCATTCGAACCAGCCACAAATACGGAATTAATATCCCGCAAGTAATTATAAGGCGACGTAACTGGACACGTTATGCGCGCTTTTTCAAACAAACTCTCGGTACCTGTACACGGACTAACGCCCAGGCCTGGAATCCGCTAATTCCACGGAAATTATGAATTTGAAACCGGCGAGAAATTGGTTTATTTTAGATGCAGCGCTCGGATCGCATTGAAAATTGGTCACGTTCCGGCCATCATTTCAGTCGCGTTTCGTTCAACCCCGATCTCTTCCCGTTACACAACAGATAAATAAACGGGAAGAACGGGCTCGGTGCTAGAGAGATCGTAAAAGGTGGCTCTCTGTTCCCGTTTTTTTTGTATTCCCCTCTTCCTTTCTCCCCCACTCTCCGTCCGCGTATATTTAAAAAAATGGGGGGGAAAAAGAGGGGAAGAAATTCAATTTGCAGTTATCATAAATAAAATATGCCGCCCCTTGCCTGGCTCCAGTGACGCGGGGGCGGCGTGGACTCTCGGGTCGCGTTAGGCCGTTAGAATTTTTATTGCAGAACCAGAACTGGGCGCTCTCTCGTTTAATAACCCCGGCCGGGGCTGTTTTTCATCATTCCCGTGGATAATTTACGAGTGCGATCCGAGTCCATATTTTCTGAAGCCTGAGGACCCCGGTCGTCGTTGGCTCCCCGGTTCACCTCCTCCCAGCCGCACGCTAATTGGCCTAATCTCAGATCGTGTATAAATCTGCGCCGGCGCGTTTACATCCTCCGATCATCATGAATATCGACCGCTTCGACAAAACACTGCGTAATTTCATGCATTTGTTATATTTTAACGCGACACAAAATCGATTAAAAGTCTAAAACATTTCCCGCCTCGGATGAGAAAACGTGTAAGTTGTGTAACGAGATTCCACCGGTGGTTGATAGCGATGACGAAATTGACAATTAATTTCCCATTTCTTTTACCCGCTAAACTCATGAAAACTATTCCCGCGGCGAAATTAACCAAAGGATGGACGAAATCGAATATGGTAGGCGTTTTGTTGACAAAAATGACGGTCCCAAATTTCAATTGTATAAAAAAAAATTAATAGTTTTTTCTTTCATTACAATTTTTATGAGTTTTCATCTCAATTTATTAAATATAGGTTTGCGAAGTATCATCACTGTACATAATGCGAAAATGTATAGACTGTCAATACACTCAAGAGTATAAATTCGCGCAGCGAATGATAGGATGGACGAAATCGTAGGATAAACAGTTACGATCCAAAAACAATTAAATTTTAAAATGTACTATTTTGTAGATATGTGAAGTATTAATAATCTACTTAATTACACAATTAAAACCGTCAATTAAAACAAGAAATTCTTTTAACACGAAAAAATATTTCTCACCCCATGGTTTCGTGTCAAACGATTTCCACTGTAAATTATTGCCGGTTTTCTCTTATCCCAGACCGGTTTCGACTTACCGCCGGTCTCGGTAGCGTTATTTCAGTAATTAGGCGAGTAATTCTCGACTATTCCCTACCGAATATTTCGCTGAACTGGTGGGAAAGGGTCGGGGCGCGGTGGAAAAGCTAATTTGTTACGTGTCACTATCGGACGTTCCGCATGAAACGGGATACGTCATATCAAGGCGAAGGCCGAACGAGCCAAGTTGACATTCGGTTAGGGACATTCATGACGTATCATACAGTCGAAGAAGCAACGGCATGGGAGAATCTGTATATAAATTACTCTTCATCATGGAAGGATAAACTGTCAGGACCCGTCAAAAACAAACCTATGAAAAATATTTTCATGGTAGAATAATCAAATACTTTCATTAATCGATTAGTTGCAGAATTAACTTTCAATTTACGCATCACGAATTTGGTGACAGTTTAAAGTCAAAAATCCAGACTTATTGATTTCAAAAACATTTTTCTGAGTACTACATGAATATCCAATATTATCAGTTGATAGCAGTCCATAGAAAAGTACATGTCAAATTAGGAATATGAATTTACTAAAGATTGGTCTTTAATAATTAATCATTCAATTCCAATTACTTTATTACACATTTACTTTTTAATATATGTACAAACTACGTTTATTAGAAGTTTTATGTTACCTAATTAATCACGTGACAAGATTTTTTTGCTAAAAACTCATAGCTTAGTTATACGCGTTTATTGCAAACCTGAGAAGTTTAATAGTTTTAAGTTTTGAAATGGAGACGGCGTTTCGGAATGCCATCCTATCTTCGAAGGTGGGCTTCAAGTTAATTAAAAGTTTATTCCTTGGCCCGAGACCCGGAATGAGACAAATTAGTGGGCCTCTTAGGGAAAGTTACAAGACAAATATTTACGTTGCCGAGAGTGATTGATTGAGTCGTAGAAGGTTGGAGGAAGGAGAGTTTAAAAAAAAAAAAGACAGAAAAATGATTAAATGCCGGTCGAAGAATGTTGAGCTTACAAAGAGAAAACAGAGTTGATTGGCTGACTCGACAAAAATTATGGCCGAGCTTGAAAATCCCCCCGGATAAATTATGGAATGAAAAATAGCCTCGCGCTAGATGAAATAGATCAACTTGCCGAATATCGGTCTCGATGTGTTTGTTTTAAATCCGGGGACCGTGACAAATATGTTGATAAATTAATATCGTTTAATTTACTTCCAAAAAACGCAGTCCTAAATATTTCTTAACCCTCCCATCGATAAGCCAACTAACTTACTGATTTATCTACTCACACTCTCTCTTTCTTCATATATATATATATATATATATATATATATATATATATATATATATATATAATTAATAGTGCAGCGTACTCAAGTGGCGTTTTAGTGCACCACTCAATTTTCATCTAAACCCTACGTCATATAATATACATATTTATATATAAATATTTCCGTCTTCATTAGGATAATACAGTTATTTATTATACTCTCGCGTGAATATACAACCCAATTGACTCGCATGCATCAAACAAAATACCACATAACTCTGAAACCGAATACCTCGTCTATTATGCTTCCGTTCTACCGATTCATCACGAGAAAGCGACACTGACACTCTCAAATACGAGAGACATAATGCCTGGAAAGACATTTCAAATCGAATAACAAGCCTTTCTAAATCTTATCAGAATCGTGATCTTTCGCGCACCAGGCCACATATAAGTACCGAGTACTTACTGCGGATGACGTGTTTGGCAATGTTCTAATTGAAGAATATCATATTATAGTTTAGTGTCCCTGCATGATAATTAATTATCTAATACCGACATTTCGGAGATATTGCGCCCATTGTAATTGTCCCCATGAAACCGTCACTGATAAAGGAAAATTCACATTTTCCTCGTGCATTCCAAATTCAGACCGAATTGGCACGAACGTCAGATTTAGATCTTAATTAACAACAAATCGAGCCGCCAAGGCTGGGCCCACTGTCACTACAGTTTACAAATTTGTAGTGGCACTTGTAACGCGGAAAATGTAAAGTCTTTTCAATCGACTGTAAACTGGATCCGAGCGCATAACTCTAGGATTTTTTCCACGCGTTAATACAACTGCAAGGCCGGAAAGTAAAGGTATGAACACGACTAACAGTCTTCAACTTGAACTCAGAGTTAAATCTCGGGACTATAGACCTAAATTGCAAATTTAAAAGAGGCTTCGCGTTATATTATTCGATCAACAACAACCTATTTACTCCATTTAATATCTTGTGTACATCATGTTGCTTATTTTACGAGAGAAATTAATCTTTAAATTAATTTTAATTTAACCTAATTTATTTTATGGTTCGTAAAAATGAATCTTAGGCAAATGATCGTAGTCCAATATTTTGAGTGTTGGGTAAGAAAATTGGACAGGAAAATAACAGAGCAGTAAATATTCGACGAATTGATATTTCAGTTCCATTTCAGTTTTCTTATTAATTGGCAGGACGGCGCGATTTTTATTTGACATAACCTGAAATCGAAGGGACGACGCCACAAATCATCCGGCCTAGTTGAGACCCGTCGGTTAACATAACAGAGACACGAGTCTCCGGATTAAGAGAGAGAGAGAGTAGAAACAGTCATGATACAAGGAGAGGGACGAAGACGAAGAAGAAGGAGGAGAAAAACGAGAAACGAAGAAAGATAATCGTCCTTGATATAGATAGGTCGATAAATTATTGGCATTGCGCACTTGATCGGTCGATCTCCGCTCGGTGTCGACACCTGCCCGGTGAAATCCGATCGGCTTAAAAACTCCTTATTTGAAGAGAGAACAGGCTCGGATGTGCGTAAGCACGAAAAGGAGAAAAAAAAAACATTGCCGACGCCTCAGGGCCGACAGTCAATAAGGAAAGTATCCAGAAAGCCGGCCTTTGAGGGTTTTTGAAAAAGGCAATAATTGACTTTGTCCAGCCGGTTATTGATTGAACCGTTCGAAGTGGACTCAAGGGGGGACCCAATTACCTCTGTCTTGAATAACCTTAGAAAGCCAGCGGACAACCGAAGATTCTGTACGCATTCTACGCGCTGGGAGCCCATTTCTGTAAACACGCCGTTACAGCTTTCTCCCCCTACACTCCAACCACCACGGACTATCAATAGACAATAAACTCGTGTCTAATGACTATTGCCATTGTTATCACTCAATAAAACATTTTATTCTTACGATTATTATACATTATGGCTTACTTGCATGCATGCTTCCGCCGTACAACTTCAATGAAAACTGTTTCTTACCTGAAACACAAAAAAAAAGCGCAGTTAGTAATCGAGTCACATAAAACGAATATATAGCAATGAACAACAAATAAAATACATAATAAGCGTGCATATAACTCTCAAAAATGAATGTGTCGAAAATTCATGAATTTAATCAAATGATTAACTCTGATGGCGGAACCAGTAAGAGTTCCAAACGTTGGAAGCAGGAAGAAATCTTCTGTCTCTGTTTGGTAAAGGAAAATAATCAAAGAGGATACGGTAGATGGACTACAGGAATGTTTGCATTCGAATTATTTATTGCCCGGGAACCGTTTAAAAACATCTGGAGTTATTACGAAAGTCGTTCGGTTCTTCGGAGGCCTACACTAATAAAATGACTGTTCGGTCGGATAAGCGGTCGAACAAAAAGGAAAACAAGCCAAATAAGGTTTGCCGCGGTCAGTTTATAATCACCGGTTCGAATCTGTCTTCCCGTCGGGGAACAGTGTACCTTCCTTCCGAATTTAACGGGTCCACTCATTGCGCTACTTCCGCCCCGGATGAGCCTCGATTCGAAAACGATTAAGCCCATTCTCCCGCTGAGCTCGTCTACGGAGCGAAGGCCGAATTGCCAACCGCAGAATCGAAGATTGACCCGCGCATATCCGAACGAGAGCTAGGAAAAACCAGCCCCGTCCTATACAAAATATGAATATATTACAATTTTATACGCTCCCTCGCATAACAAGAAGTAAGTTCGGACGCTCCTCTCGAAGCGGCGCTCTTTTACTGCCGCGCCCTGGAACTAAATACATTTTCTAGACGCAATAAGCGGACATTTTACGGCCGAGATTCAAGGCACTGGAAGACTAATAAGAAAGATGTGCGGGGCGTCCGGGGGGGGGGCAATAAAATTGAACCACGTCAAACGGAAAAAGTGGAAATAAAAATGAAGACGAAAGTCAGCTCCCATAAAAATAGATCCGTGTATATTTTATACAGCCTTATTCGCCGCCTTCAAGCAAACAAATAACCGTGTGACCCTATTTCAATAACCTTCTTTTTTTATTAATATCTATTTTTTCAATATTTCTTACATGTAGGCACGTTTTATACCGAACACTCGGATCGCCTTATGAGAAGAATAAAAATAGGGGCAAATAATACTAGAAGTTGGACTTTGTAATTAATTAGACAATCAATAATGTTGAAATAAGGTACATTCTTTATCAAAGACATCGCGCGTACTTTAATACAATGCGAATTTAAATACTCATAGACTAAAACTTATATTACTGTGATCTTATTTGTGAATCAGGATCTAAGCAGAGTAATCTATATATAGCTCTTATTTACCTCATCAACACAATGTTCCCGTCAAGAATATTGTTTTATAAGTATACAAAAAGTGACCGGACCTGAGACCAGACTTTCGACCCGTTGCAAATGTGAACTTCGACGGCGTGTGAAGTTCGAAGTGCGGAACTTTCAAGCCGTCCTTGACACAGAGGGGCCACTCCTCGTCGCTCTGACCGTTCTTCCCGGAAATCGAATCCTCCCAACGGCGGGTATTGTCTCCTCCTTAACTTACGCCTTCAATTTTTCCTTTTCGGGAGACAAGTAACCTTTTGTATTCAACGTGGAATTCACTGTACGGTCATATAGGGCCCGAAAATAAAGTGCGCGAAATGCATTTCTGCGATAATCGCTCTTCATGTCCGTCGGACGTGATCAAACCGCGTGACAACACTCTGCGTATATTTTGCTGTATAATGTTGGAGGGATAGAAAAAACAATATAATTCACTGTAATTAATTGGAATTCTAACAAAACTTCCATAGCTATCGTAAAACATTTCCGTTTGTGTGTCAGGAAATTTTAACGGGTGTTCTTTCGTTTTACGACCACAAGTTTCAGATTGAGTTTCTCACAATTCCTAGACCACTTCGGGAAGAAGATATAATGAAAAATTGAAGTGGTGGTACTAGGAAGTAACGCTCGTTGAAATTGAAATATTCAAATACAGATTTTCTAGAGAGAGGGAGAGAGGTCTTGGCCGGGGCAGGTTATTTGCGCCGCGGGCGCCGGCTCCAAAGGCAAATATTTTCCAACAAATCCGTACGAGGAGCGTGTGCGAATGCGCACTGGAAAACACGACCCGCCGAGTCGTGCTCACGCATTATACGGGCCCCCAAAGGGGAAAAATAATTCAACTGCGGGGCCCGGAAAATTCAGAATCGTGCCCATTCTGAAATACGTCTCTCTCTCTTTCGATGCGCTCTACCCGATGCTTTATTGGGTTCACGAGACGGGATGAAATGAGGAACTCAATTTTTAAATGTCATTTCTTTCTCTCTCACTCTCCTGATTTGTCCTTGCATTGTATTCCTAATCAATACCTCTCCCTCCCACCCCGGCCCCTAAGTCGCGTTCCCGGATCTCTGAGATGTTAATCTCCAGGAGGCATAACTGTAAATATTATGTTTATGCTGTGTACAATGTCAACGTCTCGACAAATGATTTATGGTCGAGAGAGACTGCAAGTTGACCCCAAGAGACACTGCGCTAAACTGCGGTAAATCTGTACCTCAATCGGAGAGTTTGAACGGTCTCACTTTGAGCCGTCGGCAAATATAGTTGTTTGAAATAGTCATGACTAATATTTTAGGTTTGGTCTTACGTCATAAACCTAAATTATTTTTAATAGGATCCGAGGAAATTGTCAGATTAATGCTTCTGTATTTCTATTTAAAAACGAAATCAAAGTCCACATCGTAACGTGTAACCGTTCAGAGAAACTGAACCGGCATGCAAGAATTCATCCGGGTTTGCAACTGTACAACTTTCATTCGGACGACTTTTCCTATTACATTTGAATAATAGCCTAATATTACTGACAAATCCACCGGCTTGAGCGAAACCGCAGTTTTTATTAACTTTTATAGACAGTCACGCTATTCATAAATGCTATTGGGTGCCGATCGTGACCAAGCTGAATGGTAAGCCTCAGACAATGATAATTCCTAGGAAGCAGAATCTAGATCGGAGTAAATATATATATATATATATATATATATATATATATATATATATATATATATATATAACGCTAATTTAAAAAAATGTACCGTTAGGAATGGTGAATAAGAAACAGGTATTACTCTACTGTTGATCATAAAATCTAGATATTTGCATTCATATATACCAACAAATCCATTCTTTAAATTGGATGTACAATTGACATGTTGAAAATATTCAATAAATACACCTTCCTGATTAATGCAGTTCCGGTGAGTTATTTCCTTAATAGCAGCGTCCCGTTATAAGGTCCTAGATAAGGTCCTATTTAGCTTCAGTTTATGAATCTTTGTTCGATCCCCGGACCAAAATTTCCAGAAAGCTGCTAATATTTTCTAACGTTACCCAACTTTAAAATAACTTGAAGGTATGCAGCTGCAAACGATCTTCTTTACCAGTTCCTAGACTGGTCTTGTCGGAATTTTGAAAAAGACCTCTCAGGGTTGACTGGAGATTTATACTTAATGTTTTTTCCCCCCACCTGGATTTTCCCGTCTCCAAACTGACACGTGGAGAAATTCCCGTTATTTGAGAAAGGTAAGAAAACATTAGCGTTTTCCCATTAACTCGTCCAGAAAATCTGGACCTTGGCACGTAAACCCGTCGCGCGCGTTGTCTGACTTTTTACGAATTCAGGAAACGGCCGGGAGAGAAACATCTGTCGCTGGATTTCCGACGTTTTATAAAACTGTACGTAAAAGGCTTAAAATCGAATAGGCCGAGGAATAAACTCAGAAATGGAATGGAATGTCGGACGATTTGCCGTTGTGATGACGGGTGGAGGGGGGGGGGGTCAGACACTTCGGGCCGTTAGGTTCACGATGTTAGTGGGATATACAATTTTGTCACCGCTAGTCGGTGACCATAAAAGTCGGACCAGTTCCATCGGTGGTGAGGGAGCGGGGCCTTGGGGAGCAGATTAAAATATTGTAATTCGCGTCCGGGGCGGCCCTGAACCGGGCTCGGGTCTCGAACTTTGATCCCGGGACAGGAGGAGGACTTTCAAGCGCGACCGAGAGAGAACCTAACCGCAGGTGAACCGACCGTGAGAGCGAGCCGGACAGCCGCTTTCCGGAAAAACCGCGCTGTTCGAAACGACCGCACTCGAAGAACTTGAACGGATACGGAGGAACAAGAAACACTTCATCCTTATCCCAGGTTCGACGCTATACCGTACGTGTCCTACATAAGAGTATCGCCCGACGAACACCCTAATAGATCAAATATTTTGGCTCCGACAAGGTAGGAAGCACTTGAACAGAAAAGTGTAAACAGGACCGCCTACTGGGTAATAGTTAAATGTCCATTACATAAACCACATAAAAACCAACACGAGGTTGAATATAAATCCAGAATTTTCCACGTGGAAATTACCTTTCAGCGCACCCATTTACATTCTGGCACCGTGATAATTACGACGCAAACCGGTCTACATAATTCAGTTGTTTCTCCCGATTTTCTTCACTCGCCGGCATCTGCATACCGGGGACCGGTCTACGGAAAATTGATTTTCCCCGTGGAAACCTTCCGGATTTATAGTCACCCTCGTGACTACGAATCGTAATTTATAATTTAACGTACCACGCTCGCGTTCATACTGGGTTATTTAATGGGACGGAAACACTTCGGCGAACGGCAGGAGTTGGAGACCTGCAAAGAAGGTGCGAGAGTACAAGACCCGGGCGGGGAGGCTGAAGAAATATGGGGACCTCGCGTCTAGTAGACGACCTCTAAAACCAGTGTTTCAGACTCTCAACACTGATGAGATTCTGAAATAGTTTTACAAGCGTTACATCGGCGGAAACTGCGGAGCGAGCGGCGGGCAATCGAAAAAAAAGGGAGAGAGAGAGAGAGACTTATCTCGGGTCGAGATTGAAGCCTTGTCCGACATTAAACGTCTCTATATCGCGGTACGTCCGCCCCAGAAAGAAAAAACGGGGCCGTAAAAGGGCTTTTTTGCGACAAGGACGCGGATGATAGAACTCGGCTGATTGCAATCAGCAACAGATCGACTGTCGGCGTTTATTTACACGGGTTTAATATTTATTCGCGGGGATGCTAATAAGACGGCTCAATGCCGCGGCGACAACGAAGTCGTCAAGCTTGCGTCCCGGAGAAAACTTTCAATTTCTCCTCCCATTCCTATGCGTTTTCAATTTCTTTGAAAATTCACAAATCAACCGGGTAACGGCCGCTGTCCTAACGCCGGCAACCGAGACGCCGTTACGGGAGCGCATTACATTACAACTGTTGGCCAGTTCGCAGAAGTCAACTATCTCAGGAGAAATCGATTAAGTGATTTTTCACTCGAGGTTTAGGGTGCTTTGCTGGGAAACGAGGAAAAGTTGAAAACAACGTCAAAATAAAATAAATACATAATAAATAATAATAAAAATTACTAACAATGAATTTTAAATTTACCAGCCCGCATTAATCCGGGTCAATCCTTGGCCGCGGGGATTGGTTTCATGGGAATGTAAAACTTTTAAATTCACCAAAATTCCGTTACTATTACTCAAAATAATACAGCATTAATTTTATGAGGTATAATTAAGTATCACTTAACGCGATGACACAAAAAAAGTTACTGCGGGGGCATCGCTCTCGAAATTTTTCCAGGACGGCGTCCGGGGCCGCCACCATGACTACGTAATATATGCAGCGGGGGCTGATCTTATCTAAGATTGAAACCAATACTCGTAGATCCTCGTACCCTTTCGGTCGTTAACCGGGACCTAGAAGAAGAAGAAGAAGTCTTCTACTCCTCCTCCTCCTCCCGCCGGTTCGAGCCCCGAGAGGAATCCGTCCGAGGAATAATGAGGAACCTATCGGAAGGAAGGAGGATGGGGTGTGTACCCGATAGGCCGCACGGGGTCGTAAAAGTGAACCATTACGGGAACCCGGTCACAGAGCGCCGCTCCCGACAATAAATTAAGGCTGACAAATTTTAAAACAAATGGGTTCCGGCCCGATTCGAATGATAATAAGAAACGGGATAACGGATGGGTCGTCACTTATCCAGAGAGATTTCGGGACCGGAATAACATTACACTGGGGGATGTCCTCGCTGTTTTGTCCACTCCGTTATTTTGTCTTTCGTTTCTTACTCTTTACTACTTCGGTGGCACTTTTTGCTCTGCCGGATTGTATGAACAAAAAACAGTGAACGCTGGACAGTGAAAATTATGCCGCTATTCCTTAATTAGCAGGACCGGTCGTCAGTAGTGCACTAATCTAATATGCATTTCTATGCATGCGTAGCATATGCTACGTTAGCGGTTGCGGTTCCTCTAACTGGGGTAAAACGAAAATCTTTCTATATTTATGACAGTATTATCCATACAAATGGATTAAATGAACTATTGTAAAATAAATGCCCTTTTATTTGTTCCGTATCGAATTATTGCATATCAATGGCTGTAAATGTAAAAAAACAAACGTAAAAAAATAATTAACTACAAGATTCCGACCTTAGAAAGCGATACTATACTTTTCACTCGACCCTATAATTTAAAATCTTTAAGAAAAAAATAGGCCTTCTCCAAATTAACACCTTGAAAATTGATGCCGAGGTCCAGAATGTACGATCTCTCACCGTTCTCTGTTCTCTATCGTGACTTGAAAACAATAAGGACCCGAAAAAAAGACCGAAAATCGAACGCCAAATGCGGAGTTGACTGGAGGGCCGAACTCGCGGGGCGGTGTCCTTTAATTATAGCCCCGACCGGCGGCCATCAATCAGAAGTCGCAAATTGAAAATTTCACACGAGCGCCTTCCTTATAACGGCGACGGGACCGGATAATTGATAGCTTACAGGACACGCTCATTCCTCCTCACAAGGGGCGGATCGCGATACCGCGACAGCCCGAAATAATTTACCGCCCTCTTCTGAATGTCATTGCCGGCGAAAATACCGAACGTCATCCCCGGGTCTTTACCGGGCCCCGACAAGCCCGGAAAGCACGTCCGACTTGAAGCGTGGGACGTAAATTGCTGCCGTACAAATGCGTTCTCTTAAATAATAATAGTTAATGGCTAGGCTCTTATCATACATAATTTTTTTGTTAGCTATACCCAACCATGGAGTGGAGACGGAACAATCGTGGAAGGATCGTAAAGGTAAATTTTTGAACGAAAACCCTGATCTAAAAAGACGCAAATTTAGAATTTGCGACTTGAGAATACTCTGTAATCAATATTAACACGTATGAGAGTATTGCTCTCGATATTGTCCAGTGACTCGTTCTTTAACCCTCACTTCTGAACTAATTTATCGTTGGCACATTCTTGCTGATCCCGGCAAATCTTCAATAGGTATACTTTTTCTCGTTTCCAAGCAACTTACCGTATTCCTTTCCCTACCCAAAAGTAATCAACATTTCGACTTTGGAATTCATTTTATTTTGCTAAAAAAGAAACTTTAATTATTAATCTACTATATATTCACCAATATTACCAACAACTCTCTGCGAAAATAGTTCAGAATGATAGTGTTAACGTTACTGGGCGTAAATACGTACCCGTACGTCGGACAAATTACGAAACCAGTGCGTGGGGTTAAAGGAAGGGAGGTGGAGGAGGGCGAGGAGGGAAAATTTGTAACGAACGATCGTCTGACATTTAAGACAAGTCAAGTTTTAAGAGAGCGACCGTCGTTAGCGAACCCTCCCATTATATATCTGTCGGATTGGAGGACACGGCCGGCGGAATTCTCTCATGTCCGATGACTAAGGGGTACAAATTTAATGACTGCAAAGGCTACAAAGGAGATATGGGGGGGGGAGAATTCTCCGGCAATGGATCAACTCAAACAATGGCCGAGAAACGTTACACCGACACGAAGGGTACCAATCGGTAATTGTTGATAATTACCGACCGCTCTCGACATTTGTCAGCAGTTTTGCTTTCAGGCTCGCCGATGATTTCAAATGACCGCTTCGCTCTCAGCTAAACTACAGTGAAACTCGGCTCTAATAAACCTAACTTTTCCACAATAATATCGAAATATATAGTTCAATTATAATAATCCATGAGGAATGTATCTAATTTTGAATTTGATGTGACACTAATGATGACAACGAGAGAAAAAAAGGAAATAATTTTTGGTCGCTAAAACATAATTGATAATTGAATTACGTTGAATTATTGCTTACGTAGGATATAACGCAATTTCCCATCTCTGCTCGCCAATTTGGTTTAAAACCTGTATATCACTGTGCTGGCAGGATAAAATAATATTTTAAATTTGTTTAAATGTTTTAAAATAATGAGAGAAGAGGATATTACAATTATACGATCCTTTTGGTCCTTATTCCGCCGGGACGTGAATTCCAAATATTCGCACCCTGACGTACTCGCGTGCCTTAACAATCCCGACAAATTTCCTCATTTATTTCATCCTTTTATTAAAAATATCATTTCAGTTCAAACGATGCGAGGGTATGCTTTCATATAATATATATTCAATCTATATTAAATTGGCAATTTGAGGCCGGAATGAAGCACGAAAAAACCGTTTTGAATAAAGCCCAGAAAGAATGTTCGACATCGGGCAAATTATCTTCCCGATTCATACCGGTGGCCATTATTCATTCGGGAATCCGAAATTCCAATGCTCACTGTATATCGGGAATCTTATTTATTATTTTCTTTTTCGGAATCCCGACGGAACCGGTCGGGACGCTCTGTTTTCAGTAGTCGTTTATAAGCGTCAGTCAGCCTTGTCGCGGGGAGCAACGGTATCCCCCCGACCCTCAACGACCGGGACGACGACAGGAGATAAGAAGCTTCCCATTATATATAACTGTGGGCGACGAGTCGGTCACGACTTGGGCAATCGTGGATAGGCGAAGAGCCCAACCTGGAAATCCAGAACGTCCGGCACACTCCGATTCGTTTATTATAGAAATGTTTTTCAGCTCGAAACGCATCAAAAGTTTTTATTTATGAAAAAAAATTGAGGTGAAAATTTGGTGACTAATCTCTCATCACAAACCTAATCTCGTTATCGGGAATTTTCGGAGGAAGCAGTTGTCCATAAACAAGCTACGATACTCCAGTATTCCATGCTCAGGTTTCATTAGATAACTGGAATGCTGGAAACCTTCGAACTTGATGAGAGAAAAAAACTTGAATAGAAGGAAAACAAAAGTAAAAGGAACATCTTTAACAGCGCTCCACCGGCGGACGGAATGCTACCGACGATGGGAAGAAGGCGAAATCCAATCGGACCACCGTGTTCAGAAGGAATATGACTCGGATTGAAAACCGAGTCTAGCAACGGTCGCTCGTTACAGGTGCGGCTCGTTAGTCAGCGTCTGTCGCGTGACAAAAACAAGCTACGGCGACCGGCCAAATAATTTCCTCCCTAATACGACAGCCGAGTGGTTTAAGGCCCCCAGAAGAACCCGACGGTTGTCCCAACGTGGGATGTCTCTGACCCGGATCGTCGGGCACGTCCTCAAACCTTAAATAACTTATCGGTTATGCCCAGGTCGGGGGGGCATTAAAATGCCGCTTCAGTCTTCGCCCTATAAATTCCCCCCTCGAGCGTTCCCTTTCCCTTCTCTCCCTCGGCCTCTATTTATTGTATTTGAAAGCGGGATTGGACGTGTCGATCGTTCGCTCGCTTTACACAGCCTTCGTGTAGCCCGTTCGTTTTCCCCTTCGGCTCAATTCCGTCCAACTAATTAATAAGACGTACGACGAACGTGACATTTAAAGTTGAAGTTGTTTTTCTTCATTAAAAAGTGTATAATTCCTCGGGAATTGATGGGATGTAGAATTCAACAACACGGCGGGATGGGTTTGTTCAGAATGTCATTCCAAGGATTTAAGAGTGGACCAGAGCAAAGGTTTTCTCTATATATATAAAAGTATATGGGCACGCATGAGGCCAAAGAGAGCCACATTCCGGCTTTTCCCACCACTGATATATTCATACATATTATTGTATATTATACATTACATAACTTATCCGTTTTATGTAACAAACCCAACAATCAGCAGTGATTATGTCATTTAATAATAGTTGATTATTTTGCCCTCCTTTCTGGCGCATAATGCTTTGCGCTACAATACTTAGTGACGAAGGTGGGAAAAGGAAGTTTGTGAAGTTCCGTAAAGTAAATTCGAACGGATTAAGCCGGGGTTGAGAGCGGGAAGTAAGGTCGGGAAGAGATGGAATTGAGAGACATGCGATCATCACCGCCTGTGACACGGTCCCTCGGGCCGGTGAACTCTTGCGGTGAATTCCACTCTGCGATGAATTCTGTTCCGAGACGCCGGTGGACCGTAGCTTTTAGGGTTTTCGACGAGACACTACCAAGCGTAAATTTTTATTTTCGATTTCAATCTACTGCTGACATTCAAATAGCCAGGTTTCCTATTCCCACCCAACAGCAGGCCCGCTACCTGGGACTCTACATAGACAAAAGACTCACGTGGAACCCCCATACGCGACTCAAAAGAACAGATTTCACTCGCAAATTTGGACTGCTGAGACCTCTTTTGAAAAGGACATCAAAACTTTCAATAGACAACAAACTGACAATATACAAATTCATTTTAAAACCGACATGGACTTACGGAATTGAACTATGGGGTTCCGCCAAGAAATCCAACATCGCCCGCATCCAGAGATTCCAATCAAAAGTCCTTCGTACCATCCTTAATGCTCCCTGGTATGTTTCTAACCAAACAATCCATAATGACCTCAACATACCGACAGTCGAGGAAGTCGCAAAATCACGCTTCCTTAAATTCCACTCCCGCCTCTCTCCACATCCAAATCCACTCGTTCAGTCCCTTTCCTCTTTTACCCATCCATTATCCCCCGCCACTGGCTTAGAGGCTTTCTGTGGGCCGGATACAGGTCAAAAGTACCATCACTGGATGGCGTCTTTATCGAGCGAAACAAGTCAAACTAGTCAAACAAACCGCCATTGTACCTATAACTAGTATATGCTGTAGGGGCTAGAGACAAGTATTTTAAAAGTGTACAATGTCTAGTATTGTAAAGGGTTTGACTATATAGTACAATGTTTTCCTGATGACCGACTATACGAGGAAAAATTCTGTACTCAATTAGATAAACAAGATAAGGGTATCTAAGGGACTGAAAATATTTTCGGTATTAACGGATATTTTCTTTTTCAGGAGCTGTTACTCGCCCATCCGGCCAACGATCACACGACGATCATACTGGACGACATCGACTACGATGACATGAAATCCCTGCTGGACTTTATATACACCGGCGGGGTGACCATACCCGAGGAGAGGCTGGAGTCATTCCTGAAGGCGGCCGAAACGCTGAGCATCACCGTGCTGAGGGACAGCGGGCTGCACAGCAAGCACCAGCAGCCGCAGCCGCTTTTGCTGCATTTTAAATGTCCTTAAAAAAATAACCGGTGCCCGCCGCCCTACCGATATTTTAGAATGCGCTCTAGGATACAAAAAGGTCGGGAACCCCTGTACGGCGTAGACAGTAGTGTAACGTTGGGGTAGGGTATAAGGCATGGCAGTGGGCCTGTTAATAGGGAGGGGTTGGGCCCGGTCACGAGCGAGCACGGCCCACAACTCAGCCGGCCGGCCGTCCCTTTCACAGATCTACGCCCGAGATTAATACTCGGACAGCGGTCCATCAGCCCCGCCGCCCCGCCGCCGCCGCCGCCGTTCTTTATGCCGCCCAGTAGTCGGTTAGAGTCGCCCGCCTGATTTATACCCGGCACTGGTGTTCATTGTCGGCCACCCGGCTGAGTAACGGGTGTTCTTCGGACGAAAATGGCGTACCGTCCCTGTCGGGGCTTAATCCCCGCGGTCTGGGCTTCTCCACGAGCCCGGGGACAAGCAAAGATCGCTCTATATGAGGGAAAACTGTCGACAAAAAGTACACAACCGTTATGTTACCCGGGGCCCACCGGGAAGGGTCGTGCCCAGAAGCTTGTGCACGTTCTAGGATATAGTCTTTATAAATTAGTACATATACACTAAGAATGGATTTAAAGATCGCCCATTGAAGAAAGTCTAATGAACTGCTAGAGATAGAGCACGGGGGCTTCAGAAGGAGCTCGGGAAATTACAGTCGCGCCTTATAATTTAAAATCAAATTAAATGTTACATTTCTCGCCTCAACTTTTGCACGCATAAATCTCTTCGGCGGTTGCGGGTGTTCTGATATTCACTTTGAGCCCGAATCACTTTTGAAGGATTGTTTTATTGATTTTATGACTGAAAGAGCAAGTTGACCAATAGTCATTTTCAGCTCTTTGGTGGGAATAAAATAAAAACAGGGTTTAAATTTTTTCTTATTCATAAGAGAATAGGAGCCGATTGAAAGGAATAAAGGTTTGAAGAATATATAATAGGGGATATAGAATATGTATAGATATATTTATTTGTTTATAAATAATATAAATAAAGATCGGCCATTGAAGAAAGTCTAATGAACTGCTAGAGATAGAACACGGGGGCTTCAGAAGCATATTTTTTTCCAGTTCCAGGTGTTTCTCAACCTTTTTTTTAACCGGTAAAATGTAAATATGTAATTATCTGACAAGAGAACACACCTAAAGTTATGTTCCTAAAAGCAATTCAACAAAATGTCGGGGAATTATAAAAAAATTAGGTGTTCTCGAAGGGAATGAGTAAATAGCCTAGTTCTAAATGGTAGACCATCCCTAGGGGAACTACATTTTTTTTCGGTTAATAACTCTGCTCTATAGTATTGCGTTTTTGGACCTTTTTATGTTATCGCACAATTTTGCAACATCGCGCAGTGATGTCTACTGTGTTTTGTACAGAAAATAAACTGAATAACCATTACAGGCGACAATTACGAAGACTGTTGAATTGTATCAGCGGTAGCTCGAATTCAGACGTTCAATTAAACAACGGGCTAAGAACCAGGCAAAGGTCCGACGACCGGCGGGCGTTTTTCCACAATTTGTAATTCCGATAGGTCGTTGAATGAAACGAGGAAAAAAGAAACCATTGTTTTCCAGATCGGACAATAACAATCGTCCGGTGGAAAACAAAAAATAAATAGCTCTTAAACACTTTCGTATTTCATAATCGACAGATTCCGGAAGGTTTTTTTTCAAATCGGAATTTCAAATTCGGTATCAATCGCGCCCTTCTTTATTACCCCCGAACGTCATAAGAAATTGTACGTTGCTCGCTCAGACTTTTATTCCTAACTATAAATTATGAATTCTCGCCGGCCGCGGTCGTGGCTTTATCGCAGTAGTACGTTGCCTGATTGGCAATATTTTCACTCAAGAAATCAATTTCGTCCATCTTCCCGTCTCAAACACTTTCAAACACCGCCCGAACAAGCCTTGAAGGCTCAATTAGCAAGTGCTAACGGGAGGTCGGCGGCGCAACGACGGCGGCCCCAGTTTATTGTAATCCCGTTAAATATGACAAGTTCGATTTGAATAATATTCAAATAAATACGACGCCCATTTGCAATTCAGCATTCGCGTCGTTAAGCTTCCTTCTTTTATTGTGCCGAACAATTTAATGAGCAGCACTGGCGGTGGCAGCCCCTCGGGAAATTACAGTCGCGCCTTATAATTTAAAATCAAATTAAATGTTACATTTCTCGCCTCAACTTTTGCACGCATAAATCTCTTCGGCGGTTGCGGGTGTTCTGATATTCATTTGAGCCCGAATCACTTTTGAAGGATTGTTTTATTGATTTTATGACTGAAAGAGCAAGTTGACCAATAGTCATTTTCAGCTCTTTGGTGGGAATAAAATAAAAAGAGGGTTTAAATTTTTTCTTATTCATAAGATAATAGGAGCCGATTGAAAGGAATAAAGGTTTGAAGATTATATAATAGGGGATATAGAATATGTATATATATATATTTATTTGTTTATAGTGTACTTATATAGTGTAGTTTTTAATGAATAGAAGAACTTATTGTGCCGAAATAAATTTCAAGGGTATGATTCGAAATGACTAGGCATTTAAATCTAGTTTTGCCTTTCAATTAAGTCATAAGTTTAAGTTCTAGGAACTGGAAAAAAAAAGTGTGGGCGCTTTGGCCAATTAGATCCGAGTAATTACATGAACGGAGTATAAGAATTGGGATAAATGCCAAATAAAAAAAAAAAATAATATCCGACGCGGTAAAACGGCCTAAACCAGAATATTTACATATTCATAGAGGGCGAGATAAGAGTGCAGTATTAAGACCGAATCCGGTACACCGGCCGGCAGCTTTTTACGGCGGATTTACTTTGAAATGCTCAGCCCCGGTAAGCTTGAATTCGACCAAACTGGCCCAAATCGATTTAATTAGTGTATCGTGTGTCTTTGGTGATCAATCTGTCTTTGAGGCCCTCTTGATTAATGATACCGATATTAAGTCCTATCTAGGCCACATCGAGTTGACCCGATATCGATGTTGAGTACCTTAAAAACGCTTGACTAAAGAATTTTTAATTCGATGATTGGTCCTTATAAGAACTTGGAAGTGTTATAATTGAAAAAATGAAAATTGCCGCAAGAACATTTTTAAATAATGGCCCAAATCAATTAACTCCTA
Organism: Lethocerus indicus; assembly: GCA_019843655.1. Taxonomy (NCBI): domain Eukaryota; kingdom Metazoa; phylum Arthropoda; class Insecta; order Hemiptera; family Belostomatidae; genus Lethocerus; species Lethocerus indicus. Next base: position 3,343,722 of record JACDQD010000009.1, on the reverse strand, counting down.
ACCTTTTGCAAGGGGATAAATCAGTTCATGGAAACGCCGTCATAAATGGGATTAAAGTTTTGTTTTTATATCAGAGAAATACAGTAGCGATAGAGTTAAAAATCACTCAGAGCCAACTGAAGTTGAAGTGCAAAGATTATATTTCTCAGCCTTATCAATTACCTGCTTAGTAATTCGAAAGAAGAAAAGATTATCTCTTTACATTAATCAACACCCATCAAATGTAAAATTGAATTAAAACTCGAGATAAGCCGCGCTTGAAACGTTTTCTGATAAATATGATTTGTCCACGAACAAACCAGGACTCGGAATGAACAGAACACAAAACTACAGTACAAAATTGGAATGAATAAATAAAAAAAGTCTTAAGGCTTCTCTTCATCGTCGGTACTATACCGTCTTTATTTAGTGAACTGTTCATTAACAGTCACGTAAGGACGATACATTCCAAACGTGTGCAATCTATTAGGAAATCCCAAAAGTAATCAACAATTTGATAAGATGTATTTTGGTCTTGAGGAGTTCTTCAAGACGGGAATCGAAAATTTGCCGGAAAAGTGGCAGAGAGTTGTCGATAATATCGGTGAATATATAGTACATTAACAATTAAAGTTTCTTTTTTAGCAAAATAAAATGAATTCCAAAGTCAAAATGTCGATTACTTTTGGGTACCCTAATACATATGTATAAGTTATGAAGATCTCCAAGAATTGTTTAATCGCAAAATAATAAGACTGAAATTGGCCTTCGTCCTTTGGATTCGCATAACAGCAACCGCCAAATCGCGTTAAGAAAAAAAAATGATTTTCCTCCAAACGTATAATCTTCACGTATGGATTTATGCGTACGCGTACATGTATATATATATATATATACACATATATATAACAGAAGTGTCTATATAGCATACAAATTGATCCCCCCTATCGGCCGCATTCATCGAAACGATGACTCAATTTTATGGATAGAAAATAAAAAAAAATCCAGAACCCGTTTTCGGGAGTCCTCACGCGGGGCCATCTGAAAATCCGCTCTCCACAATTCTCGATATCGGACAATTATCTATGCCGTTAATAATTTACCCGTTCTGAAATACGGCGTTATCTTTCAATTTCATCGCGAAATTCGAACCGAGCTAAAAACACCTACCGGGGAGGTGGACGGCGGTATAATAATTGCAGTGTAAGTTTGGCGTCTTATTTTTTTTTTGTTTAAATCGAGCCGGGAAAAAAGCGTGACCAGAAATAAACGCGGACGGGTTTAAATTCATTTCAGATAGCGTACAGGCCGTTGTTGTTGTACGGCCCTAATTACTCTTCGCCGCCCGCGTTCGCCTATTCGCTATATTATTTTCTCCCTCCCGGTCCGTTTTATACGGAGCGATAAATTTTAATAGAAGTCGACGTTGGATTCATTAGTTCTCGAGAGCGTTTCCCATCGACTCTCCGCCCCCCCGTCCCTCATCAGCTCAGTTAATATGATTTATGACAACAGTTGATTATAGCGGAAGGGAGTATAATTTCCTCGCTGTATTTTTAATCCGGCGTTCATTTCCATTTTGTATATACGTATCCGATTTCACCGCGAAAATGAACCAACAACCGAAGGCCCCCAAAGATTGGAATCTTACATAGATTAACACCACCAAAAATGGCTGCCCCAACAGCTTCAGCTTCTTCCCTCAGGTTTCTAGGCATTGGGCAGTCTCATAAATGTCGGTTTCGAAATATTTCCAAACTAATTAGTTCAATGAAAATGGAACAAGGTAATTAATGGCTTGTTAAATTCGTTTTTAGCCAATTTTTTCCACATATTCAATTATAAAAACAATTAGTAATATTTAATTACTCTTTCCCCCCCCCCATCTGTTTCCGTTTTAAAGATTGGTTCAAGGCTTTTCCACTAGATAGACTGTTTACGGTACTGCAACTGGTTACGGCGGGTTATTATTCAATATATTATATATAATGGTCCCGAAGTCTGCATTATTAATGGGCGGGGCTATAACGGTAAGGATGATATCGATCTGCTCTTGAGTGCAACCTCCTTAAATTTGCCGATTGTAGACGATAAATTAGAAATATTTATCGAAAGAACAACCCGGTTCTTCATCTCGCTTTAAATTTCTGCAGGATATTTCTTGCCAATATACGCGAGCGAAATAACACTGGCTGGAATGCACTGTTGTGCATCACCATAAACATCTACGATAGCTTTAATAATATCGTAATAAAAGAACACTGCTGTGAATGATTGCGATGAATCAAGTCAAAATAATATACCTACGAATAATAAACGCATTGACGTAACCTTCTACTTTGGAAGTACAGCTGAAAACATCGGTCAATCTACAGTCTGTTGGTTAGATTTGTATAAAACAGAAGTCGACAAATTTGTAAAACCAAGCGATTCTTGTCCGTCTAAAATGAAATGGGATCCTAAAATCGAATGGCCAACACAAATATTTAATTCGTCTTCTCCACGGGGTTTTGGGGGGCCACACGCGCTCCCCAGCGCTTAATTCGGGCGGGCCCATAATTCAACACGATTTTATTGGTCAATCGGCCCGAGCGAGGCGAGGATGAAAACCTCCGGGCCTGCCTAATGAAACCTGAGGCCTTAATGGGACCCGGGGATAAAAGCGTCCGGGCTCTTAACGATGAATTACTACAGGGCTGGGCGGTCGTAAAGCTAGGCGTAAAATCCCCGAGGAGCCAATTTCAGGCTTAATTGATATCCGGAAGACGACGCGGGGCGTTGGCCCAAGTAGGATGCATCGGGGATAATGGGCGAGCATCCATTAGGAAAACATGAAAACCCGGCGATGAAACAACAACCGGGAACATATTTATATTCGTATAATAACAAACTTGAAAGGACATTGGCTTCGTGCCACATAATTAAAATGGTAAATTGGCGTCCGGGGGACGTGAAATGAGACACTGGGACACGGGTAATCAAATTTAGCCTATATGGGAATCCGCACCTGCCGCATCTTGATTTATTTGAGCGAAAATCAATTTAAATTTGCGGCTGAATGGAAATTTAGCCCCGCTATCCTGGCACCGCCGTTGCCTTTAAATGGCGCTTCTTTATGGCCACTTCCGAGCTGTCACTATTATTTTTATTATTTTTTTTGACACGGTGCATACGAGGGGACACAGCACGTTTGCAACACTTAGTCCGTTGACGGAATACTACTGAAGATGGCGAGAATCCGAAACCGTTTCAGAATGAGACCATATCAGGGAGTGGAGACAGAAGACAGAAGAAAATTATAAGCTGGGGTAATGAAGAATTGGTCTCATTAGTCCTTTAACTGGTCTTGGCTGTCTAAAGCCTAAAATGTTTCTTCAAAAATCCTCTTCTTGGGCCTAGTAAAAATAGAAATCTGCGAGCACAACTACAGAGTGCCATAATTTGCCTACAACTCAGTGATCAGAACGAGACCGCCACGAGAAACTTCTACCTTCCTACATCTTGATATTACGGACTTGGTATGTAAACGAAGACCGAACATTATTTATGGACAAGCCGGGTCCCGGAATAAATTCGCCACCATTCGAGATGCAGCCCAGATCCGTCGCTAGCATAAAATATGAGTACCCTGTGTACTGGCGGGAGGGGGGACGCCTGGGACAGGTAAGGTCAACCGCAGGCAGGAGTGGAAGACAGGAGCGATGAGCGGTGAAGGAGCAGCAGGAGGAGGAGGAGGACGAGAGAGGCAGGAAGAACGGAGCCAATTAAACGGGGAACGAAAGCATAAAAAGTGATTTAGTTTAAGTCGCAAGGAAGGGAGGTCCCGATAAGGTAGAGGGGCAATAAATAATGTGCGTGCGAGATAGGGAGGGACAGAGAGAGAGAGAGAGCGGGGTGAGACGAGAGATTCTAGATCCGAAGATAGATTCCACGACCAACATAGAGTAATGTTTCACAGAAATATTCCAGCTCGTTAATTTACCAAACGAAAGCATTGCGGCAATTATACTGAAACGTTTGTTCGCGATGAAATTAGTACAGCCCGATCGTTTTGAAAGGCAAAAGAATACTGAATTTAACGCCAAACCGAAACTAAGTGCAAATTTAAGACCCACATCAAAACTGATATACAGTGTAACGTACTATGACGTATGACTGTGATGTGAAGTATGACTGCGCAAACACATAAAGAAACGTGTTTCCAAACTATAAAAATATACGACACAAAAAAAAGGTTCCAACGGTGGTTCACCAAAGCGTTAGTTCTGCAAAGCAGATTTAAGGCCAATAATCTTCAGTTTTAGACAAGACAAGTTATACAGCCTCCAGTTGTAGGGGTCCAAATTTTAATTAACCGAGTACAGTTTAAATAAATCCCAGTACTTGCGGATTAAGGTTCTCCTACTGCGAGTTGAAAAAGTGAACAAATGTCAGCCTGAAATGAGAATGAACTAATATATAATGCGGTCCTAAGCCAGTCCCATTCGCAATTTCTCCGTCAGTTTTATTTTCTGGTTCCTTCTTCCGGCCGGCATGTGTGAAAGTTTTGCTCTCAATATTGACATTTTGAGAGATATTTTGAGAATTTTCCGGGTATAATATGGTTGTAGTCAATCTTCAGAATTCAATGGGAAAACCGTCGCGGTGGAAAATTGTTATTCCCTCTCTAATTCTCAGATACGAGGTCTCGGCGGGGACAGCTCGTGTAAAACAGAACGGGCGGTGGCGTTTAATCGTCGTAAAAGGAAGATTCGAACGTGCGTTTTCCCCAGTCCACGAGATAGGCCCTGCGGGCGACGCCTCGGCTGACAATGAGCACGTAAATTAGAACCCTGTCAGTCGTCCAGGTGCTAGATTAATGGAGGAGAACGGCAGAGACACGAGTAAACCTCGGACCCACCACGGCCCGCGTTTATTATTTTACCTTTCGATTACGAGTTCACGAGTGTTTTTAACGATTAGCAGTATATAACGCGACTAGATAGGGCGCGGGCGGGGTAAAATCTCCCAATTAGCCGGCCTGTTTTACGACCCCCAGGAGGCCCGTATCGATGACCAATTTATCGGTCGCCATCCGCCACTTTACTGCCCTGTCGGGGGGGAAAAAGCGATTTTTTATTGTGTCGCAACGACAACGGGGCCGATATGCACTTATTTGGAATTCCGAGGGTCATTTCGCCGGCGCGCTTTGCCGATCCGCTTCCGAAGGTCCGCGTCCCAACAATTAATGTCCCCGTCATAGGATTTTTTATCGTCAGATATAAAGTTTCAATTCGAACCCGAACAGTAAATATGTGATGTCGCAAAACATATTGCTTGGTGTGAAGTGCACATGACTACAGCAGAAAGATATGCAATGAAGACGCCCATTTCTTAGTTTTACAGATTGCCCTATTTTCAGCGGGGCGAAACTCAGTTTAAGCCCCATTTAAGCCAATGAAATATATAATATACAACAGGGATGGACACGCACAGGATCAAAGAGAGCCGCATTCCGGTTTTTCATACACTACAAAGGGTCACAATATATTTTCCATATTATTAACTACTCAAATTCAAATTTAATTTAATTTATATATTCCAAGTCCTATGTAAAGTAATTTAAAGATGCGATTATATTTCCGTCGTCACCATTATTACGATATTCTAGAATAATTTGAAATAATATATGCCCATGGAAAATATAGAGCCCAACATTATTTGAACGTATATTATTAACATATGTTTATCGGACGCGCAGATAATATTTCATATCGAAATATATGATGATATATAATATCACAATAGTTGATACAAGTTTAATAGAACGTTAAATGAGCGTTAAACATTGTTTAACCCCGTTCCAATGTAGATTGCTCTCATGGTCCCCAAACAGTAACAGGAGGTCAACGCGATCTACCCGTAAGTTGATAATAAAAAAATTGTTGGTATTTTAATCTTCATATTTGGACAATCCCAAGTAAATTTGATGTAACCGCCAGTATTATTTATAACTAGTAGGCGATAACTGATTGAGTAATTTCACGACGGGCAGTAATGTGTAACTGGATCATTGTTTGCTATACGCCTCGTTAGAGGGCCGCAGGATAGATCCTAGTTAATGGTTCACTGGGGCAGGACATGTGTCCTGCGAGGAGGAACCGCTTTTGTAAATAAATCCTCATCACGTCTTCTTCTTTGTTGGCCGCGCGGCCTGCCCTAGCCGGGCACAGTCCAATATAACTGTGCTAAATTTACTACCAATTAAAGTTGAGAGAAAACTTGCGGCCTCCCGTCCCTTTTTTCGTCCTCTCTCTCTCTCTCCGGTCAGTACTTTCCGACGCGGCGTCGGAAAGAAACCGGCCACTCTTCCTTCTCCCTCCTTCAAGGTCCAGGAGGAACTCGCTGACCGGCGATCTCGGGCTTGTTTTTTTATCTCCTCCCCCTTTCTTTCTCTTCGTCTTCTTCTTTTCGAATTGTGGCTGAATGAAACTCCCCGCGGGTCTTGTTACACGTCCTTAATTTCCCGACACTTCCTGACTAACGCGGCGGCGGCCTTTGAAGCCGGACAGGCGAGATTGCCCCGCCGAGCTCGATTTGCGCTCTAGACAGGCCGGCGTTATTTGCACAGCGTTAATTCCTTTTAGCGGTGGTGAGGGGGGGGGGCTTCCTCCACGTTTGGAAACTCAGAAATCGCTTAATAACGACTACTGGTTTTCAGTTTTTTCACTTTCAAGTCCACAAAATAAATTGGCTCATAATTAAACATTTTGATAGGCGATTTGTTATCGAGACTTCATTATGCTTCCCTCTAGTTTTGTGATTATTACCATTTTTGTTCATAACTTTTGCAATTTCCAAGAATTTCATGTTCGTTTAAGTTGTTTCCGGTTATTTTGATGTCTTCATCCAATACATACTCGTTCTGCGTTGGGATTAATCTCGTTAGGAACCCGGTTATTAGTATCAGTGACTAAACGATAAATTTTATTTCCAAATAATCGTGAAGTAGGAGCATTACCACCGATTTTAATATATGGAATTATCAAATGTATGATTGTCTAAGCGAAGTACCCTATCCATATCTCACCCTGTAGAATCGTTCGCGTGGTCTACTGGCCGCGGAAGAAACCTCGCAAAATTGTAGTCCACATTAGGGAGTCATTGCCTTAGATACTGTATTAATGAAATTAAAAACCAAGGCGGATGAAAGAAAATAAAAAAGAAAAAACAGTTATGTTTAGAGGTGCGGAGGCAGGCCGGGATGCCCACACTTTTTCAGCGGTCACCTTTAAACCATTATTCCCGTTAAGCGGATCAACCGCCACGGAGTTTCGCTCAAAACGTTACCGAAAGCATTTTCACGGTCCAGTAGAGTCGATCGCCTTTTTCTCGCACGATCGGCGCTCAACAGACTCGATTTTCGTGGTTTTGGGAAGAAACGGCGTTGTGCATTTAATTTTTCGCCGTGACCTGTCCGTTCTCGATCCCACGTCGTTGTCTACAGTATTTGGCTAGAGCCGCTAATGAAGTAAAATACACGATCACTTGTAGGGATGGTTCAGTCTCGCGTTTAAATAAAAAAAAAATATTAAATGAGCTGTGATGGATGATCACAGCAGGATATTCCCCGCAGACCACCGATAATAAACATTCTTGGAAATATCCCACTAGTTTTTCCTCAAGATAAATTAAATACCAAAAGTCTTCAGTGGACGTATAATGGTGAAATGGCATTTAGGTTTAGCCTCTAAACTAGGTTTGATCAGTATTTTGTCCATTACAGAAACGTACTTGTGTCGCTAACCTCGGAAGACTCAAACAACTGATTCATGTATTTGCAATGTATCCATGTAATGAATGTCGAATGCAACTACTCACCGAATGCTGAAGGCAGTGTGTGGGAATCGGACTGGCTTCAGACCAAAAACAGTGGCGTTATTTATTTTATTACATTCTTGTTTCCGATTACTCTTTGCGGTCTACAGGAAAAAGGTTTCTATAATAATAAAATATTTTTACCGTTTTACTGTTGTTTGATCAGAGTTCGATCGTTGGAAAACTAATTAAAATAAGCCTAATTACGTCGTCAACAAATTCAACTGGAAACCCGTCTTGGGGAAATGAAGAATACCGGGAGAAAGCGTAAAATCCCGAGGATCCAGTTCCAGAGACAAGTCCCGCATTTTTTATTTATTCTCTCTTTTCATCTCTTATTCTCGGCCGTTTCGCCCCTTCTTTTTCTTCCACGTCCAAAGAGGAGAACGATATTACTTATAGGGCTCTGTTGTAAAAAGAGGCCGGAGCGGCGGCTAGGTTTAATTAACGGCTGTCGTGAATCATTAGAGTCACAGTCGAGAACATTCCTACCCTCGACGGGGCCAACTCCTCGTTCCCGGCCTTCTGGCCGCGGAAAGATGGATTCCAACCGTTATTTATCATATTTGGCCGGAAGGGGGGGGGATTTTATTTATGCGGGTACATTTATTAATGAAACTATACGGCGGCTCCCGAGCATTTTCGGGCTAACACCCACGCAGATACCACTCATACCCGAACGCATGTACAGCCACAGGGACTTGTGATACCGGTTCTCCTGCGAATTAAATGGGACGGCAACTGAATATTTTCAACAACGGTACTTTCTAAATGAGACCAAATCAAAAAGCGCACAATTTTCTCCTCGCAGCATTCGAAATTCGTACGCAGTTCAAACAAGGATTCCTACAATTCGACGCACATCCCGCGAGATTGCGCGAAAAGGGAAAATGTGTCGGCACTGCGGCGGCATTCTTCGACCTCAAGTCGTTTTAATTAACCTACAAGAACTGGAGGACCCTGGTCCAGATCGCGCTATCCCGCCAGTACCGGTTTGTAAGACAATGATTTCATTATCGGTCATGACTTTCAATACGTCTGGGAGGCGGTTTTAATTTTTGCGGTGCAATCTTTCATTAATTGAAAGTCCGAATTGAACACAGTTTAAATTCAAATCTGGGACAACCAAAATTGGACAAACTCGGTAAAAGCTTAATGATTAGCTACTATTTAGAAACTTTCATGGTGGATCGGCAATCGAACTGAAACCGCAATTGAGATTAATTAATTCCGAAAATTGAAAATTATAATGAATCTGTCGTCGCGGAAGGAGGCGGTGAGGCCGTTTCGACCGCAGAGCACCGGGTTGACTATTAGCCGATTCACCATTTCTCGTCATTATTGTTATTACCATTATTGAATTACCTATCGAAACTACCGCTCGACGTGTCCGCAAATGTATGTAATTTGGGAAGATTATTCCTCGAATTAATATCACTTAGCTGAGGTCCGGCCGCTACAACCTCTCCGTTCCGCCACCCGGAAAGGAACTGTCCGATTTCGAAATGATTAACTTAACCTCAAACGACCGAAATCGTTGGCCGCGTCGGCGACCGCCAGCCAGCCAATCTGTCCGACCCGGGTTTTTCTCAACCGAGGCCATTCGGGTAATTGCCAATAGGGGCTATAAAGTTTTCAGCTGACCCGGTTTTATTGCAAACTCATTGCAATTTACTCTTCGGGGAAGAGGCCGTATGAATGAACGGCAATTAAATGGCTTTAATTGCCCCTTGGAAAATATTTATGTACAGTAAAACTTGGGCTTGCAAGTGTACGTAATTATAATGTGAAATTATCACGTACCCCCCCCCCCCCACCGTCTTTGCTTAAGCTCTGTCTACGCATTTGAAAGACACAAATAATATACAAAATATTTTCCATTCTAATATATTTCCGACTAGAATGCAGAAAGGATGCCCGACCTTGAGATGGCGAGCACCCGAAACCGGTCTAGCGAAAGACCAAACCATGGAGCCGAAATAGAAGATCACAATAACCATGTTACTCTAAAAGGCAAAATTATACCCCTCTTGAATATACAATTTCAGTCTGAAGAATTTATTCGGGAAAGTAAATACAACGCTCCGGGTGATTCACCCGGTGGTTTACGGGACTCTCAGGCGTGTTGCCTACCGGCCATTTTTAGTTATATCATTAATTTTCGCGAGTGTCAAGCGGTCTGCCTTCTATCGAGGAATATATTTACACGTTCTGAGGAAGCCTCGGCCGGTTAACGTTCTCCCGGCTGCTAATGGCGAACGTCTGTACCTACTGGGTTGAACACGGTTACCGGGATAAGAGGTAAAAAATTATCATAATTTTTGTTTCAATATTCTGTTTCGGAACCGAGGAAGGGCTCCTTCTATTTTCTATACTGTACAGTAATAACTTTCACTGAGAAAGAGCGGAGTAGTTAATATAATGTGGGATATTACACCTACCACCACTGTAGAATTGTCGAATTTGATAAATGTATAAAGATAAGACTCAATTGAAAATTATAATACTAAGCAATTATTTTTAACCAGTGTTGAAACACAGCTAAGGACTACCGTTGACATTGTGATTGGCCCCAACTTAAACAGAGTTGTAGCGCCTTAAATTTGGAGGCGAACCAGTAGGAGCACTTCTGGCGCCCGGCGGTGCCTGGCTGTTTCCTTCGACGGCAATTAACTTCGGCCCCTTTTCAAATTAGCAATTTAAATATCGATTTTCTACCCGCGACGAATTCGAACGACCGTTCAACCATTCGCTCCGGTCCACGAACGGCGCGACTCGTGGACATATTCCGCAGTGGACATGTTCCGGGTAGTGGGCGAAACATGAGGTAAAAACGTGTCGGCGCGATATTCCGAGCATTTTTTTCCTTAACGAGGTGACGTTGTTAACCAGCACTTCGAGCAATACTTCATCGCAAATTTGAGACTGAGGTAATTAAGTAAACAAGCGGGACCGTCAGAGAAACGAAATGTTAGTAATTTTTGTCAAATGAAATTAATGCAGAGTTAATTCTCTTCATCCGAGAAATTTCTAGAGTAGTCTCACCGTACAAGAGATAAACACAAAATGTCCACACCTAATAATAAATGCAATTTTACTACCCTAGGAAATGTCTGTAGAAGGGATAAATGTGATCAAAAAAATGGACATCAATCAACCCCTAAGAAGAAGTGGCCTTGAGGACTCGTAATGACGCAAGCTGAAATCTTGAAAATAAGGTTCTTCGTGCTGACTATTATTTTTGAAATTTTCAAATCACTTCCAGGCAAGAATGTCGACAGTACATATGATATGACAATATTTCAAGTCATAATAGCATTTATCCCGTAAAAATGTTCTAGGTTGATGGTAAACTACTGTTGGAATTAATAGGATATCCTCTTTCTGTACAGCCGGAAGTCTGGTACTTTAATCCTACTGCATTATCGCCCCAGTTCATCGCGAACACGGCTTATTCGCGAATCGCTCGGTTAAGACCGCCGATAAAACAATTCAGAGGCCAAGAACGTGCTTCCTGGGCTGGAGATAAAAATCCATTAAATTTATAAAAACGGCGGCCAGAAACTTAAAAATAAAACTCCGGAAAAACAGGTAAAATAAAACCAAAAGCAGGTTGCCGGCCGTCGACTCCGCCCACGCCCCAAGGTTTATCCTGCTACTTTATTCCTGTTCTCTTTTCAGGTGTTGTTCTCCCTCTCTCTCTCCTCGGGTTCCGTTACGCAGAGACGACGGAAAATATAGGTTAGTCGGTAGTGGGTTCCTTTTTATTTTCTTTCGGGTCCTTTTTTTTCCATTTTCGTTCTTCGGTCTCTTTTCTTGCCATTTAGCGGTCTCGTTTTCGAGAAACGATCGTTAATCACAATCATCGGCCGACGGGAGATATTGCCCGGTAGATCGACCTTGGCCAAATGTCGAAGAGGCCCCCGGGCGAGCGTTCCAGTGAATGATGAGGGTCGCGACCCCCTAACCGTTATCATAACTCGATCGCATGCACTATGGCCGAGCCAATACCCACGTATACATATACAATTATACACATGTGTCGTCAAACATATTTCGTCTTACTCAACTTCCCACTCGACTGGTAAATAATTACTACCACTATTATCTTTTGAACGCTGATTTAATCTTCATGCTATCTAGGTCGTATTGCACGAAATATCCTCGTTGGGGCCACCTTAAAAAGTGATGGTATTTCGCACACCTCTTCCGGCCCCAAAAACGCGTGCGTCACTATTATAATTGCCGGGTCGAAGTCATACTGTTGAGCATTTTAAATATACACATGGACTGAACCGTGGGTACTGAAATATTTTATGGTACCATCCCCGAAAAGTATATACGGTACCGCTCTAAAAAGGCAAGATTTGAATAGCGGTCAAAGAAGAAACCATAATTCTGTACTTGTACAGAATGCTACACCATATAAAGGATAAATAAATCTCCATTACGGCTGTGGAGCAAGAACAAATGTCTCGGGCCAAAAAAATTTGCCTACAGCGACGTTTATAACCGTAAAGTGCGGCGATTCGGTACGATCTAACATTTTTTCCCCCATATCTTTACCGGCGTTAAAAACGTGCCTGCCGCGTATGCAAAGATATCATATAGGAAACTGAAATAAATCTTACTGATAAACCGGTGTTGCTGGTTATATGGCGTTTCTCACGGGGTCCAAGAAGCAAATGCGCCCGCTCGTAAACCAGAAGCCGACCTTTCCACCATGGGGGGGGACTTACGCTGAAGGAATCCGCTAATTGCGAAAATATTTCACTCCGTACTCTCTTCCTCCGTCTTCCACTCTCTCTCTGTGCCCGCTTCTTTTCCGGATCGTCCGTCGCGGTTCGACGTTGATTCATATCGGATTCAAATTCCGCTAGGCTCCAGTTTCCGTTATAAATGCCCCTTCCTCGGAGTCTACCCGCTATTCGAATTCTGAGCATCGGGCGTTCCGATCGCAAAAACATTCTGTATAAAAAAACGTCAAATTCTCCTGAGCATGATCGCGAGAAAACTGGTCGGAACCTTTCGATCCACGATTATGGAATAGTATTCAAGACTTTTTCGTACTCTATCGTTAACAGAAGCTCGGGGCAGCAGTGACATTTTTCAGCGTGTTCGGTTTTTGTTTGAACACAAATGTGGCAGGCTGTGCGGACAGGATGCTCCGCCAATAACCTTAATTAATTGACAGAAAGAATGCAACTAACGATGGTGCGAAACCGAAACCGGGTTAGTGCGTAGGACCGAGCCATTGGTGCGGATTGGCCAGTGATTATACTTGTAGGAAATAAATAAATTTGGTAAAATCCTAGCATTAATTTTTTAAACGAATTTCAAACTAAAATAGGCAATTTTATAAGATAATAACTGGTTGCCTGTATCGCGAGGTGCGTTGTTCCCCCGAGAATACAATCCAACTTTACATTTGAAGATATTCTCTTAATTTAAAAAAAAACTCTTTTATGCTTTTACGAAATATTTTTCCCAACCAAAGATTTCCTCTTTCCATTTTCCTTTTTTGAACTATTTTATGTACCAGACTTTTATTACTGAAGTCAGGTTTTGAGCTGTGCAGGTTTCGTCTTCACGCCGCCGTATTTACGTTCGTACGTCACGACCACCATAAACCTGCCACCAGCGACTGAATCGGAACTAAACTATCCTTGTATTACCATAAACGAGCGTAAAAATAAATTAGATTTCACCTTCGCTACGTGTCTTTCATATGTTACGACCCAATAGATTGTACAAAAATACAAACGTGTACTTAGCCCCCGACAAAGGTATTAATTTAATGCGACCATCACATAAATTCGTTTCACGCACACGATAGCATACTAGAGCCACCGGTCGGCCGAGAAATAACGCTGGATTTAATGGCCCGCTGATGAAATGTAGTCGACCCACATTGAGACGCGCACGGAACAGAAGGAGACGAAGAAGTGGAAAATAAAAGAAAACGTAAAGTCCTATTCGGTGGCCATAACCAGACAGCGTTAATTAATTCGACTAAGCGAGCATTAGTATTTTTCTGTGTCCGGTTGTAAACCCGTCTTCGTGGCGGCTACTAACAACTAATCGTGAAATAGGGCGTCGATCGGGGTTTACGCCTCGGTAAAAACTTTATTTACGATCCTCTTCGTTACAGTATTATTTCCTCGGGACTTAATGAGAGGGGTCCGGGTGGGAAAAAATCTAGTGTTACACTTACTCGAACCCAATAACGCTTTACACCGTACAATCGATTTAGTAGAGAAAGTATTTCCTTGCGTAGTACAAAAATTACGCAGTTCTTCGGTGTTAAATAATCTGCCGATTTATTGCTCCGATGTTAACCGACACGCGCATACTCTACATTTGAACACGGCTGTGAAAAGGGTTCGCATGTAAACTTTGATTATATCGACACTCTTTGGAGTTAAGCCCAGTTAAGGGAGATATTCAATGAATGACTCAAGTTGACACTTGTACAAGCACAGTCTCAAGTCCAGTCACTATGGTATCGACTTATTGAAGATAATATTTTGTCCAACATTTGTCATTTGTTGTTACGAAAGAGAGGGACGTATTTACAGTATAAACGAAATTATTGGATTGGCAACTAAGTCATTGCGGATTTCATAGATAGTTACTTGTATTTTTGTGCATGCTTACGTCTTCGACGTGATAATGTTTTCGGATTTGTTATTACTTGGTAATCACTGAATACATTCAGTAGCAAACTTGCCTCGATTTGTCTAACAGTTAATGATAAACTTCGTTCGGGTGATTTTTCACAAAATGACACTTGATCGAATTCAATAATTAAAAAAATGGTACATTGTAAAGCGTACCAAAAAATTTCCGGTATAAACGCGCCAAGAGGTCAACACGGGTGCGATGTCCGGTAACGGACCAAATGTTCATTGGATTTTAAATTTTAATTTACGGGTAGATGAGCCCATATAACTGCAGAACACTCATCGGAAATAATCATGCTATTTACCGCTCCGATGTAAATTACTACGCCTATTATATCCCACTATTTTATACCTCAGTCAATAGTTGTGCTTGTTAACGGCCCGCAGGACGTTTATAACTTGGCCGAGAAGGACAAGAATCTGGACCACGCACCGTGTAATTTATCGTACCGCCTATAAAAGAAAACATCACTGGGGCCGCCGATATAATTAATAATATAAATAACAGCCGAACAACGGCCTACAGGTCGTTTAAACATTTTAGACACACTGTAAATTATAAGCTGAGCAAGTGCCCTGCAGTCGGTCCCAAGCGTAAGTGCAGTAACAAAAGATTAGAGTTGCAAATAAAAACAAAAATAAAACAGTGTTTTAATTTCAAT
Organism: Lethocerus indicus; assembly: GCA_019843655.1. Lineage (NCBI taxonomy): Eukaryota > Metazoa > Arthropoda > Insecta > Hemiptera > Belostomatidae > Lethocerus > Lethocerus indicus. The sequence goes on along the minus strand of JACDQD010000009.1, from coordinate 3,328,541 downwards.
TCTAGACATGGCCAACACAAAGGGTGACATTTTGATAGCATGTCATAATTTAGCCATTTTAAAATTTTCATTGGAAAACGGAGAGATGTATGAGTATACTACACTAAGATATATACTTCTCATTTAATACCAATACAACAAGGGATGTCTTTATGTATATATATTTATATATATTCAAAGGATCCAGAAGTTAACTTAAGATCTTACAGAATTGCAGGATTAAGAGGACTTTTTAGATTTAATGAAAAGTTTCTTAGACGAAGAATAATCGACTGCAATCTCCAGTCATGAGGGAGCAAGTGGAAAGTGTATTAATTCGAGTATAACAACTTACTTAAGTCAGGATGTATTCCAGTTCAAAATGAAGTGTTATCGGATCCATTAAGGAGGCCTCTAATGGCCGGGCCCGCCTCGCCCCCCTCCACCCAAGTTGTTACAACTTGAGCTTGCGCTTACTCGATCGTAATTCTAAACGGCGGCAATAATAAAATGAAGTAATTTATACCCGATTTATAACTGACGGGGAGACTGAAATTTCGCTAATGCCCGATTTCCCAGCGGGATACCACTTCGGCATGCCACTGGTCGCCCTAGATACAATCGTTACGGATCTGACAGCGCTCTTAATCACTGTCAACGCGCGTCACTAGCTCACAATAGTACTGAAGGAATGCTAGTGGCAATGGAAAGAGGACGAAACTTGTCTAGCCTAATAGGGTGCAATATGAGACTGGTGAAACCACGAGATTAATGAAACAACTAAATCTATACATTATCACTTCATCTACCACATTATTGGACATTAATTTGTACACGTAATAATATTCGTTAGTATTAGGGGTAATATAGCAATACGTAGCTCAAACATAATCAGTAGATTTTGTAAAAAATGATATGTTGTATATGGTACACAACACATTTGTGTCACATGGAAGTTATTATACGGTTATACAGTTTTTGAAATAATCCCATCATTCCTCAGATCTCTCGGACCTCAGGCTTATTGTACACTGATAATTCAGACTGGCGATTAGAGCCAATCCCATTGAGCATTTAATCTAGCAATTATTCTCAGCGCCTGTTCGGTATCGGTAAACCGCAATGACCTCAGCCGCTACTGACGATTGCGAAAAACCGGTCTAATATCCGATGCATAAATAGGTCGGTGTACAAACAGACAAAAAGAAACAATCGATTAAATGTCAAAAAGGTTTTTCAGTTTGCGTCCCTACTTCAAAAGACTCAGTGACTCGGCCGACAAGCAACAAATTACCAAAGTTATATCCTAATGTTATATCCGGCACATGTATAATGTACGCATATTTTATGTGCACTCAGTTTATGACTTCAATTTCCTGTTTTCCAAATTAACATACAAACGATTTCCGTGGCGCGTCTGTCGGCGGAGCAATTATTACAAGCCGTTTGCGCGTACTGCAATTTCTGCTCACTAAAAAAATACTAAAAACGATATGTGAGTTACTTTACTCGGATGAGTTTAAACGTTCCTTTTTATAGAAAAAAAACGACAAAATTTATAATAAACGCAATTACAAGTGAAATAAACCCAGCCTCCTGGACTAAAGGGGTAAACAATAATGTTTACCCCACATACCTGACCATTCCTACCTTGTATATATCCAAGATATGATAACATCATAAAATTGGCTATGTAACGGGCTCAAGGTTTAATATTTCATATTTTCCACGGTTCAAAATGCAAAGCTGCCAAAAAAATATTTCCTTGACAAATTGACCAGAAATCTGCAATTATTGGTCTCAAACCAATTATTAGTAGCAAATTTATTAACGGAAATTCATTTATTATATCGACCGTTTTCTTCCGAATAGGCCGTTCGTTGGATATTTATATATAGATCGTAAGATAAAATTCCCCTCGAAACGAGATAATCCGTAATGAATATTAATAAAGACCTCTTTTTAAAGGCATTATCTAATCCCATAATTGGGTTCGGAGAGCCTTCGGAGTGGACCATTAGAGCTGATTAATACTCTTCATGCACGCTCCAAAATGTTATAAGATAGTGCTGGTTTTGGAGGAACGGAGAACCAGTTAACTGGAAAATTGTTGCCCCGAGTTACCACCGGAAGTTGACACGACATTAAAATCTAAAATCCCGCATTAAAATTTAAAACTGGGCGTATAATTTCTTCTTTAGAAAGACAGATGAAAGGGCCCGAAGTCCAGGGGGAAGCACGGTAATCCGCGATGAATATTAATAATTATTTCTTTTCATTTCATTTTCAGCCCAATGTTTTATCTCGTAATGTGGCCGTGATCTTTCGGAGAGGCCCGTTATAAACAAGGGTCGTTCTTAATACCGTGCATCACACCTAATCCTGTTCGAGTGAATCCTTTCGGATCGTTTGTTTTCATTCATATATAAGTATTCTTACATTACTAAAGAGGTTTCGATATCCAAATCGTGTGAGAATTAATGAATTATACATCAAACTAATGGAGGTGTTCTAGAGCTCGAAGACAAGCTTTATTGAATGGCATAAAAAATTCATTCCAAATAATTACAGTCAAAACGGCTAAGGAATGGAAATGCCAAGGGCATATATAAGGCCCTTAATTAGACTCCCAAAGTAATTTTATATTTACCGGTCTAATAAGTCTTAGTTTATTTTGAACGGCAGTAAAAGAAAACAAAAATTCAGAAACACAATAAAAAGTAAAGTAACTAATCCCAATCAGTAAGCAGAGTTTTTTAAATGTAAAAGGTTTGTAAGAAGAAACAGAATTAAATGAAATTCGTTATAAGATGGCGTTGGATTTTGTTTTTTAAATAGCAAACGTCCCGAGTTTATTTATTTACTTAGTTTATAATTAAAGAAACAGACACTACGTGAAACTGTGGGTGATAATGTTACTACAACAATGAGGGAAGCACGTCCTCCGTTTGGGCCCCCCGAATGGCTGGTTCTGTGACCGGGTCCCAACAGTAAAGAACGGATCACTACGACTATGAATGAATGTGTTATCCCCCGGTATATATTCAGTGTGTGTGTGTGTGTGTGTGTGTGAGAGTGAACGTTTAAAACGGGCCCATAACGAGGAATAGCGGTGACGCGGCTAAGCGGGAGGGTGGATTGTCCCGTATAATGACGCGGTCGCCCAAATTGCCTGTTTAATTCAACTGCCGGTTGTGAGCCCCCGTCTAAAAATGTTAACTATCGCCCTCCGACCGGGGCCGTTTATTTACGACCCGCTTGTGTAGGAAATGCCGCGTTAATTGAACCCACCGCCGCGATTGAGCGGTCGGGCTATTTTAATTGGGCGAAGAACGAATTTTCGAAAACGGACTTTTTCTTTTGGGGGAGAAAATTCCCGAGAAATAAACGCCCACCAATTCGAGATCCAATGCCCGATAATGAAAATTAAAACACAATAATTTTCTTGAGACAAATCAGTTTCCTAGCCACTTAGTATAGTGACAAAACATAGTGTTAAAACAACGAATGTGTTTGAGGACTCCTGTTATTACATTGTTGCCGACACTAATGTCAATATCGAAAACGATGTATGTTAACGACAAATAGGGGTGTTGAACGAGAGTGATGGAAATTTAAATTAATGATTCTTCTATTTGGGGACTCCTATTCTAACATTATTAATTAATATGGTTACGTCCAATTTATATTTCTATTATATTAGATAACTGTAAAATGTTATCACACGTGTGAAAATTCTCAATACTACTTCGCAATTGGTTCGGTAACGTTTGCTCCTGAATTAATGTGTTCCTCTTCATCGCGTGCTCTTCCTTAAGGGACACTTTACATTATACTCTATACATTACTCCAAGCAAAGCACTCTACTATTGGAAAAACTGAGCTTAGACTGTTTTGGCGATATTTATCGATGATCGGTGTCAACGGTGCGTGGGAGCGAGGCGGGGGGAACGGCCGTCCCACTACTGCTTACTGCGGACGGAGCAAAAACCGTTCATATACCGGTAACTGCAGGCACCCCCAACTCCATTCCTTTTCCGGAATCCGGGGAGGGATTATCGATTTAGAAGAAGCACCGGCGGGGGAACCGGCGTGGGAAAGGGCGATCCGAGGGGGAGTGAAATGCGTTATGACGAGGGGCGGGCGACCACAGGCTGGCGTTCTGTCACGCCCTCGGCCAGCAGGAGGAATCCCGCACAGACATCCTCCTCCAATTAGGTTGTATATGGAGTCGGCTCGCTTACTATGTTCCCGTTTCTTTTTAAGGGCGGGTAATAGCCGGCGAATTCCTCCAGGTGGTCGTCCTCTGTCTCTTTCTCTTTATAACCGCGGACGCGGGGAAGAAATCGGGAACAAAAAATATATTGCCGGCCGCGATATAAAACCGACTTTAATTGTACCCTCGATTTGATTGTCCGCAATGTGCGCGGATATTAAGAAAACCCGCGGGGGGTGGGGGGAAGTGCACAGGCCAAACAAGAAGACATGGGACCGGTAATTGGATACAAGTCATTTTACTAACTTGTGCCTAGAGATTTGATAAGGTCGGAAAGGAATTGATCAAACCAGAAATGCGGTGGCCTCACGAAGAGGCGTGTGTTTACACGCTGAGGAGCCAGACAAACTTATTTCATTATAAATAAAGCATTTTTAATTTATGACTTCGTACAACTATCAAGGTTCTGCACACATTAGTATAGACCTATGTTTAATAGAATTAAAAAAAAATCATGAAAATTGTAATCATAAAATTGTTTCGTTCATCGTTCGGTTCATTTCTCAGGGTGAATGCGCACCCACAAGAAAAAAACGTTGGGGCCAGAATATTTTTTTCTCTGTTAACCGATTTCCACCGTTTTTATTGTAAGTCGTTGTCGGGATCGAGCCTCATGCAAATGAATACAATTTTACAATACGAGGATTGTGCGGAATATGAGTTTTTCGGTTGCGCAACTCGGTGAAAGGGAACAGAAATTTCAAACGCCTGCCAACCCTCCCCACCTCTGGAAAGATTTGATTTATCGATTATTTATGGAATATATAAACACGTGTAAAAGGACAAAGGACAATGTAGTGAACGCTGCAACTTATTTTCCGGCCGAGAACAATCAGAGCATCGGCGTCACTAACGCGTCGAGATCAAGATATCCTCAGGGCGGGATGATCTGTCCGCTATCTCGGTTCTCAATCAAATCTCATTCGAGGCGAGATTTCCCCCCCGTTATCTCTATATAATGGCCGCGGCCGTTTAAATCTATTGAACTGTCTCGTTATTTCAGTTATCGGGGGCCGAATCCCGATTTCAATTACGATAGGCGCGGGCGGAAGGCGTCGGCTGAAGAGCCGGGCCCGTGTAATTTTCGCGCGTGCCCTCAGAAATAATCGATTAATTATTTTGTCTTCGTCCATTTTTCCATCTCCGGCCTCCGCGGATTTTCATTAAAATTCCCCGATTGGCGATCCGATCTGGAGTCGGAGGTTAAGGTTTGATGGAATGATTTGAAACCTGAAAACGTGACAGGATTGTACACTGTCAGAAAATTGCTGATTGCGTATTGTTGTCCGAAGGGGTAAAAAGAATCCTCCCATAATGCCGTACAGAAGAGACCGTACAAGTTGATTTTCAGTAGCACTTTAAACTTTTAAAAGATGGAAATGCGATACCTTATCATTCCAAGGGGCGGAAGAAAATTATATAAAGAGTTCAGAAAAGATTGATAATAACCATCGTCGCGAGCTAGACGGATTGTTCACCTTGAGCTAATCCTGAAAGTAGAAATATACTAGGCATATCAACGGATATCCATCTAAGTAATATGAGTAGCAGCATACACGTGTATATTTCAAACACTCCTTATTGGATCCGAGGATCGGAATGAATCTGGGCTTGAAAAACCTGTAAATTCTAGATCACTAATTGAAAGAAGAAGGATAAATGTTTCCGCGGAGGGTGGAACTACCGTATGGATTATGAAAAAATCATGTTCAGATTTACAAACTAAAGAATTATAAGGCTTGGTGAGGAACGAAACCACCAACATCCTTTCAGCTGGTCATGTAGGTCGAATGTAGTTTAAGATGCAGTTTATGGAAGATATTTTATTATTGAAGTATATTTGAGATACATATTTTGAACTATTCTGCTCTATTAAGCTAAAGATAAAAATAAGACATAAAATTATAGGGAAGATAGGTCATTTTGTATAACAGGCATTCAAAGCCGGAAACCCAGTTGAAATGGAGTGCTGGCATTAATATTTTCTCGAGTGTCATGCAAGCTTCTCTTTTACACTTAAATATGATTTATACATCATATGAAAGTCCAACCCCGGTATTACCGATCGAGAACGGAAAAACGACCGGCGATCATTATACTGGAAATTATAGCTCCGGATCCTCGGTTGATTTTTATAGAGCTCTCAGTCGAAGATAAAAGCGGTCTCGAGCTATGTTCGAGCGGAGAGGTTTGATGGCGTTAATGAGAATTATGCGTGCCCCCGGGAGCTTACCCGCCGCTATGATTATCGGGGTTAACGTCAGCCATTGACGGGCCCGAGCGAGGCAGTGCGCACGACCGGGCTTGTTATGTTGGCCGCCTGAATTATATTAGGATAATGACGGAAGGCCATTACAGTAACGGACCGCCGCAAAAACAGGGAAGACGGCGCGGAATCGGGGATACAGGGTTTATAAAATAATCCCCGGTATCGGGAGAAAATGCGGGCGGCTGAATTCGATTACATGCGTCATTATTTTTAGACACAGGAGCGTATTAGCCGTGTACACGGGCGTTTAAGTACTGTAATCTTGTATTACACTTTTAGTGAAAACGGAGGATATTATTCATGAGGAGCGGAGCATTTGCATTGGAATGATGTTATTTCCGACGGGGTAAAAGAACGCTTCCAAGGCGTAGGTTCGGCTATGAACAATATTTTACTTTTCCCTTTCCCACTTTAATACAGAACAATACAAGATCATGCAACCCCTGCTAGGCCCTATTCCAATTCTTAGTTGCAGGATATTAGGAATATAAAATTTCAAAATTTAGGGACACCCAAAAAAGTTCGTGTAGTCTTTTTCTAGACTGGTATTGGTGTAGGGTGGTGAGTCACTCTGGCATTTTGGTTTCTTGTCGGGCATCCTGTCCGCACTTCATATTTCAGTAATGTCAGTTTACTATTCGACCGTCCAGACAGGATGCACCACAAGCAACCGATACTCCAGAGTGGCTCACCACCCCACTGAAGACGGCCAAGAGGCCGAAACCGGTCTAGCCGAAGTCCAGACCGGTGAGAGGACAAAGAGGGCGATAAAACTACAGTATTACAAACCCTCATATACCGCAAAACGGGACAAAACTGAAGAGAAAATGAGAATAGTAATGAAAGAAATAATATAAAGCAGAAGGAGTCGTAATAGTGTTGTTGCGGAGCCTGAAATTGATCGCTCTGTTATTCAACAAACGGACGGGGTAACCTTCAGGTTCGTCCCGTGGGCAACGGCGGTACGACCAGCCGAGTGTGGCATGAGATTGTTGTTCCTTCTATCAGGACACGGATCGGTGAACGCTCATCTTCTGCAGGGGAGAGGCCGACAAGAATGGGACCGAGTTTTGCGGGACTAGCCGCTCTAAGGCGAACCAAGATGCCGGTGTCGGCAGTCGCATTTGGAGCGCCTAGAAAATTCGCAGAAACTGTTTGTTTTTTTTCAGCGTTCCACTCATCTCGGTAGAAGTGGATTAAGGTTACCCCACTGAGAGGGGCAGGGATATGGTACTATCCTTGAAAACGAGGACGATTATCCCTAAAGAAAATTCGTGGAGAGGAACCGACGGCAAGAATTGGCCCACGACGAAGAAGAGTAAATTAGTGGAGATTTAAATTTTAAATAACTCGGCAGACCAGAAGATAGATTGAAATAAACAAAACTGGATATCTTAGCACTGTTAGCCTACTGATAACATTTATTAAAATTCTAGTGGTGTAAATTTATCGTATTCGTTGTATTTGTCAAATTTGAAAAACATTTTTCCAAGTGACCTCTAGAAAACTACGGCTTTTGGGTTCCTCTAAGGGTTCCACCCAGCCCTGTCGAGAGTTCCCTCTTTAGGAAAAATGTACAGTACAGTTACAAGCCATTGAAATATGAAAAACCGATGCTACTTTGAACCAATGCGATTCAAAATTCTACCACAGTTCTGCTATTGATCAGGTTCAGAGAGGTGCCGCTTCCCATCTCGTTAATTCGTCCCATCTTTATCGAACCAGTCGGCCTACTAGTTTATAACGACCGGCTTATAAGCTGGTCCCATTCTTGGACGCGGATTCCAATTAGCGCTGAAATGTTTTTTTCGTGTGTGTGTGTGTGTTCCTTTTTTGTCCTTTTTCTTTCTTGAAAACGCCGCTTGTTCACCGTTCGTCCCGTTGGCTCGATTAAGAGTCCTTCCTGATCCCGATGGCCGAAGGGAGGAGAAACGCAAAAACCGAGGTAGCGGGTAGACCAGTTCGGAATCACTTCCTACTGCCAACCCACAACATTTTCCACTTATCGAATTATACCAGGACCCGTCGTAAAACAACCGGGTATCGCTCAACCTTATTTTATAACGAGGACAAGCAATATAAGTAGTAATTGGAGTTTATTGTCAACAGGAAATCCTGATTATGTTATAACAGCTGAAATGCGACGAACACGGTGCCCCCGACCTTTATAAGTAGTCATACCTGTAGTATAAATGTAAGGGAATATTCTTTAAATTACTGCTAACTTATTTCAGCAACTATCCGCCGATTTATGGCTTCGAACTGAATTCATATTTCGTTTAACTCGTTTTTTTGTTGTTGTTCCCTTCTGGTAATAGTTCTGAACGCAAGTTGCGCATTGGCGGAATGTAATTGGTGTGAAAACTAAACCTTTTCAAGTTACACAGAAGCCAGGGATTACTTATTCGCGTTACTAACCGAATGCATATACATAAAATATTCTATTCAACTGACTACTGACTTTGGGAATACTTTATCTGGGTTGAATTTGTGAATGTTTTGTTCTCAATCCGACCTGGCCACTGGTTCTTTAATTTTAAATTCTGAACTTATTGCGCAGGCTCATTCGTCGGTTTCTACCCGCGAATTTTCCTCATTTTCGCGTTGTCTACTGACGATGGTAGTAATCTCGCAGCGGGCTAAACCTTAGTCCACTCGTCCGGAGATAGCGGATCGCTGGGGAAAAACTCCGATCGCCGATATAGGTGTTGCCGCGGAAGCTCAAAGAGCGTTCAGACGCCCACAACTGTTCTCACGAGGTCACGCAATGGAGAGCGGAATTATTGATTCAAATCGAGAGAAACAGATTCCAATTTCCGCGGTAAATAAGCATCGGCGGCACTGTTAATGACCGATCGACTGAGCCAATCAAAATGGAATGCGGATATTATGATGCCTGTACGCGTTCGGACCTTGCGTTTCTTCAGTCCGCATCTTCCCACATCGTTTCCAGCATAATATCGGATCCGTTGGGGCGGTGAAACGGAATAAACAAGCGGACGGGAGATGGAATCGAGTGAAAGGTCCGACGGACGTGTTTCGCGATTTCGTACCGCGTTTCCGGTCGCGGTACTCAGGGATTATATTCCGGTTTCGAGTTCTGGGCATCCGTTCACTGTTTCCAGTTGTCATGTAGCGATTTTCATTTGCTTATTGATCTATAATCACGTGACAATCCAAGACGTTCTAGACGGTTCTAGACTATTAACATAGAAATTATGAATCTTAATTTTGTGAATCTGCCAGTTTCCACTCGGTTTCTCTATATTATCAATCGACTTACAGTTTTTTTAACGCCTTGTAACAGGCCATTAGATCTATCCACATCACATTAGGTTTAAAGTTGCATAAAACGACACCGTTTCAACAGTAAGCCAGATGCAACATGTTAATATCAAATATTTTAGGTTAACATCAATTAATTCGCCTACAAGAAAGTACCGTGGTTCAAAGTGAGAACAAAAGAACTTAATTTTATAACGCCGGGTAAAAATGACGATTAATTATAGTATATTTTTTAGTTATCTATATAACTCTGAATTTCACATTTATCAAAAATATTAACATGTTATTTACGAAAGGGAAAATTAAACGCCTTCAACGGTATTGATATAAATAATAAATCTCATAATCGCGAAGGCTGTGTCCTCACGCTTCTTATAAGGTAGTAGTTCACAGATATCCTCAAGCGGTTAATCTTATAATTATCCTCAGAATGTGTATAGCATTAGCAACCTGTAATGACATGCACTACTGACGATTGCGAAACATCGAAGCGGTCCCGTATCAGATGGATAATCGTTCCGTTTTTTCCAGTCTCTCCGTGTTTGACTTTCATGTTATTCAGCCGGCAATCAAATTACAAGACGGCGTATTAGCGAAATTTGTTTTTTTTGTCAGGATATTTTTGCAAACATATATGCATATATAAATCTTATCATTTCCGACACGTGTATGGTAATTCGCGTATGTCATTTTCCGTGTAGCCCCCCCCCCCTGGGCCGACTTCCTTTTCCCCGGTTGTTAATTAACATACAAAAGATCTCGTAAAGAGCCCGCCCGGGGGGGCGGAGGCGAATTATAAGCCGTTTGCTCGGGACTGCAAGTTTTCGCTTTACGCTTGTGGCTCTTCTAATAAATGCCCCCGAAGAAAACTTCCTTCGAGGGAGTATCGTAAGCCCGGCAGAAGCGGGCGCTTAACCGCTCGAGACAGACGCTTGAACTTTACCGCCGTCGGGACTTTTAACGATGTTACACTTCATAAAATTTTTCCCCACAAGACTCGTAAAACAATTGGGAGCGCAGTCATTTCCGCGCTAACAACAGGTCTTTCCTGCCAGGTTCCGAAGCAAGTTAAAATCACCGTCGGTTACAACCAATTGAGTCTATTAATAGGTAGTTTTTTTTCCACTATTTTCAAGAACGTCGGTCGTTCTTATACCAAATGCTCGGAACACTTTTATTGATGACCTTCCGATTATTTCAAATAGCTGCACATCATTCCTCGAAATTGTAAGGCGGTTGTATAAAAATGATTGATGCAGTTAGAAGCCGCAAGATCAATTTCTTCGAATTAGTTTGTAACCGACTAATCTTTATAAAGAGCTCCTGCAGTCCATACACGATATACATGCCTGTAATTATATCGGCCTAAATTAGAAATGTGATTGAACAGAACTGAATTTTATTATTATGGAGACGAATAGTACATCACAGACAATGTATAAGAGTACAAGCAGCTATTCATCGTGCCAAAATTCAGTATGGTGCATGAACATGTTCCTTTAGTAACAGTGTACTGACAGTGCAGACAGGGTTCTTATATATAGAGAGAAACCGGTCTACCTTACAATCGAATAAAATACCCGAGAGTGGTCGTAGGCGCTTTTGTTTTAGAACTCCTTTCTTACGAGCGAAGGACTTAACGTCATGTCGTATATCTAACGGCCCTAGCGGAACGTAAAGTAAGTGGACTGACTTAACGATTTGAAAACAAGTAAGTTCCGATTGTAACAACTTTTCGATTTCTCTCCTCCGCGCGTATCTGGGGAATTGAGAAAAATATATCAATTATACTAGAAATATAACGCGGTTTTCGTGTGTTCCACTGGCGGCGGACTTCCGTTTCTTCCAGTTGCAACGTCGTCCCACGCGGCCCGACTTTTTATCAGTTCGATGTGGCAATAACTCAGCAGCGGCGTGTACAATGCCCCGACAGTGTAATTCGATACCGCGAGGTGGAACACTGGAAACGAGCGACGCGTATAGAACGTTTCAAGGATAGGGGAGTCATTAATAGCGCGCCGACGGGAAATGGGAAGTAACTGGGAAGACGTGGGAGGGACGACAGCCGCGGAAGACAGTCATACTTGATTGTACACTCGAGCGGACCGTTTCATCACTATTACGTATACGCCGCAGTCGAAGATCTATAACATCTCAACAGTTCATATCTACAACTTTCCCGTCATTCGCCTATTCAGCGGTAAACACGCCCACTCACCTGCCCGCTGCATGGTTCCATTCTCCGGGGGGAGTTTACATGAGCCATTGTAAAATGGAAAAAGCCTCTGAAAACAGCTTTATTTGCTTGGCCATCGTTGGAGACACTTCCCCTTTGGTTTCGTGTCCTGATTTTGTCAGAAACAACGTTTTTATTTCTCTTAAGGCAAAAATTGTCCCTACAAAATAATCGCTTAACCTCTCTTCAGCAAAACGCCGGGGCCAATGTCTCAAAAATCATACGTTTCGTTACCCATTCAAAACGGCGGAGTTGAAGCACAGAAATGTCTTGAAGTAAATGTCAAAGAAATTCGATATGTTTCGATGAGTTTGGGGTCCTTCTGAAACGGTGCGACATACTCAATTTCGTCAGAGATATCTTCATTTCCTTCTAGTCTGGATATGTTTTCGATTTTTAGGGGACGATCTAGTCTCAAGACTACTGTATGTATGACCGTAACCGGTAGCCGTCAGCCCCATAGGGCGCCCAGATACCCACATATCATTGGAATACACTTTAAAACCATCTGCCCGTTTGACTCGAAACCGGCCGGCCTACCGGAGACGGGAAAGTTGGACGTGGGCATAATGTTGCCTCTCTGTACGCATCCCGTATATAAAACACTACGGTTGTAATTTAAGCGCGCCTACATTAATCTTGCCGAGATTACCCGAGTGCTCGGTCGCCCTGTAATATGCCCCGTCTATTTACATTATCGAAAGCCCGCTCGATTATGCGTCAATTGGGATCATCGATCATTTTAAATTGCTTAAGAAAATATACAAAGTTTATGAATTTAATAATCTATCGTTAATTTTACTCACTGGCCCAAGCAACTAAGAGATTTTGGCAGTTATCCCATTACTTCACCTAAATAAAGTCAATTTTAACATAGTACTCCACCCATTACTAGTTCAGGCAAACGTCCAGAAGTCGATTCTTCTTCCCTCTTTGGACTTTCCTGCGGTAACGCCCGAAACAGAAACTCCCCTCTTCATGAACGCAGTTTTAAACCTCTGCGCAAGGAAATTCCGTATTATCCAATAGAGAACTTCACAGACTCGCCTCCGCTTTTGGGATACCGTAAATGTCTCGTGGAGAGAAGGCGGAAGAAGGTCCAGAAAAATCCGGGGAAGTTTCCCGAAATTTCAAAAGTCCAGAATACAGCGATTAAATTTTATCGGGGCTCGTAACGAGGCGCGGGGGCCGCGGCCGACGCCCGGTACGGCCTATGCAAAAAGCTGCATTCCTGTCGGAGTCTAACGGTACTCCCCGGCTGAAGACTCTCGAAACCTATTAATAAGAGAGGGCCGGAGCCGCCGATTAACCGGACCGCTCCAGATAGCCCCGGGCCACCCCGGCTCCACTAATACTACTACTACCTACCACCACTACCACTAACACTACCATTACGGCTCCCGCTCATCTCGCCCACACTGCTTTTAATATCAAGCAAACTGTCGTGTATTTTATACTTCAACCGGTGAGTAATAGCTACAGGAAAACAGCGGGTATAGAGAGACAGACAATTTTTCAAACCGAAGGGTTCTTAAACAATAGTGTCCACCAAGAAAAACACCAATATGTATATATATATATATATATATATATATATATATATATATATATACCGGTTCGTTATTGTATACCACACAGTGGAAGATGCAACGCCTGAAAAGTTCATATTTTCAACGATTTGGCAATTCACCTATTCACCTATAAAAGAGAATGGACAAAAATAAAAACTAAACATAAATTATAATTGGGTGATTGAATAGAATGAAACGCGGTAGTCATTAAAACAGTCCACTTCTAACGACGGCCGTCCATTCAGTGTATCGGACGTTGAGAAACATTCGACTATTAATGAAACAAACAGATTTTAATTGGCCTAAAATAAACGTACGCTAATTGTTTTTGTGCACAATGAGTTCCACAGCGCTCAGTTGAACGCCCATACCGCTATTCTGAATATTGGAGTTCTTATCTTATACAGAGATGGAAAAATACCGGGCAGAATTGGCCCGTCGGAACACAGGAGGCGGTGGACCGAAACAAACCATTATGCTTGAAGAATATTTCAATGCAAAGAGAAAAGATCGATAATTTTTGCCACCGAAGATGATTTAGTTAACGCAAGGAAAAACTCTTGGTGAAAAATTTGAAGGTTAAAACATCGAAAAACCTCCAGTTCAACTTTCAAAGGAGAAGGCGACTCTAGCTGAATTAAATTGTAACATATGTTTTAAACTAACCCCAAGTATTATTATTCTAATCTAAGATTATTATTAAAAGGTCAACAATGATGCCCATTTGATTTCTGGAGCTATTAGGGGTCAACCCAGGTTCTTTAATAACATATAGCATATGGTTTGCTGTTGTGTGAAGGTTTCAATTCCCGACATTTTAACTGCTTAGTAGGATATTTGGGGCCACAAATAAGGCTATGTATTACAGTAAATGTTTTCAGTGTGAAGCAATTCGAATCCCAATGAATACATGAGATAATAATTTAATCGTTTATTACCTTATTTTAACTAATAATGAAATATAAAAGTAAAGTAGGATACGGCTGATAGTTTGTGAATCGCAATCAATGCTACTAGTGTATGTATGAAATATGTATGGAAAATATACCAACAAAATGTCCTTCAGTATAAGAATAATAGATGGATTATAAAATTTGTCATATATTCAAGAGGGCTTGTTTATTTCAACACTAGACCGGTTTCCCACCGTCATCAGTAGTAGAATGGTTATAGAGTAGCAGTTGATTCGCGTATTCAATAAGGAATGATCGTTTGGTATGAACAGTTTGCATCGTTAAACACACGATGGAAGACCCGAACGCGTGTACAACTGTCGTTTGGAATTCAATACGCGAATAACTGTTTTAAATTGAACGGTTACCGGGTACGGGCGAGAGGACTTCTTCTTTCACGGCCGGATTTTTATTCACCCGAACGATTATTTATTTTCAATCGCGGAACCCGTTCCAGCGCGGTCAGTTCCACGGGTGTCCTGTAAATATTCAAATTGGCGCCGACAATGTAAACAGCCACGTCACAAGAGGCGGGCCGTTCACCGCCCGTATCCTTAAAGGAACAGGAGCAGTCGGTAGCCATTAGAGTGCATTATTGTAGGGCGAGTGAAAGATATATAATTATATGAATCAGCCTTAGAGCAAAATTTAATTCAACCTTAATTCCGCGTTACAAGCGGTTGAAAAACTTGCACAAAGCTCGCGCTACCGGTACACGGAGAATTTCCAATCGGTCTCGCCCCTTTATTTTCTCGTTTCTTTTTTAAATAATGCGGGCCCATTACAGATTTAACATACTCAATTAAAGTGGATCAAGGCGGCCTTATCTCATTCAACGGTGAGTCACTAAAGGGGACGGCTTTTCAGACAAATATTAGAAAGCAAAGTTAAAAATCAAATTCGTGAATCAGTAAATCTAAAAGTAATGTTAATAAATTAAAGATTGAGATTAGGTAAGTGAAACATCCTGGGATTTTTGCTTTGCGATTTAATTTTAAGAATGACAACTACTGGCAATGAACGGAATCAGAAACGTGTCAAACATGAGACCAAGTAAGTGTGATCTCCCAGAATGTTATAATGTCGGCGTTTTGGGTTCTAACAGCAGTAGTGTTCACGCTCCTCTTCTGGCCGGCTGTTAATTCATTCAAGCTCTTTTGCATTTACCCGGTTGTCTCGACAACTTTGTCAACAGGAAAGCCGCGACTCGCTACTTCAAAACGGCGGTCATAAATTTTAAACCAGTCGGCCGGCGAACGCATCGGTAATAAAGCAGCATCAGACTGCACAACATAGTGGGAGGTTTGAACTGCTCGATACAATAAATTACACGATTTTTTTCATGAAATTAAGATAAATTTCTTTCTTCTGTTATACTTAAAAATATAACAAAACTAATACCTAATGGACTGTATGAAAAATCTAATAGTTTTAAATAGGAAATTGCCCTTACCACGCAGGATTTCTTTCAGATAATAATATAAAACTTGATGGGGAAAAGCAATTAATTCAATCAATTGATCTACATATCAGACTGTTCTTAGAAGGGCTCCTTAATAACTGAGTTTCCTATAAATACTTGACCCGCGATTAGTTATTTTTTAATTAATTTTAAAACTGTCCCCTATGCAATCGTAGCAATAGGGGAAATATTATTTAAATATTCCTAACGGAAATTTGAAATTGATTCGTTGAAGGAGAAGACGGCTGGTATAATACTGAGATTATCGGCCCCGGTAAATTACTTTTATGCCTGCAGACCGTTCAGGTTCAGATTCTTAACTTTAATTGAACTGAAAAGCTTTTTTCCTTCCTGATAGCGCACGCAAGAGCGAGTATTCTGTATTTAGTTCTAGAAAAACCGACAGGTTTGTACTGGAAATTCAGTCAATCTAGTAAATTGCAGTAATTTGGCGAGAGCCGGGACGGTAAAAGAAGATGAAGAAAGGGAGAAAGAGGAAGGCGGGAGTCGTGGAACAACGTTCTATTCAGTATCTAAGAACAAAGTAATCATCTTTTACAGTTATGTCAGTTAGACATGAGTATCCCTGTGCCTGCTGATAAATGTGTCCCCGATCTACACGCTTATAAATAATAATATACAATAACATTTTTAACATCTGTAAATTAGGCAAACTACTTATTATACTTAGGGTTAGTTTATCGGAACAAAGAAGAAAAAGTAGAGTTTCTTGGACAGTTTGAAAGAAACGGTAGCGGACCCAAAAACTCAGCCTCAATACAGGAAAGGTTCATCTAAGTGCATCTAAAAATAGTGAAAGTCCACCACCGATAGTAAAGTCTCTGAACAGGTCTTACCTGCAGGTATGGACTAGAGGCCGACAGGAGTATCCTGTGCGCCTTCAGACGTCTGTTCTGGCAGCAGAGGGTGACGTCCACGAAGGACTCTGTGACAAGCATGTGCCTCAGGAAGCCCAAGAGCCCTACCTCGTGGTGGCGCCACCTCACCTGCATCTCCATCCTGCAAAAATAAACATACAGAATATGTTAATTCATGTCTAATATTATTATAACTAATTTTTTTCCGTAATACAGCGCCCCAGGAAATATCGAGAGCATTTAAACCATACATCGAATCCATACAAATATTTCAATAATCAAAACATAGTCGTTATCGTATTTTTTTGTATCTCCACTCGCCTCTTTCGTATAGAAAGGTTCTCTCAGGTAGAATTCCTCAACAGAATTCGCCGAATGTAACACCGATGGGAAATGCCACCGGGTGAGGACACGCGGAATACCCAGCTGAATTCTAATGAGTATACCGGAACTCCTCTCGTTAAATCAGCTAAAATTTGCAATTGAAGGACAACTCTTTTCGCCACCAGGATTCCAACAACTGAGATAGTTCGTTATACCTTATAATATATAATAATAAATTTGCAAGGAGTAATTAGAAGTGGTGGACAGAATTTTCCTCGAAATAATCTAGAGGAGCACTTGGAGACCTCATAATACTCATTAAAAACAAATGTTGATAATAACCTTCAATGCTCAGAGAGAGAATTGGACATATAATAAGACGAGATAAGACATTAAAACTGAAATATACAGGTGCAGGTGTTTAACAATGTTGAAAAATAACATTTCACGAGATATTCTAATTAAGCCATCTATGTTCCCCGATTATTCCCAGATTTTATCACCCGCTCGGGAGAGATTTTATCGGCCGTTCTGTTTGCAGAGAAAAAAACCGCTAATTATCGTCCCATCGACACGGCGACAACATCGGATCTTCGGTCGGACACAATGGGCTTAATTAAGTCCGCGGGAAGGACGATGACGGGACGGAAAAGGAGGGGGCAAAAAACCCGTAAAAAGAAGAGATCGCGCAATTATTTTTATTCGACCCGTTTATTTTATTTAGTTGGGGGTTGGGTTGGAGGTGATGTGGGCCTCTTTCCGATCCTATCTGGCCTCGGAGATAGAATCGGAACGCTGGGGTAGTGGGGTTTTATCGGGACGGGATCTGAATGGGACGGGGAAAGGGAAACGTTTCGAAGAAGAAACTCCGGAGGAGAGAGAGAGAGAGAGAGAGATAGGTTAGATCGAAGAACGGACAAAGGAGGGAGGCAGAGAGGTAGAAACGGATGAAAGGCGAATAGTGGTGTGCCCGAGCGTCGGGTTAGTACGCCTGTTATTTTAGAGAAGCCGCGATTGTGGATGAAAAGTGAACGGAGGGGTAGGAGAGCACGGAAGAAAAATAGACCGCGTCACGACATAGGAAAAGGCTTCTTATAATGGCGGCGGTCGTCTCCAAATGAGTTCAAAACACGAGAACGCCCCGTCGCAAATAACCCGTTAGGAAAATAAACACAACATATACACATGACCGATTTTCAGAACGCGACCCGTCCATTTACAATATTAATGCCAGTTCCGTTAGTCACCGTATTGCTGCGTATTATCTGCCTTAGACGTCGGTACGCCACTTCTATACCTTTCCACCTTCTAAATGCTATACAGTTTTTTCTTCCAGCGGTTTCAGAATTGTCGTCCAGTCCAAACTTAATTATCATACAAGTTCTAGATCCAAAGTATGCTTTTTGTAGTATAAACAATTAGTGAAGCTCAATCAATTTGTGGTCTGCCAGGGGTTGGAATACAGTAGGTTTGTGGTGTTCCTGTCCCCTCTCGCCGGTTTGGTCTTTTGCCAGAAGATGGCGAACGGCCGAAACCGGTCTAGCAAAAGACCAAACCACCGAGAGGAAACAGAAACACCACAAACCTACGGTCTACGATAAGTCCTAAAATTTTAATTAGAGTTCCTTTTATCTTAATGCTTCCGGAACTCGATAAAAAATCGTCTAAACACATTCGTAACGGAAACCCGAGGAAAAATCATATACCTTAAATCCCCGATATTATGTCCTCCGGTTCAGCAACCGATCGAGAATGTCCACAGTATTTCAGAATTACACGATAATAATTCAGCCAAATTTTGACTCCAAGCGGAAAAGTGGCGATTTTAACAGGTCCGCTTATTTGAAAATTCCACCGATGAAGATAAACAGCAGAAACAGGGATAGCAATTTTACAATAAGTATTTAAAGGAATAATTGGATTTTGTAAATCGTCCATAATAAATTTTAAAAATGGTTGCCATGTTGTCACTGTAGAGACAACATATCAGCATTTACACTTGATTCTCCTCCGGTTTAATCCTCCTAACTGAACTAAGAAGATTGCGATACAACACGGAACCCCCCTCCCCGCCTCCGAGTAGACTTAAATTCCGCGTTCTTCTGCAGATTTCTTAAGTCGCATTAAAGGCACTGCTCTTAATTCCGACTGGGCGAAGTGCGGGGGGTATAAGTCGGGTCCGACCGGAACCGAGTAGGAAAAAGCTGCTGACTTGGTGCGGGAACACCGCCCTGGGACTTGAACAGGTGTGTCCGTCGGTACGATCGTTAGGGCCAGGAAATATTCAGCCGGGACTTATTTGGCTGACCGTACCCCAAAGCGGGCAGAGACAATAGTTAAAACGAAATTAAGGTTAAAGATCGTTAGCCGAAGGAAGGGAGGGAATGGAGGCCGCGGCCATATTAGTGCCGCTGTTTCGGAGATCAATCATCCCTCTCTAATACTCCCAACTAGATACATAGCCTAATAACGAATGTAATATATCGGTTATATGCGTCTAGGTCGAAATTGGAGGCTGTTGAAATAGTGTTTAAAGTAATGATTCGATAGCAATTTGAGGCCTGGATATATTTGGACAGGTATTTTAATCTTCTCTTAAATGAATATGATGCAAAGTTTGATGAGATTCGGGACGTGGACCGCAGCGTTTTTCTACTTATGTATCCATTTAGTGCGTATGACGCCATAAAAAATCAAATTAGTGGCCCCCAATGATAGGCCCTTTTATCCGTTTAAATGACTCACAATTTAAAAGGTCTCATCGTATAAGCGCAAAGGGGATTACGAGTCCAACCCTAAACATGCTAAACAGCTGATCCCTTGAAATAAATCGATATGGTAAATTTTATAAATTATCCATAGACAGTATGCCACCTTCGGTTATAATCTATTCCCAAGAGATTATGCTCAGCCATATAATCAAAATTCAACATTGTCATTAGTGCATCAATTCAGTTAACTGCAGTGCATCAAC
Organism: Lethocerus indicus; assembly: GCA_019843655.1. NCBI lineage: Eukaryota > Metazoa > Arthropoda > Insecta > Hemiptera > Belostomatidae > Lethocerus > Lethocerus indicus. Next base: position 3,308,334 of record JACDQD010000009.1, on the reverse strand, counting down.
TTTCTGATGTTTAGCAATAAGAACAAGAGAAACTGTCTATATTAGCTGCGAGGGGATTTTTAAATCCCCGACCGGAGAAAACACAATCAACACTCGTCTGCCTTATACAGAGATTGCTGTTGATGGCGAAAAGTCGAAAGCGGTCCACATCCGGGCCGAATACGTGAGCGAACACACCCGCACGACCCCAATTTAAAGTTTCAAATTATATTTCCAAAGAGCCATTATTGAAAAATGAATCTCATATCGGTTCAAATTATTCAATACAAAGTCCACGTGTGTTTTCTCTTACCCCGTCAATTTTCTTTCCCCCGTGACGTCGCTTTAAGAACCTTTTTTAAATCAATAATAATAGCCAGATTTTCACCTTGTAGAGGCTTATATCGTTCGGTCAGAGGCGGTCAAACGACAGCACGATTTGTCCAGGATTTAATCGTATTATATTCCTCGCGATACGTGTCCCGTAAGCGGTACTAGTTCAAGACCGTACGGGCATAAAATTAGAACACTGATTATATTAGAAACTATCGAGGTCGCCGTTGAAAATACGAAAATTAATAACAGGTTTTATTAAACGTTATTATACGTTTTCTATTGGAGTGGATAAACCAGATTATATGTTCGGGCAAAATAAAGACTAAATGGGCACATAATTAAAATTTCCACAACTATTATACATATATACAAAAATAAGCGACATTGATGTTCAAGTAACAATAGTAACGAGTTGAGAATAACGGAGAGAATCCAACTGACTTTTAAAATTTTATTTATTTGATATATTAAATCACATCCCTTTCAGGTATGGAACGCGTGGGATGTCGTAAATATGATTCGGACCAGAGGATTAGGGTAATTTATAATTCTGGAGCGGAATTTATTCAAAAGGGACTTCATTATCTGTACTGTAGGGTGCATAGTCATATTTTTCTTACATATTTTTGACTGCACAGTTCGAATGTTGTTAACGTTTGATAGTTCGAAGTATAGTAATAATTTATTCCTTAATAATTATAATTCCTTGGATCCAATTTATGATTCCTTCAAGTTGTACTATTATTTTCATGAAACGTAATAGCCTCTATTCCACCGGCTGGAATCTCTGGAGAGTGCCACGTCCGAGGTAGGTTATAAAGGCAGGAGTGTAGAAGAAAGCGGCGGTGTGTATATTGCAGAAGAAAGGAGGAAGCGAATGCTGCGGATACCGGGCCGGCGATGATGACTGGGAGGCCGTCGCGCCGATATCGAGGAGGCCTTGGTATTGCACTGCAATTTCGCTCTGATTGCCGCTCATCTTTGCCCAGAGTTTTTCGTAATTGAAACGCCCGCAGGACTGGGCCCAGTATCAAAGAGTATCGGGAGGATCCCGTTGATTGCAGACCCCGGCTCTTCCACGTCCCCTTGTAATTACAACCCCACTCCCCGGTAGCCATTACCGTATCGTATTACTTTACGTTGGGGGTTTAATTGTGTCCACTGGAGGCCGAGACCCATGAAACCCACCCCCCCCGCCACCGAAACTGTTGTAATAAATCGGAACGGCTTTCACCCCAGATCTGTCCCGGAATTCGGGATTCACCTTTCGAATCCAGCCGTCGGGCCAAACCATTTATTTTCAGCTTTCACCCTAAAATCGTAGCCAGCCAGAAAACGTAATGCAATAATACAAGTATTATAAATAAATGAGAACTGAGTAGCGCTACTTTCCACAAATAACTTGAAACAACCGGGATGTCCGTCAATATACCAAGACATTTAAAATTTTAATCAGTGATTTAAGGCGAATAAGTAGTGCTTCCTAATTTTTGTTTGCGCGAATAAATATACAAAGATTTTTCAGTTTTTGATAATTTTTTGTATATGTCAGATTTGTCCCCTTCGGAAGAATATTCATTTAATATTTTATTAATCTTGCGATTTTCTGCCTTATGTCAAAACGGTTTCGAATTGCCCTCTATTATACCGACTGAATACTATAACAGTGCAATGAAACTGTATCTGTATTATTACTATACACTTAATATTTTTTATAATACCCTCCAAATATTTATTTTAGGACTCGAAGAAGTTATTTGGCCATTGCTACTGCTGAACTTGCGAGTTATTACAGGAGACAAAGTCACGACTAAATCCGAGTTTAAACGATCAAGAAGGCACACTAATCTGACCTTCAGTCCGTATTATTATAATAATCTTGCGCGGCTGTTTCTAATGTTAATGCCGAACGGAGGGTTGGGAGTTTCGCAATTGCGGAAAATCGTTTAGAGAAATCGCATTCGGTCGTGTAAAGTCCATAAAATAAAATTGTCGGCGAAAGTCCTATTCGCTATTGAGGAAGGTTGTGGAATCGGTTCGAAATGGCACGTGCAAAAACGGCTCCGGGTGAATATATTTCAGGTAAAGTAATGTAATGAATCGGGTTTTTCGACCGGCGACCGGAACGCGAGAGGTGCAGACCTTTCGGCCGCCGGTATACGTCTTACGTTACCGGGAATCAATTGCGAGGAGAAATGTCACGATCGGCTGTGTTTCGCAACGCCTGTATGGCCCACAGGCCATAATTCAATTGGTCTAATAACCGACGTTGGGCACCGCGAGGCCTTGGCCCGTAAATATTGGAAATAGTGTCCCGCCCGACAACAATGCGATGAGTCAGAACCAGCGGGCAAAAAATATTTATTCCTATCGCTTAAGTGTCCAAGAATTAGACCAGGAATGCCCGGCTTGTGATTGGCCGAGAGCGATAGATCCTCTTGTCCAATTGGATCAAACCGACTCACCCTGTTGTATAATACAGTTCCACTTGTAGCCTAAAACCTCGAGGAATTATAACCTTTCGCCTGGGTTGTGAAACTAGTAAAACCTCACGAACGGCACAATATAGTTTCGGTGGTTTAAGAAGCAAACCCCTTGAGAATAGTCAAATTGATAAGTTTAGTTTTCCGTTTTGCAATCTTCGGAGCTAGGAACACTTTCTGTTCTCTTAACTATAGGCATTCAGTGTATGTACAGTGTAATACAGACGATGAGTACGATAAATTTAATTTTATCGTAATCCTCAAATTACAGATTTGTGGCTCATTTTTGTATTCCTAATAAATAAAGTCAACACAAATCATAATTTAGCGTCCCTCAACGTTCAAATCAAGAGCGAACTTGAATCTTAAATAGCTATATAAATAAGATAAAATTTCTATGAAAATAGATGCCCTATGACATAAAACAATTCTTGTCGTTCTTCATGAATCTGTTCGAAACCATTCCTCTCCTCAAGCTGTTCGATCGATTCCAATTTATATGCGGGGTAGCGTCAAATATACGGTACTCATTAAGATCTTAAGGTCGCTGTCGGGGAGTGGTCAGAAGGTTGGGGGCTCGGCCCCCCGAAAGTTCAAACGTCCGAATATGTTTTACAGCGTTATTAGAAGTCGATCGATGCAACTCCCCGAAGGATATAAAGACACGAACGCTCACGAAAATGGGTCGGGCCCCCTCGGTTGACACGAAACAATGGGCGGATTGCGAAACCGGCTGAAATTGATTTGGCCGCGTGCTGCCGCGGGCTTTTGATCTACAGTCGAAAAATAAATGGTTTCAGGAGCTCAATACTTTATTTAAGCCGGGAATCCGAACGGACCGTGGGCGTAATGAAAGGTATCGGAATTCTCACCGAGGCTAACGACCCCCTTCTACCCTCCCCCGGACACTTTATGGAGCACGGGGCTCCAAAAATGGGCGTACCGATCGGAGCTGAATACGTTCGGCGATCGATAGATGAGTATCTCAGGGGTTCTTAGCCGGCCCGGGGTGATTACGCCGTTCGCCGCTCAGTTATTTCGAGTGGCACTCGAGTATCCCGACACGCCCTCGTTAGTGCCTACCGGCTAATTGGCGCTAACAGCCGCTTCACTTCGAGTCGAAAAATACAGACAAGGCGCCCATTTAAATACCCGAGCTCGACCGTTGAATTCGCGAGTAACAGCAGGTACCGTTGGCCCGTTCGGATTTCTAATTCTAACCGCCCGCTCATTTCGGGTCCACGGACTTCGCGGTTCCGGAATGTATAATTTGAGATATTTATTTGGGAGTCCGCTAGGGTTTGGAGCGCCGCCAAAAAAACCGAGGGCAAGATGAAGAGGAGCAAATTAGTTCAGAATTTATAGTTAAAGTCACCAGACAGTGTTGAGAGCAAAATATTCAGAAATGCCACCCAGAAAAAAAAATAAAAAGTCTCTATTCTGCTCTTTGGTCTCTAATGAGAAATTCGACTTTAAGACCGGATTTGCATTTTTGCAATCATTCAATATGATTCCCTTATTTATATGGTGAGGTGAATGAATTAAACAAACAAAAAACCATAATGACATACCACGCAATAAATGTTCATGATGTTACCGGTGAGTAAGTCAAATGGAATAGTGGAGGTAGGACTCAAGAGCGATGATAATCCAAACAAATTATACTATTTTCTTGTCCCTTTGATTAAATACAAATTAAATAATGGCACAGTATTAGACCCGGTACAGGGGACCGAATTTTCCTTCAATTATAATTTTGTTGAGAAATACCTCATGGAACTATAGAAGGACGCCGCTTTCAGATACAAGGGCCCATGTGAAATGAAAGTAGGATCCGGGAAAAGAAATAATTGAAGGGGATTTCCCGAACCAACAGGTTAGTGGTTAAATCCATCATTCGTGGTTAGGATACAGAATTTTCATTCAATCATAATTTGCGAGTGAAACTGAAATGAAATTCATGAAACTCCGGAAAACTCCGGAAAGTGGGAGATATTATACTACCAGATGGCATTGAGACCATTGATAAAAAAAACCGGGAAGTCATAACTAAATGTAATATCGTGACCGCACGACTTCAATTCCGTTCAAAATATATACCAAGTCTTGGTAGTATGGCAAATATGGTATTGGCACAGAGCCCGATAGGAAATATCGCACTCCGCGCGGTAATGACCGTCCGAGTCGTATAACCTGGAAAATAACGAAACGTCGGGGAAGGGAAGGGGGTGGGGTGGATGAGGCGCTGGAAGATGATGGAAATTCGATAGGAGCGAGGAACTTGAGATTGAAACTTTGAGAACAACGGGGGCGCGGGCAAGTTGGAAACGCGACGGGCGCTCTATATATGGTATAAACTGTAAGTGGAGGGATGAGGCGAGCGTGATTCGAGTCGTGGGGGAGGGACGGGAACACGTTTCTGTTCGGTGGCCCCGATATTACGGGCTTGGTAGCGCCTCCTCCGCGGAACGATATTTCGTGAGGCCCTCCACGGATATTGCAGGTGCGTGAGCCCGACCGAGTCTAGACACGCTCTCCGGGTCCGGGGAAATGCTCAGCCGCAGACGGGATTGAGAAACTCGAAAAGATTTATCGGCCCGAGCAGCTGCGAGGTAATCCCAAGTTGGGAAAATGTTTATCGGAATTCATTTTATTTTTTGCCCCCGAGAGTACGATTTATGCGACGGCATCTTCAGCTGCTTCTGTGCCGTTTTACAAGAAAAATATCCTCTTAAGCAGGCTGCATAACCAACCCCCCCCCCCCAGCTGGCGGTCAATTCAAATTTTTAATCGACTTATAGGGAGACTCAAAATACACCAGAATACTCTATAGTATAAATTATTAATTTCAAACAGAAAGAGGATTTCTGACATGAAAATATGACGTAATAGTAGGTCTATACGTTGCCAAATTCTTGTCATCGCATGGTATGTTATTTAGACGGAATATTATTTTGTGCACTTTTATATGAGGCCCTTCTGCGCAGTATGCAGGGAGAATATATTAAACTTGAGGCCGATCACAATGCAGTGGCCGGCAGTAGCTGTGTTAAGTGGAGCGTGTAGAGCCTCCGCAAATGGCCGGTGCAACCGCCCAAACCACGAAACAAATAAATCCGCTCGGCCCCCAGACGCACGGCAGATCGGCTAACGGTCCCCCGCAGCCTTAGCCGCACTTAAATTCCCTCTTCCAAGTCTCTTCCTCCTTCCACCCCGCCCCCGCCTTCTCCCTCGTTCCACGTCTTTCCAGTCTCCGGGTACGCTCCCGGAATAAATAATCCGGAGGCGGCGGCGGCGGCGGCGTAGGAATTTTCGCAAAATCCAACAGCGCTAAAGCTGTCGAGGGGCCCGACCTTCAAAAGCGACGTAGTAAACTCCAAGTAAACTCTGCCCACAATTTGAATTTTATGTCTCTATCCACTCAATTTGCACAGACTTGGACCGGTTATCGGTTTCTCCCAGTCCGCCAGCATTATAGGACAAACGATTACGTCGCCTCATTAAAAATTTAGATTCTTTCAAATAATTATTTGGCACACCTTTCAGCGAATAATAAGCGCAATAATAAGTCTCGCTGTGTGGTCTCATCCGACATTGATTTTTTGCTCGAGGAACAGGACTATTTGGACAGGGGAAGATTGCCGATAAACAAGAATACGATGACGACCCTCGAATAATAATTAAGGCCGTGGTCATCTGCATAAATTGAAAAACCGATCCACGCCCGCGAGGAAAGAAACATCTCGTCGGGATAATTAATTAATTATGAATATTTATTAATGGCGTCGTTCCGTCATTATAATATTATCGCGCGGGCGATAATTTCGAATTTATTAACGAATAGCGTACAGTGTTGTACGCGTACGTTGCGAAATATTACGGTGCTGTGGGCTTAAAAATACCGAAACCTTGAAATTTATCTTCTCCCCGTAACTAATGAGGGCCCAATAACAAGGGCTGTTCATGTAGAGGTCACGCAGCCAACTCGTGTGCCGAAGATTTGCCGCTTTGATTCCGGCTATGTATTTTACGAACTTTAGGCAGAAGGTTAACACTTCTTAATTGCGTCATTTAATAAATTAGAAGTGATATATCAGTTTTTGTACAGGACCTCAATCCACCGTGAGCTTAATTCATCCAGGGTAAAACACTTCGTACCGTCTTTCAATCTTATGTCATAGATAAGTTCTGAATATACCGGAGGCTATTATGTCTCTTATTTATCATTTTTTCTACTTTAGAGTCCCACGCATTTGGCGCTATCTCGGCGTAACAAATTCTTTTCCACTCGTCCTACTGTGTCGAGCCGTAAATAAGATGAAAATATACGAGACGCTTCTTATTTGTCGCTTGTTTTATTTAATAAATTAGTTACGTCTCTCTCCCTTATCGGTACAACAGAACATCCGTCATGATTTCGGCTCTCGAGAAATTTCGCACGCGAGACGGCACGTACCGAACCGACGCCGGTGCCGCATATGAATACTAAAATAATTTCGAAAAAGGTCGCCGCCCTATCTTCTTCGCAATAAAATTCGGCCGTCCCGGCCGCGACCGAGCGGTAAATATTCGCGAAAGCCAGAAGAAGGGCCGGGGAGATAAGAAGAAAGAATTTCGAGAAACGTGTCGCCGGCGGCCGTTTGACAAAGTTCCGGTCGGGCACTTAACACCGGCCCCGGTTTCCAATTAGGCCGGCATTCCGCCTAAGTGCACCGGGGGGGCCGGGGCCGCCTTCCACGAACCACCGGGGGACAGGCACAGAGACGACGTTCCACGATTTAGCGACCCGTCGGGGGAGTCACGAATCCACTCCGGTTCGCCCCTTTGTTTTCGCATTCTCTGCAATCCACTTGATTCATCGTCGCCAAAAGACTTTCTACACTCTCTAGAATGATATTGTCTAGAACGGTGTTAAATTCACAGTCCTACGACAGACCTAATTTTTATTTAGTTTGATGAAAAGAGAGGTGCGTTTAATTAGATAAAATGTATAATTTTAAAATTCAAAAATACAAATGCAATTCTCATTCCTTTTAGAAGCGTCCCAGGTAAGTATAATTTCTTATTTTTTCCCTAAACTAAACCCGATTATATTTAGGTACTGAAGATAGCCGAAACCGACCAAAAACGCGAGTGAAAACGGAAAATCACATCTTTGTTCCGTATAACCCTATTATAAAACAAATTAAATTACTGGTTTTACGATTATTGTAATATATAACGTCTCGACAGAAGGAGGTGGGACATCTGCGAGGTATAGTAAGCACCTTTGGAATCACGGATAATTAATATAACTGGAAGGAAATCGTACATACGGTAAAAAACAATACAAAATGCTTGAAGATAATTGTAAATCGCGAAATGATTCCGTGTTAGCAGCATCGAGTTCGCAATTGGTTCCGTTGTGGTCAGTACACTGGACCGTGCAGTCGGCTGAAGACTTAAGCAAATCTCTTCTAGTCTTCAGCTGGAAACGGGATTTTTCTATTCCCCCCGCTCCCGATTTCTCGGTCCCGCCCGATGGCCGCGCTAAGCGCCGCAATTTCTTCTTCAATTCATCCCCCGGGACAACACACTGTTATCGGCGTAAAAACAAACGAGGAGCGGGCTCATTAAACCGGCAATAGCTGTTAAAACCGGTAGTGAAGAATGAGAGAGATAAAGAGAGAGAGAGAGAGAGAGAGGACAGTGAGAGAGGTGGGAGAAGAAATAATATGGAATAACGCGAGTGCCGCTTTTTCGAGGACGTGACTCGAATACTTAAACGCCAATTTCATTCTGGCGGTATCTCGACGGGTTTTCATTAGATGAGATCCGGAGATCGGGGCGTATAAAAAAAAAACAAAACGGAACAACAAAATCGAAAAAAGAAGGACCGAAAACAATTCTACCGGCCGGTTTAAATTGGCCGGCCGCAAAGAAAGGACACTATCGGACTATTCTTGACCGGAGGACGGTTCTTTCTTTTGCAGCCCCGGGGCTGCCTCAGGAGTGGCTTGTCCTTCCTGCCGACAGGATGGGGATCGCACAATGCGCCTCCGGGGAACGGGAAAAGTGGAATCACGTGCTAAGGTACTGCCGGCTGAACGATGAATGCAGAAGAGCTGCGTCGGAATGCTGTTTGAGCCCGGACATTTCGCATGAATGTTTTTTTTTCTCCAGTTATCTCCGGAAAATGGATTAAGGACGTTTCCCTCCCGAGGTTTCTCCCAACGCCGGTAGGTAACGCGAACGTCTCCGCGTAGCAGGACAAGGATAGGGTTCATTGCTTGAAAACGACGAAAAGTATACTTATGCCCGACATGACGAGGATATGCGGCGCGGTGTCCCATACGCTGTCGAGTGCGCATTGTCACTCTGGGCCGCTATTTCCGAGGCGAACGAACAATGTAAACAGTGTTTCTGTATGCAGGACATGAAAAGTACAAGCGGACCAACACCGGCCGATGAATGTCAAACGACTTCATTAATCTGAGGCTCATTTAAAACAACGAAAAGAAGACAAAAACAACGACCTAGCGGTTCGCGCCGTTGGAAAATACATATTTCTATTGTACCCCACCGAGACGGGTAATGAATAATGACCCGTTTCCTGTTGGAAATATGAATTGACACGTCCAATGATTTTTGTGCCAAGAAACTGTGTGAAACGAATTTCCGGATTCAAATGCAGGGCTTTCATTTCCAACATTAATATGGATAGAAGTGTTTTGAATAGAACTGTACTTTTTTTTCTAGAGTCCCGGCCTTAAACTAGACAGAATTTAAGACCACTTAATGTCGAGGACTTAATTAATTTATAGTTCTTTGGAAACGGCCTTTGAGGGGACTTTTAATTCAAAGTCAAGAATTACATTTGTGAGTTCGAGCCGTTTCTAAAGAATGCCGTCCCGGTTATATTCATTAGAATAAGGACAAACATGTGAATATTCTCGATTTAGATGTTTTTTACTTCGCGTCGTGTACACTTGTTCTCGATCCTCATATTTCACCCCGTCGATCATCGGCTTCCTGGCCGTTATTCCCTTCGGACGACCGCCCTGATGAATGATTCAGGGGATGACGCCGTCCCATCCGAGATAATGGCCGCTGCTTCGACACTTTTCGCGACACCGAGCTTAAGAAACGCCCCCTCCGTGCTGTTGTTATTATTATTGCCGGATGCTATAACTCATTCTCCTTTTTTCCCCCTTTTCATATATTCCGACTCCCAGACTCCGAGTTTTCAGTTCACGTCTACGTTCGAGAAAGCCCTGTTGAAAAATGAATAAATTGAAATGGACGCAAGGTTCGATACAGAACTTGTCCTATCCCATTTTCGGCCGCCGGGGCCGCAATAAATATGAATACTGTCAGGTCTGTTAAATTAAGTGAAATAGAACCTCGCTGATTAACCGCTTATTAGGAGATAATTTTTTGATGCATGTCCCCCCCCGGCCCCACTCTCTAATTCTTCTCGGGTGACCCCAAACTGGCTTTTGATTTATTGAACGTCGACGACTGAAGGATTTACGATTCGTATTACTGGTATCGTTGTCAAAACCTTTTTACAGCTGCTCCTTGTCTGCTTCCACCGAGGTTGACCACTATGCCTTGCCGTTAAAGTTCAGCGGGGCATTTGTTCAAATATCAAAACGGACTGTGCGGTTATAGGAGGGAAAAATAAAAAACTGGTTTACCTAGAAAATAGCCAGAGCGGTGGAAAATATCCCCATTTTCAAATTTATTTTCATATTTTTCAATGTCTATAAGTGTGTCCTTACTTAGGAAATCACAGCTAGAATGATTATACCAGGATCGACCAGGAATCGAACAGAAAGCTCTAGATTTACGGTGTGTTCAGTTGTATGACTCAAATAATCCGGAATTCTTACACAATTCCCGATAAAGATTGGCAATATTTTTACCGCCTATTTATGTCAAGCGAACGCCACTTGTAACGTAATAGACATCGCCCGCAGATCCCGACCGAGATAGGAACAATTTCTAGGTTTTGTTCTTACCGGTGGCCGATGCTAAATAATGTCAAGGATGAAATTGCGCAATTTCCTATCGGCTATTTTATCCAAACACTTTAAATCGTGTTTTAAATGTTATTTAAAATTCATAAATTCCCGGCCGGTCGTGCCCGAGCTAGTTAGCGCCGTGTACTTGTTTCCCGAGAGTTGTTGTCCCCATTGAACATCTACGCCCTTTAAATTATTGACGATAGTAATCTCAGTCTACGAAATATTTATTATAAAATCCTCTTAATACACCTCGTCTGAGAACAGCTTGGGTCATAAAAGCATAGTGTTGAAAGTTATAATTAGACCAGTCGCAACAGAATTTATAACTCTTTCTTGAATAAGAACCGACGGGAATGTGTAATTCAAATGAAAATGCCACAAGAAACTCGGAGACTAATTTACTATGAAAATAGGAGCTGATTAGAATTAATATTTTAGAATAAACATTAACTACGAGCACACCACACAGTGCTGGTCATTGGCCAATATACTTGTCGATAATTACTATGGGGGTTTGCTTAAAATTGTAGGGCACTGTACACAAAAAATATATCTCCTGATTTTATCAGCCCGACGCACACTTAACGGTTGTACGAGCGTTGCATAATTTTTATTAAGTCGAATTCATAATTCCATTCGAGAGAGATATCGGTTCGACTTTCCAAACCGACAAAATTCAACCTTTATTGCAGGCGGACAATAAATTGCACGCCTTGCCAGGGCAAACCGCTTATTAATGGAAAAACCGCAGAATTATACAAGGACAGAACAATGAACAGAATGGACAGTGTATGGGTCCGCCGGTGTATGGGAAAAAATGTCAGATGTGTACCACACATCGTGTACCACGGTTGAACATTTTACAGACGTTCATCAACCTTTCGACGAAACATGTCCACCGCGGTAATGGCGAGTAGGAAAGGCAATTATTTAATTTTTTTTTTATAACCGAATTAACATAACAGTTGTGTCGGCCCGACTATAAATCTCGTAATTATTCAAATATTAACATACAAATGAAAACTGCTATCTGCATAAATCAACGTCAGTTACAAAGAGGAGAGCAGTCGGTGCGTAACAGAGAGAGAGAGAGAGAGAGTGGCGCGCCAGATTGACGAATCGAATAATCTCGTTTGGAATACGCTCACGGAAGGTGTTGGGAAAGGTGAGCACTGGAAAATCGATTATGCTTATTTGAACTATACAAACCCTTATCAATCCCTGTCAGTTCAGCGCTGACAGAACCATACTCCTATGTAGATCAAAGGACCGCTATAAAACCGTAGCTAGAAAAAAAATCAATATCCATTTTTTACAATTATAAATAGGTGGGACACGAGCGATGCATATAGCAACATTACAAGCTGCTCGGTGTTTCATCTGATACCCAGGATGAAAATTATTTTAATTTGTCTAAAATGGATACAGTCAAGAAGACTGTAAGCTGACTAACTCTTTATAACGTAGCCACAACAGGGTGTAATTGAACCAACGACCTGTACTGTACTGCCTGTACACTGTACACATTTTGGCCCGTCAACACCAAGTAGGTAAAGATATTTTACAGGTGTATACGAAGCATGAAATTGTACGTCAATGTAGAATAAGGGAAAAGGTCAGTTAGTGCTTTTAAAACAATTGATCTCCTCTGTTCTAAGTCGACCGGCGGGGAATTGCTATTCGGGCCGCATCTCCCTCCCTCCCTCCCTCCCTCTCTCTCTCTCTCTCTCGTTGTCCGCGGCCTACTCATAGGGCCGTGTACGCGGTCGAGAGCGGAATAGGAAAGACGTTTTGTCCGCTCGGCAGTTAACTCGGTGTAAACTGGCCTGCGGGGCACAGGCACATCAAACGTCCGCCGGTCTCGTTATGTATCGTGAAATGGCAACGGTACCCGTTTATAACTGGCGGTTTTTAAACCGCCCGCATTATGATACACTGCCCGGGCAGGCCGATAAAAAGGTTACGCCGCTCCCTCATTCTATTTCCCTTCGGCGAGGATCAAATAGAAATTTTCGTTTACCTCGTATAACATTACTGTCGGCTGATATACGGCGTAAAACGTCTAACAGTATCGTAATAACAGAGTAGATGTTAAAATTTATACTCCTAGGTTCACTGGAAATACGTATAAAAAGTATAAAAATTTTAATGAAAAAAAATTGTTTTTTGCAAAGTCGGGTAATATTTGCTAAATTGTCAACATACTCCTATAATTCGCCCATCGTTAGGTTTCACCGAGCGAATCTACATCCGAATATATGCGCATACCTTTTATGAATTTTCTAATTTATATTGCGATAGTTATACCTCCTGAGAGAAGTATTCAATTGGGCGTAAATAATTTTTATTAAAATAAATTTAAAAAATATAGGCTATATATTTTGTGAAACTAAAATGATGTATAATAATGTTTCATAAACATGTTAGTGACTAACACCGCTACTGAAGATGGCGAGCAACCGAAACCGGTCTAGCAAAAGACCAAACCACCGAGAGGGGACAGAAACACAAAAAATCTACGGTACCACAAAACAGGTATGTTAAAATAGTATCTTTCATTTAAAATCACAAGAATGTTTGAGAAACAAGGAATGGAATGTTTATTTCATTTTCGATTCTATAACTTTCTGTAATCCTTTAATAATTTCAAAAAACACGTAATTTTCTTTTTGGTACTGGCTAAGTAAAACCGATTTAAAAGCGAAAATAGTGTTTAAGGCAAATTTACGTAATTTGCAACTTTTATGACGTAATAATTATAATAAATAGACGTTCTCCCGTTGGAATATTTCTTGATACCCTAAGATACCTAAGCACGAGTCGTTCCCACGAGATTGAAATATTTCTGAAAATAATTCCTTCGGCCTACAAAAATTATTGTATTCGACGTTTGACCTTACAGCCTTACAGAGCGTTGGATCCAAGATAAGGACAGGGACACACACGTCGTCGAATTTCGTCATCCCCCGAATCGTTGGGCGTGTTGCGTGGATATTATTTTTTTCATTTTTAAAAACGATAACATTTTAAAATAACAATAAAATCAAAATTCGGGGCCCGGGGGAAACATAAAAGGGGTGGGGCTCTCTCTCTCTCTCGGGGTCCGACCTTCGGAACGCGGATCGAGAAACGCGAGATCGGCCACCGTGTTCTAGGTCAAGGGGAAAGGTCACCCCTCAAAGCCTCAACTGCCTCAAAGCCCGGTCCCAATCTCAATCACGTCCGCTATTGAGAAATCGATGAGCGCCGGATAAGCCCCAAACGTGTACTGTCGGAGAATCGCAATTATATTATCTTTATTGCGGTACAAGCCGGCAAACCTTGTAGGAAACGCAGTCGGAACACTCGCTCCATTTTGTTATAAATAAGTTCTTTATCCATCGGTCGCTATCGGGTACAGCCCTGGGGGTTATACCGTAACAACATTAACTGGAATGGCCGGAATATAATTTTCTGAAACGTCTAATTTCAGGGGTTTTTTTTTCGACCTTCTGTCTCGTCTCGCTAAGCTAAACTGAAGTTGCAGTAACTACTGGCGGAAGAGCTACTGTAGATGGCGAGCAGCCGAAACCAGTCTTCAGAAGATCGAAAACTATGGTACATCTTTTATTGGTTCTACATTATCCAAAGATTTTCTTCTCTACCCCAAGTGAGTAAATTATCAACAATTGGGATAATTTCGTGCCATTTCGATTTAAACGTGTTTACAAAAATTTGATTAAGACTAGGTTTAGATCGAGATTAATGCACTCAATGGGTATTTCTGTTCAATTTATACATGATTTCCTTCAGAATATCATTCCCTTTTTTAGATCGGCAGAGTGAAGATATAAATAAATACTTTATTAACCATCCTTAGAAGAGAAAAAGAGCCAGCCTGTTGAGACCAATTCTGTTGAGAGATCAAAAGGTTGCGGCGGCTTGCAACAACACCGATTTTAGTCTGTTTCGCAACTAATTGTTTCACGGCCGGGTCCATATTCAAGAATGATTGAATCTCTGAACGTTTAATCGACTCGTAATAAAACATATTCGGGCGTTTGAACTTTGTGATCGGGGCGGACTCACCCCCCCCAGACTCTCGAATGTTGTAAGTATAATGTTTACTGCGGTACTACAAGTATAAATAATACACCTCTTGTTCTAATGGGAGCTTAAAATACAATCAATACTCGCAATTCAAATAAGGCGTTGACAAGGCCTAGCCACGACGGTATGTCCTGTTTTCAGCATTCAACACAACGAAACTCGTCCGTATTTAATTCATTTGCGCATGAATCCAAAGTACGCTTTCCACGCGTAATTTACGACTTTGTTGTCGTACAAACCTGCAATAGAAATAAAAGAGAAAGGTCGAAAAAAAAATGTCGGATCACCAGCTACACCGCCGTACCGCGGTGTACACTTCCAGTAATGTCTATAATCAACGGCCATTGGGACTAATAAACAACCGTGAATCCTCTCGGGGCCATGACTTATTCTGTTGTGGGTCAATTTTTCTGTAATATTAGCGTTCTTTCTTCGCCTAATAGGTCTATATTTTTGACTAACGGATCGCAGGCAGTACGGCGAACAAATATCAATTTTCGATAATCGTCATGACAACAACTAATATTACTTTCTCCACAGGTTTAACTATGCAATTTTTTATTTAAATCGGTACCTCTTTCTTTATATTTAAAACTGTTATTCAAGCGAGTATTATAAGCTCAAACTTACAATTTGAAGTTTGAACAAACAAGGATCGAACCAGGGTCATCTTACTTACTATCACTGTAAACAATTGAAATTATTATAAAACTCCAGAACTTCCTAAAACACAGTTTATAATTTGTTAAAATTGCAATTTTCAAATTCCAAGAGAGCAGCTAGATCAATTACACACTGTTTTTAAATATTAAATATTTGAATGCCAATATTTCTATTCCCGTTTATTTCGATATTTTCCTCTACTGGAATCCGATAAATAACTGTAATTTTCTAAATCTTCAATCGGTCCACATTCATTACAAACAAATCGCGCCAATGCCACTATAAATCACAGCGATAATGAGATCTAATACTGGAAAAAGAAACTGTTGTCAGAAATCGAGATCGTATTTCGAATAAAAAAAAAGTTCGTTATTTCGAAATGACCCCATTCAAAGTGAACTCAGAGGGGAGCTTATTTAAGATGTTCCCAGATCAGAACTGGAAACCAATCTAAGTTCCAATCCCATTTACGTGGACTCGTGTTGTATATTAACAAGTTTTTATTTGCGACCATAAATTTCAGATAGCAGCTCTTAGGAATTGAGGTTTCCTTCACTGAAAGTTACGCTTAAGTGATTAAAAATTTTCACACAAAGTAGAATAATCCATCACTTTATCATTCAACAAAATCTTAAATTTGTCAAAACTATTTTGAATATGCATAAGAATATTTTACGTCAAATTGTTATGTAACGTGCCATTTTATTAGGGTGGTGCAAAAATAATTTGAGTGTTACATTTGAGATTCTATAAGTTAAGTTAAACTCAACATTATCAATAGAAACAAGAACTCAGACCGACAATATTTTCAGCCCAGTTCATTAAAGTTTAAATTCGTAAAAGTAAATTCGGTAAATATGATTCTTGTGTATCGCAGGGGCCCGAATCAAATGTTTGGTCAAAGTACCGAAGGAAAAGTCATGAGAAAAGCTTCAATAATAGAATATATGTTTAAAAAACACTGGCCTATTAGACCTTAAGGTAAAGAGGCATTTTTCGTTTTTTCCCCACCGTCACTAATGCAGCTGCTACACAGTAAGCCGAAAAGGTCAACAGTTGGACCAATTCCTCAAACTCTGAACAACATACAGACAACCAAAGACCGGTCTCTAGACGTACGGATGTTTCCACATTTCCGATTAACTACGTAAACGGTTTTACAGAGGCCAATAAAATCGAATTTCCCGATCGATTTCTGCTTGATATTCATTACCGGCGAGGGGGTTTTTCGCTCAAATAGATTATTCCCGGCGCATAATAATGCTTTAAACTTTTTTAAAAAAGAGTGTCGGCTCGACCTTCGAATAAACGAGCATTGGAAACACATTAAGAAGCCACGAGAGTTGGCACACATCGGCTTCCCCAATTACAGTAATGGAGGGAAAAGGCGCTTCGAGTCTTCGCGCCCCTCTCCCACAACACCGGCAATTTATCATTATTGAAACGCTGGCAATTAAAAATAAAATAAAAAAATATATTATTTCACTCTCCCTCTCGCTCCCTTTTCTAGTGGATGCTGTTTAAATGTCTCCAGTCGCGTCGTT
This sequence comes from Lethocerus indicus, assembly GCA_019843655.1. Classification (NCBI taxonomy): domain Eukaryota; kingdom Metazoa; phylum Arthropoda; class Insecta; order Hemiptera; family Belostomatidae; genus Lethocerus; species Lethocerus indicus. The sequence continues at coordinate 3,291,231 of JACDQD010000009.1, read as the reverse complement.
TGTTCGTAGCATTATATAGCAATGATATAGCAGTCAGGATCCGATAAACGCCCATAAAACAAAATGAAACCGGACACAAAAATTTATTTGTCTCAGCCTGAAAAACAATAATTCTTTTACCGTAGATTTCGCGTGTTTCCGTCTCCTCTAGCTGGATTGGTCTTTTGCTAGAACGGTTTCGGCCGCTCGCCATCTTCAGGAGCGGCGTTAGTCACTTTTGGCACTTTGGATGTCTTCCTTGGGCATCCTCACTGCACTGTGACAGTACAAGTGACAGTGACAGTACAGCGAGGATGCCCGAAAAGCATCCAAAGTGCCAAAAGTGACTAACATCGAAGATGGCGAGCGGCCGATACCGGTCTAGCAAAAGAGCGAACCGGTGAGAGGAGATAGAAACACGCGAAATCTATGGCATTCCAACCCCTCGCAGACAACAAAACAGGTATGTTAAACTAATAAGACTTTTCTTTACGACAAAAATTAACCACAGGTTAGGACTAATAAGGCCATTACTAAAACGTACATCAGAATTCATATTGAAGTCGGCGGCTTCAGTGTCATATTCACGGCGGCTTATGTAATCAAAAAATATGGGCACTGGCCCATATAAGAATTCATAAAGCGTCATCAATGGGCCGTTACTTTTATCGCAAGAATCGAATACAGAAATAAACGTGCCGCCATTGTACCCATAAATGAAAGGTTGACTATAAAAATAATTTAAAACATCTAGACGGTAAGGAATTAATGCTCGTAGCAGATATAATAATTTCTTATGCTGCCAGTGAATAATGAAAATGTTTGTCACCATCTGGAGGATGAAAATAGGCCGGAAGCTGCTGGGCCGGCGACCAGCTCAATCCTGATGACGATATTTACGGACACGATCCTGTTTGAGATCGTAATAAAGTTGCGGAGGATCGGCCTACATTTTTTTTTGGGGGGGAAAACCATTTTTTCCCTTCAAATGCCGAATTTTACGACGCATTTATGCGGTGGGTCCCGGAATGTTTACCTCCGAGTGGGTTGGAAATCTTACAACTGTCAATTTTTTTTTATTACCGAGAATCTTTAATTCCGCTTGTCCTATTTCACAATATCAACTGGCGTTATAAATTAAAGTGAAAAAAAACATTGTCTCTTTACACTGGTATCTGTTTTTGGTCAATTCGAGCCCATGCTATTATCAATATGGAACTATCGTAGGTTAGCTATTAACATTTCTTTGAATCGTTAGGTTTGTGGTTATAATAATTAAGGGAAACATATTTCACGACGCCAGTAAGAGTATTACTACTATTACTACTATTTTCATTTGTCCGTCGGGTCACCGGGGTTTTAAATATCGTCCAATTTTCGAATTTCAGTTTTCACTCTCCCGGCCTTTAGCCTCGTCCACATTTCAGAGGGAATACCACTGACCAAACCGATATTGAATACACTTCTGGTGTGCTATTGGCACATTGCCTTTTGACAATCGGTAGATCCCTGTAATTCATGGCGAGGGTGGTTAAATAACCAATTAAACGGGTGATAATTACTCTACAGAACTAATCTGAATCTAATTATAATGAGAGCTTTGACTTAGAACTGAACAAAGACAGTTATCAGCCGTCTATGGCGTTAGAAAGTCAGTGTTCATAATTCTTATGGCAGCTTATTTTTTTGAATACTCCTGTCGATTTTTTTATTGATTAAACCGGGATTAGAACCCGGCCTGCCGACGCTTAATTCGTTCGGACGGGCGGCTCATAAATATTAAAACTATTTCTCTGTTCAAAGACCGGGCCGGCCCCTCGGTCTTTGTTCTCGGTAAACGGGTCCGACGAGTTTAACGTTGGTTATTTTCAGAGTCGCCAACTTCGAGACACTTCGCGTCGGATTAGGGATAACGACTTGCCGACTGAAACAACGGTTCTTCACCTCCCGTGAATGTCCTCGGCCCCAGTCCGTTAAAACCATACTTTTTCTCCTTATTGCGAGATCAATCAATTATTAAATATTGCGAACACATGTCCTATTCAATTCATATTTGAAATTGACTGATGTTGCTAATTGCAATTAGAACAGCAGCCCTAGAAACAAGATACTGTTTTTTCTACATTAAAAGAAGGCGCTGGTGTATAGATTAGGGTATGAAATTAAAATTAAGTATAAAATAAAAAATAAAAAAGCTAAACAGTCCCACGTGCCTCACTATATTTGTGACAGAACGGACATCAACAACCGAACCAAATGGACGATCGTGGACGGGCAGTAGATACAATTTATATTGATTTATTCAAAAGGTTTATTTCTGATGGAGGTTACCCAACTAGGGAGGGTAATAACTGAGTAAGAAATATTAATATTAAGAATCTATATTTGGTACCGGAAATAGCACCAGGAATGATTTCCCAAATCTTCGCGTTACATAAAACAGAATGCAATAACGAGTCTAATTTTTAAAGGGTTCTTAATTTCATCCTTCTTGCTATGTTCTGTCCCACACTCGATGATTTGGTCCCATGCCAAAACCGGTTTTGGCACTGCACCGCTACATTGTTTTTATAACATGAAATAAAAACATTCACCTTAGCAGGACAGAGCATTTTATTCAAATTCACATTTGTATGTCCTGAGCTTTCGTCATCGTACAAAATTCCACTTGCTTTATCGTCCTACATTCATCGGATATGGTGAATTATGACTAACCCCCCCCTTACAAAAATTTGGCTCTAGACCGGTTTCGCAATAGTCAAGCGTCCATAATTAATGTGGAAGGGAATGGAAAATAAGAAATTTCAGAAGTCTCATAACAGAAATTCGGAGATTGAATTGAGGAGATTTATACCAACGCACATAAATCGTGGCCATAAATCCCGTCAGTGTGAAAGCATTATTATTACAAACCTGCATTTCCATTTCGCATTATTGGTTATCGGACAATAACCTAAATCTGTTCGTATTTCATTTTGTCCAAATTTACAATATAAACTGATATGTACTGTGGAAGTCGTAAATTTCTAATTTAAGATGAATCGAAGCACAGCAGTTAATAATATCATAGACGCCCACTGGCGAGACGCCAGTAGCGAGACCTAATCTTATTTGACTATTCAGAATAATCCCCCGGGATATTGGCTTCACCAACGCCTACGTACCGATGATTTTAAGCACACCCTCCTAGCAAGTTCCTCAGGACCACAGCCTTGGTCAGAACGCGTTTGTTTTCCTTTATGAACGAGCAGTAAATGTTTTCATCTAAAGTAGTCTAAAGTAGTTCCCAGTGATAGAGATCGAATTCGTTGGTCTTGACATGAGAAAAGAAATCTTCCTTCGGGTTAAGACCACTCGACAAACGAAGGTATAACGTGATAGAGGAACATGAAAGATTGTTACATGAATGGATAAATGAAAATCAGTTAACTAGAGATAGTTTTAGTGAAACTACAATTTTTGAAAATACTAAGAAAAATAAATTCGGTCGAGGAACGAATTCTGAACAGAGTAACACAAAGATTATGTTGAATTTCTTATAATTAGATTATATAGCCTATTTATTTAAATTATGATAATTAGAGAGTTATGTAAGAAATGTTATGAAGACCATATGCCGGCTGTAATCCCCCTTGGGATTCCAACATAAAAGCTCATGAAAATAAATGTTACACCTCGTCGAGTTCGCTGGAGTCCTTGTCGCCGCAATAAATCCAATCATTATGCGCATTTAAGTAAGCTACGTGCTCTCCTCATCCGACGCTGGGAGTCATTAAATTTGAACCTCGTAAAGGGCGGGGGGACCCATCGTACCGTTGTTGGGTCGTTAACGCCGCCGCCGCCGCCGGGGCCCCCTCCACACTTTGCATTTCTATACCAAATCAAAGCCCCGCATATATTTTTTTCTCCCTCCCTCCTTCCCTCCCTCCCTCCCTCTCTCTCTATCTTTCCAAAGGGTTATCTCCGGGCCGGCATTGTCTCTGAATAACGAGCCCAATAAATACGCCCGATTTTATTGTCAGCTCTCTGAATTTCAAAACAGTTTCAAAACGAGGGCCCGGCCGGTTCCCGCGATAAACGTGAAATACGCGGTCGTAACGAGACGCGGACGAGCGAGCTTCGAGTGATAACAATAAATACCGACGGCCGCTAATCGAAAAGCCAACAGTCCATAGCCTGTCCGCGGTGACGCCTACAATTACAATACTGAAATATACGTCCATGCGATGACATTCGTTCGGCCGAGAAATTCATGTAAGGATACGATTATTGAGACTGTTAACTGGGGAAAACAAAGAACGGGACAAATCGTTTTGGTTTAAGTCACACTAAAATTTTTATAATTATATTTAGTGACAGAGAATCCACGCATTGATGGTACTGCTGTTCCAGCCCTCACTAAATAGTGAGTGACATTTCCTCTTAACACGACGCTAGAGATTTTCAGGAAAGTTTTGAATGGAAGGATTTATATTGGAAAGCTGAAAATTCACGAACGAACGGCACTTTCAAATAGGAACGAATCGTGAGGTCAGAATACCTCTCAGAATGGTGAGAAGTCAGTTCACCAAAATAGGAAATGGACTAAAAAACTGTAAAACCCTAGATGTAGATAGAATAGGAATGCAATACAAATTTGTCTTCTGACTGAATCGAGCATTAACATACAAGCGCGATAAACTTGGCGTACGAACCCGTTCTAATTATTCAAGATCTCTGATGAGCAACGGTTGATTTTAGAACGACGCCTCCGCATGTGACATTTTCAAGGGTGAAAGGGAAACCCTGAGTTTCGAAACCTCGAGACGCCCGAAGCCCAGAAAATCTCTGCGAGGCCTGTAATTATAAATTGAAATCGGGGCCCCTTTTGCCGAGCCCACGTGGGCTGAGCGCGATGAATAACGCGAATTCACCGGCCCGATGAATGAATACCGAGATACCGTTCAGCGGGTCGATCGACAGTACGGGCAGTACCCCCGGCCCCCACGCCGTCCAATCCCGCATTTATAATAATATAAAGGCAATTTATAATAAAAGGAACGAGCGGTGTTTACATAATTTGAACGCGGCTCGAAAAATATACTGATTTATAGCCCACTGATTATTATAATTCGCCGCCGGATAAATCACTCATCTAATGCTTGTCTACTTCTAAATCTTGCAGCCGAAATTAGTGTCCAGAGAACTGGAAACCATGTCTTTTTGATTTAAGCGAAGCGAAGCTACCAGTTTTGCATGTACCGTAGGAAGTTATTAATCAGTTTAAATAAACCGCTTTAAATTGGCAGCCCAACTACAAGTTCAATTATAGGTCTTTCGGTTAATAAATAGGATTAACCACGAGAGGAGCTCGTAAACTTCAGTCATTAGAGACGTAGCTATAAGGCTATTTGAATGAAGGTTGCGATTCTCATTCTCAAGGCGTTAATTAGATAAATATTTTTAGATACTTTTTTTTATAACGTGGGATAAAATTGTATCTAAAACCGTAAGAACGCGAAAACGACTGACTGTTGAATTACTTCAGAGATAGTCCTGTACAGAATTGGCAATATACCAGGGTTAATTTATGAGCAGAACACCTGTTTAATACGTTTTCAAAAACGTGAATACAAATTACCGAAATGGCCCAGAAAAAAATGTAATAATGTTCATATCTGAAAAATGGGTAAAGTATAAACAATAAATTGATTGTCAAATAATTCCCAGGTCAATAAAGATTACGGTGCATAATAGAAGAACAGAGAGACGTCGAGTGCCCGATATGGCTGATTTTTTTTTAACTGTTTTATTTTTGCACAATCAACCTATACAGTTATGGGTGCAATTGATACATGTATTTATTTCGGCGTGTTAGTCACGACAAAGAAACCACCCAATGATGGCGCTTTTGACATGTTTTAACATGTGAGGTGATCTCTGGGCCAGTGGCGTTTAAGCCGTCGTGGTGGGGATAGTGGATGGGTAGAAGAGGAAAGGGACTGAACGAGTGGGTTTGGGAGTGGAATTTAAGGAAGCGTGATTTTGCGACTTCGTCGACTGTCGGTATGTTGAGGTCATTATGGATTATTCGGTTAGAAACATACCAGGGAGCATTAAGGATGGTACGAAGGACTTTCGATTGGAATCTCTGGATGCGGGCGATGTTGGATTTCTTAGCGGAACCCCATAGCTCTATTCCGTAAGTCCATGTCGGTTTTAAAATGGTTTTGTATATTGTAAGTTTGTTGTCTACTGTCAGTTTTGATATCTTTTTCAGTAGAGGTCTCAGCAGTCCAAATTTGCGGTTAAGGTCTGTTCTTTTGAGACGCGTATGGGGGTTCCACGTGGATATGGCTGAATGGGGGACCAAGGTCCTCGGGTGGGGTGGCCACTGCTCCCCCAAGATATCTCCGCGGACGGCGGCCTTCCTCATTTCTCATTTATCGCCGTTCACCGTTAATAAAGCAGGATCAATAAAACCAGCCCCGTTTCCGGCGTTTCTGCCGGCCGGCAATTTCCCGTATAAATCAATTAAGCGCTTTCCGTCCCTCCCCTTCCCCACTAAGTGAGCCCATAGGTCTTCGTTACGCCCCGAACTCGAGAGACTCGTGTGTCATTTCAATTGCAAATATGCAACCCGGTCGCGGCTTCGGTATTGTAATTTATATTTGAATATGTAAAACGACGGCACCCAAGGTTATATTTTGTTTTCCATTATCTCTTTTTTTTTCTATCCCCCGCACCCTACCAGCCCCCTCCGGCCACTTGGTTTTTTGCTTATAATAATTTAACGGTCTGTTGTTGTTCCATACATCAAAGTGGGTAAACGCTCGTACGTTCATTGGTTATGTGCATGGTAATAGAAATAATCGAATTGTAGAGTAAGTTTTTGTGTAAACTCCATGCAAATGCCGGCCTAAACTAACGACGGTGTACGTAAAGCCAATGTTCAGGTTTTAATCGGAAATAAATAACAATTAATCTATCTGGGCTTGCGGCGGGCAAGGCACTTGCTCATTAACATAAATCATGAATTACAAAATATCGCGATGTGTAAAAGTTTTGCTAATAAAATACCAAGCATAACCGCATACGTTATTATTATAAACGTTGAATTATATTTATTCATTAGAACGGGCTGCGTATAATCGCAGTTCTATTTCTCGCCATATTTTCATTATTAGTACACTTACCACGGATGCAAAGTGATCAATCGGTCAATTTCGCAGTTTGCTTTTACATCGCGAGCGCCACCTTAATGAGTTCAGATAACAGGAAGCCATTAAAATGATATATAGGGCGATTTTCAAACCTATAATTACATACAATTTTTTCCATATTTCAGGTAATATTTATCTGAGAGGCTGTGATTATAACGCATTAAACAAAATATTTTCCAGATCATACATCAGGATTTGAAACTATCCAAATGAAATCAGAAACAAGAAAAAATGTTATGTGCAATAATATGTGTCCATAATTCATATTAATAACTCTTTTAAATACACATTTGCTTCAACTTTTTTTTCAATGGGGGCGTCCATTCTCATAACTCAAGCTATAGTACTCCCTAAAGTGTTGGCTGAAATTCTGAGTTTCCAGTAAAATCGAAGTAATATCGATCTAGCAAAAGACCGAGATTCAATTCGGGATGTCCAATAAACAATAATAATACTTATCGTAAACTGGATCCTCCGATGAGCTTTCGCGACAGGCCGTAGCGGCTACCTAATGGGCTGGCCGCAATTGCGAATTGTTGTAAATAATTATAATCGGCTGTAAATAATAATAATAATAAAGAAACCGGGCCCGGCCTCTCAAAACGCGGCAACAGGTTGGTGTCCCCCATGAATCAGCCCGTGGGCGAGGTACTTCGTGTGGAACGAATGGTGGATGAAGAAGAAGAGAGGAGGTGAAGGAAGGCGGGCTGGGGAAACGTTTAAAGCGAGAGTTTACAATGCGCCCGATCAGATACCAATTACTTGAGGGTGGGACCATAATTTTCGAACTGTGACACTCGCCGAATATTTACGGCCCCGCCCCCACCACTTATCTCTTCGGTAATCCCTAACTCTTGAGCAATTTTCCCGTACGGAATTTGTACAAAAGTGGCGAAGGCATTTCGGTACAGCATTTTTTCGCCCCTCCCAGCGCGCTCCAGCGCGGCGGTATCGTACTCTTGTACGGCGGTACGACGTATCGGGAAATATCTAAAGGGTAGATTCCTAATTCTAGAATTCTAGACTCGTTCAAAGGTCATCAAAAAACTTTAGTACCACATCATCAAGAGAAGACTTTCAATATGTGCCGAGCCTCCACAAGCAGTGCCAAAAATGGCGTCCTAGCCCCTCAAGCAAGTACTATTGAAGCAAGAAAAATTCACGATTGCGATCGTAAAATCTATAAAACTGAACCAGCCTCTCTACTAAACCAGTTTTTTCCTATAATAATTACAATAAATTTCATTTGAAAGAAAGTTCGGACCGCCTCTGGGAATCGAACCAAGGATCTTCGTGCTAGCACCATGATGCCGTGACCCCAATCTTTAAATTGAAACTACTACTACGTACTAATTATTCAAGCGGATCTGCATTAACTCCTGAAAAAATAGATTATTGAATACTGTTTTTAGGTCGTTCTCTTTTAAAGGTGGCACTTGAGAAATATTTTTTTTCTCTGTCCGGCGAACGGTTCATGAACCTTCAACGTGGGCTCATTCTTGCCGTTTTTTTGCCGAATATTCGTAAGTGAAAATTTTCTGAGCAAAGCAGTCTGTCTGTGTTCGCGGAGGGAATATCCCAATCCCGGAGATAAGAACGTTTAAGGCTGATCTAGTATAATATTTTGAATTTGACATTCCAGTATGATTTTCCTCGTATCTATACGACTTGGGTGTGAAAACTGGCGCGCGTGAATAAATTTAAAACCCCCTAATAAATTTATGGAGTTTTTAGCGGGGGTTGACGTTAGCGCGGGCGTCGGACGTAGATTTGTACTGGAGAGTACAAGGGCCGATTGTAGAGGGGGGGCTAATTTGTTAGCGGCTGGGTACGGTTTATGATAACGGCGGACAAGGTCCGGCGACATATTTAGATAAGTTCGGGAAGGACTCTTGTTTTGTCAATCTCTCGGTCTCATACGGTCCGGGTCCCGGGGCAGATGTATCGCCCGGATAACGCTATCGTGTCGGCCTGCTCCCCTTACATATTGATCACAACGTGCGAACAAGGGACGGAGCAGAGTGTCGACGACCCCAAATTGAACTTATTCCTTAAGCGAGGGGTCGCTGACCCTCTTTTTCTTCTGTTATAACATCTAACATTGCCCCATTAAGGCGTTTCATTTACTTTGTATATACAATTATAATAAGGCCACCAGGCATAAACCAGAAAGTCTAACGAGAGTATAATATGAACAAGATAAAAAGAGACTCTTAAAGTCCAACAGATACACGAGATGTCGAGAAAGAATCATAAAATGAATAACAGTGATCAGTCAGATCAGTTGATAATAAACTGATTTCATTGTTATTCAGATCTGTTAATATTCCTCTACTTATGGTCACTACCGCCATAAGTTCTATGAATTTTTCTCTAATTTAAAAGCTGATCTCGACTCCGAATATACATAAAATCTGTTCGTTGAATATTTTCCAACTTCAGTTTGATAGCAACCTTTCTTTATGTAACAAATTCTGCATTCCCATCGTCAAAGATTACTAACGCTGCCCCTGAGCGTTTTAAACCCAACGTTTTATTGATCGTAAAATCTTTGGGCCACGTACGTTTGCGCTATCGAGCTTAATGCATTCAGCTTGTCCTATCCCCCCCCACCGCCTCACTATTTCCCTACACTACTGAAAACTATCCACAACTTTTATTAATTTCTAACTTTTAAACATTTTCCGAATATGATCATCAGAAAATTTCCATCGATCAGGAGATGAATTCTACATTTTTATGTACAATTACAATGTCGTAATTACAGGTTGGTAAAATAAGCACTTCAATTAATAACGAGTTTTATTACTAGTCGTCACCGAATGTTCCATTCCATAAAAATTTTGTTATTATAAAAACAGAAGACGTACATTCACAAACTTCCTTTGTCTTCATTTTGAAAAATATTCATGTTACACCAAGAGATCAAAAGGAGACACTAGCTAATTTCTAAATCTCAACAAGCAATAACATGAACACAGGTACAGTGCAGTTACAATGCAGACCGTATGCTGCGTCCCTTACTAATCTGCTGAAGACGGCGAGAAACTGAAACCGGTCTGGCGTTAGACCAAATTAGCGATTGGAGACAGACGATCGGATAGTACTGCAAGACACTTAATTTCTGTTGAGCAAACACAACGAGGCCGGTTGAGGTTGAGCAGCGCTCGCCAGTTAACGGGTGTACTGTAAAATGCTTTTTCTTAGAACATCATTTGCCGAAGCAATTAAATTTTACTTTACAGGAAGGCCTTTCTTCGCCGGGGACCGTAAAAGTGGTACAAGATGTAAGAGGTATATGTGTCTGTCAACTAATAACAATGGCGTCCCTATTCGTCTTCACATTCACCGATGAATTTAGGATGAATCAACGATCACTGCAAGGACCTCTAACTGAATAAACTTCACGTTTTGTCCTGCAGTTTTTTTTATTATTATTTTTCTGTAGACCGCAGTGTACGCCTCATATTATTACAAGCGTGAAATTGAAGCCTGCATATAATACAACGAACAAATTGCTCTGACATTTCCAAACTCAAATAAATCAGATAATAAATTGATGATAAATGTTTAATACCTGTTACGCAAATACATTCGCTTTGATGATGGGAGTAACAGGTTGATATTAATCTACCATCAAGGCTGATTTTCCAGCTCGCAGAAGTACTTTCAATGGGTTGCACAATACGTCGGATATATTATCACAAACGACGCGTTTTAATTTGACTTCACTTTAATATGTTCACTAACGTATTATCAAGTCTAACACCATCAAACTAAGTAATGACAATTTTTATGTTGGTAAATATATCACCTATTGAACTGACTATTACTTCTTGTATAATTCCAAGCGCATATTGATTTTCAGGAGGTAGAAATAAATGAAATAATGAATGGACAAAATTGATAATCGATAGTCCAATTGGAAGGCTTGCTCATGTCTACTAAATAAAGCAGCAGTATCAAAATGTTACAATTTATGAACGTCCATAAGAATATTGATTATAACAATAAAAAATAACGATGAATTATAAACAATTTCCAATGCGGTTTCATAATATATCGGCATTTTGTATAAATACTCTGAGGTCAATAGGCCAAAGTGAATGGGAACCTAGAGAGGCATTCCGTTTTAAGGCATCTCGGTAATAGTGGATCAAGGACGCTCGGATGATACCGTACACCGTCATCATGCCTATAATGGGAGTCTGGAAGCCATCAGGAGTACCGGCCGAACGCAATAATGGTAACTAGATGAGAGATTCGAAATCTAGATTCAAACAGTCGCCAGCCACCTCTGTTATTTATATAATTGATCTGGAGCATTAGTTTTACTGAACAGAAAAAATTAAAAGTAAGCATTTAAAGTTCAGGCCTCCGAGAGGTATTCCTCTCTCCTGTACAGTCATAAGGTTAGGTAGACCGGTTTCAACCAGTTTCAAAACAAACATTCCCATCGAATAAAGCCTTGCTAAAATATATTAAAGAATAATAAATTCCCTCCTATAAATAACATCAATAAAATAATAACATACTTTCTTACCCACCGTTAAAGTCACTGACTTGTTTTGTCCGCTTTAAATTTCAAATACTCTATTTATTGAACCCGACTTTTCATAGCACACAATCATTAATCTATAAATTATATTTTTACCGAAATAGACAGGGTTATTAAAATAGATCAAATTTTTGAGCATAAAACTGCACTTATTTCTTTACCGCCCGTTAAAGTCACCAAGATGTTACCCGAAATTATTATATTTTGAAAATTTATTTCAATTTGTGAAATTATCTTACAATAACCATAGTTAATATATACCTAATCGTCTGAATGGTAGTAAATACAATTATTATGTGAAAAATTAACAATAACAACTGTTAAAGACACAACTTTTAACAATTTAATTTTTTTTTCAATGTGCTCGTTATGCATCGACTGCACGCGCGCTCTGAATATATGTTGGACGTGCGGAGAAAAGTACCGGAGTTAATAGACGCGAAGTATAATGTATATAGGGTCGTAACGGTCGGATGAACAAACCGTCGGTGGGAGTAAGTGGGCCAATGAGAGCCAATGACCCATTGAAAAAACACGGCAACAGGGGCCTATTCATTTCTGGCAATTAACCGCCGGCTCATTAGAGTCACCGCAGAGTAATGCATTAGACGTGTAGAGCGGCCGACCTCCCGGATTTATCTTGGGCCCGGTTAGCACTTCGTTAGCTGGCCAATATCCTTTTCGTATTGCTCTCCACTTGAGACACGCTTATAACTCCTAGAAAATCGCCCCTATCGGGCAAAAGAAACTCTCTTATCTTGACGGTGTTAGCGGCGGCTCTTATCCAGATGACGAGAGCGGACCACACAGCAGATGACCGCCCACGTCGCACGGAGAAATTGTACCGCCAATCCCGAATGCAAAATCGCCCCCCCCCAGCCGGTTTGCTGAGCAAATAATTCATGAAAATGATTTGCCATTCCCGGCGGGTAATTTGCGACGCGGCGGTAGAAGAAACTCTTGACCGGTGGGCGGTCCTCGAGATTTCTACCGGCGACCAGACACAAATCATGATATCTTCCACCCTAATCGTGACAAATAAGAAATTACCGATTCCGCTTAATCTTATATCCCAGCCCATATAATAAATTTCTTGTGTTTATTATTCGTGTATTTTAGGAAAATCTTCGAAATTCCTTAAGCCGTATAGCATTAATCATCAGTGCTGACAGGACGCCTTCCAAATCCTCGGGGCACCCCTAAACAGGAATCCTAAACTCAAACTTAAAATTTCAGTTTTGCAGAATGGAATTCTGTCGGATAACAAAATAAAAACCACATATTTAGATTTTTTTTGGGCGGTAGTTCTGCAAATCCCAAGAGTTCATTAAACCGGGTATTCACCTTAAAGTATTATTAGTCCCTTGCAGGAAAATTACTTGTTCTTTTTTTATTGTTTTATTAATTTGAGGGGTTTTTGTTAATTATTCGGAAACTTTTTAATACTTCTACGTTTTTATGTTAGCATAATTCCCATTTTGTCCTATCGGGGAACGATTTTGGCTTTTCACCATCGTCAGTAATAAAGTAATGCGGAAGCCTGAACCGTTTCCGATACCTCGGACGTCTGGACTCTGAACGAAAAGTCGCCATGATATTGCAGGACTAGTTGTTAAATGGATGAAATTCTTCGGCCGAGCCGTTCCCGGGGGTCTGCGATGACGATGACCGTTCCTCCGCGGGAATAAGAACGGAACAATGGGGCGTTATGAATACGCGCTGGAAGGCGTCATAAATGTTTTCCCGGTGTTGTCCGGGCACCGCCGCGTGGGTGTAGTCTGACTCAGCGCCCGTGACTCGGCTACCAGCCTCGACCACCGGCATTGATCACCGAAACGGTAATCAATCTATCACTTATTAAAATTCCAGTTATTTATCCGACCGCTATTCAAATATTAAAACAGTAATGTACGGAGATTAAAGGCGGCCGCAAACAGAATACTCGAATCATTCCAATACGGCTCTACCAATAATTAATTCCCAAAAGTCTAGATATATTTGGGCCCAATAAATTGTACAGCTGCTAGATCGTGATAAATTAATAAGCGACAGGCGTCAAAATAATTCTTTACCGAGTAGGTCAATGTCAACAAACGGCGTCTCAAAGTCATTTTACCAGTGTCCTAAAGTGTTCACCGGGCACAGCGAGAAATGTGGCCCTCGCAGATGCCAGCACCAGAGTCGGTACCCGGGCGGCATAATGCCGTTAAATACTGTATTACGGTTATGACAAACGACGGATTGGGAAATCGGATATCGAGGTCCGACCCGAGTACTTATCAGGAATAATTGGCCTTTCACAAAGCCGGTTAAGGCTCAGGCAAGCGACGCATTAACAATAATAATGCCGGACGCGAGACGCCCTGCCTTAGAGCCACGGCTGTAAATTCTCAGATCAAGTACGGACAATAAAGCGGGGAAAAAGGTAAACATTTTTCAACACCCTTGCGGTGTTTTCTCCACTTCTTTGGCACCAAGCTAGGTCAGCAGGAATATGTGGTACGCACGGATGTATTTATTTCGTTGGCAATGAAAGATGAGTATCAAGTAATAAATTAGTGTAAATTATAGCAAATAATAAATAGTAAATTAAAGTATAAAATAAGTAAAAAAACAGTACGTGTTTCGGTGAAATTAAAGAGATTAATTAATACATTCGAATCGTTAAAGAGGTGAGATCCGAAATTTTACAGACCAGAGTGATTTATGGGTTCTCACCACCTACGTTTTATGGTTCAACAGTGGCGCTACTTGAAAAGAGTCGTGATATATTCCACGACAGAGATGGATTTTCGAGCCCGTCTCTAAAAGAGGGTGTCATTACTCGTCCGCTTTACGCAATTTTCACGGGGCCGTAGATTGCGAGAGACGAAAGATATTAGGCGCCTGTTGCACATGCAGTTCGTACCGCGCGGTGTACATCTTCGCCACCGCGGCCCACGGATGCGGTTTCAAGGCCGGAAAAAGGGATTCACGAACCGTTATGATGCAACCAATGTTGGATAGAGAGAGACTTGGCGGTTGAATTTCGTAACGGCCCCGCATCTAATCTTCGCGGGCCGTTAGAGAAGAGCTTCGGTCATTTCATTGTAACCAATATTTACACGGAAACAAAACAACATTCTCCTTCCTAAAATTCTAGATCTTTGAAGTACGCAGTTACGGACGGTGACAGAAGTTGGCGAGATAATATTTTCCATTTTATATTTTCAAAATGTTAGAACTCCGAATACATTAACACCCCCCCTTGAACCTCATTGAGAACGTTACCTTTCTCGAAATCCCGGCACAGGTAAGCCCCGTCGGTGCCTTAAAAAAGGCCAGGGTCGTAAAAATCCCTTTGTTCTCTCGTGCCCCACGACCGACACCGGCCCAGATCCACTGGACGTCCCATCCCGTTTTACGACGGCCCGATAATAATTCCGTATAATGCCACGACGGGAATAATCGTTCGGAAGCCGCCCGGGGTTTTACAACCGGCCGTAAAGTGGTGGAAACCGGATCTGTGAAATTGAACCGTAAAGTGCTGGCGACAATATCCCCGGCCGGGAAAACTCATCCTGGGATTAGAACGAAATGTTTAGGGGGTTCTCGATGCGGGGACGTCACCCCCTTCTAGGCCCTTAAATTACACTTTCCACAAACGGCATTACGAATATTAAAAAAAAAGGTGCTGCAAGATTGTTCGAGGACGGGGCGAATGGCCAAGAGTTGCTTCGGACATAAAACGCAGACATTTGAATTTTTTCAATTTTAAGAATATTTTATTAAACCACAATTAATACATTCACATTCAAGCTTTGTATTACAGTACTGAAATGTTTGCAAGAATGATAGCAGTCCGAACTCTGTTGGACTAACAATTTCTTAAATTATTACCGGCTGAAACCTTATCCACGGTCATGTACTATTTATAAATGAATAAATTATGTAGACAAACGAGGCAATGGAATAATATCGATTTCAAGTGGGCGGGCAGAGAATTAATCGATTTCCCGAATTTACGAAACGATTTATACCGCCATATAAATTACTGTATATCGGTCATTGGTCAATGTCGTAACGGCGTGACGATTTCGATAGCGATCTGAATTCGGTTATCTATATTCGGGATTTACGAGCGCCAATATTGCAATGCAAATTAAGTTGTTGCAGGCTCACTGTCCCTGTATATATCCAAACCGAACGTAAACATTCGTATAATTGATATCGGTGTGGGTGACACGAGAAACCTTCGAGGGGCCGGTTACAAATTGTATACAGTGAAAAAAACAAAATGTCTAGACAGGCTTCGTAGTCCAAAAGCGAAAGCGGTAGCTCCGCCGCCTAGGACACTAAAGTCGGCATACTTAAGTGGATAAACGGCCGATAAATAACTCGGAGAAAATAAGTTTACCAAGTCCCGCAAACACCGATGCAAAATAACCGTTGAGTCGCCGGTATCCCGCGGACCTGAAGACTCGTCATGCCCGCCTTACCGGGGTTCATTACCGGTTCAAATCACAGACGCGTATTCCAGTTTTTCCAGACCGGTTCCGAGCCGTTTTGAAACTGCCGAGGACAGTTGTTCAATTTACGTGGAAATCTGGCCGTGGCCGGACGATGATTTACGTCCGTGTTTATGCTAATTTCGTGAACCGTCAGTTTTTCTTTTTCGCTTTCGAACAGAGCACGGCCACGTTCTGGGCGCTAAGATTCTCAGCTCCGCGAAACTGGACGGTTTTAATATCTGATTTTTAAAACCGGTCAATCCAGTGTTAAAGGGCAATCCGTATGGGGTTTATAACGTTAAATTTTTAAAGGTGAATGAAACAAGAATGAGCCGACGACCTTAAATTAGAATTTAATTATTGGACAGTATTGTGAGAAAGACTTTCACAAATGGAAATTTTAATATTCAAATTTAAGTACACTGTTTTATAAAGACAGTGGGCGTTGATGATCAATTGTCCCATTACCATTATAACGGTGACCATCACTCAGAAACAATTATTGGCTAAGCGTCAATTCGACTCGGGTACCGCCTTAATTGGCATTTTTATTAGTGAACAACTTTCCATCAATTTTGCTTTTTAATGGGGTTCCGCCTTTCAAATGGAAAACGCGCTCCGTCCGACATCGGAGTTTGGGAATCATTGGCGGGCAAATTTCACGATCCGATAACTGTCGTTCAAACAAGATAAATGATAAAGTGATACAATTAAAGGTAATGTAACTTTAAAGTATCATCAAAAGTACGATCAGTATCACTCGTTTTGTGTCACGAATTTATTCACACCATTGAACTTTACAATGAATAACAGTTACTACAGTCGCAACAAACTTCGGGTCACGACCGTTTACACCTTCTCGTCGCCGTTTGAAAAATACGAGGGCAATAAAATTAAATCGAAAAAGGCGTACAGCTCTTAAGGACCGCCCACATTTGTAACGCCGAAGCCCACGATGGACGGGAAGTTAACCCCGTTCTGTCGCCGAAGGAGGCGGGTGAAAATTATCGTATGTTTTCTGGTCCAAGGTTTCCCACTGGAGCCCGGAAACTGAGCTCAATCGTCAATGATTAATTTATTACCGGCGCGGCCGCTTCCGTTAAATTTGTTCTCTTTTTGTTCAGTGCAGCTTTAAAAAAGTTCAATTTCGGCTCAAATTATACCCGAAGGGAAAGGATCCCGGTACCGAACACTTTGTAGGAACGATAACAACACCCTTTCATTATTGAACCTCTAAATGCCCATCAAAAACTCATTTATCCGCCGCGGCAAGTAATAATGCACCGTATTTCACTCTGGAGCCTGTAACACGACACAAATAATCGTCCGCAAGACGTGGAATCGATGCCAGATTGAACACTGAAATATCGTGTGCAACACGCTGAAAATATCGGGAAAAATAATTCGATTTCTAATGATGGTAAGGGATTCAATCTGGCAGATTGTTTCTTGCAATGATTTCGGACGCGAGGTCATTAAAAACGACGCTGAAGGATCCTTATTTTTTCTTCGAAGCGGATTTTCCCTCAATTGAAAATACTGGTATGAATCTTTTATTTATTCACATTTTCAAATATTTTGCAGATGGATTATAAACAGAAATAGCCCGGCCGCATGAGAACAGAGTATCATATTTGTTTATCTCAACGTAATTAGGATAAAGGGAGAAATTTGTTTGATCATAATTTTTATAAAATAGTCATTAATCATTCTACATAAATATAATAGCAGACATCTGCCGAACTCTGTTCAAATATATATCCTTCCGATGGTTTTAAATTCAGAAAAAAGTGGAATAATTCAAATTCAATTTTATCAGATTTAGCTAATTCCGTATTTGGCAAACTGAATATAATATTTATGGCAATAATGAAATTCTTTATTTCCATAAAATGAAACATTTTGATTGGCAATGTTATAGGTAACAAAAACCCGGAGCCTGCGCTACAGTTTTTATTAATCCTCTCTAAAAGGAATTCCTTTTTTGCCTAATAAAAAATGAAGATAACGGAGGGGCTTCACCGCTAAATAACGAGCGTTTTCGATTCCATCAGAGCTCAGAATAATTTTCCTCTCATTCCTTTCCTCGAGTAATCCACTTAAATCACTTGGGGCGTCCATATTTTACCCAAATGTCCTGGCCATTAGATGACGTTTTCCCTCAGTAATCCTTGCGTCCGCTTCTATAACATTAACCTTGGCGGAGCCCGACCGTTTTAGGGCCCATTTTCGGAACCGGGATTCGGGAAAGATGTAATGTAACAACTTTCCTTTTTTTTTCTTCTTCTTTTTTTTAAATTACAAAAAATGATTCGAACTAAAGAGCGACGAGTCGGCGCAGCAAAGTTGAGGCCTCGACATTTCAGATAGGATACAACCGCCACTTTGAATTGCGACATCCTAATTGTGGAGTTGGTAAAAGGCGTGTAATTGGTGGCGGACAGCAGAAATGAAAGCGCAGGGGCAGTATTAGGGCCGGGACTCCATCTTCTTCGCCTCCACTTTCATCAGCTAACGTAAATTAGGGCAAATAGGCCCGCCATATCCTAATGGCTCAACGCTTAGGGAAAGACGCGTGAGTAAGAATTTGAAGTATGCGCTCTATATATAGAACACTTACGACTACCTTTTCACGCGATACCTATAGTAACGAGTATATATTACTTTTTATTTTATATTCATAATATATTTTTATCGAAACCAACAATTTTATATTGAGGATATGCCTAAGATGTAACGGTACATTTCCTTGAGCCCAGTTTCACATACTACAGTAATAATGTAATCGTTATGTTCCTCTGTATACCAGGCCAATAATTTGCCTCGCTATAAGACCAAAGGAGGTGGGATGGAAATAGATCCAAAGATTGTGCTGGTAACGCGGCAATGAAATTATTTTCAGCAATGGCTTACTATCAGTTCATATATTCGCGGCCAGCCCTGACCAGCGGTTTGAGCTAAAAATTCAATTACAGTAATAAATTGAAAAGCAAAAGGCGTAAAGAAACGGAACGGCCGAGAATTTTTTCAGTCCTGAAAATTGCGCAATAATAATGATGGGGTAATATTTCTCGTTAAATGAGGTATTATTATTCGCCGGGGCTATTCGTTGCTGATTTATTGACGTCTTTTTTCGAAATTCCCCGCCGACCGGCTCTCTGTAAAAAAATATTGTCGGTAATTTTTATTTATTAAAAAAAAATAATAATGGAATTCGATAGTTTCTCAATGAGATCCAGCCGACCTTGACCCGCCGCGGGCTGTCGTTATTGCCCTTAACCTGCAATAACCTTCCTCTCATTGGAGAGCGCCGACGTGAGGTTCAAAGGTCAACGTGGCGATGACGTTCACGATTTAAGCAACGTGTCATTTAACCCGGTCGATGCTTTGAATTTAGATTTGTATTTTAGTAAAATATTTGCTCGCCCCAGCATTTCCCGTACGACAGGGAACACTTCTCTCTGGGCTATTATCACCGAGCACTAGAGAGAAAATTATCATGTTGACAACGAAATATGAATATTCAGTAATTTGGGAGAAAATTCCGCCTACAATGATTTATGCTTTAATACTGCAGCAAGGTTCGATACAAAGTCTTCCTCTCATAAATCTTCAAACTTCAATTAAATTGTATATAATATTTATTGAAGGCCGAATAAGATAATAATAGTTTTACGACACTAATGGTAAAGCCTGTCTGCGTCACGAACTGTGTTGGAACATTGTCTGCACGTTTAATATTAATGCGCACAAATGTTATCTTTCTTTTTAACATAGTTGCAACGATCTATCTATAACCTACTACAATTCGAGAAATGTTTTCGAAGATACCAACCAGGTAAAATCATACTGTTTATCCACCGTTAAAGTCACCGAGAGTTATCCTACTGAACCTACTTACACTCGTTGTTTAACTTCCAACTTTATACATCTACTGCCACATTAATCGCACCATTCAGTCACTGTAGCATTCTGCAAGGAATGTAGAGAACGGTATACAGAACAATGACAGTGCCGACAGGATAATTCATAGGCACACGACACGCCAAAGTACATTATTTCTAACGGTCTAGCTCAAGATCAAATGGGAGGGTGTAGGCAGAAAATTGCTACGGTGATGACAACAAACGCCCTAAACGAATGACTTAAGTGGTTTATATTTAGGAATAGTAGAAATGCACTTAATATTTCTTGTGTGTATTCTAGTTCTAGTACTATGAATTATTTACACAATTATTTCAAATTATTCCCTTTCTCGAATCGATAAGGCCCGAAAACAGGATTGAATCGGCTAGAGCGGACACAAAAAGGAATTAGTCGGCCTCACACTTACCATATGCCATTGGGGTCACGCGAAAATTGATTTCCTCCACTGCCGGTTCTACCCGAACAGTTCTTGTAACAGCACAAAAGAATGGCGGACAAACCGGGAAGTTGTTCTCGGCGTGAAAGCAATACACGGTAGATAAGTGCGAACGTGACCGCACCGCTTTGAATTATGATTTGTAATCATCATTACCCAAGGGGGTTTTAACTCCCCGTGAAATATTTCCAACCGATAAATTAACGGCCGACTCAAAGTCAAGTGCTAACGGATAATCGAACCGCTCGCCCTTTTCCGCGCTAGCCGGACGGGGACAAACTGGATAAAAACAAAAGTTCAATGTTGCCGTTTAAAAGAAAAAATAATATATATTAAAGTTTCGTGTTAACACTGAAAGTGCATTAGGATAAAATGAGCCGGCAAAAAAACTAAAAAACCGACCTGTGATATGAGATACTGCCTGTTTATCGGCGCTCTACTTAATCAGCCCGGTTATAAATCAACTTTGTGTAATGAACCAACACCGGCGGTAGCCCGCGGTGGGGAAGGGGAGGGGGCTTTACCCGCTTTTACAAGGGAAACGGGCAAGTCCAGGAGGGGGACTTTACATCGCCAGGCAACATAACCTAAGGAGTGGTCAGCCTGCCCAGGGACCGATGATGGATCGACCAGACGGACTTACAAATGTTTTCTGCGGTAACGGATCGAAACCGTCGATGACTTGTGCGTCCCCTGTATCATTCTCCAACGTCTACTTTATACTACACTAGAAGAACACATAAGACTGAGATATTAATTCTAAAATTATATTCAAAGTTATATATACCGATATAAATTGTTTTCAAAGAGTAATCAACAATTATAGTTCGATTATAAGATGTGGTTTGTGAGATTTAAATGGAAATTTTTCCATTTAAGTCCCAGGCTAGCAATTCGACGGTACCAGCTCAAATTGAGAATTGACTAATCATGGACCAACTTCGTACCCAGACCACACAAATAACCCTGGACTCATAACACACCTCGGGGGGTTATTGTCCCTGAGGAGGCGCGTGACCACAAGAGACTTAGCAGGGTGATGGGCTTCAAGATGGCAGCCCAACCTACCAAAACCAAACCAGAAACTAAAATAATAAATACAACCAAAAAAATTAACTGCACTAGTTTATTAGGAGTGGTTCTGAATTTGGAGCCCATCTAGGGGCTGTATTTTCAACGGATCGCCAGTTAGAATTTTGAAAAAAATTAATACAAAACAATGACCGCCGACCGAGAAAGGGGATTGTGCAAAATTCCTGCCTTTCATTCGACCTTTTTGCCGTTTCGATTGTGTCATTCGATAGTCAAAACATAACTGTACCCATATTTTATTGGTGGGACCGATTATAATTGGTCTCAATTACCGGCCCGTAGATCGTGAAATTGAACTATGAATAGCCGGGTTGGGTAATACGCATGAAGGCCCGGACCGCAGACAGAGCTCAAGACCATCTTGATCTAGCCCCGGGCCGTGGGTGCGCCGCGCGCAGTAAAATATATTCGACTTAATCTTTGTAATTAAAAGCTCCGCCACCCCTCCCACTCCCCCTCACCATGCTCCGGATTATAAATTATGCGAGACCGTTCCCCGAGCTAAATCATAAATCAGCGGTGTTGGTACGACTGGTCAGTCACACGCCGAGACAACACTTAATGGTCACGTTGTCAGCTTCCGTGTTGTTGCGGGATAATTCGTGTTACCAAACTTGGTGGCATCTATTTTTTTTTATTATTTCAATATTATTTGACAATCGAGTGCATCGGTGTCTCAACAAGTCATTGATTATTAATTAATTATTTCCTATTCATTCCTATTATATCAGTAATTTTGTTCTTTGCATATTGAATAATTAGGTTCAACCTGAAGGAGATTACTCTACATAATTTGTTCTACAGACATTTTTGATAATTCTGATAATAATTTCAGGTTTGCACAATTGTGGTTTTGGGACCCTTGAGCTAAAAATCTTAATAAATAATGTCAATAAATGTTAAAAGTTAGTTGAAGACTAATTAGGCGATTAATATATGGCGATAAGCTAAAACCTATTTAGGTGGGAGGAAAATAGCACAGGTGATAATATCGCTCGATTACCGGCGTTCGATTTATTTAATATTTAATTTCCTCCGGTAAAACTGGGCAAAAAGCTAAAAGGCAGTTTGTTAAATAGAGAATTCCAGATTCACACACAGCGTTCTATATTGAAGGGCGATAAATCAGTAGCGCGCGACGTCGAGATAGGTCGAGGATGCCGGCTCGTAGATCGAGGTCTATTTGTAGCCAACGCGAGGCGGTCACATAAAGTGTCTCGCCGTGGCGCGGGGTCCTGAAAGAAGGTAGCGGGTACCGGCCGGGGCATTAAGCCCGTTTACGGTAGGTTTATTGGCCGGTGCAGGTACCATTTGCGCGGACATCGCTTGCATACTGGATGCGGCGGCGGCGGCGGCGGCGGCGCTAATGGATGTCGCCCAGCCAATCCAGTTATCGGCGCTTCGGCTTATTGTCCGACCACCCCGCTCGGATTCTTTATCTTGATGACTTCATCACGACCCGCGGTCCCCGCTCGGGCCTCTTCTTGTACCAGTTCAACAGTTTGTCCTCCGAATAGATACCAATTCCGAGTGCGTCGAACCTGAAGTGTGAAATCTCTGTATCGGCCCAGATAAGCGAGAATTTAAATGTAATTTATACACGGAATATCGTGACAATATTCATCGATCGAAAAATAATTTCAGACATTAGTTCGGGAGGATCAACGTCTTACGGCGCTCATAGTTGTAACTTCTGATACAAATCTTATTTGAATAATGCGGGAAAATTCGATAATATGCAGATTATCGAGGAGATGTACAGATTACCTCGTTAAAGTGCAAAATCTTGTTTCTCTTTCTCGAATTAACTAGTTGATCCGCGGTTTACAGTGCGACCGACCTTTAAGAATGCAGTTGAAATGGGATACCCGAGGAATTAAAGTGGACCTAATGGTAAACTCCAATAAATAATTGCAACCATTCATTTTTTATTATTTTTTTTAAAACATGTATTTTTGTTTTGCTTAAAACGAAACTGACCATTTTTCAACTTGCATGGCAGTAATTCTATTAATCTGCAGATTACCCGGGTGTGAGAATGAGAAACAGGATTTCGCACTTCAACAGGTCCATCAAGCTAATCTGTACAGTGCCTAATTAATCTGCAGATTATTGAGTTTACATCTCCATTCTCTGCGGTATCGTGTTGAGGCTTCGTCATGAGATCGCAAGAATTCCGGGTTTCCCGACCGTAAGTAACCATAGTAATACTGTCCTCTCGTCATCTTATCATATAATTGAGGATTGGTGTTAATAGGATACGTGAACATTAAGTATGCCATAACTGATCTGCTCTAGGTCAAAAAAGAACGGAACTAAACGGAAAAGAAAATCCTAAATAATATTTCACAATATCACAGATCCATTTTTACTAAACCAGTTTTTTAGCCCTGATTTTTTTCCGAAGTTAATCATTGAAACGGATTCCTCGGGGGCGCCACCGAGCTAATGAAGAAATCCGAGGCGTGAAAATAAATCAAGATATATTTCGAAATTATTAATATTTTCAATTTGCAAGTCTAATTTGTAGAATTGGCAATTGTGTCTATAGCACCTGAAATGTTTTGGACCGGCCGTGATCTCAATTGGACCCGACCCCAATATTACCCATATATCAGTCCAATATTACAACTAATGCTATTTTAAATTTATGTTTTTAAAATTAGTATAAATAACTGCTTCCACTTCTGAACTCAATATTTTATTATGATGTCCGAGACACATAAAATGACGTCTGGAAATTTGTTTTTGTTGGAATACCTATTAACGGCATTTTTCCTATAATATTAGACTGTTCATCAAACACGACCATGAATCAAGTATATAATTTTGGGGAAACCTTATACAGTCAAATAATTGTTTTCTTTTAAATCACTGTCAAAAACCTGAATATTCTAATATTTGATTTCTATTTTTAATTTCCAACTAGTAAATGCGTAGCTGTATTTTCAGTATTACTAATTTATTTGTCTTGCACTGTAGATTTCCAAACTCTTTTATTTTTTCAAAAATACTTTTATTTAATTATGTCACCAATAATCGAAACTCCGTATTGAATGTACTTTGTTTGTCTCTTTCTTGGTACTTTCAACAGCAATGCTTTTTCACTTGATTCTCAGAAAAATGTAAAGCACCTGTCCCTTTATTAGTGGATTAGGATTAGGATTTAAAAAGTTTTTCCATTATACCCAACTATTCAGGAAATTTTTGGAATAGTAGGCGAATGAAAACGAATTCCTGACAAAGTCGATAAGTGTGGGCAAGTTCGAGCCCATTACTTCCTGCAACTCGATACTTCAATACCGATTTTAAGTAGGAGGCGAGATATTATGTGTGGAAACAACGGCGTTTCGGCCGCAACCGCACGGCGGTCATAAAGACGGGCCGGAGGGGCCGGGACTCGACTAATGGTGAAATACACACCGGGAGGCATCCGCAAACCAGCGTGGGTCCTAAAACACTCCGGGCGGTGGTGTGAATCATCGTTTCTCATCCACCATTCAAATCTCCCCACACCGTAGAACAGGGTCGCGGCGTGGGCGCATTGAAATATCATTCCTAATTGATTCAATTTTTTCTCCCCTAGAATAAAATACCGTCGTTTTTCATACCGTCGGACTCAATTCAATTTCGAAATATTACTTTTCGCTTGCGAGGAATTAAAAACTAGCTTTTATAACTTACTGACGTGTTTCTTAATGGAGTAAATAACGGTTTCAGAAGGCGAATAAAGAAAAGGCGATGCTATAAAAGTGAGGCGAAAGGCCATGCTTCAATACAAACACACTGAATTGACATTACAAACATAGTCTCGGTTTGTCGCATAATTATTTTCTTTCTATCCTATGCATAAGTACAATGCAATCACAGAAGTCAAACATAAGTTGCAGCTACCCTTTGAGGTCAGTATGAATCCAGAAAAGAAAGGTTAGATATTTTCATGCCCGGACGAAAACTTTAAAGAATGCGATAGTCATAGGAATTGTTGTGATCCACGAATTCATTCACCCCATTTCCCTCCCATTTCCGGTTATAACTATTTTCGTTTGAACAAATCAAATATTTTATTACACTATTCACGGTTGCCGTAGGGAACCGATGTGGAACAACAAACGATAAAAACACAGCGGGCGGCTCCACTCCACCGTTCGAATCACCAGACTGTAGAACACGGAGGCGTCGTGGGCGCTATGAAATATCGCACGTAATTGGTACAATATTTTTATTTTCGTATCAAAATACAGGTCGTATATTACCCGTTTCAATTTTAGAGATATCGAGTCTCAAATTTCCGGCTGGCGGGTTAACAAAATTAAGTATATTTTTTACGACTCATTGACGTGTCGTAAATGGCCCATTTCCAAAACCGGGGTGTGGGGGGGAATAAATTTGTGCCGCTATGAAAAATGGAATGCCATAAATTTATAATCTGCGAGGGGCGTTGAATGCTTGTAGAAAGCCTAAATATAAATTCGCAATACTGCTATGTATTACGAACCATTATTTACAGCTGTACTCATGACAGTTCACAGCAAAGTGCATGTTTTCACCAATTTAACAAGGAAGAAATACTACTTCGGCGATAACCCGATGTAGGATGGGGCCGAATAATAGAGTGGAGATATTCCAAATCCTGCACGTCTCAGAAAGAAAGTAATTGAGGTAATCTGTACAAGCATTGTCGTAGTATCGCGGCATTTACTCCGGGGAACACGGTAGGGGCGCTGTTACATGTAGCACGGCATTTGCCTGGCTGTTGTTATCTCCAATCGGAAACCCTTCCGAGAATACTGAACTCGAGGAAAGGCCATGAGGTGAATAAATCCGCCCGTTGATAACACTCTAGGGGGTCTTTCCTGGCATCTTCTCCTTTTTTTTCCAAGGGGACCGTTGGGGGCTGTTGCTCGGCCGCGCTATCAATATAAATGAACCGTGCAAAAACCATGTTACAATCGAGGAAGTCCTTATACCAGCAGGATAACGACTGAGGTCAGCCCGGGGTTAAGTCGGGCCCCGGTAATTAGCGGTTGAGCTCAGTTTCGCGTCGTAAAAGATACCGGGAGTAAGAGAACCCAATTTCACAACAAAAATGAATAATATATAAACTAATATTTATACGATCAATCTGTACAAAAGAGGACTTTCCATGTTTAATATAATCTTTCAGAAGGAATAATATCCTTTAATGTTATGTTAATAAAAACAAGCCGGTATCACTTTTCCCGTTCCTGTGACGGCTCAGGCGATCGGTATGTTCTATTAGAATTTCTGTATATAATCTCCACTTTTAACAAACGTGCAGGTTGGATAACGTCCAAATATTCAATGTATACGGTTTGCATCGTCTGGATTAAAATTCACTGAGCCCAATGAATAATTATTGTATATTATATGAAAAGCTTTTAAGTAGTAGATGATACAATTTCCGATTGAGTATTAGCATATTTTCTATTACCAATTTATGGCACAATAATACATTGCAGTTATAATGGAATATTTACGGAATACTTGTTACTATGTTCGAATGTTTTTTGTTTATGCAACAATTTTTTCGCGTAGTTCTATGTTCTTCGGATTTGGGAATGTTTGTTTCCGTTTTCCTAAATAGACTCATCAAGGGGTTTCAGTTTCTCGGGTTGTTACGCCTAATCATATACCTTGAAATACCGGCGACACGGGACTTCGGTCAATTTGACTAAGTATACAGTTCGCGGACCCCCCAGGTATATACCCCATTTAATACATTTTTCAATGTCATAACACAACGAGAGATATTCTGAACACTCACCGACCTCCGCCGATAAAAAGTCTCCGGCTTAATGTCAATTGTATTCAAACATCACTATCCCGCGCATAGTACATCACGATCACGGATATTTTCCCACCTGTTCCTTCTTTCCCGGCGGTTAGCTGTCTATTCTCTACGCGATTCATAATAGCGTGACTGGGTCGCCGGTTTCGAACTTTCCCGAACCCACGGAAGCCGGCAAATAACGACGCCGCCTTTAAGAAATGACGGAATCGACGGCCCCCCAATCGAGTCTCTGAAAGAAACCAATCATAGAGGAATAAAAGGGGTAGGAATAAAATGGAAGATTTATAAACTCTGAAGATCATTTTCAAAATGGTATTTTCGCCGTTCGTTGTACCCGCGATGATTGATGGGCCGAGGTCGTCGTATTTAACGTTTCCCCCGGGAATGAGGTTCGGGCGCGAGAAATAAGCACTGGCAAAAGGTAATTATACGTCTCCCCATCGACGGAACCGCCTTACGATGCAAATTCAGGAACTATTCCTTTTATCCCGCCCAACACAGTAAGAGGGACGGGGATTAAGAAGCGTGAAAAACATTTCTCTTGACGGCTCGTTATATTTTCCTGCTTTTTTTTGTCTTGTTTTTTTGTATTTGTCAGAAAAGTGCCGATCCGTTTATTAGAATCTCCCGCCTATTTGCATAAACTTAAAAACGCGCTTCTAATGCGAAAAGTAATGCAAAATCTAATACACCGAAATAACCTTATAAATTTACCTTACTCGTCAACTCATCCTCGTATATTCCATATAATTAGTTGAACACGTTTAGTCTCCGTTTGTCCCATTTTGACTCATGATTTCCTCCCCCTCCCTCGGAAAAACTACCATTACGTGTGCCTTGTTATGGTTTACACGAATGCCATTAACATTCTATAGTAGATTCAACCAGTGTAATGCCAACGAAATAACAATTACGATAGTAGTCAGTGTAGTTAAGAGCTAATACTATTGACGATGGGAAACAGCCGAAACCTAGAGAGCATAGAAGAGATGATAGTATTTGGAACATAATTGGGCTCCATTAAGGAGTAATCGCGCTGCGGAATGAAGACGCCAGAAGCCCGCCGGTATCGCTTACCTCGGGGAGAGAGAGAGAGACGAGTCATCGTTTAATCGTCCCCCCAGCGACTCAAAACCAGGATAATTGTCACAACTCTTGCGGCTTTGAGGACAGCCGCTTTGAGGACACTGTTTAATAGCAGAAGACAACCGGAAAATAACTGTATCGTTCGCACTAATGCATTTCCTATTATTAATATTTGGCAAATAGTATTACAGGCGAAACCAACCCGAGAAACATGACCAATTTTGCTGTTTTATCCCAATTTGTATTAGGTTCTTAATGAAAGCTGCGAGTTTCTGTCAAATTTCGAGACCGACCAGTTGTAAAAAAAATTATTTAAAATTTTTATTGTACGCTGGATTGACACTAGAGTAGTTTTATCTTCCAGATGGAACATTTAAGCGCGATTATCCCTGTTCCTTTCAGCCACATGTGTACATCACACTTTTCTACATTTCCTCGAAAGATAGGGACAAGATCCTATTCGATCCACGTCGTCCTTATTGGGGCCCGGGGAATGTCCTGCTAAGTGGACATTTAAGGAATAATTATAGGCTCGCCGGGAGGACCACAATTGACCGGGGCCTTCCGTGACTCTCAACTAACGGTAGTAGGTTTTACCTCCGACGAAACCGACTACGGCCGTTTACTCGATCCCGAACAGGATTCTGTAGAATTTCTTCGATCCGATCGTGATCAATTCAAATTGAACAATCGAATGGATTCGATAGATTCAAACAGCCGGGAATGTATCAATACTTCTCGAATGATTGAATACGCAATATGTAATTAATTTAACACATATTAGGATCAAATAGGCGAGTGAAGAGAAAATATTCTTCCTACAACAAGGTGTGAAGTTAGTACAACAACAAAGTACTGGAATTTCATTCATGCCTCATGAACTCACTCACGTTTATTTCAGTAAGATTACTAATCAGAAATAAGAAGCTTTAATTCGCCTCCGTAATTACGTATAACTGTTCACCGTAGTCCAAACTTTAATAACATAAAGAGACTCGCCTGACCTCAAATCATAATGAAGCAGAAGATAAGGACGTTGGATTCTTCCGGCACGATTATTAAAATACAGGATCACTGATTAATAGTCATTAAAATTATCTGAGATCAGTGGGTATTTAGTTATATGTGCGTCAGTGATTAACGGACAGGCTACTCTGAAATTGGACTAATTTTAAGAATTAATCAAATATGCTTTATAATTTAGGTTTTCAATATTTTTTTTTTAACTGATTCAATAAATCAGTGGCCAACAAACTGTCCACACGATACGCCTAAGAAATGAACACACTGCGGAACTTTCATCATTGCAATTACTTTTTTATATTTGTGCGTATTTATTAAATGATGTATTGGACGACATTTGTAAAAGAAAATATGATCTTAATAATATTGCGCGATGCAGAGAGACAACTTTCACCTGAAATTGCAGACAGGGAATCCAAAGATCCCAGAGCTCAGTCCAGATCGAGGTCCCGTCCTTGAAAAATGAGACGTACGTAGGGTTTGAAAATTTCATCCCATTAACGGGATTGCCTTAGAAGGAAGTTTCAACTTTTTTCCCCCCCCTCCTGATTTTTTTTCGTTTCGTTCACGTTTCTGTCGCTCCGCTTGTTTCTGAAATCTGCGGCGGAAAGTGAGGCTCTGAAGCTGGCCAACACCTGTCCGAGGTCGACACCATAACGCTCCCTTTCTTCTACCCCAAAGCCGCATATCTTCTTTTACTTCCCCCACGAGTCTCACGATCACCGAGAGAACGTTGAATGGAAAGAGTATTAAAACACGGCCGGCGGCGCGAAAGTTCTGAAAAGCTCCTAAAGGGCAATCACATGACTGGAATAGCCGCGATATGCCAGACCTTTCATACTTCAAGTTCATATGTAAACATCTATGAATGTCAAAACCTCATGGAGTATCGAAACTTCATAAATAATAAGATAACTTCATAGATAAAATATTTTCGAATTTATTCCAGGAATACAAATTTACTCTATTTTGAGAAAATATGCCGTAAAAATGCCGGCAAAACGAGTTTCCGATTTTAAGTACCCATTCCTTTTCACTCGTTTCGCGAGTAAATGGAGTCACAATTTTCAACTGTTATTCAAAATGTAATAAAGGGAGGGAGAAGTTTCATTTGACTTGGGAGAATAAAGACTTGAGATTAGATCTGGAAGATAGGACAAGTGCACATACGTAGATTATGCGGTGAGGGATGATTCGGCGGGCCGTAAGTGCGGCTTGAACGCGAAACCGACCGAGCCCAACGGTTTGTGCCCACACAAGTACAATCATCCACAATTTAAATTGACCGATGCATGGAGTTAGCGCGAAATTGTGATAAACCCGCGCCGATTATATAGGCCGCGTCTCAGATTAGCGGTTATTAGATGCGAGACCGATACCCCCCGGAAGCCGAACGCCGTACGGGTTGACATCAGTCAACGTCGAATTACTGTCGAATGGGTCTTCGGCGATGGGATAACCCCTGTTATCCTAATAGCTTCGATTTCCGACCGGGGTCTGATGATAGTTTTTAACGGGTTCTCTCTCTCTCTTCGGGCCGGCCTATTAAGTCGACGACTGCCCAACGGTTGGACAACCCGTAAAGTGACCGCGGCCTTCCTCAACAGTTGCTCAACAAAGTCCGGATTGGCGCCGTACGAATTAAACGGGGGAATATCGAGCCACCGCATTTTTATTTAATTACCTCGAACCGTCCCCCTGTAATTCCCTTCTATTTATTATAGAACGCATTAGCAGCCCCTGCCGCACGCCATAGTTAAAAACCAAAAAAACCTGTAGACAACTAGATAGTAACGCTTGATTCACACTTTATTACTATTACACTGCGCAGGAATGTAGACAATCACGAAAGTGTACGTCATCGTGTAGATTTGTGAACAATCCGGACACAAGAGTAAACTCCTCTACAAGTTGAATACTTCAGGGAGTTTTAGGGCACTAAGAGCACAGATTATTACTTAACGTTATCATTTTTATAAAATGCAGTCCTTCGGTTTATTTAGTACAAAATAAAAACATCTATTAAATATAATATCAAAATTTCAATTGATGATGGAAATTATAACACTTGATATATAAATAACATTAAACTGTGTTACTGTGTCAGTCCTGCACGGATTACTCCAAACTCTTAGAAGCCGCCCCCTAAGGAATAGATTAAATCAATTTTTTCTATAAAATAAAGATGATTGAGAGGAATAGCAGAAGAACAGGCAGGGACTGGTTTTTCACCATGTTTCAGGGGCTTTTCCACCCCCAGCATTCCAAGCCGAGATATCGTGGATCAATAAATAAATCTATTACACATAATTAAGCGGAACTGCTCAACCCCCCACACAACCGACGATCACGTACAGTGACTTTATACTGAAATGAAAATTGAAGATTGGCCCGAACTTCGCGGCCGCGAATATAATTATGTAAGCGATTTTAGTCGAGATAAATTTTCCGCAAATCCTTTTAACTTCGATTTAACCTAAAAGCTAGAATTAGAAATAACGTGCTTACAAAAATGATATTTTAAAAACGCATCGCAACTATAAAATATTTCGGTCCATGAAAATACTTATCAAATAGAGTTATATTGGCGAATGTAATTAGGTACGCGAATTGATTCGTGATCAACAAATGTGAGTTAGACATATTCCTCCACGGAAACATTTTAATTCCACAAATTCAATACAACAATTTCAATTGTGCCCTCCGAATATGTCGGACCCGGTTTGCGGCAACAAATTCATTGCTGGCACCGACAACAGTGCTCGAGTTTTTCCCCACTTACAAAGCGTTGAGTCGAGGAACTCGGGGCCCAATAAAGAGCGAGATTTACTGCCGTATTTAGCGAGAAAATTTATAGAGATTCGTACCGGTTCCATTCGGTCTCCACGTCGCGCAGATCTAGATCATCTGCATCGTAATAGCTGTTCCCTGGACCACCGCCCTATCCCAGTCACAGGTACACACCGATCGCTTGTACTAATACTCGTTAGCGATTCTATCTATCCATTATGCGTACCATTACCGACATGTAACTTTGTCCCGATTTTATATATATATATATATATATATATATATATATATATATAATATAAACTTCGATTGTTCGGTTCACAAAGATACCTAATATTTCCGTGTTATTTAAGAACCTACTCCAATTACATCAGATTAAACGAACGCGTTCCTGTTTAAATATGTGTAACTAGTTTTTCGAATTGAAATTCCGATAATATCAATATATTCACTTTTTTCCAGTATTGAGTAGAATTATCAATTTTATTTGTAATTAAAATATTTTATCTACCTATGTGTGTGTATAATCTCAGTGTTACTATATTAGAACTTTTCGTGGGGCAGATAAATTTCTTTCTAATAAAATTATCCGATAGAATATATTTAATCGTACGGCCGTAATTCGAGATAATCTAATTTCAATCGCAGGTATACACATAACGTGAAAACGTAAAGGATACATAGTAATTAACTGCCGAAATATCTATATAAAACCACATGTTTTTTGGCTTTCACGCATTTTTTCCGCAACCAGACCCATACTACCGTCACCGAACGCCGTTTACGTCGAAGAATTTCCGAAGCACTAATAAATTTCACTAAATTTGATTAGGCGTTTTAAAAATCTATTTACAGTCGAATTGTTCGCGCAATTAAATCTACGGCACTGTTTTGTCGAAGAAGAACGTACTATACTGTGCGTTGATATTTGCCGAGTTTACCCTCTGGACGCGTCAACGAATCCCGAAAAATTTATTTCTGTGTCTACGAAATGGGGGTTATTGCCAACAATAATCTTCGCGTAATACGAAGTATATTCATTTTCTAAGAAACATAAATATTCTTTTTTTTCGGAGTAGAGGCCTCCTTTTAACACCAAATCGTTTTCACGCGTTCTCCCAATATTTACGAAGTACCGTTATTTAAAACAAATAACACCAGATGTCACTGAAGAAATCGTTATTACTCGATTAATTTTTATCTGCAACGATATAATGAAGTAGAATTAAACTAATCCGCGATAAAATATTTACTGTGGTGGTCTAAACAAAATCTCTCCGTTTGAGTTTACGTCCACTCAAATTGATATATTCGTAAAAAGCACAGTACCCCTAAAACAGGGGGGGGGGGAGAAACGGGCATAAAATCACCACCTATTTTATTACCGCCTGCGAAGCGCGTGGGACTCTGCCGTTGTCGAATTGCTGCAATAAAGAAGCGATAAACCTCCCCCAAAGGGCGAGGCGGGCTTTTTATTGGGCGCAATTCAAAGTTGAAATTGAGGATGCGAGTACGGAAAAATTTTATTTCCTTCCTTTTTTTATACCGTGTCGGAGGGGAAACGGAGTTCGACGGCGGGCCCGTTTGAGGCGAGCACCGAGCGGCAACCCGCGAAGCACGACTCCCGTCCTACGCTTCGTTAAAGTCCCCGGCCGAGGGACAGTCCCGCAGATTTACTGCCGCCTACCAACAATGAACGGATCGTGTCCCGAGGAACGTACTCCTTTGCAGGCCGGCTTTTCCGTTCCAAGTCCGAAAATTCTGCCCGACCACCGCTTCAAACTGCGTTCCGATCGGCCGACAGATAATAGGGAAAGTAATACATGAAATGCGGAAACTGTACATATATGACGCGGGCTCCGGGAATGTCGAGCGTATGAAAAGAAAAAAATTCCCCAGGCGTGATTGAAAAATAGACGGCGCTCAACCCAGATTGTCTTGGACCTATGAAACCGGTCTGGAGTAGAACTGAATCAGCGCGTACAGACATAAACGATCGCGGACCCGCAACATGCCGTTCAAATAAATTCAGTTATAAAGAATTATTTGCACGCTGCACAAATAATTATTGTCTCCTTCAACGACTTGAGAAAATGTTAATAATCGGCGCTGAGAGGACTGTCACAGATTATTCAATCTGTGGCCAATGACATTGACATTGACATTGAAAATTGGTACTATTTATAATAATGTCAATTTCTGTATATCGGACTAGCGGAGAATTGCACGTCGTTATGCGTACACAGCGTCGGGTCGAATATTTCGAAAATGTCGTCCGCGGAAAATTTAAATTATCTAAAACATTTTCAGACGTTCGTCACTCGTGTCTCACGCGCGCGCGCTCTTCGTCCAAGAATCAAATAATGGGATGTACTCACGCGGTCCAAAGGAGGTTGCGGCGTTTAAGAGCAACGAAGAAGGTCTTCCACGGACTTAACCGGCGGAGAATAAGATAAGAGAGAAAAAAAGAACAGTTTCCGTTTATTTTTTGGCGCAACTGCGAACAATCAATATCTCCGAGAAATGCATTAAAACGAGAGATAGATTAGGGCGGACGGACGGAGTAGTGAACACAGCGATGACAGGGGAGCACAAGTGGAGCCAAGTTGAAGCCGACACGGGGTCCAGTTGAAGACTGGGCGCTGGTTGGGCTGGGCCGAGACTCCCTCCTCGCCTTCCCAAAGCCAACTTCCCCCACGCCGCAGTCACTGCTCGTATATCTTAGACTCCTCGACAGACTACCGGCCGAAACATAGACACCGAAACGAGCCTATTTGCCGATTAACCGCTACGACGTGTGAATTTTAGAAATTTCAAAAAGTCGGGATACAAATATAAAACGGGGGCGATGAAAGGTATTAGAATTTATTTTTTTAATATCCGGCTTGAAATACAAACTTTACAGTCCAAAATAGTAAGGAAAATTCACCCCACTATGTCTCCAACCTAACCCCTTCCCATTTCCATCGCACTGAACAATTTTTCCTCTAATTTATTTCCAACCGATAAAGTTGTTTTGAGCTCGGCGAACCCTGTTATCCCCCACTCTTTTAAAATCTAAATCTCCCCTCCGATTATATATCGCCAATTTCAACACGAAGCGGTTCCCAACGAACGAGTTATTTCCGTCGCTCTAGTGGAATCGATTGAAGAGTCGAACGCTGCCGGTGGTCGGTCAAATTTAAATTGATCCCGAATAAATTCAATTCCAGAAGACACTATAGAAAATTGTTAAATAGATAAGGCATTATCTACTATTATAACAACTGAATTGCGAAATATTTTTTATATACAGTTTACACAAGGTTGAAAAATATATGTAGTCGACTAATTATAATTCAGTTGATTCGGCGAGGATTTCCTCGAATAAATTCAGCTATTAAAATATATCATACTGCATATTGCTTATTCGGAATCAACCTTCATATTATCTATTGTGTGTTCATTTTGAATCTGTTCAACAATGCATAATTATCCTTAGAACTTAATAATCTTTTGATAAATGTAATTACGAAATGTATTCAACCATATTTGAAATTTGTTACTGAGAAAACTTTCTGTTCATCTTAATTTTTCGTCCAACCTAACTCAATAATCGACTCTCGCAGTATCGATTCTTTGTTGTCGAAATTATAAATTATATAATCAGAAAAACACAAAAAACCTAAATAACCAGATAAATTCTACCCTATATTGGAGTGCTATTTTACCCTTATCTGTACCAAATCGCGTTTCATTGAATAAAAATTGATAAAAGCAGGCTCGCTCTATTTTAAAAGACTGCCGTAAAAATACGTTTCAATGGTCTCGTGTTATCTAATTTATGTACTACCAATTTGCGCGGAATACTCATACTTTAAAATTTGTATGAATTTCAAATAAGACGGCCTTCATCCGCGTCCAATTTGAAAATCTATTTTCGTGTGAAGGAAATATTGTCGATGCGTACAATACCTAACAAAACCTGTTACGAGAAACCGCGTATTAAGCCCGTTGATACGTCGGTGCAAGCGTGATAAATTGAGGATTGCTGAACCAATTTCGATATAATTTACTATCCGGCTTTCGTTCCCTAAATTACAGTTTCTAGTATATAATAAAAGGTGTAATTTCGCTAAACCGTGTGTAATTGATACGCTGTTTGAGTTATTGAACGTAACTTTAAATACTTTTTGCGGAAATAAAATGCAACCTTGATCCCTGCATGTGCGAAATTTCCAATCTCCAAACCTCTTATAGCAGTCACACTAGACCGGTTTGGCCATTTCACCGTACCGATACTCTACACCGCTACTGAAGATGGCGAGCAGCCGAAACCTGTCTAGCAAAAGACCAAACCAGCGAGAGGAGACAGAAACACACGAAATCTAAGAAAAAATCTTAATTTAAATAAGGTTAAACACCAGTTTAAACCCGCAATACACGAAAATGAATATCGAGTCTAGTTTTTAAAGTCCGTCCATTGTAAGACAAAATCTTTCCAAATTAAGCCTAAAACTCATTGAGTACGTGTTAAACATCGCCCATTTCGGTCTATTCTGACAATAATGTCTAGTATTAATAATGTAAACGCGTTTATTTTTTACTATAAAAACAAGAAAACTGTGTTGCTCATTTAAACAACTGTGACGGGACGTTAAGAGTGACCGCTTGCCCAGCCGCCCATTAAAGTTTCCACATGACCGGGTCCCGACTGTCAACTACCAGTAGACCAATTAGGCCTACACTTTCTGATATGTTTTCAGGTCCAACAGAGCATATTTCGATTTGATTTTCGGCCGGATAAAAAATCAATTCTTCCTCCGAAGCGGTGCCGGTCCACACTAGACGTTGAGTGTTTGCTAACACTGCTAAAAATGCGAAACGAACCTACAGTGCAGCATATAGTATAGGATCGAAGAAACTCTGCGGGCATTTAAAAAAAATCACAAGAACGATGATACTGTTCATAAAATTAATGAAGTAATAAAGTAAGGTACTTACTGGTGTCAGCTGCCCGGAGAACAAGTGTGCCGCA
The DNA here is from genome assembly GCA_019843655.1 of Lethocerus indicus. Classification (NCBI taxonomy): domain Eukaryota; kingdom Metazoa; phylum Arthropoda; class Insecta; order Hemiptera; family Belostomatidae; genus Lethocerus; species Lethocerus indicus. The sequence goes on along the minus strand of JACDQD010000009.1, from coordinate 3,253,816 downwards.
ACCAGCCTGTAAAAGAAGAAATATAATAACTCATTGCGTCTTAATATCTTATACACACACACACATATGTGTATATATATATATTTCTGTGTAGTCATTTTAAGCATTCCTAATGAGAAGAATATTCATATTTATGCACACATGTTTCCATACATAAACATCTGCGTATGTACTCTTCAGATTTTAAATTGTGCGCGCATAATTCGTGGCAGTGTCCTTTTCGTATTAAAAGGATAGTACAGACGGTGGGCTTGTCGAAAGTTCTCCGTCCCAAGAATCCGGAAAGAGGAGCGAACCTAGCGGCCGGACAGATGTTGGAAATAAATTTATTCATATTTTATGAAAACATTCGGTGCGGTAATAGAGTCTTCGCGTGCAATATAACTGTTGCATCGAAGCCGTCTCATTCCGCTTCGACTTCAGTACGATTCGCATTTAAACGGGCGCTAATATGTTAGAAATTATGATGACCGCGATGAGAAATCGCGAATGGGATATTGCTGGGTTTTATATGGAAGACGCTCTCTCAAACCGCTTTATACGGCTCATTTTACGAGAGATATTTGATTTTAAATTTATTTACTTATCAAAAATGTTGTAGTAATCTACGCTATTAACTAAGCTATTTCGGTTTAGTAAATTAGTAATTTTATTTTATTAACGTGTACTTGTAAAATTGTAATACATTTTCGCAGATCAGTTAAATGCATCATATTCTGATCAGGTTATTAGCCACGGTTTGAGTGAAACTTAAGCTCATCCTACCTAAGAGTATACAGTAAGCCATAATTCAAAATTAATGAAATTGTGCGCCAAATAATTGTCGGCCTAAGGCTAACGCTCTCCTATAGTATGTTCAGATTAAAACGTCTATTAATAGACAAATTAAATTTTGTCAGACTGCGTTAGGCTTTCTTAGAGTATTCACCAATCCGGTCTTCTGCCAATAACAGTATCATTCTTTTAGTAATATTGTTGTAGCTAGTCATTTTGTCAGGACTGCCGGACAAAGGATAACAAGAGCGGTTGTAATAAATTAATTTTTTCTTGGAATATTTTCGACGGTTTGAAATCTGAAGGTGTTGTTGGGCGAGGCGATCGGATGGGACGGCCGCGCGCTCTCTTGAGGGGCTCCAAATCTAAAAAACCTGCTCAGGAGGCGTCCGGCGTAGCGGCGGCGTCCCTACGCCCGAAAAATTCCCGATCGGATAATTAATAATTCATCTTCGGGGTCAAACTCAAATCCGGAAAGCCCCACCTCCGAGGTCGTTATCCCGAACCGGCCGAATTATTAATCGAAAAAAAAAACGGGGTCCTCCCTCTTCCCCGAATCTTGTTTCGCGTCGGTTTTTCTTCCTGAAAAATCTTCCGCCTCATTATTCATTAGCGTTCCGTCATTAGCGGACGTTTGATCGTGACCGAAACCGGTCTAGCAATTGGTCGGAATATCGGAAGAGTCATGAGGTTCGGTGGGCCACTTAATGGGTACTTAATTTCGTGTACGATTTCATTTTCATAATTAATTAAATCGTTCATTCTCGTGCATATATTAAGGACGATATTTATATTGTAAAAACGTTTGCCGGGTATTTTGCTTCCTTGGCGAACCAGAATAAATAGAAGAGTGGTGGCGAAAGTTTTACGTCGGCGCGCCGAAAAATTCCCAAATATTATTTATCGACCGTTTGAAGTGCTGAAAAAATTAAATGTACAATGAAAAGTCTGGATATCCTGATATGTAAATCGTTCACGTGCCATCTCTTGCACGCGAATATAAAGAAGATATACCCTTTGTATTTCGCTGTTGTTGTAAAACGAAATATAAGATTTAAGAAACGTAAAGGATAAAGAAGAAATACATTTTGGGACTTGATTTCCCTCAGTAGTTTTCTCCAGGCAGGCGCGAAAGTCACGGTCGAACTTTTTCTGGTTCGATTTTTTTTTATAGGCTCACTTAGCTGGACCGCAGTAGATAGAGGCCGGCCGAACATTAGTCTCGCGCGTTTTTTATACGCACATCGTTCGCCAACATTACCAGGCTAAGTTTGTTGACTCTCGGCACGGGTCAATGTGTATATATATAGATATATATATGCGTGTGTTTAAAAAAAAATCGACCGGTTCGGCAAGTGATGTCGAAAGTGGCCCTGAACACGGCCTATGAGTTCAATTGAGCAACGCTGACATTAAGCCCAATAAAGTCCAGCCTCGGTTGGAATCAATTTCTGTCAACAGTCGCGTGGGCTTTACACGTCGGCTATTAGCCCGTTTAATGTTCGACTTCGGGTTTTTTTTCTCTTTATTTTTTCCAGATTGTATCTGGAATGCGTTTCAGAGTCGCGCCGTTTCGGTTTTCTTTCGGAGACGTCCCTCTCGCAGGTGGCCAGAAGCCAGAACAGTCTGAATCGAGACTAATGATGACGAATAACTTTCTCTGTTTCGGTCTAATCGCCCCGCGCAATAATAATAACCGCATTTGGAAATGTTTGAATAAATATTAGTATTCCGAGATAAAAATCACGGCTTTAATTCACGTCTTAATGCGGCCGTTTCCTTGATTTATCGCTCTTCAGGAGAAATACACGTATTTCAGCCTGTCAGTCGCGAGGTAGCTGCCCATTGAAAAACGAAGACAATCGATTTGGTCCCTGCCAACTCACTGTCTCTTCCCCCCAACAAACTTGGAAAAGTGCCCGCCCTGTACACTTAACGTACTAACCGTCGAACTTTGAAACCATATTCGCAATCGGAAAATCGCGATCCGGGGGGGGCACTTTTTCGCGTATGTTGGTCAAATGGGGTCTGACGCTTAAACCTGTTCTGAGTGTTTCGAGACCGCACGAAGGGTGTTAGAAAGTGGCGGATTCTACAATTGACGCGTGCTGGCCAGCCTTTCGCGTATGACCGCTCATTGATCCCGATTTCTCAGCGTGTCAAGACCGCAAATTGAGTGAATGATTTTTGCATCGCCTCCTGGACCTTCCCCCGAGGTATGCACGGTCTATACTTTAGTCTTCGCGGGGGGTTCGAAAAATCGCGCCGTCAAGAGGCAAGTGGAAAAGCAAGAGTAAATTATGGACTTTAAGTAGTCAACGTTTTTGATCAAGAAACACTAATTCAATCAAGTTTATCACCCAGATAATGCTAAATCTGGGGTGGTTTACTTTTTATATACAAAATGTAGAGATTCTTCTGTCATTACACAAGATTAATAACCACAACTAGATTCGGCCTAGATTTGTTCTAGACCAGTTTGAGTAACCTCTTCATTAGATCCTCAATAGATTAGTGAGGTTCCTAGGCACGTTTGAAGATTTGCAAATTGAAGGATACAAGAATTATTATATACCTCGATTTCGTAAATACTTTCAAGATAGAACTTTCGATTATTACTGTAACTATTCGAACAAGTCCAGTTTAAGTATTAAGTCCAATTTTTTGTACTAATGGCCATTCCATTCAACGTATTTATTTCCGCTTATATAGTTCTGGCAGAAATCTATCGAAGGTATATCAAATTTGCCCCCATTAAATCGAGCAAATGGACGTTGCGCTATTCGCAATTGATGTTTTTCTTAGTAACAGGGACACGGAAAATACGGCTAACTGGACGGGAGTCGGGCTAGAGAAAAAGGCCGACATTAATTGTGTTCGGCGGGTAAATGCAACGCTTGTTATTTCTACCTATAATCAAAGGCGATTATTCATTTTATGGTCTTCAGTTTTTTGAAATGTTTTCGAACCCCGCGGACTTTATTTATATCGGGAGACTGAGATAAGCCGAGTTTTTCTTTTTTTTTTTTAAGCGCGCACACGACTATAGTTTCGCCCCAACTACGAAATCGCCGCCACTCTTTGTTCGCTCGATTTATATTCATTATTCGTTAATTACCTCCAGCGTTTTCGTAGTTTACGAAAGTCCGTGTTACGATAAATTTTAACCGTATCTTATCTTGGAAGTTTTACAGGCCGGCGTCATATAAATAATGGTCGGAGGAGAATATCCTCGGCGTTCCGAAGTGGATCGGCGTGCAAAATGTTGCCAACGGAATAATTGCGATATTTAAATCGGCTCAGTCATTAGGCAAAACGGATTGGTAATGGCGGCCCCGTCCCCGGCCTAATGTATTCGGTAATCTTCCTTTTGTTCTGCAAATGAAATCGGCGTGTTGAGAGAGTTTCTCGTGAGCGTTTGTTGGTTTCGACAACTACTGCGTAGTCATCCTAAACTCCCTTTTTTTCAGAATGAAAGAGCGTTTCATTCACCGACCAGGAGGCGACTCCTGTTTCTAAATTAAATCCAGATTTAGGAAAATTCTGAGTTATTCTCAGCGTATATTATTAATAATAATATTTTAAAGACGTATTATTTACAAAGATTATAAATTCCCTTCCTTAATTTTTTATCACATATTAAAAATTCATAGTACTCCTTCTGTTCTGAGTTCGCTTCTAAGAAAACAATATAATTCCTTCAATTCAACAGTTTTCCTGGAGTCACCTTCCGGAAAATACCGAGTGTTAATATCTAGAAAATATCCAAGTGTTAATAATCTAAACCGGCTTAGAATGGTATTATTTATTGAGTTATAGCCCTGTATAGCATGTGTGAAGGGACTACTTTGCTTAATTGGCCCAAACATGTTTCGACATCGTTCCTTTGTATGTTGTAGGTAAGGTCATCGTACGGAGTTGTCAGTAAAATATTCAGTTACAATTATAACTATTGTCATTGCGATTTATATATGCTGGACTGTTATTAGCACAAGTATCCACGGTAACGTGATCTACAGAAATGACAGAAGCGATGCGTCGGAAAGACGAACGACAGGTGGACACTTAAGTTGATGCCCGTGTCCGATGGTTCGAAAGAATATAAGCGCGGTCGGATAAGCCATTATTACCCGACTCGAAGTCTTGCAGCGACTTGACAAACGCATGCCCAAAGAGATTCGAGCTAACGGTACGCGAATATTGGCGCCAAGCAGCACGTCATCTGTTTGTGTAGGGCACGGTCTTTCCCGAAGACAACCAGTTAATGGACGCCTCGCCTTCGGGGCCCAACCCGGAAAGGCGGTCGCGCTATGTGTAATAGGAGGTTGCTCAAGTCCCAAACAAGACGTAAGCAGAATCTCTATTCGGTGATGACAGGGGTGAAGATTTTATAAAATACTAAACATTGACCTTTACGGGTGAACTAGTGATTAATATCTGTTACGCTGAGGGAGAAAATGGCCGAGTCAGAGGAGGCTTCAGGCCTAATTTGTCTACCCTGAAGGAGTACAAGACCATCTGTAGAATATTTTCTATTTATTCTACATATCTAATTTCCTCCTTAGAAATTGAATTATTATGTTATTATTTATTATATTTATAGTTTGACACATGTGTCAACCGACAGTACCCAGACGACTACATAAGTGGAAAAACACTCGATCCGAACCCAAAATCGGACTACCAGTCCTGCATATTTTTCAGCCATATTTCCTAATATTTCGCGATTTCTCTTCTTTCGAAGTCATCTCCAGACGACGAAGAATCCAATTCCTCTTGCTCCATCCGACCCGATACCTCACGATTCTCCGGCAACGGAATGCTGAAACCGGTCTCAGTCTTACTTAACACGAAATAATCTGTCGGAATTCTGTTTTAATCTTTCCACTCTTTTTGGCGTGCCCTAGGCTTTAATTGGCCGCCCATTAATCCTGAGTCCTCGCCCCCCGAAGACCGCGTATTTAAGGAAGGATTTTCACCTTCTGGTCAAGGCACTGTGTTAATTCTGGTATGCGCTGTTATAATTCTCTTCTGAGGGGTATTTTCAGTGTTCTATATCGGTGTGTAATTGTTCTGCGTGTATAGTGTAGTTAATATAGAGATAGTTTATTCTTGCTAAATTGTTATGTACTCTCGCTTTAGAAAGTGCGATAATAAGTTCCTGTTGTTAATAATCATGATAAAATAAATGAGCGGGAATAGTCAATGGTGCGGGGTTTACTTTATACGACTGTTGGGCAATAAAAATGCTTCTTAGGCAACGTACATGCCTATGTAAATCCCTTTGCTACGACTGTCTAGCTTAAGAACAAACAGACCAGAAGTAGTGTTGATATTTCGAACCCTGGCGGGCCCTTAAACAATTATCTCAAATTACTAACAACGCCGCTCCTATTCGTAATTCAGTAACAAGTAATAGCAACTGTGAAAGAGAACAAAGTAATACCGTTATAAAAGCCGACGTGAGAAATATTATAACGCGACGACAACATTAATTTATAGTTCAGTCCGGCCGACACCAGTGCAAAACTCGGGCAGGTATTATTGCGCAAGAACCGTTTGAAAACGAATGTAATTGTCTATCGAGCCATACCGTTTAATGCTGATTTACGAATATGCCCTGTCCGCATTACAAACGATTCTTATTCAAGAGTGATGTAAAGAAAAAATGGCGACGTTGTAAAGTCATGAATAAAAATTGACGATTTGGAAAAAGCAATAAAAACACCTTCACCATTACAATGATACTTATTTTTAGCGCCCAGTTCCGCGCGAAAAAATAATTTCAGCTATTCGCCATCATCAGCGTTCAATAATTTAATGGCTTACGAATTGAAAATAAGAATGATTGATGTATGAAAACGTTGGACGAACGGAAAAAAATCAAGTGAATTTTTAGTACTGATAAACACAGGTCCAGGACTCCTACGGTCAGGAGCAGGAGTCACTAAACATAATTTAATAAATTATTAAAGGATGTTTAAATAAAAAAGAAATGTATGTAGACACAAATTGCTTGATATCGTTCAAATATTTACGTCTAAATATTTACGAATTTTCAAATTTCCGCAGATGAGAAATTGATTTCATCCATTTCATCATCGATATCTACACTGGTGGGATCTGAGTTCGAAGTCTGTACTGTATCCAAGTCTGTTTATCCGAAATGCGAAAACGTTTCGTGTTGGGCGATTTTTGTTTCGCGTCGATGAAAATAAATTAGGATGAATTTTGTGGAGGCCAGATTATTAAAGCAGAGGATAAATACACTTCAGGCCTTCTTGGAGTCCCTGTTCAGCGGGGTAATATTCCACCCTGAGGCGACCCCCGTTGAAAGAGTCATCCGTCGACAATAAGAGTGTCTCTAAGTGTGGAACTGTGTGGACTGAACAAATTGTTGGGCATCAATTAATTTTCCGCCTATGGTAGGCCAACCGATGACTCGGGGCCTCCATATAAGAGCCCAAACTGGAGGGCGCTCCCACTTTTCATCCGCACACTACCTACGCCTGTACAACACCGCCGCATTTACATATCCGTCCGGCCTGTAAATTATAGCCCTCCGACCTGTGACATATCCTATGAATTATACGCGTGTAGATGGCCTATCGCCGGCTGTGAATCGAGTACCGTTTGATTATCGGCCGGTAGCCCAAAGATAATTATCCTGTATGCCCAGTGCAGTTAATCAGTCAGAGGCGGGGTCTCGGGCGGGGGTCAGTCGGACATGCACCAGTCCACCTCGGGGTTTTAAGCTGAACTAAATAACGCTGCGAAAATAACAACCTCAAAAAATTATTCGTCGTAAAAGCCGCAAATCGTTTCTTGACGAAAGAATAAGAGCTGTATCAAAAATTATCTCCTATTGTTAGCAACAGTGCAGAGATGAAAACGTAATGATTGGGCCAAAATAAACGTCCCCCATTGAATTAATTTGAATTAATTAACTTTCATCCAGAAGAGATAATGAAACTTATCGTACATATAATACTGATGTAGGTAAAACATATTACTTATTATGTACTTATAATTTAGCAAATTACCACATCAACATTGTAGGAATAAGAGTAAACTCGGTGTCGAGCTGTTAAAATTAATAAATATATGAATAACAAGTCACTTTAGACTAAGAAATTTAAAAAATATTTCATAATTAGAGCATATTTATTATATCACAAATTTTGGATTCTTAAAGGTCAAATGATAATAATTTTATGTTTAGAGGTAACTCAAATAACAGGTAGACAAACAAATTTATATATTTACTAATTGTGTTATATGTGCCTCAACATTACTACTTGAATTCTCAGTAATAATTTACCAACTTATGTAAGTATGATTTTTGTTTTGTTGGTTGTTTTCCAGAATCTAAGCGAATATTCTATTCCATTTTGGATTCGTGATAAAATAAGCTTGATCCGATAAAATTCCAATCCTTGTTAATTCCATAAATGTATAAAATCATAACTCGGTTTGTCAATTATAAGCAAGGTCGGCGTTGTTGACACCGAGTGCATAACATTATTGCCAATGTTCAACCCGAGCATTTATAACGGCGAGCGTAGCGATAAACACTTCAAGCCAGTCTAATATACAATATTTGAAGCCGGCGTTTATTTTCAGTTTTCATTTTTTCCCACCGCTCGTTTCCTCCACGGCGGGCCGTCTCCGCGCGGAGACGCGCACAGGAGACCCGGCGTTTAAGTCACTCCATAATACGGACTTGTTTATGTACCTCCGGTGCATACTTTCGTCCGCGAGCGAGAGAGAGGGTGAGAGCGGGGGTACCGCGATAGAGCGGGATAGAAACAGAAGGGGAACAAGAGGGACGGGGAATCAAGATTGCGCCTGTTAGTTCTTCAGGAGACGTCGGTGAAGGAGAGACGATAGCGCAAAACCCGAAGGCGGAGGAAGATGAATGGAACCCCAAGTCAGCGCCGAGTCATGACCCCCGTTTATTTTCAAGGGGTTAATAAACTTGGCCGCGAGCGTCGGCTTAAACGACGTTTCGAAGTGAAACTAATGTTTATTAATATACGGCTTTGGTCAAAATATTCGCGCCGCCAATAAAACAATCCGATTAGTGTCATCGCCGCATATTGAACGACGCTGGTGTATTGATAACTTGGACGTTTCTTTATACCGCCGGCACTGTCACTACACGACTCCTAAACAAATACTTTCAATTTACACCTCATACAGCTATTATATTCTAACAATATTCTATCCCAACTCGCTTGCGAAACCGGTTTAGTACTGTAAATTTGAGAGGCCTAATCGTCGTAAAGTGATGTAACAACGCTATTTCTTTCATTATTTCACTGATTTATGTAAAAAAAACTTTTCCCAGAAAAAATTTACCAGATTTTCCACATTATATTAAATTTAACAATAAACTCGCCCTTTTATATTTGGTTTGTCCGATTGAAAATATTCACATAACATCCGATTGTTAAATAATACCTGGCAGTTTTCTCTAGGCCAAAATATTACAGGAAACGAGCCTAGAGTCTAGAGCAGAAGACCAAACCGAGAGACAGAAGATCAAAAATACTATATTATATTATGCGTTATTAGTGCGCTACAAGTGACCTGTGTTTCGCGTCGTCAAAATTGTTTGAGTGGTTTTAGTACAAAAAAAATTTAACTGACACCGGAAACCATTGATGCTTCATCGTCTGCCGATGTACGCAAGGCCATCGGTAATAATTTACTATCGGTTTTAGACAGAAGATGGGCCAAAGAGTCCAAGAAGCGGGCCCGCAAACGGAATATTTTAAATTGGAATCGTCATAATTCCGACTTTTTGCCGGCGCGCCGCCGAAACAATGGAACTTCGACAATTAGCCCGAGCAACACCCGTTCTGAGTTTTGTTTAATCAAAATTCTTTGCCCGAGAGAGATAAACAGGACGTCGGCGAACCCATTCTCGGGAGGAAGGCCGCGGTACCGCTGTCACGGCTTTTAACTTTTATTGCGCCCCCAGGAGAACCGATTCACTTAACAATGGGAAAAACTGGACGCGGACCTCTGTTCTAATTGTTTCGGTCCATTAAAAACTCGGCGCGGGGAGGCCGAACCGACGGGAAAAGAGGACGAAAGAAGAAAAGCCCCGACGTTTTCACGGCTGGCGACCGGCCTTTCGTTCTATTTGTCTCCCGTAAGCGTCGCCTTGGCAAGGAGAACACTGTTCTTGCCCATTAACCTTTAATTTTTATTATCCCGCTTCTTTTCTCGAATTGTGGTACATTTCCACTTTCGTATATAGCCTACCGATTCCACATATCTCCATTGCGTATACATTAGAGTATTCGGTTAATCGAATTCGGTTAAATATCGAATAATAGGGAGTTATTAAGAGAAATCCTACTAAAGTCAAACTATGTTATAATGTTCCACGTTACGAACCCAATTATCATGTTTCACAACAGAACAGAAAAACATCGACTGAAAAAATGAACTCACAGTTACGGAATTAGTACAGTTCGTACAGTTTTGATGTCCATCTTGCAAGGATGCATCTTTGCATCCAGGTATACGTGACACTGTTGGTAGAACCAAATCGTGTTGGCCAAATTACGCGAAAATGGAATAAATAGTCGAAAAATTCCCGAAGGCACTCCGATAGGTCTTGACAAAAGGAGGCGGGACAGTAAGCAACACCAGTGACGATGAATAAAGAAAAACAAATAAAAATTTCGGAAATAAAATGAAATAATAAAAGCATGCAAAAAGACAAAAATCATAAATTTCAACAACCACAGTAAGTGCTTAGAGACATGCGTAACCCCAAAATATTAATGACGGCGAAACCAAATAAGGGAATGGAGACCACAAGAGGGATAAACGATTATTATTGCGGCAATTAAATATTTCTTTAAGCATTTAAAAATATGTTCCCCAATTATGTCACACAATGCATATTTGATCGTTATTTAATAATGCAAGGAACCGGAGACAAAAGTCAGGCAAGATTATGTCTACAGCATACCTACATCGTAAATTGTAATTTCGCGTTTACTTCATTTTTCCAGGTCCCAGCCTTTAATTAAACAAGAGGCAATTTTCAAACGGGAATTCTTCCAACTTTCTAGAGCGCGTATTTTTCGTCAAAGCCGGACACCGGCCGGCCGTATTGCCTTTTAGGGTTTTATAAATGGAATCCAGAGGCGGTCAATTTTCGAATCGCCGCTCCCCCGTTCATCCCGGTTCTGTTTCTTAAAATTTCTGTTTCTCTCCCCGCGCGCCGACATTCCCGCAATTTAAATTCCAGGCTAATTGTGGACATCGGCCAATTTCCAGAGACTAATCGAATTGTGACCCGTGACATTTAGATCCGATACGAATTTTAGTACTTTCAATAATGTCTTGAGAGCACGTCCCTACCAGAAAGGAGAAAAAACGGAATACTATCACTAGTGTATAGGCGGTATTTTCGTAGAACCTCGGTGATTATTTCCGCCATTACTCTTGATAAATCTCTATATAAATTTCCTTATATTTTCCATTGAAAATAAATGGTCAACACATTACGCTAATGTCATGGCAATATAATCATTCGTAGTTTTGTGCCCTTAATGTAATGTGTAAGACTTTGCAGGCGGTAATTTCTAGAAACCAATAATACAAACAGATCAAGGCTCGATACACTACCATAGTACTTTCCTTCCCGCTATAACATTCCTTAATACGGTTTATATAAGGACATATATCTGGACTGTGAACGGAAAGGTGAGCTATTAAAAAAAATAATAGAGCAGATCATAATTCTGTACAGAAAACTGAGAAAGGTTATCATGATTTATTTACCTACTTTACGGTGAATACATATCGCAATGTAATCACAACTATGTATGAATCAAAATCAATTTTTTAAAATGAATAATTGTAAATTTTTTGTTTTGTAAAAACGGGTTTTAGGGATATATTAAATTTAAATTTGATCACATTCTAACCGTATCCTGACACAGTATTCTCAGAAAAATTCTCTCGTACCTGCCCCCGTATTCTTATCGGGGAGTGGATATCTTAGAGGCGAGCCTTTCAATTTGCCCGGCCAAAAGCGACTCGATATCATTAATATTATCCGAGTTAGGTCAGTTTAAATTTTTTTTACCATTATCAACCCCCGACATCGTAACTTCAATCCGGATTTTATCGTTCATACCTGTCTCCCCCGTGTTCATATCTCGGCGTGCTATTCAATCTGCGACATGGCCGGAAAATCCGATTGCACAGATCGGAATTCAAATGAAACTTCGGTACACAATATTTCTCTGGAATGATTTGAGAACGGCTCAAACACGTATTCTGCCGAAGGATGTGATCCGGAGATTTTTGAGATCCGCTAAACAATCCGCAAACATTCGGCCTATATATATAAGCATCGTACGGGTTGGTATCCGGGGCCATGTGACTCAAATTAAAAGGAATGTACGATACTTACAAGAAGGGGAACAGGAACAAGAACTATGGTGGCATGGTAGGGCGGGGGTTAGGAGCTTGTTATCAAGATTTTTGAGTCACGTCCTAAGAGATAAGTGTTGGCGCGAGGGTCACACACACAGACACACACAGACATAGTGAAAGCTCCTCTTTGTCCGACACAGCCCATTACAAGGAGGGAGTTTAAGCTCCCCTTATCGGTTGGGAGTGGACAGCCCCCATTAGAAGAGCAGCCAGCGGACCGCTTATTAATATGTGATAGGGCGGTTGGCTCGGGGCGACCGGGGATAAAAAACAAAAACAAAAAGATAAATACAAAAAATAAAAATTGGGGACTTGTTACAGATACTGTTGAATGGGGTCCTCGCGGCGGAGTAGACCCAATAATTATGTGGGCTATAGCGCATGTTAAGCAGACCGCTCTTCAGGCCGGGTCCACTTCTTAAGCGGCCGTTAAGAGGCCTTCGGGTTGCCGGAGAAACACGATCCGATCCTTAAAATATCCTTTTTTCCTTTTCCTCTCTCCACCCCCTACCGGATTTTAAACCGGCCACATTTTCGACTATCGTCACTTTGCTCTTAAATGGACTCTTTCTTAATAGTTTCTATTCAACGGAGGTGTAAAGGGACCAACACGCCTCTTTATACTATGCGGTGAAATAAGAAATGACCTTAAATCATATTCCGTTAATTTTTTGCCCCAACCGCCCATCAATTACGGGTAACGTGTAATTGTCGAACAGTTTATGTTCCAGAATTTTAATATAGGTAGACAGACAGATAATATAGGAAGGAAGATTCATACTGCCGGCCTGTACATGTTTATGTGATAACGCACAAAATTACTACCTGCATAACTATCGAAGCAAACTTTTAAAATGAAAAATAAATTGATAACGTGTATTGATTCCAGCGGAAATCAGTCTAAACTTCCGAAAGAAATATCCAGCACGTTAGAAACCTGAGACGCTGTAGTCATTGAGTTAAGATAACGGTTATAATAGAAAAACTATTCAACACGAGACAAATATAAATCATTGGGCCGTTTCTCGGAATTACAGAGCACTATATAATTTCACACTGTGGGTCAGAGAGTTGCGGGGGGGCAATGCTCGAGAAGTGGAGATAGAATGTGGAAATATCAAGTTAACGTTTTTAACCTCAATACGGAAGACAATGGAGTCAGAAAGCTTGGACTTTCCAGTAGAATATACTGTCACTCCGAGTCACAAATAAGCCTCTGGGCGATTTCACCCAGATTGATTTGTTTGTCAAAGTTGCAAATTAATCATGATTCTGGTCGGCATATTGGGTTTTAATTTTTATACTGAACATTTAGTCAATGTACAGGATGACAGAAAAGAAAGGCGAATCAAAACTAGGAAAAACCGACGACCGCACATCGGCGACGTCAGACTTGGTACTGCCGCTTCCTGTTCAATGATGAGCACCTAATGGATTGCAGGCGGCCTCTGCCGGTCTTCCGGGGCGTCCCACCCGGCAACCGGTTCCGGCCGAGGATTGACTATTTCCCTGAATTCTGTTCACAAGGATTCCCTGAACACGGCCCAATTAAAATGATAATTTATTCAAATATGCCGCCGAGAGGACGGTTCGTTGTAAATAAATGTATTGTTGGGACTGCTAATTGTCAAGAGGAAGGGACTGAACCAAATATCTGTGAATGGAATTCCTGTCGCAGTCGTTTAAATTAAATGCAACAAAGGATGCATTACCAAGAGAACTGTAACTGAATCTTGAAATGTCTTCCTTCCTGATATTCATGATTGATGGTGACGACGACAAAACTAGTTCATGAACGGGAAGTTTAATCAGTTAGTAACAGTTGATAAATAATTCAAGTAAAATGTTTGTGGGTTTGGCATACTCCTGCTGATCTCCTGTCTCTTAGTCTTAACTTTCAGCGTCCCACTGTTAGGAAATATTAGTTTCCTGTTTTGTGGTCAGCGAGGGGTTGGAATAACGTAGATTTCGTGTGTTTCTGTCTCCTCTCGCTGGTTTGGTCTTTTGCTGGATCCGTAAAACGCAATAACAAGACACGCATATATACACAGGACAAACAAACAACCACCATAGTACAAGTGACAATGACAGTGCCGTGAGGATGCCCCCGAAAAACATCCGAAGTGCCAATAGTGACTAACGCGAGCAGCCGAAACCGGTCTAGCAAAGACCGAACCAGCGAGAGGAGACCGAAACACAACTCTACGGCGTTAGTAAATATATTTTACATAATGTAAATATTTTACAGCTACAATTTTCCGCACACTCCGGCACCGACAGCTAACATTCTTTCGTTCGACCCCCACACTTTCCCCGCATTTTCCTCCATCGCTATTACAATATTCAGGGCGCAAATTCCAAATCGATTCCGATTTTTTTCTTTTTTTTTCAGTTCGCTGCCATTTCAAGCGGCGCGCGACGGGTTATTAAGCAGTAAATGTGTACAAATTATTGCGTTACGACAAAGCGGGCAGCGAAACAGCCTTGGGCCAATCCGCCAGCTGCCACGGCGGGCGGTGACCAGCGCCCGGGGTTCAGAAAGGTCGGGTGTCCAACCGAAGCCGTGATAAATGCGCCGAGAAAAACGCATAAGAAGTGCAGCAATTTACGCCAAATCCAGTCGAGAACCAGTCTCGAATTAATACAACAGTCACAAGCGGACAATCCATAAACGTAGGTGCCACTAATTGTAAACATTATTAGCATAATTACTTCTTTAACTTAAACGCGAGCCGAACACAATTACCTCTCTGTGTAGAGCGGAATTAAAGACGGGAATAATTGAGGTTGTTTTCTTCAAAAAATTCCCGCGTAATTGTACCAATTCCGAGGATTTGGGCGTAAGTAGCTCACTATATGGCTGATACTACTATCGAAGGCTGCATGAATGTTAAGATGTTGAAAACGATTGAGGAAAAAAATCAACGCATTTTACAGATCATTATGTACGCTAACCGACTGCTGTTAATTATTATGACTTACTTATTGGGCGTGTCCTTTTGAGGACTTTTACACATGTCACCCAGAAAAGAACTAAAAAACAATGTCCTTATTCCTCAGGTGAGGATCCTCAGGAAACAGCTTAGAAGGGCAGCAGCTTCTCTTTCCATCGGTATCGGCCGAACACGGTACCGGGGCGTGGGCCACGGCGGCTCGTAATTCTATATTTTCAATTAGCGTCCGGGAGCTCGTTTTTTGTGCGGCTCAGAATTATCATAAAGCCGTCGGGCTGGCCCACTAATAAAGTCTACCACCACTCCGTAAATAAGCGTTAGTCGACCCAAGCCTCGAGACCATAAACCACGCGCTTCCGACCCCGCCGACCGAAAGTTATAAAGAAAACCTACCCGACTTATAATCCTGTAGGCCCCGGTAATAAATTTTCTAATTCGGGATCCGGTATTATTTAAACTCGGAAAAAAAATCGGATTTATACCGCGACTGGCGGAGTTACGGCGTTCGACCTTCTCTGTTGGGAACTTTCGGAATAGCATTCCTCGCGAGATCCATCGCCGATGATACTGCCGGTTTTTCGATTGTTTTTTGTAATTCGTGAAACACGCCAGGCCACACAAGAGTACAAGAGCAATTGATAAACCCCTCCTTAAATATTAACGACAGTAAAATGAAAATAACTACATTTAAAAAAAAATCTAACAACCAACTAACATTATTCATTTTCTTTGGGCAACCCTGAACATTCGTTTAAATATTTTCCTATAAAAAGTAATATATTTTATTCTTGTGTGGGTATAGTATTTCTTTGGAAAGGTCAGAACGCAGATGGTACGAAGCGGACTTCCTCAAGATAGAGGAATTCGGCGACCGGTGAAACCGACGCCTGTTACGAACCACACCGGCGTTGCGATCACGCGAAGGAAACTCTTTTCGCAGGTGGAATTAAGTGAAATAAGTTGAGTTCTTGTGAAAAATCACGTGCCCACTGGAGAACGCCTTTTGAAAAACCCTAATTTGGCAATTACTTCTTAGGTTAGGGCGCCTTACCTAAGGGATGGGTCAAGAACAGCAAAATGGACTGAAAAAAAATGTTTTCCTATAAAACTTTAACAGATTTTCTTCAATCGGCCAGATAATCGATATTAAATCTTGTTCGAAATAGATTGATCGTAAGTATTTATGGCACGAACGAAATTCCTGCATATCAAAAGCTCCTTTCCCATTTTGGATGTTCTATAACATTTTGAGAACACATTTTCGTGGATAAGATTTATGACAGAAATTTAACAGCGCAATAATAATAAGTTCAGTCCAACTACGTCTACGTAAAATGATAGGTGGCTTCACCTATGCTGGCGGCTGAGCCCTGCGCCTTATAATAGATGTCGACATTATAGATTCGATAACCGAATATTGGAAATCGATCGATAGCACGAGGAAAGTGGACGTTGTTATAGGGCGAGCTGCTATAATTTAAAGGGAGAGAGCTCCATTATGAAGCAATTACCGAATTGAGAATGGGGGGGGGCAGTTAGCGCAAGCGGTTAATAGTTTTCGCTTGTAAATTGTGTAGCCCCGACGGGTACCACCTTAACGCTATTAGTAACCAATTAGATGTTAACAAAATAAAACCAGGTTCCCCGGATGGGTTCGGGAGTTCGGCCTAAACATCAATTAGCGTCCACCGTTGGAAATATACGACGTCCGAAGGGGGAAAATACAAGGGGCCGCTACTTATGAACAGTATCTGGATAATAGTCGCGCGATCAAACTCGAAGGTGGTCTATGTGTTATTAAAGTGAAATACTGGAACAGTTCCTAATATAATTACCTGGGGTTCAGGTAATATAACAACCAAAAAATGTTACTAACATAACTCAAAATTTCATATTTTACGGTTTTATATACTGCTTTATTTCGCAATGCCTGCGCGCTTAAGGAAGAACCTTTATCTACGAATCAATCTCGCATGATCTAATTCTATTTTTTGGGTGCGTTTGGTGCAGCGAATCTTTGATTCTGTGACACCATAAGCTTGGGTTAGTTACTAGCCATGGTACCACAATGTAAATAACATATTCGACGTTTCGGAACTCCTACTAGTTCCATCGTCAGGGTCCGACTCTGATGATGATTCAAGTTCTGATCGCGGAAACCGTCGCTCAAATTATTTATTTGAATAAGAATAGACCCACAATATAGGCTAAATTTATGAAAACACATTCAGTGAACACAGCTCCTGGACTTCGGGTAGTATGATATTTCCACAACTCAGTAAATATCTTAAACTTAACACCCAGCGTCATTACCGACTAAGCCCCGATTCGCCAGTAGGATGTTGCAATTCAACGTAAATCGAGTCCGTAATCGAACTTGGGATAAGTAGTAAATGAATGGAAATTCGCCGGCAATAGAGGCCAGACGTGGCGTAAAGTCGTCGGAAGGTAATCTTCCTTATAATTGCATATTCGACTCTTTTAAGTAAGCGAGCTTGAGATTCTGAGCTTAGTTGGTAATGGCACTCTGCGTTAGGCCTGCAGACATTTTCATGGCGATAATCTCCATCGGCTTTCTTCGCTCTATCTCTATCTCTCTCTACTATAATATCCCGTGTAATGAAACATCGCCGTAGACATATCCTGCCGCGCATTCGAGGCATTACCGAACGCCTGGGACCGAGAGAACGGTAAAGTACCGAAACGGCGAACGCGGAACGGTTCTCGAACAATAAGTATAATTGTCCACTAAACGCAAGTTCCATTAGTCGGAGGCGTTCCCCCAACGTCGAGGTGTAATTCGAACCCGAGATTGGTGTCGATTCCCCGCCCCCGGGTAGGCTTAATACTGCCGGCTATTACCCCTGAATTTAACCAACCGACCCGACGCGGCATTCTTATATACGATTTATAAAAACAAAAAAACGCCCAACGGAACCCGAACTTACTGTTAGCCAATTATTATTTTAGAACGCTCGGCCTACGATGCAAGTCGTAAACAATTCCCGGCGAGAAACCACAAGCCAGTGGACCGAGGGTGTTGTTCAGAAGAATTAAACGAGAAGATCGGTTTTTGAGCAGGTCTTTTCGCATGATTTTATGCAACATTTATCCTCCGAAAGCGTTACGCATTTTCATCACTCGTTCCGTTGTGTTTGTGCTCGCCCCATTTCGACTTACAGCGGACAGGTTTTAAGCCGAGGGTAACAGTGCAGCGAGAATCAGGTGAGACGGTGATATGATGTTGAGAAGCTCGGGCGAAAAGAAATGGGAAACGCCGAGAGATCTTCTGAAAAGAGTCCGGAGGTATGCCAGGTAAACCCGATCCATGGTTTAGAATATCATAATTTTGTTGCCTACAATCTAAGAGAGGTGAATCGAGAAGAAAATTCCATTTCAATTCGGCAACCGTTTATTATGCCCGTGAATGCACGGGGCTCAAACTTCAGGCTCAAGCAAAGTCACGAAGTAGCTTACGGCTTCACCTTAAAGTCGTATCGGCAACACAAAGGGCGCTAACAGGGTGTTAAACAAAATAGATATTATTATCCCGCGTCCATTTACACCTTGATTACGACACTGGCGTAACTAATTAAAAGAAATATCGGCGGCCGTTGTTGACTGTCGTCCAGAGCCGGCATCTGATATTGGATAACGAACCTTTTCAAGGGGCGGCGCAGTATGTGTGCTGTTATTTGCGGACGGAGGCTGAGTGACATGAGGCGAACAACATATTGCCATTGTATATGGCGTGGATCTGGATAGAATTTCAAACGCTGCGATCCGATTCCGGTTTACTGGGCCAATTAAAAGGCTGACCCAACGGAACGGGGGAAATATTTTATACACAATCCTCCGTTCCTTTTAGACTCTTTTGTTCTCCTTCTTTCGTGTAAAAAAAATATTTTCAAATAATTTCAATATGGCTCAAAAAGGAATAAAAGCAGGAGTATTTATGTGTATTCGGCATAAATTATGGAAATTTTAACCTGAATTGTATTAAGAGCGATTGAGTACAATTTTTTGTTACATCGAGGGACGCGTTGAATAAAAATCCAATATATCAGACCCGCAGGATGGACAGCAATTTTTTTTTATTCGCTCCAAAAGAGATCGTATTTTTCGTATTTTTTATGCTTAATACGAATATTCTAATTATATCTTCAATTCAGGACCCGTCCGTCAGAACCGTTCTAACGGAAAATCCTTGTCCGCCGTCAACGCACTTTTCCAACGTGGAACTAGCCTGTTTCTGGGCGAAAAGGGAAATAATTAAGGAGGGACTTCAGCGGCAATTAAACGTAAAAACTTTAAGCGGGCGACTCGGCTAGGGGCAGTATTAGCAATTCCGATTCATCGATTAACATCGTAAATAGGAAAAACCCTTTCGCGACATCACTCCCCGTCTAGCAATTTACAACGGGGCCAGTCCATGAAAGATGGCTAGTTGTATATAGTTTATATTTATCCACCGCCATATTTGATGGAATATAATTTCCAGGTTTATTTAAACACAGCCGGGGATTGTCGTACCCTTGGCGGGGTCGTGAAAGTGTCGATCGGCCATTTAAATTGGAGCCAATTAAGTTAGAAAAAATTATTGTTAATTTTTTCTTAAATCCGAGTTAAGGGCATCTACGATGGAACCAGAAGAGCAGTATCCACGCTCAGGCACGTGGAACCCCCGCTCAAAAGAATCGACTTAATCCGTAAATTAGGACTACTGAGGCCGTTACTAATTACTAAGTATTGAAACTGCCTATGGAACTATGTGGCGTTTCCGACTAGACATCCAATACAGCTCCCATCCTGAGATTCCTATCGAAAGTCCTTGAAGCCATCCTGAATGCTCCCTGGTATGTTTCAAAAATCGCGACCTCGACATAACCACAGTTGAATTTAGAAAATCCCGGTAAGTTGCCCATCCATTATCGCCCCTCCCCACGATGGCTTAAACGCCACTGACTTAGATATCTTCTGTAGCACTGATACACGTCAATAGTGCCATCACTGAATGGCTTCATTATCAAACGACATAAAAAACCTTCTGCATTGTACAATAAATAGAAAAGAAAGAATTTTTTTCCAACCTAGGGGTGCTTCCGAATAGTTTCTGTAAAGAAGAACCAACACCAAGAATGAAGACCGTACAATTTAGTTCGGACCGTAAATTTAAAGAACCGGTCGCCAGTTTGTACGGCGAAATTGTCTACATTACTTAATAGTGCCTCCGCTAATCAACCGTCGGAACGCTGGAAGATGGCGACAAGCCGAAACCGTTTTGAGCGTATTCCATTTAAATTGTAGACTCGTCAATAGGTGTGTGCATTCTATTTACAGGGAACATAAACAGGAAAGCGTTCCCGAGTGCGCGGCCCGAGTAAATAGCGCTGTTAGTGAATAGCGCCGGCATCTTTTCAACAGTAATGAAGTCGTCAGCGGTACCAAAGCTTAATTGGTATAATGTATAATCGCGGCCGGGCTTTGAGAGGGTGCGGTTCGGCACCATCATGGCCTTAACTTCGAACCGGCTTCTCGTTTCCACACCCTCCATATAAGTCCTACGTGCCTACAGTTCAAACAGTTATAAATCTCATTATCGCCCGATATATTCATCTCTGCACCGGATATTAACGCTAGTGCCTGCAGTTTATTACTACACGACCCCACTCCAACTCGAGGGATTAAATACAGTACACTTGTAATTGATCTGGAAATTAATTCAATTTCTTAATAACCGTTTATTCTTGTATCTTGTTAGTGCCGCTGCATCCACTGAAGATTAAATGATGTCCAACTCATTAATGTTATCCTATATAGTATGTTGCTCGATTTGTACAAAATGTGGGAGAAATCTCCTCGATTTCCGATAGAAAATTCGGACATTGAATAATTCCGGTCGTAATGGAAGGACAGGATCGACCGTATAATATTTCTCGTTTGGGTATTTCTTTCCGATTATAATTTATGACTCGTATTTTTGACCGGCCGACTCCGATTAATATACGGAACAGCGTTTTCGCCGACAACATTCAATTTAAGTGTCCAAACACAAACTTCCCCCCCAAGGGAGACTCTCCGGACCGGGTTATTAGTAATTTTTTTTCTATATATATGGCGTGTTATATATTGGCGGCCACCAGCCCCCCCCCCGAAAATTAAACGGTGGCGTTCGTTTAATGAGTATCCACGAACGGCCGGGGACAAGGGCACGATAACTCCCTCCATCCCAACCCCCGACTCGATCCTATCTCGGGGTAAGATTGAAAAGGGGCGATTAGGGAATTTATAAAGGAGGCGCAAGAAGTATTATAATCTCGTGATTCCGCCGGCATCACAACCGCCCGCCCCGCCGCCTTCTGGACTTCTCCAGTCTCTAATTGAAACCGGTTCCAGTCGGTCGGCCAGTTTTACAATGCCCTCGTAAAATTGATCCCGATCGCTGTCCTGAAAAGTTATAGGGATGTTATAATTCGTAGCCCCGCGCCGGAATTTCGGCGAATCGCTATTTTCGCAGCTATTGTACAGGTCGAAACGAAAACGGGGACAACCGTCCGTGCTTCAGAAACAAAATAAGGGTTAAAATGGGCTTGTAACTAAATCAATTTCTACAACTATTGGGTCGGCAACTTTTTCGGTTTCGTCGCTAGATGGAGATGGCGTTATTTGTATTTATTTACATCTTCAAACCTATAGAGTATTCTGAAATGTTTACTACGTGCCAACTATTCGTCGTGCGTACCAAAAAATGCACGACGTAAGGGTGCACACACCCGTAGATGAGAAGAATCCGCAATTATTTAGTTGCCAACCCAATAGAATTCAACATTTACAAACTAAAATAAGGGACTGACTAGAAGATAACATTTTATTGCCACCGTTTTAACAAAACGGTTGGATTTAATCCAAAATTAATAATCGAATAGCTGAAATTAATTGCCTGCACATGGACTAATCTAAAATTATTGCACACGCTAAATATTAATGACTAATAATCTGTCGTAAATAATCGGATAATTAAAATATGGTTATTGCCACCGTTTTAACAAAACGGTTGGATTTAATCCAAAATTAATAATCGAATAGCTGAAATTAATTGCCTGCACATGGACTAATCTAAAATTATTGCACACGCTAAACATTAATAACTAATAATCTGTCGTAAATAATCGGATAATTAAAATATGGTTGAACTCAATTAAGATTAATTAAAATATTTATCATTTATTTCTGAATATTACACTATTCCAGCTTCCCAAGCGAGTAAGGCGAAAGAGTGTATCAATGTCTAAATTTCAGAGAACATAGATTTCAACCAATGAACTCTAAAAGGTTATTACATTTGACTGGCTTTTTGACCGCAAATATCTGCTTTAACAATTCTACTATTACGTCGTTTATTACGAAAACCCTCTCCAAAACGTCGCAAACTTTTCACTAAGTATATTTTTCAGAATCTTCAAAGAAATAGTATCGGAAACCCTAAAATAGATTACTTCAGTACCCCCGAAGGATTTTATACTTGACTGCAAATTTGAATAAAGCAGTGTCGGTTACTTGGAGGCAGATTGAAAGATTGGCGGAGTTAAGTGAACACATGCGCTCGACCAAAAACAGATCTTATCACATTTCTTGTCCCGCGTCGATCGCGGACATTTTTCTTCACCGGTCGAATAAAAACGAAATCCGCCGTCCGCTAGCCGCGGCCCCTCTTGTTAACAAGGCGTACATCAATTAGGCGGTCCCCATTTTTTCCACCGAATACGGTCAAAACCGTGTATAAACGGTCCAATTTCAAAAAGCAGGTGTAGGCCCGAGAGAGTAAATAACAGGTAGTATGGAAGACCGGCCATGTTACATGATGCTCGGGGTTTTTAATAAGAAGAAAATAAGTTAAATGGAAGAAACCGCCAACCCCCCGACAATTACAGGCGGGACAAAAATGCGTCCGAATGCCTTACGGCCGGTATACTTAATCGGTTTAGTTTGCATCGTATATGGTAGCGGTTTTTAGCCAATCCTTTTGAAAACCGGAGGAAGAAAAGCAATGCGAAAGAGAAGGAAAAAGAGAGAGAGAGAGAGAGAGAGGTGAGCCGGCCGCCCGGGCATAAATGCAAAGCATTAAATTACACCAATTATCTCCGATGTTGAACATTTTGTACAATTACAGACCGTTTATATAGAAGTGAGCCAATGACACAGTGAGACCGACCCCATCCATTTCTGGACGCTGACCAACGGGGGCCGGGTGAAAAAATTATTTCAGGACTCCGCGGAATGCGGTCTCGGTTTTATCTTTTGAATAACGCCACGAAATATATCTGTATGTAGTATGATTTTCGGACGGTAAAGGCGCAATGTCGACTACTGAAGATGGCGTGCGGTTGAAACCGAAGAAAGTCAAACCTTCGGATGTAACGACATAAGATCGCAATTGTATTACATTAGTACAAGCGCTGACCACCAAATCTTCGATAATCCGAAATATATATTCTGATTTAATAATTAACAATTTTTTTACGTATCGATAGAAATATCGAAGAGATTTTTTTCTTCGTTTTAAGAAAACCTAATGAACATAAATAAGTCTACCGTTTGTTAATCTCTTATATTAGATAAACGCGTTCAGAACAATATGTTCGACACTTGCCTATATATGTTTATTATAGTTTCCTTCGAGACATTTCTACAAATGGACCGGTGTTTGATAGCGCTCATTTAGTTCGGAAATATCCGGGCCTGTGAAATTCCCGTGGAATCCTTGCTATTGGTGCTAACGTATTATAGAGGAATCCCACAGAGATATTCCAAATTTTGGAGCAAGCGATTTAAAAATAACTACAGCATAGGGGGAAACGTTTAAGAAGTCGGTTGACGCTTGCAGTCTTAAGATATTTAGGGTGTGTCCAGAGATATTTAGATCAAAAATTGTGTTCTCAATTCGGCATTGAAAATAACATTTTTCCACCTACGATAGATGAACATATTATTATTTTAGGTTATCCAGAGCTTCTCGTAATAATTGCGGCGGCATTTCGGCAAACAGTCTCTGCATTGTATTTATGTAAACGTTAGTAACAGTAGTAACTTAATAGCTCACTTAATTGTTGAAAGAATGCTACCGTCCACAGCGAAAAGTGGATTGAACCCGATTAGGTTGGGACAGTGATGAGAAATGAAGTTATTCCGTTGATCAGGAAAATATACTGATGACATATCTAACATTGGATCGTTGAAAATGGGAATTCTAGCGTGAAAAGTTTCGAATCACGTATCAAAGCCCGCTTATAAGGCGGGAGGCGGTGCGCGCCGGCCGAATGACTGGGTATGCTGACCCGCACAACGCGCCCGCAATTCGGCCTGCCTAGCGGCCCCATTAAGGGGCCCGCATGACCGCCGCACCCGCGGTCGTAAAATGTCAGGAATTTCGTTTATAAATTACGGTTTATAAGAAAAAAAACGTACGAAACAATCTCCCTCGGCATTCCTAATTCCAATCACCTGGCCAGACGTCCACAATTAAAATAATAACTCAGCAGATATTCTCGTTTTCACAACAAGTTCGGTGGCCTCTGCGCTTACGTACTTAAAGTGTAAATAAATAATCTAGGCCGATGTGGAATTCATTCGATACGAAAATAAGAAAATAGTGAAAGAAGAGTACACTTCACGTACTTGGCCAATTGAACAAAATTAACTCAACCAAGAGCCTCATTTTCCCACCCCTCAATGATTGTGGTTTTATTGTAGAATCGTTAGTGTCGCTGGAAAGGCAGTGTTTTCCGAATTAACGTTCGACAAATTAGAAAGCTCTAACGAGGCTACTATTTCAGGCCATTCAGCGGGAGGGTTGGGGTATTGGAAAAACGTCTTCCTTTAGCTTAAGAAAGAGCTCGGCCGGTTTATTGCTATCGGCCTCTCGGGCTGTAGAGGCCGGCAATAGTTTATAGACGGCTGTCCGACACCGCGAAACTATTTATCGAGTGTCGCGGGCCGCAGGACTCAACGTGACCCCGGCCCCCCTTTCAGGCCCCGGGTCTATCTGTTCAATTATGCATTCCGGACGACGGTGGAAATAAAAGGAGAGAAAGAATGGGGAAAAGAATGGGCAAGCTTCTAATCGAGTCGAGCCCGATTTCAACCGCCTTCTCCTAGGCCTCGCGCGCCCTTCTCGATTTATGTATAAACGCTTCGGACTGAACTGACTTTATTTGCCGAGCGCTAATAGAGTTAAATCACGGGGCTCTTAATCCGGTCCTGGGCACAAATAAAATTGTCACCTTCCCACTCTTCCCAATACGTTCTCCCGGGAATACAATTAAGTAGTAGCTAATTGGCTCGAGAGAGTGTCTCGGAGAATATTTTAAAACTATAAATAAGATTTTTCGAATCCAATTGATGGAACGAAAGATTTCGTTTAAATGGAAACTTTTAATTAATTAAATAGCAGAACTCAAACGGCTCTAGAACTCAGATTAAAACCCGCACTCAGTTTTCGGTCCACAACACGATTTTCTAACAAAAAGAAATCTAATTAAGCGCTTCAGTCTTCTTTGTTCAGTTCACGACAGCGTTTAAATTAACAGAGAGTAATCGCACTGTGAAAGTAGAGTGATGATATCGCAACCAATAAAACCGGCTGATAATCGTACCGATAACAGTTACGGGTTGAAATATCCGGCTGCTTTTCCTCGCGATGAAATTTACAACAAACAGAAAAAAAGAGATAAGACAATTGCCTTAGGAGTATTGGCGATTTTTCCTTGAGCGATAGAGCCGGATTTCACCCGGTCGCAAAAACGGGAATGAGCCGACTCACTGAGCTAATTGTCCGGGATGCCTTTAAGGGACCAGAAACCCGGGTGAGCTTTCGAAGGTCGGAGAAGCTTTCAGTCTAATTGTGGTCTTGTCCTGTTTTCTTTTTCTCTTTTTTTCTTTTCCTTTTTCTAACAACTTCGCCTAACGGGTACGGGCCCTGTCCAGCCCAGATTGGAACTGGTTTTTCGGGGAACACAGACGATTTCGACGTGAAAACGGATCTATTTCGAGACTGGGGTTCCCGTTAGAAACGAGTGAAACAGTAGGTATGAAAGTATGTAAATAATAAATTTTGAATTAACGGTTTTTAAAGGACAGAAGCTTTCACCTACAAACTTCTATTAAAACGGTCGACAGGTATGTTCCTTTGCAGATCAGTAGCAGTACTCTTTCTCCTGTACCTTTTTCATCATATATTTTTCCTAATCATTCGAAACATAAATTACTTTGTAGACAATTTTTTTTGCAAATTCAACTTCGCGTCCGTCACTTGTGCACCAACCTGTCTAATGAAACCAAGCAGAGAACAACAATGTGATGCTTTGAGCTTTTTTAGAATATAAGGGAAAAAATCCAGCGAAATTTTTGTCCAATAAGATTTACTTTTTCCCGTTCGCCCGAATACAATTTCCAGTTTTGATCCATCTTTGGTATATCGAGGCAATAAAACGTTTCTTATTATCTGAATTCTTTTCATCTTATCGCACCTGATTTATCGGTCCCGCCGTGGCAAATCGAATGCCGGGGAATAAAATGCTCGATAATAGACCGATCCAGCTTTTATTAATTGTCCGGTCTACATTTCCGATACAGAGCGAGGCCTCGTTTGGTCGTAAATTATACGGTCACTCGGGAAATGGAAAAACGACGAGGTTTTCCATTAAGATCGGGTCGCTATTTGCAAGCCTATAAAGGCGGCCTCTCTCTATCTCTCTTTTTCTCAATACTCACCGGGGAGTCATTATCGATTTTTCACAGTCTTGAATAATAATAGAAGTGGAGGGGACACGAAAATAACCTGCGGGATGAGGAAGTGGGTAGCCGAAGGCGAAAAAAAAACAGCATAAAAATATAGTTATGGTTCGGAATTCCGAGAATTAATGAACCCCCCCCCCGCCCCACGCCAGGGTCTCTCGGATCTGAGCCCCATTCCAGGATTCCGGTCTAATGGCCGGACCGAGTCATGTTCTACTGGGGCTGGGACAAGTTTTACTTTCTAACGCGGAAGGTTGCCACCCGGACACCTTATTCGATGACGACGAGATTACTCGTGTAATGCACATTTCGTAAGGCGGCGGAAATACTCAGCGCAAAGATTCGTTCAAACGGTTAACAAATGTCCGAACCGCCTCTTCTAGACTTTAAATCAGAGTAACGTTACATTTAAAACACGTTTTCACCGAAACTAAAACGAGTACGGTATACCGTATGTTCCAACATTCGCACTAGCTTTCTGCCTCCAGTACAGTACTTGACATAAAACTGAAGTTCTCAAGTCACCCTTTCCCAACTTCTGATATCAGTCACCGAGGTCAATAAAGTTAGATAATTCGTGCCGGAGGAAGACCGCGGTTTTACCGCCGAAACGTCGTAATCATTATATCACTGGACATTATAAAACTGGGCCTCAGAAAACTTCAGAAATCGCTGTATTTGTCTTAAATATGTCCTCCAATCAGTCAAAGGCAGATGTTTCTAGAACGTAATACGGGAAAAAAGCGTAACTATAATAGAACGATAGCGTTATCCCTACACAACTGTGAAATGCTGAAACGTGTGTTGAAATACAATAAGATTCCTGGAGAACTATTCTCCTTAGGGCAAAATTAATTTTAACGACGATATTTTAAATTTAAATTGCAGTCGGATTGACTCAGAAATTCTCCTAAATCCGGGTAATGGTAATTGCCGATCCCCGATCCTTTTCTCACTCCGCGCCTTTATCAGCACGAAATTCCATTATGAAAATGGAAACACCGGCGAAATAGGAAAGCGAATCGAATCGGTGCGCTCTAATCGATAGTCAAGGTCCGCCCGGTTTCCACAATGCCCTGCAGACCTGTCAACTACAGGCAACTAATAAGTCCGAACAAAGTGTTACGGAAGAAATAATATTGATAAAACATTGAAGGTATTAACATTGAAGGTAACATTGAAATATGAAACGACCAGCCGACTCCAATATAATGATTAACGCCTCTACTACCACTACGACTTGAACGCGACATATTCCCTCCAGCATTCTGACATTTATTTAATTGCCAACAAATTACTTTTCGGTTGTATTTCGTAAGCTGTGGACAGCAGAAAAAATATAGGTTCCCCCACATCCGGTCATGGCATCGCCGGACCTACTGTAAGATACCGGTCGCAGACTACCAACTACATATCAGAAATTATATTTAAATGAAAAAATAAAGTATTTGTCAAAACCTATATAGAAATAATTGGCGTGGGGGTTTGTTCTATTCATCAGGTGGTCGCTTTGAGGCGTTGTTTTTAAGTAGTTGTATTTGTTCTTGAACATTACACAACATTCTCTTACATTTTCAGTTCAAAACTATAATGGGAATAATTATCCCAAGTACTAGCAAAAGTTTGAGAAACTTTCGAAAAAATTTCGCTAAAATATTGAGAGAAAAATACAAAACAGAAGCGAGAGGAACGGAAGAGGATTGATGAAATGTTCAGAAAATGAGAACATTATGAGTTATTCTAGTTCTAGATGGGAGAAGGGTACGATGTAGCGTCCTTCACCCTCGAATATTTTTCAAATGGAGAAGGTGGCCCCTCGAGGCTGAAAAGTTTGGGAACCGAGGCATTAAAGATATCGAGCTAAATTAGAATTACGACTCCGTTCTGAATAGATCAATGTGAGCGGTCGCTTCGCTCCGTCTTCTGGGCTAATCGAATGGCATTCCTCGGCTCGAAATTGCGCTCTGTTCACCGAGGTCAGATGCCGGCCGTACGCGTAACGGTCCCGTCCCGTCCCGTCCCGTCCCCTATTTGATGTGCTAATAATCTCATCGGCCCCAGAGGAAAGGTTGATGATTATCCGGACGGCCGGCCGCGTAGACCGAGACCGAACCTTGGGCCTTGAACCTCGAGCCAAACCTTGACCCAACCCCACCTCCCCCGAGCCTTTTCTCAATATCCAGAATCCCAGTTAGTCGGAGCAAGGCCGTGAATTAAACGGATCTTCTTTGTTTATAACATTTCGGATCGCCATGCCACAAACACAATTTTCGTCAGACCGAAAATAATCCTGCTCCCCTGAAGAATTATCAAAATAACTTTAAGATAATTGTAGATTTCGCTGCTTTGGTCTTTTTCGACATCTTTACTGAAGACGGCGAGCAGCCGAAACAGGTCTGGCGAAAGACCGAACCAGAGACAGAAGATCACGAAGTCTACGGTATTCCAACCCCTCGCGGACCACAAAACAGGATAATTATTTGGGGACTCGGCCCCATTATGGCTTTGTAATACGATTTCCTCTCTAAACTTTCTTATTACAGTTTTGAATTGAACGTATGAGAGAAAATGTGGTAATATTCAGGAACAAATACAACAACGAAAATTCATCAACGCCTCAAAGCGACCACCTGATGAATGCAACATTTGGTTGATTAGAAATTTGAAACCCCCGCGTCAATTATTTTTATAGGGTTTTTCGACAAATAATTTATTTTTTAAAAACAAACAGTATATCGTAGATAATATAAAAATGTCGGCTAATAAATGCGGTTTTCTCATGTTATATACTAGATATTCGAACTGAAATATAGTTGTTTTATAAGCTTTTTCGGAAAAATTAAGAATTGAGCGTTAAAGAAATTGTATCAGCAATGGCTAAATTTAGGTTGTGAATAAGCTCAAGACCTGGTTGAGGCCCAATTTACAGTCGGTCACCGTTTATTTTCAGAATACACCTCATATATAACATATCCAACGATATAGACATATCCTTGATCTTAAACGCAATTGTCCCTGGTTTTGTTTCCCTCTATTTAATCTTTCCATTTATATTCAAATTGGTTACCGCCCCGGACGGCGGATTATGTCACAGGAGTGTCGGTGATAATAATATCGGTCTATAAAAAATAACATTTGCCCGCGCCAATTACACTGCCGGCGAAATATAGATTGCCGGTGCAATAAATCTGAATCATAACTTCGAATTTGAATTGTTGATTTCTCACCGATGAAGTCACTCCGGTTCGCTGAAAGCCAACTGAAGCCGTTGAATAGAATTTGCCGTCTTTCTTTATGAAAATTAATATTCCGAGAAATCTTAATTGAGGTAAATAAAGCGGAAATATTCTTTCGCGAATGCTTCTTGCTAAAGGACTTACACCGTACTATTGTGGAATTATCCTAATCGCCCATGCGACTATTTGCAATAGTCAATAAAAACGTTTTTGATTTTTCTTGTAAGCTGCAGTTTTCTATGAAAAATACACAAAAATCCTTCAAGTATTATATAGTTTTTCTGCCACGTTAAGGGTGGTCTAGTGTCAATATAGGTAGGTCCTAATAAAACGATTATGCGCTAAGAATATTATAATAATATAATTTGAATATTACTTATACGTAGTCGTTAAATACAATGGGGCAAAATAAATTCCTAAACCCCCCCCCGAAGTTTTTGAATCTCTTACGCCCACATCGAAATGAACCTAACGGGACTGCGGTTATTTAGAAACAACCGCTGGGGATGTAAACGTCCCGACCAGTTTCTGAGATGTAAAGTTTTAAATTTGACTCCATTCAGGCGCTATTACAGTCAGTCAAGTGGTACTTACATGAGTCGACCGCCGATGAAAGTCAGCATTGTGTCAGCATTACCGCTAGCCGGGAGGAGCCCAAACCGGTACGGAGAGAGCACACGGTCTGCAACAGAATAAGTTCAATATTAGGAACAAAATAATTTCCTCATTCACGGTAATTAACCCCAAAAAAATTATCAGTATATATTGTTTCATATTATATTAGCTTCACGCTTGCAACAGGCAACAACTCTTCCCCGAAGGGATGGTAGCAATATATTCAATTGCCAGATTCAACTATAGCCTCCTGTTGAATGGTTTCTAAAACCTTCAAACCAGGATGAAATTTCGAAATTTTTCTTGTTCAGGGGAGAGAAACCGAAGGCAAGAATGAGTCCAAGATGAGGAGGAATAAATAAGTTCAGAAGTTAAGGTTAAGGACCAGGACATGACCCGCGCTGATTTCGGGGAAAACTTATGGCAAATTCAGGCGATAAAAGGACGGCCGTAAACAATTAGATGTAATTTCATCATCGTCTCATAGCGGCATTGTAATATAACACCCGTAATTATACCGGCAGGACGTTGACCATAAACATCTCCCTACATCAGTATTAAATTCTCTCTGCGGACGTATTCCGCGTTACCGCTTATTCATAGGGCTGTTTCGGCCCCCCCATTTCAGTGGAGTCTAATTGAGAGTGCAGGGAGGATATAAAATTGAGAAGGGGTCGCCGAGCGCTAATTGCAGCAGGGCCGCAGGGAAAACGGTTTAAGCCCCTTTTCTTAATTGCCCCCGGAGAACTGCCGATGTGTTTAATAAAATTGTTATTGCCTGTCGTAAAATCCCCCCCTGTCCCCCCCTCTATAGGGACTTATAGGCCTGCACTTTCAAACTATCAACTCTGGCTTGGTTCCCGCACTTCTTGTCCAATAGAGAGGGAAAGACAACATTTAACACTTAAAAGGGGAGCCTAGGATACAGTTACCGGCGACTGGAATATATTTTGTTCAATGGAGATAAATCTACCTATATTAATATAATGTAAATACTAAGTGTATTTACAATAAAACCAGAACGGAAAACGTACTATCTTCATAAATTAGTGTTAAATTTTAACCCTAAATACAGAACAAATATAAAAATTACAGGCTATGGAAAAATTATGTTGAGACATATGATCAATGGTGATACCGATGGATAATATATTCTTTATTTTTTCCAGGTTAATTTGTAAATAATAGGCTCTGGGGCTGACAGCATGACGACAGTTGGTCGTACGGTAGCCGGACTTGAAATTATAGTTGAGTGAAAACTATGCTTTGAGCGCCGCCCCTAAATACTAAACCATCATTCCTCGGGGGCTCGTTAGGGGCCAAGTGGCGGGTGTTCAAGCGCGCATAGCTCCGCGCTTAAGCTCCTTCCCCAACCGTGAATAATGCTTATTACTTTTAGTCAACAGCCGGCATCCCATCCCTGTATATCTCTTCCCCTCTCTCCCTCTTCTCACTCTTCTTCTTCTTCTTCTCCTTCTTATTCCACTTAGTCTTTTTGCGCTCGCATTTCAGAGCGCACGTGCCTTCATGAACAGTGCACCTGTGTGTGAGACCCGCCTAACGCGTGCGGCATTCTCATATTTCCAAGTGGCCAAGACTCGAGCACCTTCCACCCGGGTATTTTCGCTATTCCCAATCGGTTTTTTTTCACCAACCGACGACACCCTTCTCAAAATGATATAAAAACAGCTCGTTCGTTTCTATCTGTCCGCCATAACGGATAATGACCTGCGTTAATCCTCTCCCCCACGATAGACTAATCCTGCTGATTGTATTTAAATTTATGTTCAGCGTTGCAATTTCTAGAGGAGCGTCATCATATGTCAGGGACCCTCGGCCGACGAAGGGATACGAAGAAACGGCGGTAAATTGCCAGCCGATAATTTGCATCGATTAATTTAAAAAAATACGAAACCTTTGCACCGCATCCTCCATTTACATACAAATACGAACGGCAAATAGAATCATCTCCGACCGTTGACCCGCTACGGGTTATCTTATTTCAATAATATATACGGCGTGTAAACGATCAACAGTATTATAATCTGATCCCAATAGCAACGGGGTGCAATTATTAAGAAGAAATATATACTGTCGCCGGTAAAAATAGAGCGTGCGAACTTCTCAGTAATTTGAACAATGCCAGCTCCATCTACAATGCTGCAATACTACATGCTACAGGCAGGATTCAGAGGCCACCCAATACGGAAAGGGTAAACTACCAAATTGTAGTATAAGAAAAGTCAGAGATCTCTAAGTCAGAAATCTCTAGACCTGCTAGACAATTTAACCAGATTGGACCCTGACAAGGCCTGTTCTTAAACCGCCCCTAACACTTGAGTGGTATAGACATCACTGGTGTATCAGTCTTCAGCTGACAGTAAAGTTACACTCCAAAATATTACCCTAAAATACCAGCCACAAGTGGTAAGACATTAACAGTGCAGTCCTCAGTGGGACTGTGCAAGAGAGGTGCACTCTACTGGGAATATTGGGGGCTCTATAATTCTAGGCCAGTGATATTCTACAACTTTGTCATATAATCAAAAACCGGGATAAGAACAAAGCTGAAGATTTATTTATAAATACAAAATTTATTTATAAGAAATATCAACAAAAAGAATTAACAAGTGTGGAGTGCAAAATATTTAATGTTAAACACCATCAAAACATCATTCAAAAAATTATTGATTAGATGGGTAGTTTGGATGTTCCTTTGTTTAACTATTATTGAAGGTGGGCTGATTGGTTTTAATTTAAATGTTCTTGTTAATGGAATAAAAAGTCTGATTAGTCTGTTAGTTAAATGAAAAAATATTGAATTAGTCTGTTAGCTTATTGGAAATGTTAAATTTAAAATGTTAAAACCTGGTAGAGTACATGTTGGAATGTACTTGTTCTAGGCAGAACCCAAATACAGGAAGTATTGTATTACAATTCTACATGAAATAAAATCCACCATACTAAAATAAAAACTATAAAAAATCTCAGGTTTGCTCTTGTCATTCCTTTATTTAATAGATCTATAATTCTTATTTAACATAATGAAGCTTTTCATTAGTTTTCTGAGTATGTGTGCCTAATACTTTTTGTAACTCTTGACTAGAATACTTCTCCTAGGTAATAATTAGCCAATCATTACCAAGTGCAATAAGCTCACTATAAACCTAAATTGACCTAAACACAATGTAAGGTTTTGGCTGCTGTAATTTTTTTTTCTGTTATATAGCCACTTAATCTTTCTAAGCTCCATTGGGTTATTCCAGACTTGTGAAATAAAAGCTACCAGTTGAATAGAACAAACTTAAATATTTGTATCAAATCCCTTGAATCTCTGGTTAAGGATAGTGTTTCCCAGTGAAATATAAAATTTTTTATGTACCTTCCTGAGGGAAACATACTGATGTTGCATGTATTATATATATATATATATATATATATATATATATATATATATATATATATATATATATATGTTATAAATTCACCTTAGGATGATCATTAATAAATTATTTTTATATCTCTGGTAAACCAGCTCGATTTTACCACTCATTGGTAAATAAATAAATTCAATTATGATGTAAGAATGCGACAGAAAATAAAACAATCGAGTCCCATAGTTCCAACAATCGATACCGTGACTTATTAATAATTCGATTCAAATTACAACGAATTATATTATAACGCCCCGAACTGCGGATTGTGTTAACAGCCGAGCTCATTAATAAAGATTCGCTTAACGAGAACAATGAAGTCGGGCCAGATACAATCGATTATAATGATAATGTTTTGCCGTCGCGGCCGATACAATTTTTCCTTCGAGTAGAAGAAGCGGCCGCGCCCTTTCGCCATTAGCATAAGAGGTCTGATTTTTAACCTCCGTGAAAGTTTCAATTTCAGTTGTAACGGGGCTGAGGGAATACGGGATATTATGTCGAGCCGGCGTCCGAATGAATATTTAAGGAAGGTCAAATGTTACGAGAGAACGGGAGGCGGCCATTCTTTCCGCCATTGTTGAGCAATCGCCTTCGGAAATAAAATTTAACTTTCGACCCATTAAAACCGCGTGTTCCCGAACAAGGGGGAGAAACTGAAAAATCCCGATTCGGGGGTCGCGGTTTTCAAATATTACGAAATAAACTCAACATTTGAAAAATACCTCCAATTTGAAGAATTTGTAGAATCGGGCGATAACTAAAGCACTGCGAACCGACCAACATGGACGACCAGACTGGTAACATAATCTTCTAAATGTATAAAGAATATATACCGGAAAAATTATCTAACTTAAAACGGAATAATGATAAAAAAATATAGCTAATAAAAACTAAAATGTAAACGTGGACTCTAAATTTTGTTTTCTCGGACAATAATTGTATTGAGATAATTGAAACGAAAAATACACAGCCTTTAGAATCGACGATTTTCATTCCCCGCGTACGCTTCCATTATTTTCCCAACATTTAATAATTGCCGTTTCATAAAATAAACGATTCATTTATTTCCTAATAAATTGTAACAAGTCTTATTTTTAAGATATGGTTGGTAGCAACCTGCTGTAAATTCAACAAATTTTTGTGCGCGGACAAAATGGCTCCCCTCTCACAACATTGTCCAGTAATGTACGTAAGTGATTTTTAAAATATTTAACAAGAAAAAGGAAATAATCTCATATTACAAGTTTCAGTTTTATTGGCATTAAATTATCTTTATTATTTCATTGGGAACGGCCTCAAAGAGATTCCGAAATCAAAGACTACAATCAACAACTGATGTAAGTAGTAAGTTATTATCATTTGAATTTATTAATAAAAATAATAACTTTTCATTCAAATTAAATCACAAAAATTGAATACATTTTGAATTTAGGTATTAATAAGGACATTTATAGGCTGAATACTATGAAAAATAAATATTATTTAATAAATATGGTACAGAAGGTGAACAGTACCTATAATTTCTCATGAATTAGAATAATGGATGAAATAAACTTTTAGAAATAAAATAAAACTTTTATTTAAAAATATAATTACAAATTTGTATAAAACAATCTTGTTAATGGCTAAAACAAGTGTCATTTTGTTTAAAAATTTGGATCAAACTTCAACAAATCATAGAATATCATCTGTACTTATTTTCATGACTCGTGAATATTGCAATTGAGTACTGTTGAGTAAACAACCATTAGAAATTGTAATTATTTCTATCCCACAGGTTGATATAATAGTATAGGTGGTATAGTTATAGATTGACTGCCAATTTCTCCAATTCCTGAGTCAACTCTTTAATCTCAACTCTCGCCGATTTAATCATTTCATTCGCTTCTTGGAGATTGGGAGGAAGGCCATTGTAAGAATCAAATTCTTGCTGCAGTCTCTTTTTCTTTTCCTTTACAGCTTTAATGTCGTTAACCATCTTCAACAATTCCTGATAGATTATCTCATCATCGTTAGGTTTCTAAAAAAAAATATTATAATGCGGTAATTTATTATTGAAATACAGTAATAGTACAATGTTTACAATATGCTACATCAAATTAAATATATCTGAAATCAAACTTTCCCTATCATTCTTTATTGTGTTGCTCTTTTTTATATTATATTTTTAGTTTTAGAATCTAGAGTCTTTTTAGTTTTTAGTTAGAGTCTCGAGTCTCTGCTCAATGGACAGAAGATTGTAAGAAACATAATTTCATTTTGGTAGCAGTTTGTTCACTTGAAAAAATATAATACCAACAACTGTGGTTTACAGGTTCACAATATGAAACTGCAGTATCTATTAATTGATTTCAGAATATTCTTTATGCATTACTAAGAATTGTATGCCTCTTTATACAATTCTTTTTATAAATCCCCACTATACCCTGGAATTGTTCAAAACCCCCGGCATGCCATGGATAATTGGAATCCATAAGTAATACCTGAACATACAAACTGGGCCTGTGAAAATATAAAACATACTATGGGATCAATTCAGTTTAAAAATTATAAGCAAGATATGGGCAAAAATATTGAGTAATAAAGTTGAATATGGTGTTAAGAGCATAAGGTACAGAAACATTAATTCCTTTCACTTGTTTTTGATTTTTTTAAAAAAACGTATGTCTGTTTATGCTGAAGATTATATGCATTAAGTTATATGGTACAAGAAACAGAAGAGAAATAATAATGAGCAGGGGAAAAATCATGAACATAAAGAGCAACTCAGCTAGTGTGATTAGGAACAAACAAAGGGAAGTTAATAATTCATCCAAGAATTATACCAATTGTAAATTACTTATATATGTCTGCATGGATAAATTCTAATGATAAACCTACTTCAATTTTTAATGGCACTTCCAAATCACACTTGGGATCCAGAACTCCAAATAGAGAATCAAATTCGCTTTTGGTATCATTCATAATTCCCCGGTTGTACGCTACATCTCTGAAAATAAAACAAAAAATTATAACGTGGCCATTAAAATTAATTTATCTCCACAGGCTTTCCCTACATTTTCAATTACTAAAGCCTAAGTTTTTCATTTTACTATGCAATGTTTTTTAACTATTCATTGTCTAAATTGCTAATTTTTAACTATATAAATGAATTTCTATTAATTATTTCATATGTGTACAACTACAGACGTGTCACTCTAATGATCAGAATAGCCCAGTGAATTTCTGTTTCTTCTCTCTTGTGTGGTCATGGCCTAGATTCGTGTTGGCTTTTCACTTAGTCACTAGCACTATTAGCACTTGTATATCAGTCCAAACTATTACAACCAATAACGCAAGAGGAACATCGCACGGGTGAAAATGCTCTACATAATATTAAACGCATCAAGACGCCTACTTTGTCAAACGTTGTTCAATGTTGCTCAATGTCGTTAAATATTCGTTGAACTTCTTCAATTTTTCATTGTTCTTGACCATGTTTTGTTCCTCTTTTATTTTGTCAACCACCAAAGTTGCAAATTTGGCCAATACAGCTGACTGTTCCACATCTTCAATTTTGCATTCCTGGAAAATTGTGTTAAATTATGAAATAGGGAAGGATACAAGTTATTAAACTGATTCGAATCACCATGAGTCTTTCCAATATAACTAGGTATTCTGTAATCATCGCAAAAATTCATCATCACTAGTTTTCAATCGATGCACTTCCAATTCAAATATTTTTATTCTACTTACTGCTAATTTATTTGTTCCAGTCAAATTGGAACCAGACTTAAAGAGTTATATAACTCCCATTTTTTTTAAATATAACAGAACCAAATCTGTATTTAGAGATTGAAGAGGAGTAATAATAAACCAAACTCTCATTACAGCCCTTCAAGTATATTAAATGAATGCAGCTGAGTAATCCAAATAGTTATTTGGTGGGAAGTTAAACTGCTCAGTAGACAGTATTGACTAGCACAACTATTCTCAATAACCAACTAGCAGTTTACTTTAACATTAAATGAACCAGGTATGTTCTGCTGTGTTGGATGTCACGTCATCACTTGTTAAGATTTACCAAAAATCTATCTGAAATATTTTCAGCTGTACAGTTAAATAATTGATATTTTATGAAATGCAGTGTAAATAACATCACGAATCATTATGCAACTGTCAAAAATCATATTGTTCACCTCTAAAAATTTGCTGGCTTCCTTCAGTTTCTGTTGTGTTTCATGGTTGAACACTGAAGCAGATAAACCGACCTTTTCGTTGAGTATATCATCCAATTTTTTCTCTGCAACACAGAGGCATTGTTAGGTGTATTTAAATTTGAAATATCGGGTTGACAACTAAGTTATTTGATGACAACAATACATATTTTTAAGTACGTTTTATGAGCCTGCGAGGCATTAACACCTTTGCGAAAATAAAAAAGCAAAATGTGACGGAAATGCTCACTCAAATTCAAACGGTCAATGTAATTTTGATACCGAATGATTCAGAAAGGACCAAGTAATAACGCATCGAAGAATCTTATCTGTTCAAAGATGTTGACGTGCTTAAAAATATGTACAGTGCCACTTGTTGTGGTGAATTCCCCCAATTACTTAGTTGTCGACCCAATATATTTGGCAATAATTAAGGGCCTGAGTTGCCCATTTCGTACATTTTCTTTTCGTACCGACCTTCTTGAACGAGGCTTCCTCCGATATCGTCGAACGCTTGACAGGCGAGTTTAAGCGCTTTCGAATAGGGACAATCGTGGCCCCGTTCGTGGACCATGTTAAATCCGGTAATAAACCAAATAATTTCAACGATCAATTAGTACGCGGCCGATTGCATTTTTAATTGGCACAGAGAGGGAGAAAAATTTATAGAAACACTTTTCAAACGCCGACCGAATTTCAAATAGCACGAAAGACGCCGTTAACGAACGGGAAGGTAACTCGACTGTTATGAACTGGCGGGATTTTACACCAACCTCAATGGATATAATAAATGTTCACATTGAAAAACATATTTGAACAAGTAGAAAAAAAGTTTTTATTTCGCATAAAATTTTACAAATATAAATATAACATTTCTTGCGACTTAACTAGTGAAAACATTTCGTGCTCTATATAAATATACTATGTTGAAATGAGTTTCTATTGAAACTGAATTTCAGCCTTCGCACTGGATATAATTAACTGGGGTAGTTTATTTTCAAAAAGTAAAAAATAAATAGATAAGCAATATTCATTATTAAAAGTATGTACTTTATTTCAGTCCCTTAATTGGCTCTAAGTACTCCCATTTTTATTATTTCCATAAATCAAAAGGCAGACGCCAGACTTTTCAGCTCATCGGACAACTCTTTGATCTTCAATTTGGCCCCTTGTATCATTTCCTTAGCTGATTCCAAATTGGGAGGAAGACCGTTGTACATGTCCAACTCTCCCTGAAGCCTCTTTCTCTTTTTCTTTAGAGTTTTAATCTCCTTCACTAGTGTTAATACACTGAAGATGTCTTCAACAGTGTTCTACATGTACACAACAATTGCAGTAAAAAGTATTCATGATGGCTATCAATTGATAATTAATTATGTTTGTAATTACTAATGTAGGTTTAATATCTAATGTCCTATAATTACTTTATGATAAATGTTATTAAGGTTGCGTGTATTTGTTAATTTTCTTAAAAAGTTCTGGGTTCAACAATAACTTTAAATATTTATAGATATATTATGACTTACAAGTTGAACATCCAATTCTG
Source organism: Lethocerus indicus (assembly GCA_019843655.1). NCBI lineage: Eukaryota > Metazoa > Arthropoda > Insecta > Hemiptera > Belostomatidae > Lethocerus > Lethocerus indicus. Next base: position 3,213,796 of record JACDQD010000009.1, on the reverse strand, counting down.
GAACTGATGGTGGATCCAATTCTAAATTTAGAGGTCCTTGGAAATATTCATATTCACTTTTAGTTTTATCGATGGCTTTCCTGTTGAATATAACATCTCTGGAATAAAAATAAACCATTAAATCGTGTGTCGATAAAGCCATTAGAGGAATAATTTGACTGTAATATAAACAGATAGAAACAATTTGGCAATGTGTGCTGTGAACAAAAAACCATTTGTTGAGCCTATTTGAACAAAAAGAAATTAACCATTTTATTTCCAACAGTCCATTGGTTTAAAGTCCCAATTTTTAAGTTTAAGTCCCAAGTGACATTTTCTATATATGCAAATTAAATATTTATTATAGGTTCTTTGAAGAAGAATAATTAAACCAAAATTCACTATGTTCATTCAGAAGATAAGACACTCATTATTTCAACAATTTTGCATGTCTTACTTTCTCAGACGGATTTGTTCAACCTGCAATGAAGAACAATAGTTGTTGAATTCATCCACAGATTTACTAAATTTGGCAATTTTCTCCTTCTCTTTTGTTCTATCAAGCACCAATCTTGCAAATTTAAACACAATAGACGCCTGTTCCACATTAGTGATGTTGCATTTCTGTCGGTATCACAAGAAACATGAAATGATTAAATAATAAGCGAACAATTTATTTCATTCAAATAGCGATCAGACTAATGCGATTGAGGTCAGTTTTATAAATTGGCTACACTACCTTCAAGGACAAATATCTGCCCATAAATTTATGTTAATAATATTTCTGTTTTTTCACAGATTATAAATTTTACTACTGTTAATCGTAACAGTGTGAAACAAGTAAATGGAGCTACTCTCCTCTGTAGCTTAAATAAGTCTCTTTTCTTAAGTTAATTAAGAACATGCAGAATAAAAGTAGGACTCTATCACCGCAGAGTCTAAATTCACCTCCAAAAATTCACTCGCTTCTTTTATTTTCTTTTGAATCTCTGGACTGAAAATCAGAACAGACAAACCGAGCTTTTCAAGTAACCCGTCCAATTCTTGCTCTGAAATAAGTTGAACTGACTTTAATCAAGTCATCTTTACTTTTTGATTTTGAATTGTTGACAATTTGACTCAATATCCCTGTATGAAATGAAATATTTATTGCACTTACCTTCTTGAATCATGCTCTCTTGTAGAGTGTCAAACGCGTGACAGGCTTGACGTAGGGCCTTCGCGTACGGACATTCATTTACTTTCGAGGCCATTGTTGTGCTCGATGGGCTATGGGCTCGATTCCGGTCTAGAAAAAAAGAAGGGTCTGTTATAAGAGGGAAACCCCCTGACCCCTCAATACGGTGGAACAAGTTTGGATTGTACCCAACGAAATTAGAGTGGGGGGAATCGGCACGCTTATCGCCATCAGGTAAACACACCGTCCTAGGAAGAGCTTATTTTCAATAGCAGTGTAAATAGTCCGGTAGGGATTTACTCGTAAATCGTAAATTTGGACTGTTGAAACCTCTTTTGAAAAGAAAATCAAAACTGACAATAGTCAACAGACTGACAGTATATAAAGCTATACTAAAACCGACATGGACATGTCCATGGGGTTCCGCCAAGAAATCCAACATCGCTCGAATCCAGAGATTCCAGTCAAAAGTCCTTCATACCATCCTTAATACTCCCCGGGTATGTTTCTAACCACATAATCCATAATGACCTCAACATACGAAGTCGCAAAATCCCGGTTCCGGTTTCGCAAATCCACTCGTTCAGTCCCTTTCCTCTTTTACCCAACCATTATCCCCCCCCCCCCGTCGACAAACCGCAATTGTACCTATAACTGGCATATAGTTGATTGTACAATAAAGAAAATAATAAAATAAGGGATTTACCCGAGGGATTAAGAGTCAGTCCGCCGGAATTTTAATTTCTAGACGACTTCACTCTATAATAAATCAGTTTCACACTGAGGAAATCGGAACGGTGTAGAAATATAAAACCGCGAATAATGATGTTACAAACACTCACAATCAATGGATGTGATTAAAATTTCTTTCCAAAAAAATCTTTAAGCCCCATTTTCTCGATGGAAAGGTCAATTAGGAAAAGTTAATTTGATCGGTATTTCCGCGACTGTGGTCCATATCATAATGTGACAGATATGAGGAATTTAAATTTTACCCGAACTTATTCTTTTCGATTAATTTGCAATCTTGAAATGAAGGAGGAATTTAGTTGCTAAATGCCTTTGTATTAAAAAAATAATTAGACAAAATTTTGCATCTTATATTTATTATTGCTTGTTGATATTTGAATAGGGATGTAAAATTTAAAAATACTATCGACAGCTCAAAATGTTAAGTCAAAAGTTATTATTCTATCTCTACATCAAAGGCAAAGTCTTATCGCAAATCCGAGTGCTCGACAACAGATACAAAATATTACTTTCGAACAAATTAAACTGCATTTTGAAATATAACTGGGCCTAGGTGTCCAATTTCCACGAAATTCAATCTTTCCAAACCGTAATCCTTCGTAAAGGATCCTTCACTATATCAACTGCACTATTCCAATCCTTTAATTCCAAGAATCTGACAACCCTGATTACTGGTAGATGAGAATAAAAAGACGAAAGGCCTTATTAGACGGATAGATTTGAGCCCGACAACGACATATTGTGTCCTTAATTAAGGATAATTAAGGATGGCATTCAGTCAGAGGATACTCTCTCGAAATAGGACCAAGTATGATACACTGAGGCCTTATGTAGATTCCTCAACAACTGTTGCAGTAGCTCCCGAATTAAACTGCATTTGGGTATCCCAAGGTGAACTGACGTTCAAATTGGGCTTTGTGAAGCCACCCGGGCGGACCACCCATCGAGTACTCCTTGAACCCTCCCGGTTTTCGAAAGTAAAGTTCATCGCGGACTTCACGTCCCAAAGGAGGCGAAGACAATTTACAAACGTTTTTAAATCCAACATTGCGAAGACTGCTCAGGACACTGAACATTGACGTTTAAAAAACAAAAATGACCGAGTCGGACCCTGATGATGGTAAGAGTATCGAAACGTTGGAAGTACGAAAATCAAGTCTATTGGGAGTAAATAAAGTGTGCTTTCGTGTTTATGTATCTTTAGTACATAGTGTTTTGCTTTAATTTCTTAATTATGGGTCTAAATTATGAAAAATGTTTCTGGTTGTATAGCAATTAATTTTGGGTTGATAACTTCGAGTCACAGTCCGAACGCAATTTCTCTTACAAGGACCTCACGCGTCGTTGCAAAATAGAACTTTGGAACGTCGGTGGATAAAGACAATTTCAGTGGATTAATTGTTCGGTCCTTTTATATAAGGGAATATGAATTAATAATAAGGGGATAGGACTGAAAATTTGTTTTAATTTTTAAAATATTCTACCGATTTTAAATTGTTCTGCGGGTGGTGGCCCCCCACAACTCGGGAGGTTACTCGACTGTTACAGTCCGTCATTCAGTTATCTTCGCTGTCAGTTTCCCGTTGTGGCGGTTCGGAATAATACTACTGCTCCGCGTTTTATCGGTCTTTTCTTTCGTCCGAAATTCTCTATCGAAGTGTCCGGCGCCGAAAGCCGAACGGTCCAGTTGTCCTCCGGGCCAACTTCCGAAGTGACACAAAGTCCTAGGTCGCACTAAGTTGCCCTGCGCCAATTCGCCAACGACGAAGACAGACGGAATATTGACAGATCCCCAAGACTCGTTTTCGATTTACACCACCGAGAGGATTCTCGGCGATGCGATTGAAAAGAGTCCAATCATGGATATAATAAGTTCGAACAGACCGATCAAACCTCTGAAAGAGCTCGAGGCCACCGTCGACTCCAGCCCTGAACAACTGGCCAAGAATATATGCGACAACCTGAACGAAGACAACGAAGAGCTCATGAGTAAGTATCGCCTTGTCCTGTGAGTATGTATCGTTGTAGCTTCGATGCAACATCGTGTAACACATACCATAACCCCGGGATGTTGACAACTTGTCAAAGTACAAAAACTCGTTTCTGAGAAATAGAATTGTGCTCCCATCGAGAACAGTTATATTTAAACTTAATTGTTTTATTAATTTCAAAACTGTTGAAAACAATACGCGGAATTCGCTTATCATCATTCCTGATTGACTGTAGGGTGGGACAGAGCAAAAATAAACAAGCGGTGAAAACAATTTCTGTTCGGGAGTTTTGAATTCAGAAATTTATTCCCAAATTGTTTTCGCAAGACATGTCTCTCTTTGATATTTGCATAAATAGTTACTTTTTGCAGTTACGCTACTGGCGTTAACGATTTATTATTGTACATTGTGCGTAGTCACTAATGTTTGAATTTATCGTGAAATGTTTTTTTTTTTTTTTAATTTTATGATCAATTCAACATTCAAGGAAAAATAGTGACCACGCTTGGGAAAGAAAAGACGATTGAATTCTACAATGTGACAAAAAATATAGAAGAAAATGGGGGAATGCTGACTGCGGTAATTTTGTTATTCCATTTTTACCTACTGCTTTATTTCAAAATATATTTCATTTCTAAATAATCGATCGATCGAAAAATGAATTCGCAGAACGGATCTCGGCGAAAGACCCCGGGTGGTGTCCTGTTTTATTTGATCAATCAAGACAACAGTATACCAAGGCAGACGCTGAAAGGAATATTTTCCGATATTTCTATTAAAGAGAGACAGAAGAGAAATCAGTTGATCAAAGAAAGGAGAAAGAAGAAAAATGAAGAATTGAAAGAACGCCTCATTAAAGGTAAGAACGTGTTTACTTTCAGCAGTGGACATTTTAACACAACAAAAGAATCTAATCAAAACACTTGAACGTCCCCTTAAATTAAAGAGTCTATTAAAAATGTGTACAAAAAAGAAACAATGAAGAATCATTTGATGCGTACTCTATATTTTATAAATATTTTATATTTTTTCAGTTCTACATCTTTGCAATATTTTCATAACTCTGAATTCGGATATTTCTTTGAAAAATCATACATGCAGTTGAAAATTTAAAAATAATCTCAAACTCTCTCAATCCTTACAATAAGAAAGAGAATTTAAATTTGGTAAAATCACACTTAACCCACCCATGGGTTCCCAACTTTTACATATAATTTTGACTCATATTCCTAATCAATCCCCTTAACCTTAAGGGAAACAGAAAAGTAGCTGAAGAGCTTTGAATATGTGTAAAAAATAATTATAATATTAGTTATATTTTATGTAACCTAACCAGGATTGGGTGCGTAGACTGGGATCCTTTTAATTTTTCATCTTGATTTCTTGACAGTGTATAGACATTTTCATATATTTAGATTGCTAAGCAGTTAACAAAAGTTCAATTTTACATGGGCCCCAGAAGAATTTGTAATCCCACCAGGGTGACAAATACTAACTAGAACATCATTATGTACAATACAAATGTGCTCAATGCTTTTATGTTAATTATTGTTAATATTTGTTTAAATATAATTTTCTTGTTCACTGCAGAGGGACTTCTGACAACTCTAAGAGACAAAAAAGGAGGCAAATCTAATGTATCAGTGCACACATGCAGCTGATTGGGTTCAGAGAATCATTTTTTGTATCTACTGTATAGATTTAATAGAATTTACATATATATATATATATATATATATATATATATATATGTGTGTATATATTAATGGTATATACTTATTTAAGTAGTGGAATGGTTTGTGGTTCCTTAATCTTTAAGTTCAATTTAAATTTTCAGTGATATTAAATTAGTTATTGGGTTTGTCCCCCGATTATGTGAGATTGTCTGTGAGTGTTTACCTGTTACCCTTTTTGAGAAAGTTTATATTTATAAAAAAAAAATGTAATAATTTTATATTTTGTGTCATTTAATTATATATCTGTGAGCATTTAATTTACATTCTTATGAAAAAAAAAAATATTTACGCTGTTGTCTAGTCTCTTGTTTGTATTTTTAATATAGCCGTTCTTTTGACGAATAAATAAAAAAAGAATTGTGAAGTACGATTGTTCTCTTATGATTGTAAAGACAACTTGTATAAATACGGAGACTTTGTATTTAGAAATAACAGTTTGTTTCCAGCAATATTGATGTATAACCAAAGTCTTAATTTATAGAATATTTATGGATGTAATTATCATAAAATATCGTTTTATACTTAATCCCAAAGTTCAATTTTGAATTAATAAATATGTTTCTCTTGTAAAATATAAAATTGATCAATTATATTCTAGTTTGTTATAGTCTGAAGCCAACTCCTAACCTTTTTACAAATACTAAATGGGATCTTTTACTGGACTAAATATTTTTACTGAAGAAAGAGTCAAACACCAATAATAAATACACTAGATATTATTTCACAGACAGTAACTTACTGGACACTAATAATATTGTCCATTAATATTTTGATATACGAAATATTATTGAAATCATTTTGTGCTTTGAATTTTGCAGACTGAAAGTGTTACAGCTTATTACCGCTAGTGAAATTGGAGTATTCTATTCTATCTACAGCAATATTGTTAATCTGGACCACTGTCTTATATAATATAGAGTATTATATTACATACCTTTTGTCCAATTAACAGATTGGGCATTCAGAGCGCAAGTACCCAATATTGTTAAGGTAACTCTTAAAAATTATAAATTGGACACATTATCTATCGGTATATTTATTGAAATAATGTAGAACTGAAAAGGTAATCTTTAATTTTATGTTTTAATTACGTACCTTAGTACCATTTCATACTGTGTTTTTGGTTCCCTTTGCAGTACTAATAACAGAAGATTTGTACCTCTCTTTCTGTAAGTGTTTATAATATTTATATTAATTTGTGAACTATTGAACAACTTAGTTCTCTGGAAATGCTATTTATAATGAAAATTAAACAACTTTGTTTGAATGTTCGATGGGCACAGTTTGTACAGTCCAATAAGTAATCTCCACCCGATTAATTTCAATAATTTTAAACAGTGAATCTTAAAGGGGTTTTGCTATTAATTTAAGTATTATTACAATTAAAATTATAAATAAACATAACAATTATGAATAATCTAATGTCAGTATGTGGACTTTACATCTAAATTGAAATGATGGCCGGTAACAAAAATAAAACATTTCATTCATACACTGGGAGTTTTAACAAATGTTTGTTTCTGACATAAATAGACATTTAATGTTAATAACAAATAAAAGAGAGTTAGTCATCGTTTGAATCACACTTTCCGACGAAGCCATCATAATATATTCTGTGTTTTGTTAAATACACGAAGATTAATGGAAAACTAAAACATTTATTATTATTTTACAATAAAAGAATATCAAATATGTTTCTTCCAGAGGAAAAATACGTACATGAAATTAAGTAGAGTATGTGCCTGTACATCAATAATAGTACTTGCGATTTATACAATTTATGTTAGGTTAGATATTATGAATATGTACATTAGCTTACATATTCAAATATTGTGATCAACAATTTACAAAATGATAAACTCAAAAAGTATTAACAATAAATTTAAAATAAATTAATAAACAGGAATAATCAGTACTAATGACAAATATATTTTATGAGACGCATTTATTAAAATGATGTAGAACTGAAAATGTATTCTTTAATTTTATGTTTTAATTATAATCTTTATGTCGTATAATTATATTAAATTACAAAAGGTAATTTTGAATATTTCTTTGCCAAAACGAATAAATGTTAGAACGCCAATTTAAAATTACAGTGCTGCCAAAATAAAATGACAAAATTATTCGCTCCTTATCTAGAAGGAGGTTATACACCAATGTTGAGGTTACAGTTGTGAATTGCCGTTTCTCAGATAATAATTCTCGAAAAATGACCACTGTTACGGGCACCGACAATATCAACAGCGAGCAGATAAAATCCGTGAGTATTCCAAAAGGGATTTACGCCAGTAAAATAAGGATTTAGCTTGAAATTGACCAGTCATCAAGGTATAAATTCGTACCGCTATTCGCACTGAAAATTCTGTTTTTTTTTGCTTTTTCAGTTCAGAGATTTCCTGTTGTCCTACAACAAACTGTCCGAAATTTGTTTCCTCGACTGCGTTTTCGATTTCACGACCAGAAGTGTGAAATCAAGTGAGGTACTCCTATTTTTTTTTTCCTAGCCATTCGCTAACTTAAATGGTATACTCAGTTTTACTTATTCACCAGGAATTGTTCATAATAATACGTCTTGTACAGTGAATTGTGTGTGTCCTGTGAAGTGTTATCCTTTAATTTCACTTCTACCATTGACAAAAATTAACCGAACGCATTTGTCCCGCACGTTGTAACATTTTCAGTCGTTAAACCGGATTTTAATCCCAGTATTTATTGGTCAAATATAACTAATATTACAGTTTTTATAATAATAATATTACTTGCGATTTATACAATTTATGTTAGGTTAAATATTATGAATCTGTACATTAGCTTACATATTCAAATATTGTGATCAAAAATTTAGAAAATGATAAACTCAATAAGTATTAACAATAAATTTAAAATAAATTAATAAACAGAAATAATCACATTTGTCCCGCACGTTGTAACATTTTCGGTCGTTAAACCGGACCTGGGATTTTAATCTCAGTATTTATTGGTCAAATATAACTAATATTACAGTTTTTTTTGCATATATTTGAATTCCTCCTTCAGCTACTTTCCCACCCCCCCCTTTGGGGTTGAAGATTAGCTGGGAATACGGGTCTAACTCTTATTTTACCCTGCGATTTCGTTTTCAGGATAAATGCGCGTTGAACTGCACGGAAAAATATTTAAAAATGAACCAGAGGATTTCGCAGAGATTTCAGGAATTCCAGATGATCGCCAATGAAAATTTAGCGGCGGCACAAAAATCGGGAAGTGGGAAATAGTCCCAAGAACCGTACGTATGTAAACTGTAATTAGGAATCTGTAAAACAAATCTTGAGAACAAAATCGAAACAATAAATTTATTTGTATCCAATATATTGTTGTAGACCTGGTTTCTCTTTCGTTTTCCTTAGTAAAAATTTTTATTATCGATTTGTTTCTATGTTTTATGGAAAAAACCAAATTCATGAACTGTGAAGTTCATAAATTATACATTCATTGTTATACAATGCGTACAGATTACAGATTGTTCAATGCATAAAATGCATAAATAATTTCTTCGCGTAATTTTATTTACAGTTCGTGAAACTGGATCTACAAACGTCGTAGTGTTTCGTGCATATACAAACGTGGCATATTGTACAGTTGTACACAAAGTTTAGGGAACATTTCCTCGCTTATTTCGACGCAGTTTTAATTAACCGCTACAGGGACCACACTGTGTCCCTGCGGAGATAACATTATTTTTAATACCTTCAGTATAAAAAAGAAATATAGTGATATTAATTTAATTGGAAATTTTCAGTTGCAACACGAAGATTCGTTAGATTTATCCGACGATTTCAATTTGAAGCCTTCGGGCGGTTTCTCCTTTTCAGTCGTCAACTTCATGGCCTCGTCAATCAAGTATTTCATCGCTTTATCTACAAAAATGTAAGAATTAAATTACAAATTGAAATTTTCTTAACCTGGGCCCCACTTACATTTCAATTGATGGTAGACTGAAAATTGGACCCCACGTCCCCTAACAATCTGAAATGTAAGTTCATACTCAATTGCATATTTTAAAAAAACCAACTCTTCCGTTCGAATGTTTATTCGATAATTAGTCGGGTGGCGGAAATACCTATATTTAAATTTTCTTTGGCCGATGTTTCGAACCAGGTGTTGATTTTGTTTTCGGCGCAGAACTTCTGAATAGTTTCATTCGATACCGCCGATTCCTCGATGTCCCATTTGTTCGCCAGAAGGACAACGGGTATTGGCCGACCGTCGTCGCAGACAACTTTCTCTCTCACTTCTTTCAACCACTGTTGGTAAAATAAAATTCGGTATTATACAGTCAATGATATACACTACTACTGTAATGTTCCTGCGGTACACCGACACTAAGTACCGCGGCACTAAGCTACCTTGCATCGGGACAGTGGTGAAAAGTTGAAACCAGTCAAGACCCTATTTTTCTTATTAATTGTTTGTAAAATATTTTGACGTTTTTCTAATCATAAAATTGATTGCAGGCGTAAATTTAACGGGAACTATTACCTTCTTGACAGACTGAAATGTAGCGTTTCGTGAGACATCGAAAACAATTGCGCAACCAATGCTGAAACAGTAGAAAAAATATTGCAAAATTGATCGGTAATATATTCGATTGAAATTATTAAATTGACAGAATGAAATATGCTCTGGAGAATATTTCTTCTGAATTGTAATCTCTTACACTTTTAAATATTTAAAGAGGTGAATTGACGATCTCTCTTTATCTATTTACTTACGCGTATTTATAATAGACCCTTGTCACATAGCTAAATCGTTCGTGTCCTGCAATATCCCTGTAAAAATATTTAATATTCAATATCACTTATAAATTCCTTAAAAATTTATTAAAATCTTGTTGAGAAGGAACAATAGTGGGAAAGATAGTTTTGGAAATGGCGAATATCTTATAAATAAAATCTATTATTGGTCTGGAATTATGTATTGGATCCTCTCTGTACTTATCGGGTCTATTTTCTCTTAGGAAGGTCACAAAATCTTAATTACCCAAACTATTTATTAATTTTTAATAGTTTCATATATCTCAAGTCATTATTCTTAATGTACAATTAATTTTTAATTATAGTTTCTATTTTGAAAAAAATTAAGCATAATAAGAAGTCTGTCCAGAGATTAGGTATTTCCAGATTTTATTTCTAGATATTTTTCTGTATGTTTAAATTAATAAGTATATTATATATATATATATATATATATATATATATATATATATATATATATATATATATATATCAAGTCGTTATTCTTAATGTACATTGACAATTAAGTGAGTAATAACAAAGTTCCTAAAATAATTGATGATAATCACTTACCAAAGCTGCAAACTTACTCTGGTCATCTTGTCCCACTGCATTGTCTTTATTGAAAAATCTGCCCCAATTGTAATTTTATAGTTTGAAGAGAATTTTCCTGAAATGTTCAAGAATAATTATCAGTATTAGTTAAATAATAATTATTATTAGTACAAAAATGAACTGTTCTAAATTTATAAGAGAAAAGGCCGATTACCTTCAGAATATCTTCTCACAATCGCAGTTTTTCCTGTAACAAAAGATAAATGGTACTAATATAAAAAAAAATTAAATGAAAACTTACATGTCACAATTATTAGCAGCATAATATACAAGTGTTAAGAATAATTTAAATAAGCTCGAATTAAAGCATCCATCAGAATTTATAGTTTCACAACTGAATTGATAAATTTAGTATAACTGTTTGGTATTATTTATATGCTTAGTTTCCACTGATATTTATTTACTGGTAATAATTCCGTGCCAATTACTCTTCCCGACAATGCATGCTATGTAATTAGAACCAGTTGATAAATGAGGAATAATAAAATTTATCCATCCAATTATTATTGTGTTATTTCATACGCATATATATATATATATATATATATATATATATATATATATATATACTTATTTATTTAAACATACAGAAAAATATCTAGAAATAAAATCTGGAAATACCCAATCTCTGGACAGACTTCTTGTTGTGCTTAATTCTTTCTCAAAATAGAAACTTTTATTAAAAATTAATAAATATTTTGGTTAATTAAAATTCTGTGCCCCAACTAAGAGAAAATAAACAATCAGAACAGAGAGGATGCAATACATAATTCCAGACCAATAATAGATTTTATTAATAAGATATTCGCCATTTCCATAACTATGAACTCATCCGCTAATTGTTCCTTCTCAACAAGATTTTAATAAGCTGGTAAGGAATTTAGAAATTATATTGAATATTAAAAAATTATTTTTACAGGGATATTGCAGGACATGAACAATTCAGCTATGTGACAAGGGTCTATTATAAATACGCGTAAGTAAATAGATAAAGAGAGATCATCAATTCACCCCTTTAAATATTTAAAACTGTAAGAGATTACAATTCAGAAGAAATATTCTCCGGAGCATATTTCATTCTATCAATTTAATAATTTCAATCGAATATATTACCGATCAATTTTGCAATATTTATTCTACTGTTTCAGCATTTGTTGCGCAATTCTTTTTGATGTCTCACAAAATGCTATATTTCAGTCTGTCAAGATTAAAAAAACATCAAAAGATTTTAAATTTTGTTTTATATATATATATATATATATATATATATATATATATATATATATATCAAGTCATTATTCTTAGTGTACATTGACAATTAAGTGATTAACAACAAAGTTCCTAAAAATAATTGATGATAGTCACTTATCAAAGCTGCAAAATTACTCTGGTCATGTTGTCCGACTGCATTGTCTTTATTGTCCTTATTAAATTTGATTAAAATATAATTGTTTTTAGGGTGAAAGTGCAGTGTAACGTGAATGGGTGACAGAACTGTCTCAAATGCACTTACCCACACCGTAGTCCCCTATCACTAGGAATTTGAACACGAGATCTCTGTATTCCTGTTTTTTGGTTGGCGGCGTTGTCGAATTGTTCGACGTCTCTTTCGCGCTCCTCTTGGAGTCCATTGTCGTGCCGAAGTGTAGCGCGCGACTACAAACGCTGTCAGACGTCCGACTGACAATATCCACATTAACTTTGAAACTTTGACCTATTGACATGGCCCGTCAGATAGCCGGTGTTGATAGCGCCGCCCACCCACCACTCGGTCTCCTGTTTCCCTCACCCAACCTCCATTTTATCTCTCCCTCCCCGCGGCTCTTATCTCGAATTTTACAAATTGTCGCGTCAACAGTCACAGACGGCGGTCTCGTTACAGGTGGGAGTGCATTATTTTTTTCTTCAAAATTCTAACCGAGACTGAATATCAAAATGCGCAATCAAAAACTACCGGCCGGATTAATAGTTTATTAAAACGCCGTTCCAACCCCTCGCAGAGATCGCGAAACAGGTATTTTAAAACTTGATTACAACGGTTTTTATCACCTCCAATGTTGTCGGTTAGGCGGCCAGCGGAATTTTAATTCTGTTCGCCAGAAATGTCCGCACTTTATTATCAACAGCGTAATCGTTCGCACAAATCGGCCACTTAATCACTCTCCGTCCATTTTTCTATTATATCTACAAAAAAAAATAAAAATAAGTAAATACGACATTCATTTTATATAACAGGTGGGAGTGCATTATTTTTTCTTCACGATCCAATGCTAACTACGTAAATTGGCCTTGGTTTAATTACAGAACCTACTTAGCTAGCAGTTTGTGTCTACAGAAAGAATTTAAATTGTTTTATAGGAATAATACGAAATTTGTGAACTATCGAACTACTTAGTTCTCTGAAAATGCTATTTATCATGAAAATTAAACAACTTTGTTTGAATGTTCAATGGACACAGTTTGTACAGTCCAACAAGTAATCTCTACCCAATTGATTTAAATCATTTTAAACGGTGAATCTCATATTTAAAACTGTTCACTATTAATTTAAGTAATATTAACAATTAAAATTATAAATAAACATAATTTCAGTACGGATTTAGGGCTGGTAACAGAAAGAAAACATTTAATTCTGTAAAGCATTTTTATTCGTACACTGAGAGTTTTAACAAATGTTTGTCTCTGACATAAATAGACATTTAATGATGTTCAGTGACAAATAATTTACACGCGCGGTGTTAATCTACAACAATTGTAAGTACAACCAATCCAGAGAGTTAGTCATCGTTTCAAACACTATCATCTATTTTATGTTTTGTTAAATACACAAAGATTAACGGAAAAATAAAAACATTTATTATTATTTTACAATAAAAGAATATCGAATGTGTTTCTTCCAGAGGAAAAATACGTACATGAAATTAAGTAGAGTATGTGCCTGTACATCAATAATAGTACTTGTGATTTATACAATTTATGTTACGTTAAATATTATGAATCTGTACATTAGATTGCATATTTAAATACTGTGATCAACAATTTACAAAATGATAAACTCAAAAAGTATTAACAATAAATATAAATAAATTAATAAACAGAAATAATAAGTACTAATGACAAATATATTTTGTACCTGTTATGGCATATAAATATTATTAAGAAAAATTATTTATTTATAGTTTTTTTTAAGAGAATTAATAACAAGTCTTAATATTACACTTTTGCTTAGTAATAGAATCAAAGTTTTGGACTTATTACATATTATGTGAGCATGTTTTAAGCGGGTTATATTTTGTTCACGCATACATTTTTCAAACATATTTCTATTACTACTAGTTGAGAGAAATCACACAGAGAGAGAGAGAGGAGATAAGAAGAAATACAGAGGGAAAAATTATGAGAAATGGATTTAGAACAATTCGGGTTTTCACTTATTGAATAATAAGTTGAAGTTTAATTAGGAAAAAAAAAACATTTAATACCGTACCGGCATGAAACACAAGAACTATAAAAAAAATCTATAAAACCACACAAAACAATCACTCAAAAGACTGAAATAAAATTGAAAAATAATATTTTTCATTCTCCCGAATATTTCGCTGCACAAAATACATATTCTCCCCTAGGGTAATTTTCATCTAATTGACATTTATTCAGCAGGGACAGTAGAGCAATGCGGCAACGGGTTCAAACATGCTCAGACAAACATTGTTGAATGTACGCTTGTGCGTTCGCAAGAATCTTCTTCTCGGATCGGCGCATCAACAACGCCAATTTATGACACCCGGCCATTTTATTACCCTCCTCTTCGAGCAATCTATTGTCTTCCTGCAACATACAATCGACGTCGTTTGTAAATGCGACTGTACATGGACAAGATCGACAGCGCTGTAACACAACCGATTTGTGTATTTCATTTAAATTATCTGAGACCGAATTTTTAAATTGTCGGTACAGAATATCAAAATGCGCAATAAAACCACCGGCCGGATTAATAGTTTATTACAACGGTATTCCAACCCCCTCGCAGAGACCACAAAACGGGTACGTTAAAACTTTATTACAACGTATTTTATTACCTCCAATGTTGTCGGATAGGCGGCCAGCAGAATTTTAATTCTGTTCATCAGAAATGTCCACACTTTATTATCAACGGCGGTATCATTCGCACGGTCAGGATAGGCCAAATCGGCCACCTCATCACTCTCCATCCATTTTTCTATTGTATCTATAACAAAAAAAAAATAAAAATAAGTAAATACGACATTCATTTTATACAACATTACCTAATCCAGTAGGTAGTAAAATATGGAATAACTTCGATATATTTTATTTTCAATTAAAACGAATCCAGAAGCGGAGAATTGAACTGTGCACTCGAAAGGATGAAACTATTAAACACTTTTAATGGATCAGAGAAATCTGAATCGTAACAGATTACAAATTAAAATTTGCAGCTGTAAAATTAGTAACTGTTTACAGAAATTAAAAAGTTCATTCAGCGAAGAATTGTGGAGGAAGATTGTTAGACGTTGAATGTTTTCAGGTGCTTACTGAGAATACTTTATTTTTAGTTTAACATACCTGTTTTGGTCTGTGAGGGTCGCCGTTTTGGTCTTTTGTTAGACAGGTTTCGGCTGCTCGCCATCTTCAGTAGCGGTGTTACCAGCTGTTGGCACTTTGGATGTTTTTCGGGGGGGCATCCTCTGACTGCACTGTCACTGTGTCACTTGTACTGTGGTATTTGTCCAAAGTGCCAACAGTGCGCTACTGAAGATGGCGAGAGGCCGAAACCGGTCCCAGCAAAAGCAACCAAACCGGCGGGAGGAGACAGACGAACACCACGAAATCTACGGTACTTTATTTTTATTTTCGTGGTCGAATAAAGTCATTTTATTCGACGAATTGTTTCTCTTATAAAATGAAAAACCGAAATCAAGACGACGACTGCGGAAATGGGGTTTTTTTCGCTTGAACTCGGAATAAGAAAATTTCATGTTGGCCATCGAATACATCGAAACGTAGAGTGAATATTTCAGGAATGTTTCTAAAATGGATGTTGGAACTTCTTCAGAACTCGATGGACCGGATCCGACTTTAAGATTTCCGTACTCGGTCGGTGGGCCGATTACCGAAGAGAGGCCGGTTACGTGAAATTAAGGATGTCTCTGCGATGGATAGGGGGGGGGGAAAAAAAAATACCGGATTTTAACTTTCTATCGGATTTTGCCGAGGCGGTTATGCCGTCGTGAGCGCTCGATTGGAAAGGAATTCCGCATTTTGAACTTCTTCCTCGTGGCCCGAAAAAAAAAAAATGAAAAAAACAATGAGGCGGCCAGCTCTGCATTGGTCTTCAAAATACTCAATCCATCATAATTTTGAAGAAAATGTTTTATTTATAGTTGTGGCCAGCCGGCAACAGCTACCGGTACTCTCCGAAACTTTCTTCGGGGTGTCTTCAGGATATCTTCTTCTTCTCGGGTTCATTATTGCTAGTCGACATAGCATGGCAGCGCTATATACCTGGAGTCATCGAGAATACCCTGAGGAAGGCCAACAGTGGGCCCTGCAGCGGCCTAACTCCTGCGGCGAGCTCGAACTGTCCCGACGCCGGCAGGCCCAGCCTCTCCAACAGCCCTATCCTCCGGCTGTACAGTGGGTCGCCCTTCGCCACGCCCACCTGCAGCCTGACAGAGTCGTGGACGTTGTCGTCCTGGACGAAGCCGTTGTGCAGGAACAGCTCGGAGTTGGGCCGGCTTCCGTAGGAGATCATCACTTGCTCGCCGGCCTTGAAGCCTCTGTGCGCGTAGCACTCGCAGTTCGTCGTCTCCTTGTTGTAATCGGTCGACATCTGTCGACACAACAGACCGGTATAGGACGTCGTACGGGGGAACAATGCGAGGGCAACAGAGGATGAGCCGGAATGAAACTCTAGGAACAGCCAGGGGAGGATTGGTTTGGAGTGCCGAAGGAATTCTACTGACGGTGGCGAGAAGCCGAAATCATTACAGCACTGTACGAACTGAAAATCGCAATAAGCCTAGAGCCTGAAACAGTACTTTAGTGGGGGCCCCACTTATCATAAAACACTCTTATGAAGCACCCAGTCCAACTGTTAAACTATTAATTCCACCTGATAAATATTACCAAACTATTGATGGATAGTACATAAGCATGTAACGCAATGAGTGTAATAGTGTGGTGTACACAACACCGAGAATTTCGCATTCACTCATACTTCATTTAGCGAAAAACTTAATTTATAATAAATTCATAACCGTTTACGCTGAGAACTTCGGTTTCATCTGAAAATAGGCACAGAAGGAATTCTAGATTTTTTGTAGGTTCGTTCCGGTTTGGTCTTTCGCTAGACCGGTTTCGGCCGCTCGCCACCTTCAGTAGCGGTGTTAGTCACTGTGCTGGCACTTTGGATTTTTTTTGGGCATCCTCACTGCCCACTGTCACTTTCACGTGTAAAATCACCTTCCTCTAGATTTTTTATGTTTTAATCATTCCAGTTGCGCGAATCGATAATAAAAAAAATGGCTTTCTAAAGTGATTTCAGAAAGACGGACAACCGTTAAAAGTTGTTGAGAAAATAATTCACAATCTTGAAAGTGGGGAAAAAAATATAGGACTCTGTGTGATTACAATTCTAGGCCCAATCATCATCATATTATGGCCCTTCGTCTCGAGGACGGGAACAAGAAAAAATGAAAATTTGATTTATTATACTTCGTTTAATTAATCCATTTATTTTTATTGCCCCCCCCCCCCCGGCCATCCCCAACACACATTAAACGGTACGGCAACAAAACAATGCGCAGAGACACGAAAATGTAACTTATGTAGAGCTTGACATTTACAACCGGGGTACAATAAAAATTGTATTATGCACACATTGTGAATGAGAAGCTTTCTTCGATCCGACCTACAAACTTTATTATTTCCATTTGTGTGCTAATACAGAGATGGGAACGGACCTAAGCTGAACGCGTTCACAATTCGAAACGGTGAATAATTCATCGGTGTAATAATCTTCAGCTGCTTTTGCTATTTTTACTTTAGTATTATGAACTGTTTATTGTAAAACGGTTCTTGTTGATTTCAGTCGAAACAACGCCATTGAACCTGTCAGGTTTGTCGAGTCCTTCGGGCGAAAAACGTACACTCAACTCTTGTACACACAATTAAGGTGTACAATTGATTGTACAAAGTAAATAAAAAGGTGACAAAAAAATGGCCCATAGTAAGAAGAATGTTGTCCCCAATGTCATATCCACAAAATCGTTTTTACCAATCGTTTTTTCATCGCTGCTTTTGGCTTTGTTCCCACAATCCCAAAATAATATTCGTTCACAAGGTCTAATATATATATATATATATTTTGTAAAAACTGACTGCTATTTTAAAATGAAACTTACCCTGGCGTTTGTGTGATTGCACATGTCCCAGAACGGTATTAGCGCGTTGATGGGCTGTTGCTCTTTATCGTTTAAGGGCGGTATGAAATTCTGTCTTGTCATTATCGTGGAAACTGCCCATCTGAAACACGAGGAGATCGATAAATATTATCTATTTTTTTTCCTTATAAAAACATTTTATTTCGATATTTTCTGGGCAATTTTCGGTTTTCATACTCTAATTGTATTAGGTGTATATTGGGCCTTCTTGTTTAACGAATTCGTCAATTTTCCGATCGCTTAAAACTGCCGGATTTTATCATAAAATCACCTTCCTTTCGGATAAATGTTGTTTTCAGTACGAACAAGCGTATTAACTTTACGAGCTTATTTCGGCTCTTTTTTTAACGTGCAAAGAAAAATGTTGACATACGAATTTCGAGCGAATTATTTTCAGTATAATCAATTAATTCATCGACCCCAAGCGGCGTATACACAACGTGTGTAATGATCGTCATAAAAGTATTAACTAACGCAATTCGTAAATAATCGAAAAAAACGCTTTATTTAAATACGAAAATACGTTACCTTACTGTTCTATTTATGACGAATATCGTATAAAAATTTCTAAAAAATAAAGCTATAGAATTGTGTATTGGATGGAACATTTATATCAGGCGTACCCAAAAGTAATCGACAATTTTTGATAAGACGTATTTTGGTCTCGAGGAGTTCTCTTCAAGAGGGGAATTGTCGATAATATCGGTGAATTATATAGTTGAAGTTTCTTTTTTTTAGCAAAATAAAATTAATTCCAAAGTCAAAATGTCGATTACTCTTGGGTATAATATCTTTCCACCAGCATCTTGTCAGCACTCGCTTTATGCTGCCATCGTTGTTGTCCACCGGATGATATAACGCTATTAGGATAATTATTTGAAGAATTCCTAACAATATTCGAGGGTAAAAAATTCCATATTTCGCCGCACAAACATTTTTGAATATATTATTATTATTGGATCACGGAATTAATTAGGTTTTTTGGTTTTTCCGCATTATTTTTTACTCCCGAATTTGGAAATTATCCTCGACATCCAGGACCCGTGTGGTCTACATAAATTATTATGGATCTTACAAGATTTTAAATTATTTAAGCTCATCCCGTTGTAAATAAATGGAAATGAATCGCGCTTAGAAAACCGACCGACAAGTGTCTCAAAAACGACTTTCTCTCTCTCTCAAAAAAAAAAAAAAACAGCACGTGCGTATGTAAATTATCAGGGCATAACCGAATATAAATATTGAATTTCGGAATTGAAAAACGAAATTAGCATTCTCTCTGTACGTGTTTAATATGCTGAGTCCGTCCGTTTGTCTGCGGCGTAAAAGTTAAAAACTGGATAATACGTCTTTAGCGATTTCTTAAGCCCCTTAATACACCGCGCTCCAGTTAACGCTCGATATTACACGCGGCCCTGTTACGTCCACCGTTAATGCCGGCCCCTTCGATAGAGTCTCCTCAAACATCTCCTTAAACAGGCCATTAAATGCACAATGGTATCCATAAATTAAGAGTATTATCATGCACCGAGTCTAGAACGGCATTCGTTCCGAAAGGGGGGGGGGGAGCCGTTTACGTTTAACGATCTTTCCATAAAATTATACCTAGTTATAAACAAAAATTTCCACCGTTAATGTGTATTTATTACCCTCAGTCTTAATGTCTGTCTGTGGATAATACGCATTTGCGATTTCTTAAGCGGTTTATGGTATCTGTGTGCCGGGAATAAAATCACGTTTCCCCCACGAAACTTGGTCAACGACCTTACGTTATAAAAAAATTGTTTCATAAATGTTTTATGAAATTTGGAAAACTGGGATTTTATGTCTTTAAGGTCGTGGTGCAGAGTACGATTGGAAACATACCCTGAGGAGTTTCTGTCTCCTCTCGCCGGTTCGGTCTTTTGCTAGACCGGTTTCGGCCGCTCGCCATCTTCAGTAGCGGTGTTAGTCACTGTCGGAACTTTGGACGTTTTTCGGGCATCCTCACTGCACTGTGTCGCTGTCACTTGTACTGTGGTATTTGTCAGTTGTATCCTGTTATTGTGTTATTGGGGAATTATGTTTGTCTTATCCGAGTCGACGTACACTTGAGCGGATTAACAAAACGTATATATAATAGGCAGCTGACAAAACTGACGAATACCACAGTACAAGTGACAGTGCAGTGAGGATGCCCGAAAAACGTCCCAAGTGCCGACAGTGGCTGACACCGCTACTGAAGATGGGGCGAGCGGCCGAAACCGGTCTGGCGAAAGAACGAACCGGCGAGAGGAGACAGAAACACCACAAACCTACGGTACACCCTGAGGATGGTTGGAAGGACTTCAGATAGGACGTCCTTTTCAGTAGTCCAAATTTGCGGTTTAAATCTACACTTTTCAGACGCAGGTTTCAAGTTTCAGTGTTTGACAGCACGATTCAAGGCGTTAAAACGACTTTTATGCCGGTCTTTGAAACCGTCCGATACCGGTCTGCGTGTATATCTCCACACGATTCAGCGGGTTTCACAACTTTCCCTTATCTCAAAATATACAGATTTAACGTAATACTACCGGCTATCGCAGCGGGCAGAAACGGTCAGTATATCGAGATTCTCAAATAAGCGCAACCGTCCGGATTCAAATGAAAGGATGGACTCGATGGAAAATATCTGCTCGGACAAATAATCACCCGGGGGAACTTTCATTTTATACCGAACTGTTATTATCTGTGTATTAAGAAAAAAAGTTCGCTCTCGTGGAGCGTTGACCCCGAATCGAGATTCAGCGTAAGTCAGACGTTTCATTCATCTGTGTTACGATTAGAGGGAGAAAGTGGACGATTCAAATATTTTGAGACCGACTGAACACACTCGGAAAGCATTAAATAGGGCCCATTAAATGAAAAGTGATACCAATATTAAAATTAAAAGTCCGGGATTTGAAAGACCTGCTAACAAGATTTGCTGGATCCTAGAAATGAATCTATTTCAGTTCTGCTAGACCGTTTGCCATGACATCAACTGCTCTCTAGGAGAGAAATATTTATGGGCCACATATATATCTCTTGCGATATTCTGATATATGTCTTTCGGTTGTCTCGTCTGATGGCCAACAAAGTATTAAAACAATTATACTATTATATGCGTAATGAAAATAAGGTAAAAGTTTCTCTAATTTCATTTTCAAATCAGTTTCTCCGCCATTACTCAATTGCCGCAGATTCTTAATGCCATTATAAAAAATCGCCAAATATTGAAAGGTATTCTTCAAGTGCCCCCGATTTAAACGAGAACGAAAAAAAATCCTCAGTCTCAGAAACTTTCTATTTTATACCGTAATACAGACAACAGGCTCAAAGAGGTACCATTAACTGCCAATCAGAGCGCAACACTGGTACAATTAAAAATACCATATTGTAATTATCATCGCACTGCGCGGCCTCTCCTATCAGTTTATTTATCGGATACCAACCAATTTATTGGCTTGATCGATTTGAGTTTTCTTCGGCGCGAAAAAAACTATTAGGTTCACTGTAGTCGCGTGGATCTTCTAATGCTACTGACGACGGGGGGAAGCGTAGGAATCGGCTCTAGCGTAGGAAAAAAATCAATGAAACCCCCCTGGAACGCAGATTGGCGTTGCTGGGAACTAAATGTACTGATATTTTAGTACTGTTATTGCCCGACAGCGTTATATTTTATACAAAAACGGTACAGTTTCAGTTTGAAAGCAGTGTCTAAGCATTTAATAAAGTCGGCGGCATGAAATCAAGTCAGTAGGAAAGTGACGTAATACCCGGGGAGTGGTGTAGACCGTGGCGCGGTCATCCTCGGCACCGGCTAGCGAGACGGGCATCGAACTCTCCACAACTATCCCGTACAGATCTCGAGGAATTTCTATTGCAAGAAGAACTATGGAACAGAAGAGTGGCGCGTTTTATCTTCTAATCCATTGTGACTGAATTCAATGCTTGCGCAAAGCGAGGGACACAGACAATAGGGGATTTTCAGACTACAGAACGGCGTTAAAAATCCAGTTTCGCGCTCTATTTATTTATTCCCGGTATCGATTTTATACTGCGCGGCTAATGATTATCATCCGTCGGTGTTCGGAATATCTCCCACTCGTCGGTTGCCTTCCTCGGTCTTAAGCTACAGTTGAGGACGGCGTAGTCTACTGAGTCCACTTGTCAGGAGTCAGGGAATCGAAATCCTTCCTGCGCATTGTCCTAAAGCTGCAAAGCTCTTCTTCGGCGTAGAGCGGGCCCATATCACATAGCAGGAGCGTTCCCATTATTCCCATATACTCCCGATGAGAATGATCCCATCGGCACTCAGAGTTGGTAGAAACTCTGGCAAGAGTTGATAGAAAGTTAAAATCCGGGACTTTTTCCATCGAGACAGTCTATCCCTCCAGTTGACGTAACATACTGGCTTCTTCGATAACGAGCCTTCCTGTCTAAGTACAGAATTGGAAACTGAGATCCGGTTCTTGAACAAAATATTTTTACAATGTTCACTCGGGTCGCTACGATGTAGTTTATTGATAAATAGACTGAGAGATTCGGAAACGTCGGAAGCAGACTCCAGCAGACTGGCTGGAACAGGTCATCTCCCCTCCTGTTAAACCGAGGCCCTTCCCACAGTACTGTGCGGACCAACCGGAAATTACCGATAACACGCTTCCCCCGTCAATTTCCAGTCAAAATCACTGCCAATCGGCCGTCAATAAATATACACCTTAAACAAATCGGTCGGTAGAAACGGCGGTGTTATTCTGCGCCGAATTGGTCACGTTCCCCTTATCCATATCGCGGTTAACCGCCAATTTCGGGAGGAACGGTACTTTCACCGCCGCAGTCGAAAACAGTTGCCGTTGGAGTAACCGTATTTGTAGGGAGAAAAAAAACCTTACTTCCGGTTACTACCGCTTTCTAAATCGGCTAATTGTGTTAACACTAAAACTTCGCTTTCGAGAAAAAAAAAATGACATCGAGAAAAAACAACGTTTCGACTGAAAATAAGTACTTATTGTGATGATAATGAAACTAGGAAATATGTTTAAGCTGTTCTAACGATTCGGGAGAAACGCAGTTTGCACGAGGCCTCATTATCGTAACCTTCCTCATAGGCTAATAATAACAAAAGCTCGGAAGAAAATTAAGTCAATTCCAATTTTTAATTAATTGGGAATCGAACCTTGGCCCGGACACTGTAATCCTTTTTAAATTGTAAATATTTAATTTTTTCTATTTAAATACACATAGGATATCGTAGAAAACGCAAATGTAGGTTAATACATGCATCAACTGAATTCACTTCTCTTTTCTATCTGGGCATTCCGCAACTAGGACTAGAAGCAAGTTCCTTAGTACCGTTTTATCGCTCGTGTACAGTGATTAAAACCGCGGAACGACCGAAACGTCCACGGTAATTGGGAATACACAAGAGGAGGCCAACAGTCGAGGCTAGCCGGCGGCGCGAAAGAATTAATCGACAGGAAACTCGAATATTTTACAGGCAAGGACACCGCCGCCGACGGCTGTAAAAACCGTAAAAATACGGTAATGTATAGGGGGCGATTTGCGAAAGAATTCGCGATCACTTATAAATAAAATGCCTCAATTTCACGAGATGACCGTCGCCAACGGGAAAACGGCAGGAATTGTATTTAGGTCTGAGAATTTCACCGCCACTTTCACCCCGACCTAATGCCGCGAATGGCCGGTCGATCATCCCCATCACAGTTCGACTGTATTTTCTACACAAAGTCACAGTGCACAATATGCAGTCGGCTTTTATACGACCTAGGAAAGCCCGGGGACTTCGATTACGAATCGATTTTAATCACAATGCAGTATATTTCATAATTGAAAGAAATGCATAACATTAGGGGTACCCAAAAGTAATGAACGTTTTGACTTCGGAATGCATTTTTTATTTTGCTAAAAAAGAAACTTTAATTATTAATCTACTATATATTCACCAATATTGTCAACAACTCTAATATTGAATTCGTCGTTTAGTTGCCAGTTCATGTCGATGAAGCATCCTGACAGCATTGTTAATGTAACTCCTTTCGGCTACAATTGAAATTTCTTAAGGCGTTACCACAAGATGCCGAAGCCGTTGTAGCTTGAGGCCATGTCATCGCGATCACAAAAGTAGTCAACATTTTGACTTTGGAATTAATTTTCTTTGCTAAAAAAGAAACTTTAGGAAATCTACTATATATTCACCAATATTATTAACGACTCTCCGCCACTTTTCCGGCAAATTTTCGATTCCCCTCCTGAAGAACTCCTCGAGACCAAAATACATCTTATCAAATTGTCGATTACTATTGGGTACACCTAATATATTTTTTCTGAATGTACGGGTTTTCTGGGAGGGGAAAACTGTTCACTTAGAGGATTGGAACGATTGGATAGTTTGGAATGGAGGGTTTTATATATCGGGAAGCGGCCGGTTCGTGAGCGAACGGGACTTTCAGATGGGAAAGAATTGTACGCGCTTACATAAGGTGAGGAGGTTATGTATTTTAAGAGATTGCGATAATTGCATCTTATAGTCCGTTATTTCATAGAACCTGGTGGATTTCCACAACTCGTTTCCAAAATAATCATTGTATCGGTTGTAAATCATTAATTTGTTCCTAATAGCTGGGAACTGTTTTCGATATGGCAACATAGATAACACTGCGTGTAAAATATGCATTCGCCCTTATATTCTAGCTTACAAGTCCCAAATGTAAAGTTCTCAAATGAACCACGGCTTATTAACTATTGAAATCCATACTGGTCGAAGATACCTCCAACAGGTTCAGGATAGAGAACTGTTACTGCGGGGCTAATTGAGATCCGCTACCGTAATGAACTTTAAAATTATGTTGTTACGTAAAGTTCGAAGCAGACCGGACAGGATTTCAAGCCCGCGGTTGTGTTCCTGGTCCGTTCGATATAATTTAATTTCTTCCCCGTTCAGTTTTCGAGCAGCCGGTTACGAAACTGGCGGCGGTTCGAAACAGCATCGTTCTCGCTTCTTCTTCAGGCCGGTTACGGAAACTCGGGCCGAGATAATGTCCATCAAATTAACCGACGGAAGTCGGCCGATAAGCGACCCCGCCGGTTCTCCGTTTGCAAAATCAGCGGCGCTTCCTCCCCCTCACGGCAGCTATCGTCAATGCCGTTTTTATTCCACGAAACAATTGAAAATACAGTAAAGTCGATGAATTTTGTAGATTTGTTGTGTTTCTGTCTCCTCTCGCTGGATCGGTCTTTTGCTAGACCGGTTTCGGCTGCTCGCCATCTTCTGGTCTAGCAAAAGATCAAACCAGCGAGAGGAGACAGAAGCACAACAAATTTACGGCATTCCAACCCTCCAAAAAACAGGTATGTTAAAATCGAAGAATTTTTGTTACATGGGTAGAATTTAGCCGCTTTCAAAACTGCCCCAGTATAAAGTAGACTCTCGGGTTACAACCGACTTTTGGAAACAACGACGATCCCTACAACTTTGAAGAACTGTGCAAATAAAGGTATAAAGTGTTAGAGGAAGTTGAAGGAACATCATGTTTCTGGGAATGAAAATTAATAATTGTATTTACCTATATCTCAATGGGAGAACAGATTAAGGAACGGATTGAATTCTTAACCCGATTGCCTATTGTATAACGAGTAGTAAGGCTCGTGGTACGTGGCGAAATTGACAGTGAAATTGGGATACTTATGCGGCCGACCGAATTTTCCTTCGATTGAAAATTTGAATTGACCAATACGCAGTGCCCAACCACACAGTTGCGGTCGAACAGGCGATCCGTTAACCTTAAGAATTGTTATTTCCGCGGAATTAACCTTTTCCAGTAATTGCGGATGTAATATAGAGAGTTCAAGACTTCGGCAGTTCCCAAACGATTGAAATTGTACACGTTGACCTGGCTGTACGAGGACTTCCTACCTTTAGTCGGGTATACAGATTTTAAGAATTTTAAAAATAACGCCATATCGTTAATAAAACACGATTTGGTTTGAAGAGAGGTGCTTAACTATGCTCGATGGTCTGCAGACGCTAGCGAAGTTGGCGAGGAGCCGAAATCGTTCCAGCAATAACCGAAATCCGTTGGAGGCAGAAGAAGATCGCAAAAGTGATAATAAGAATAGTGATTATCTACCTTACCCTGAAGGACATCGGTAAGTAAGCGCAATATCCCCGAAAATGTCCAATCAAGATTTTTATTTTTCTAATTTTAATAATAATAAATATTAATAAATGACCGGCCGTCACGAACCGGATTCATCGTACGTCATGATTATCATACTTATCAGGACGCAGGTCATTTGTCATAAAGCAACATTTTTTTTTTATGTCGGTGGAAATTTTCATTGGATGTTCCCGTGCACAATAAGGAAGTTTTAGTTCCTTTATATTGTTATTAATATTATAACTTGTGAGTTTTAGACATGAACATATCCTCGCCCTCTGCGTTAATTCTGTTAACGATAAATATCGAAAATTAAATCCTTACATTAGCTGGCTCATCTTTTTCTAATTAAAGACAGGAACTGGATGACCACTTGGTTTCACGGCCCTGTGAGCCGCCTTCATCCGCTCGGCTGCTCGGCGTTACAACTCCGAAGCGAGGAAGGCTTATAACTTATATCCAGAAGCGGTCATTGCGAACAGCGATGCTCCTTATTTGTACAGGAAACACGTGCGCTCAAGCCAGTGCACTTTCGACCGAGTGCAATCGCTTCTATATCCGATGAACGGTTCCATTAAACGGCCTATCGACAGCGCAAACAGAAAAATATCGATACGCCCGTATCGCTTGTACGACACAGATAAAACTAAGTCCAGTACAATCTTGAAACGGTTCCGACGGGACCTATTTGCCTGATTCTCATTAAATATAAACGAGGACGGAATTCCAATCTGAATTCTGCCGAAGCGAAAGACATTCCGGGATAAAGTGGAGGGATAGCTTCGGCGTATTTTGTTGTCGGACACGAAAATGCAAAGAAGAGGAACATCTTGTTCGTAAGATAAGAGAAGCGGTTTACTATAACAACATTGTGCACAGTACAGGTGTATTTAATTTCAATACTCGTGTACATAATTGCAGAAAGTACATCTGCGTGTAGATCAACGTACGGTCAATTTGCGAAGGACCTCTTCGTCCTGAGAATAAAATCATTCGCTCGATCGACCCCGAAACGGAGAAAGGATACCGAATTCTCTTTTATACTCGAGCGATACCGCCAATTAATACACACCGTATTAAAACTAATAGCGGTCTCGCCGAACGAAACGTAATAGCGTAATAACGGTTTGAATATCGAATCCGTTTATTTACAAATCGACCCACATTGGACCGACGGATAATTGGTCTGAGGAGTCGCGAACTTGAAAGCTCGAAACGGCCGAACGCTTTCACGAAAGTGCAACTCTTTCTTTCTTTTTCCACCCCCGAAGGAACGCTTTCAGACATCAGTTGGCAAACATGACTATTCTATTAGAAGAGTGAATCGCGCCTACACCGAAATGGCCCGCAGAATTAATCTCGCTTTGAACGCTGCACTTCGGCAATTCAAGTGAAATTGAAGAAGTAGTAATTGATACGAGTATTCAAATGAGCACCGGCTCCTCTCATCAATTTAGCCATGCAGAATAATAAGGCTAATTCTGATAGTTTATATCAGTTCGGCTAATAAATAAGCGCTCCCGTAACAACAACACAGACATGGACACGAAAATTGTTTATAAATAAGAAGCGAAATTCAATGTAATTGATACGCTCGGACAATTTGCGTAATTAACAAAACAGGATGATTCTCTTTTTCAAAAATATTTTTTTAACCTTCTTTTATTTTTTTCACATGTATTTCGTGATAAAAGGAACCGCCCAAAGATGTCACTTTTGACGCAAGAACAATTATGGTCCAAGGGCTAATAATATCTCTAGGGGATTCCACGTGATTTCACAAATATTATGGTTAAAATCTTATATAAATCTTACTTCGTTTGATTTTGACTCCTGTCGACCAGACCTTTTGTAAAATAGAAACAGTGTCATCAGTCTTGTAATTGTTTACCTCCATTTCCTTATTCGGTCTTAAGCTAGGGCGGTATCTATGTTACTATGTCAGTATCTATGTTACTAACGGATATCAAATATTCGTCTAAATCCTCGCGTACCCTCGACAAATGCTAAAAATAATAATGCCTACTTAGAGGTACATTATGGTAATTTTCTAAAAGAATTACTATTAGGGTATTAGAAGATTTAAAGACTATTGAGTTTTGTAATATTTTTTACAGTAGATAAAAATACGGGTGGTTCATCGTCAATACAGGATAAGAATATGATTGCACATAAATGTGATTTTAATCTGAACTATCATAATAAAATAACACACAAATAAAACGTATTATAGAAATGAAATATTACATTTGGCAATCCTTATTTTGGAGACGCATCTACCAAATGCATTCATATTCCTATTTCCACAGGGGTTTTTGTTATGAGATGAAGCATTTCATCTATCCATTTACGCCAACAGTCGACCTGAATGACAACAGAAATGTATGAATTGCAACATTCCGAATTTTAAACTTGTACATTGACCTCAAACGTGTACAGAGTACCGGCGACAACTTATGAAACGTGTTGCAAACCGTCCGTATGAAATTGTTGTCCTCCTTTCGCCACGTTAAAACTGGACGAAGTTCTAGTGCACGAGTTATAAAGCATGTCGTATAATTTCAATAATTCAATTCGTATTCTATTCACGACGGGATGAAAAATGATCGAACTCCACCATTCTACTCAAATCTAGCAAAACGAATGTTATACGTCACATTTAAAAAAGAATATTTCTCTTACATGCGTGTATGTTCAAATTTAAAGTATTTGTTTCGTGATCGGCGATAATGTCATCACTGATTACAGATAATATATGAGTCACGTATGTCAACTGACATACTCCGGCGGAAATGTTACTTATAATGAACGATCGATAAACGAGAACGATTGATTTTAAAGGGTTATATGGGGATTAGTACCATTTTGAAATATATAATGTTCTGTCACCACTCGCGTTTTCCACGTGGAATCCCCATACCCTTTTAAGACCATTACTAAAACGGAAATCAAAATTGACCTTAAGTAACAAACTGACAATATACAAAGCGATACTTAAACCGACATACGGTATAGAGCTATGCTGGGTTCCACCGAGACATCCGACATCGCTCGCATCCAGAGATTTCAGTCAAAAGTCCTTCGTGTAACCATCCTTAATGCTCCCCCCGGTATGTTTCTAACCACACACTCCATAATGACCTCAACATACCGACAGTCGACGAAGTCCTGAAAATCCCGGTTCCTGAAGTTCCACTCCCGCCTTTCTCCTTATCCCAATCCACTCGTTCAGTCCCTTTCCTCTCTTAATCATCCATTATCCCCCCCGCGACGGCTTAAACGCCGCTGGCCTAGAGATCTTAATTGTTCCTGTGTCAAAAGTGCCATCTTTGGGTGGCTTCTTTTATCACGAAATATATGTGAAAAAAATACATACAGCATTTGTACTTATAACATTCAATATTGATAGTACAAAATAAAAAAAGGTTATAAAAAACTCACATTTTCGGTCCATTGGTTTCATTATAGAGACAATGCTAATACTCTGTAAATAAATTTCAACTTAGATTCCACTATGCTCGTTATTAACAGAGCAACATAAGTAGAATTGTAGAAACGCCCACAATAATTCATTTAAGGACATCACAAAGGGTAGGTAATTCTAGACCGGCCTCTAGCAATTAAGACCCCGGGTGGCTTTAAACGACTATTGGACCGAGTCCCACGGCGGCAAAACAATGCTACTGATTCGCACTATATTATAATACAATAAGGCGAAAAGTGAAAACATTCTTCGACCCGTACACTGTAGCCGGGCGACTTCTGGGTCGGTTCGAACAGTTTCTTTTATTTTTTCGAAACACGAAGCGACCATTAACGATGAGAGAATTAACTTTCTACTGTACGGGAACGTAAAACGTTGTCATTCCCCAATTGAATTCCAACTAGTTGCAGTTCCAGAATAGTTTCTTTCGTGCTCGGAACTGTCAGCAATACAAATCCATTTAACTAACCTATATGGCATAAATACCAACATTAAATGCTAAACAAATTTATCCAAACCGATATGTTTTGAGCCTAACGATGTTTGATTTACTGCACCTCTCGAAAACAAAGCATCGAACTAGCGACAGGAGATATAAGATCGATTGCTCACGTAATCGCGGAAGATCGCGGTAACTTCGATCTTCAATTTAAAGCCAACCCCGGATAAGTCGACTTATTCCGAACAAGGAACGGACAGGATTGCAAATTTAGCGCTCCTTCTAGAAGAAAAAAAATGAATAAAAAGCGGGCGAATTAAGCTTTCAATACGACGGGAGTACTGACATTTTTTACTGTCAAAAGGAAGCCCGTCATTAGTACTTGTGTCCAAAACGACGCCGGTATTTCGTGGCGGAGAGAAAAAATTATTCGTCAACGAGAAAAAAGGCGGGCGAAGCAGGAAAATTTTTTCGGACCACCGCCATATTATGCCCGAACGCGTGAACTACCTCCGGTACCCCGGAGAAAGTGACGGTGTCACTTCCGTCTCTTAACTTTCGTCAGGACCGACTGAAACCCGTTATAATGGCGTCAATATCCCGAAAATCGTGCATAAATTACTTTTAAATTTCTTTTTAAGCACTCTTCCTATCGAAGTTCTTTCGAATTAAATGAGACTTCGTTCCAGCACCTCGCGATCACTATAGCGCGCCGCGAACAGCACTGTTATTCAGAAAATAATTACAACAATATTTAAAAATTTTTAACCGTTGACCAAAAATGTAACTCTCTGAGACCAATTCTAAAAAATCCTTTTCCTTCTATTAATCCCTGTATCTAATCTAGTACCGTGCTCTCCTTTCAGAAGGAGGGACTAATGGGGTATCTAAAGCATAGTCTCTTGTCGCAGTATACCGTTCAAAAATTATATATATTTAAATTTTGATCATAAAAAGCCTAACCTTTCACTTCAACTGTTTCGATGGTACTCGTAGACATCTCAGCATGTCTAGAAAATGTATTTATTCATTGACCCAAGTTTATTGACTGATGGAATTTTTGAAAAATTTGTGTTGCGTGGATTCCGTGTTTAATGATTAAAACGAAAATCAATTTAACTGAAGCTAGAAAATATAAATATTTCCTCATACGAACAATATTTCTTGCCTCCCATTGCCCCCCCCCCCAGATCCTACAGGCTACAGGTCCATTATGTAACGACTGTATCGTAGAAATGGGACAAAGAGAAGAACAGATAATTTAAACGTCCGATGAATATCAATCTGAAGACAAGCTGACGACCGGTCGGGAGCGCGTCCTTGGCAGAAATAACGAAACGTCGGCCCAACACTGCGAAACAATTGAAGTGTCGGCTCAACATCATCTTCTTCTTAGACAGCGAGAATATCGCACACACACATCTTTCTTATCACGAGATTGAAAAATGTATAATTGCGACGACACCGGCGGGGTGAATATTATCGGAAAAAGGAAGCGTAATGGCGAAACGTCTCCGCGTGCATACACGATCGAAATCTCGGCTGAGAAGGGGAGGGGGAAGATTGATCCGAAGGAAGCTCCGCAAAAATACACGATACCTTTTAAATTTGTTAAAATTTCATTCGAATCACCTTCGAAAAATGCACGCGACAACACTAACGCTGATATCGCGAATATTTCAACAACCCGATTATAATAAAATACAATATTTTAAAAACAGAAGGCTCGTTAGTATCCATTTCATAGTAATTGGTATCATAAACAAAATTAAGTCATTCCTAGCGTCTTTAAAGTAATATACATCCGATACGATGCTATAAGTTACATATACAGGGATCAATTATTTGGAGGTGGGAATTCATCGACGTTTTCTCAGTCTGACTCGATCATTCCCACCATTCATGTTAAACATCTCTCCAATTTTTCCATGCGTATTAACTATAACTTAATTTAGATTCCAAATGATAATCATCCTTAAACCCCAACCAGCGTCCTAATTAGAAAGCCATTTTTTCGGCTGCCATTAAAAAGATTTATTGAGCACTAAAAGACGTCTCATTGTTTCAAAGTTGGGTCCGCTTTGAGATTCCTTTCTGGAGAGGACAATCGCTCGGCAGAATGGGGCAATGGAATATTGCGATGGGGGGGGTGGTGGGGCTCCATGAGCGAAACAATAAAGCTGTTTTATAACAACAGTTGATTTCTAAATCGGAGTCTCTCCTATTTGGAGCATGACGGCCAAGGTTAGCGACGGCTCAACCAGCCACCACACCCCCCCCCGCACCCTGTCGACGGCCCCTAGATATATCACTATAGACATTAGGCAATTTCACTTTCCGAGAACCGGGCACATATTAGGAGCACCCGAAAAAGTAAACGACGATTCGATAAGATGTATTTTGGTCTTGAGGAGTTCTCTTCAAGAGGGGAATCGTAAATATGCCGGAAAAGTGGCAGAGAGTCGTTAATAATATTGGTGAATATATAGTAGATTAGAGTAGAAATTAAAGTTTCTTTTTTAGCAAAATAAAATGAATTCCAAAGTCAAAATGTTGATTACTTTTGGGTACCCCTAATATATTCTTTTGGGATCGCGACGGTATGACCTCAAGCTACAAGGGTTCCGGCATCTTGTGGTAACGCCTTAAGAAATTTCAATTGTAGCCGAACGCAGTTACATTAACAATGCTGTCAGGATGCTTCATCGACATGAATTGGCAAACTAAACGAGGAATTCAATATTACTCGAAATACTAATGCTTAAAATTATGCACAAATGCAACTTCCTAGTTCCTAAAGTTTCCGACGTAATTCTCCCACGGTACTAGGTGAACAGCAGTTATCGTTAACGTATAATTGCTTCCCATAGCCCATACTGGAGAGCCGAAAGTCTACTGTAGGCCGGAATTTGAGACATATTCTCTGAATTAATTTCCTAGGAACTAATTTCCGCCCCGCTGGCCGTACAATGCGACACATTTAATAACTGGCAGACAGGATGCGGCTCTTTTCCTGCGTGTTACAGTTCAGCTACTGTTCATAAATTATCAGATTTTAAGAGCTGAAGATTAACACAAGCCGAGTGTTTCAACTCGGTCGACTGTTCGGAAACTGTATGACGACATCTAAATCCGTATAATTTATGGTCAAATTTATGAAAATTACGATGGAAACGCTACCCGCTAACCATTAACCTCCACCGTAACCCGATATTAACCTTCAATTTCGAATTTTCAGCTAATATATTTCACCCGATTCAATTTTGAAGTCTGAAATACAGTCCCAAAACGGCTTTTAGTAGTGTCCTCGCGTCGAATTCGACCACTGACGGTACTCTGCTTCAGCCCTTACGGGAAATCACGTGGACATTTCCTCTTACGGAATTGCATAGTTCGTGAACGAACGGTTCCTTCAAATCGGATCGTAATTTTCGATCAGATAAATAAGGTGGGACATCCGCTATTTTACCGGGCCGTGTGGATTCCCACAGCACAATATCCCCATAGGAAGTATCGAACTTGATTCCGCTTTATATTAAATAAAATTCAACTTATTCTGTTTTAGAATAGGCAAAAATGTGCGCTGTCAGTTTATGTTTGTAACCAATAGTCAATTTTATGCCATTTATTATATTGTATTCTATTTTTCCGTAGGTTTTTCCGTCTCCTCTCGCTGATTCAGACTCGCAGAGATCACAAAACAGGTATGTTAAACTATTCTATTTTTGTTATTCGTTTTGCCGTCATTTACGAGGGGATCTCTTGCAAAAAACTGTAGACTGGACATTACAAACACTTTTTTTATTTCTCTTATTTGATTCTCGACTCTCAATACTGCTCAGAATTGAATCATTATTCCTCATCGTTGGCCCTTCCTACCGTCAGGTTCCTCTCTTGAATCTACATGGGCGACACTCCTTGCTTCCCGGTAGGGCGAGACGTGCCCTACCGACAGCGTAGGGAACCTCGCAGAAGGAAGACGCCGGGAAAAGAAACCCTTCCTGCGAATAATCTGAATCCTTGGGCGGTCAGCACGGAGGTGGGAAGGAGAGGGAGAAGAGGTGGGAGAAGCGCGAGCGAAAGAAGGAAGGAAGGAAGGAAGGAAGGAAGGAAGGCCGGCGAGAAGAGAAAGTAAGCCCCAGTAAGGGAGCTGTGGAAGCGTACGGCCGGCCAGAGCTCAGTTAGTGACCAACAGTCCGCGCAGTGTCATCACTCCTCCTTACCGGTGATATACCTACATACACCACAACACACCACCGGCTTCGGAGGCCCCACTAACCCCACACAAACATCGCCCCCCAAGTAAGTCCGAATTATAACCCCCTGAGCGGTCACGCTCAGGACTTCGCACGGGGCACTTGCACTAACGATCCGGATAACGACCGCGGACTCCTTTTACGGTCATAACGAGGCCCAGGCGCTCGTCAACTCGATTTAAATGTATAAACGTGACCCCCTATCTAAATATCTTAAATATTCCAACACGACCGCATCCTCCTTCCTTCAGCTAATATTTGAAATACATCCATGGACTTGAGTTATATCTTTCGACTCCGGTGCACGAGCCTTTTGATTCGGAATCCCGGGTTTATTAATAATGGCTGGAATTAAACTCTGATGATTCAGTCAGTCATTTAATCGGCTAGGAATTTCTTCACACTTTCCTATGTTATCACTTTTAATGTAGCACTGAAATGTATCGGTCGAGTTATAGAGGTACAACAGTTATAAGAACTGCTGAATGCTACTAGCAACGGCGAGAAGCCGAAACTGGCCTGCTATGGGACGAAACCTGAATGGGGACTCTTAATGAAAATCTCTGTTGGCTACTATAAATGTTATTAGTCATTTGTAGATATAGTCGAACGACTCGAAAATAAGGTTTTATTCCATTTATTTCCTTATAAGCCAACAAACAGCTCCTGCAATTCTGCGGCAGTTCATTATCACGTCAATTCGGGGTTACAGATTTCGGCGAATTGGCCGTCGCAAATGATGACTCACGACCTTTAATTACAGCAATAAATTTTTCAACAAACGCGGCACTTACTTAACAACTTTCACCGGATAAAAAATTAATCTGGAAAGTGACCCAAAATAAAACTATGTCAGACTGGCTATGTAAGCCGACCATCCGTTCCACCAGCACGACTGCACCTTCAGATCAAGTCTGAAATTCACACGAAAGCAGTTCCGATTTTAAATGGTCGCCAATTCGAACGGTAACACGAATTTGTTCAAAAGTTGGCACAATAGAACATTAATATGTCTTATATAACCATAGAGATTATATTCGTAGTAAATCAAGCAAACGGATGAGATCATTTCCAGATCATGAGAATAAACTCAAAACAGATTTGCACTCTGATTCTGTCTAGAAGGGTAGGGGAACTTACTTCACAATCGAGGGGCACTTATTAAAGTTTTAAGTTCCAATAAATACTTAATAGCATGGAAAATCCAATACACTCATATATGGTGATTTCAATTTAATGTATGTAGTATGTCGTAAAGATATTTATTTTATTTTCCTATGTATATTAGAGGATAAAAAGAGCAATAAGTATTTGTCCATACGTAATTTTACAGTTAACACTTGCACAGCTCATACATATTCTTAAGCCGGTGAAAATTATAAATCGTTCCCATTAATGTTTTATATTAACGCGCTGCTCCCTTTTTCGTTAATACGATTCAAAGTGAAACTACAACAACAATACTTGCGCTCCGACGCCAATAATGAGATTCCGATACGGCTTAATCTGAATTCAAAACGATGTTCAGGGTCCGTAACTTTGGAAAGCAGCTGTTGCCCCCACCATTTGAAACTTATCTGGCTCTAAAATTTAATATGAACAAGACAATGAGAAGGACTAAAATTTAGTGCTGAGGCCCTATTTCAAACGAATGCCACGATTGAAAATTAAAAATAGCTGAAATAAATATGGATGTCTGCATTATATCGGGAAGCAGTTCATAAGGAACACAGGTCGGACTGAATTTTCTGGATGGAGTTATTTTGAGAACCAAACGAAAATTTATTCGCAAGTTCGCGAACCCGATCTTATCATCCGACGAGCTTATCAGCGCAAGATCTAACTCTTCGGCTGGAACACTCCACAGATTTCAGTTCCCCGGTGAAAAGCCCCTATATAAGAGCAAGCGGTCAGTTTCATATCCAGTGCAAATTTCTTGTCTTAAGCTAAATTGGCTTCTCCCCATAGTCCAATAATACTGAATGAACTGATGCTTTGCAGGCATACTTATATACTATATAGAGAAGGAAGGAAAGTCTGGCCGAGGGAAAGGTGTAAAATTGGTAATTCAGATAAATTCTTTCTTGATCCGGAAATACACATATCTATTTTCAAATATTAAAGTGGAATAACTCAAAGCCCCACTTTCTTTTCTAAATAACAGCGCTTCGCGACGAACGCAATAAAAATTTTCAACGATCTTAAAGATGGCTACGCCAGGCGTTAAAACACACATTAGCCCAACACAATCGCAATTATTTTCAAACAATGATGTTATTATTCCGACTGGAATCAGTTGCGATATTCCATTTTAAATCATCCTCTAACCGTGTAACATCATTATACGGCCTAAGACTGTAGACCGTATCTAACAGAACTTATGTTCCGATTGTCTTATATAACGTGAATTAGAATGTGCGACCTGAATACTTGGTGTTTCTGGAAAAAAACAATGAGCGAGTGGGTGACTGACGAAATTCAGTTTCGCACGATTATTATTTTATGTATATGGAAAAAAAAATCGAAAGTAAAGTCAGGTTTCGGAGTTTTCGGAGCAACGAACCACAACAAGAGCTAGGCACTAGGAACGATGACAATCGCCTGGTTATCTTATACAAACTTGTTTCCATTCATACAGCGCACGAATCGTTATTTCCTACTGCAATTAATTCCACACAAATAATTTTAATTATACTTAATTTACTACGTCAGCCACAACTGTAACGCTGAAGTTTCATTGATGGTTTCTAGACCAGAAGTGCCCTTTAATAGAATACTATAGAAACAAAATAGTTCAAAGTTCATAGCTTAGGAATATTTTAACTATAAAGGAATTCGTGTGAATCTTATATGGCTCATATTCGGGTTGATGCTAAGGCCTGAGATAGTAATGTCGAAAGAGATTCGACTTGGAATTATAAACAGTGTATACATTTATAGAAATTAAGATATTTGCAAATATCGAGACTATAGTTATCTGGACGGAACTTCTCCTCAATCGAGCAAGATATTTATTTATTTTTAGTTAATTCTATCTTCTGGCTAGCATGTGTCGCTTTCAATACTGCCTGACGACATGACCCATTTTTATTCCCCTTCATCGTTGGCCCATTCTCGATGTTTTCCTAGCGAATCTTCGAAAAACAATCCAGACAATGCTCCGACAACCGGTATCAGGGATCGCCCCAAGAACGGATCTCCGCCGGTCGTTACGAAACCGGGTGGGATAAGACCGGAAAAAGGCCGCATTCGCAAAGCGTTGGGTAACTCTAAAATGCTAACCGCCGAGCCGCCTCATAACGCACTGGACGTGCTGCTCCCATCCGAGAGGCACGAGGAAGTGAGAACGCTGACCGTCGCGGCTACAAAGACGAGAAAGTTGTGAAAATACCAGTTTTCCCCGGCCGCCGACAGAATAGGGCTCGGTTCCTGAACGGCATAGCTAACTTCGCCGGACACCTGTCGTCGCTTCCATAATCATTTACCTGCATCGACGCAAGTCCAAAAAGGCA
Organism: Lethocerus indicus; assembly: GCA_019843655.1. NCBI lineage: Eukaryota > Metazoa > Arthropoda > Insecta > Hemiptera > Belostomatidae > Lethocerus > Lethocerus indicus. The sequence goes on along the minus strand of JACDQD010000009.1, from coordinate 3,175,436 downwards.
TAAACTGAAACCGCCGGCCGTACGAAGGAATTGGACAGATTCATTTGATCGCCTACAGTAATCTACCCCTTTGTAATTGTACACAGATAATGGCAGGAAACTGCGCAAATAATTTAGTCACTAATGGTGCTTGCTCGGACGAGAGCTTAATGCTCCATCAAGAAAGCTCGATTAGCAGTCCCCCTGTACTTTTTCTCGACACTGATGTCGGTGAAAACTGACCACACAGCGCGAATTATAAATTTAAAAAAACCTTTATCTAATAAGAAAATGTCTATACTTTTTTAATCACTTCTTAAACTATGGTTGCGATCAGTATAACGCCGTTTTATTCTGAAATAAGCGTTTATATTCAACGAGTGCTATTTTAATTCTCGGCTAAAAAAAAAACATACGGAATCCCATTTCCCAACGCTTCACAGCCATATTTATAGCGCTATAAACCTCTTAATTGGAATACGAATTACAGTGACCGGCTTTTTACCACCTCGAAATTCTTTACATTAGAAATATACAACACAGATTTATACTTTAACAACACGCGTATGAAATGCGTGTTTCGAATTAGCGCCTAATACATGCATTACCCTGTAGTAAATGAAAATTGAATTTCAAATGTTCTGTATTAAGGAATCTGATTCGAATTCAAGAGGTATACGCTATTGGGTATAAAGGTACAATATTAAAGGTTCGTCCAAGGTAAATGACTACTGTATTTATATATTATTTCTATCTACTGGCTAACACTCTAATTCTAAATAATGGAGTTATAACTTCAAAATATTTATTTAGTAGCATTCATCTGTGTCGCACTAACTGTATTGATTCGAACGCGCCATTTTCGATAAGGATTTCTATCGCGAACGGCGCCTAAAATGCAGGCCTCTCTGTTTTCCACTTCGTTCGAATTGTTCTCCCCGATATCCGTGAGAACGCTCGTGTTTAATTTGAAGGAGGTGAGGGAGAAGACACACAGCTCGCTGTGTTATCGAGAAGCGCCGGTGGGGGCACAATCCCGGTAATCAATTCCCGGTACAGAAAGCCAGAGATAAGACGAATCGGAACGTATACACGAGTACAGTGTTCGCTGTTTGTTCCTTTATCTACCCTGGAGAAATTTCAACAGCCCGTATCTGGGGTAGATTCCGCACTTTGTGATTGTTACAAAAATCGAGGGATAAGAATTTCTACCCGAAACTTTTGCTGTCTACTGATCGGTGTTAAAGTGAGGCTTTGCCGGAAAGAAACCGTGGCTCAACCAACGTCCTTCTTTAAGACCCAAAAATAATTTAGGGTTTGAAATACTGTCGGCACAATTGGGGTGATTAATCCCGATTGGGATGTCATATACAAATGTGTTTCAGTTAAACTTCTCTTTACATAAATATCCTGGGGAATTTTTAGGCTGTATAAATCTTCCCAACTGTGCCAAGAGTCTCTTAATTGAGATCTGCATTTATAGTACCTATCAATCTAAAAGATTGACGGGCCCTTTCTGCTATGTCTCCATTCTAAGTGTCCGGATGATGAAGAGTCATCACTTGCGATAAGGCTACAGAGTCAGTCGGTTCAGCCGGCTTTCTTTCAAGCCCCGCGAGGGTTTTCAACCGCTTTCACCTTTCTAACCCCCTTCCCCGCGTATCCCCCGTTCGCCCGAATCGCCGTGAATAAATATCCCCCGTCACATTTATCAAGGGAGCTGTTCACCACTCAATCATCAAAACGTAGTCGAAAGGAACAAAGCGCGGCACGTTCGTAGTTTACAAAAGATGAAAGCTGTTATTCGAGATACCCACGCATAATTAGAGGCCGAAACTGAGCCCTCATCGAATTGTTCTTCAATTATAAATCACAATTGTTTGTTCGAACGGCGTCACATAGTCAATAATCATTGTCCTTCGACAAATCAGTTAGATTTATTGATTTTAACACTGTTTACTTCCCGCATCATTATTGCCCAACAATCTTATCTGCTAAACCCAATTGCTGTACTCGCGTAATTCTTCAGCACGTGTGCCACCAAAGCTGGCTCAGAGCAACGGTTTCCTGAGAATAACTACTTGGAAGACGTTTAAATGTTCACTCGAATACGATCCGACGTTTTAAAAATAAATTTTGCTAAATGGGCGGCTTATATTGTCCCTAATAACTAACTTACGAACTAACATGGCATAGGGGCGGATTTCAACCGTCGACCAAGGCGCACATTCATCATATTAATATTATTTCAATTTCTCCTCGTGAAACGCATAAATACAATTTTCGGTAATATTACTGACCATTCATTATGTCATCATTGAGTGTAAATAAGACAAATACCAATGAAAATGTACAACCTTAATAATACATTTGCACTAAGCTAAGCTAGTGGCATTAGAATTTTCTTAAAATTAATTTCTAGCACACCTGTTTTGTGGTCTGCGAGGGGTTGGAATACCGTCGATTTGTTGTGTTTCTGTCTCCTCTCGCTGGGCATCCTCATTGACAGTACAAGTGACAGTGACAGCGCAGTGAGGATGCCCGAAAAACATCCAGAGTGCCGACAGTGACTGACACCGCTACTGAAGATGGGGCGAGCGGCCGAAACCGGTCTGGCGAAAGACCGAACCGGCGAGAGGAGACAGAAACACAACAAATGCTTTTTAATTCTCAGCCTAAATAGAAATGTTACTGAGGCACATAAGAGGGGACAATGTGACAAGGGAAAACGGTCGCATCGCCAGCGAAACAGCAATCGCATCTTACATTCACCTTTGAGGTTAACTAACCGGAAAAATTGACCTTAATTCGTCCCACTCTCGATTCCCCCCCGGTTAATCTGGGCCAGAGATTTTTGTTGTTTCTCGCAGCTTTATTTCTAAATCCGTTCAAACAAACGCCGGCGCGGAATAAAACAAATTATAAAAGAATTAATTTCGAGTGTTCCTTTTCTCCCCGGGAGGATAGCGGGGGAGGAGATTGTGAGAAAGCGTGTAATGAACAAGGTGGCCACGAAGGAGGCAAGGCCACGATGAGAAACTGCCCATTTTTGTTATTAATTAGAATTAATAATTGTATCAGGATATTAACTCTCGGCAGTCTTTCTTCCCCCCGACTCAGAATAGCCAAATTTCCCAATTACGAAATGCGATAGAAATTGTTTCTGGAGTGTGAATTTCAATCGAAAAACCGATCGAAAGATAGGTAGAAGGTAGAATCTAGTCCTTACAGTAATGAGAGTAGGTTGATGAGATACAGATTAAATAAATATAAAGTAATTGTATTTTATAGGATGATAAAAACGGCAGTGCGATGAGGGGACTGAACCGGGTCGAATGTGCACTGAAAGGAACCCAAAAATAATTTAGGATGTGCTCAAATCGTAAATACATATAAATATCTTCCTCTAGACTATTAATATTGATGGAATATTAATTTTCCATAGATGCTACAGATTACAGAAAAATTGAGTGTTTGAAATACCTTCGGCACAATTGGGGTGATTAATCCCGATTGGGATCTCATATACAAATATATAGTGAAAGTTATGGAGTTTTCAGTTAAACTTATCTAAGTCATGAGGAATTTTCAGGCTTTATAAATCTTCCTAACTGTGCCAAGAGTCTCTTAATTCTCTTTAACCGAGCCATAACACTTTTCGAGCGCAATCGTAACCTCGATTTCCAGTTTTTGTCCAATATTTGTCAGGTTATATATGTCCGTTTGGAATTCTAGAAACGTCCACAGTTACCGCATTAATATTATATACATTGTTTCAACTTGACCAAACTCCGTGGGAATTCTTCCGGCTCCAGTACGGCACGATAAGATGTAGCCGTCGTTCAAGGTGCAAGGTTCTTATCCCGCGGCAAAGCGGGATTTCTCTCTTTTTATCGCGGCGATGACGGGAGCCGTATTCTCACACTATCCTGTAATTGTTAATTTAATTTAAACCCCCGGCTAAAGTCCTTCCCAATGTATTATTATTATTATTACTATAGGCGGCCCCGTTATCTGGATGGCATTGGGCGAAGACCGCCGACCGCGACGGGGAGGGCGCTAAGCTTTTGCGTCTCTAAGAAGTGTGAAGGCTGAGCTATTAAACTGACGGCGGATTTTCACCGCAGTTTTCTTCGTCCACCGCAGTGTTCTCGCATGACGTTCTACCAGTCGCATACATAACGGGTGTCCTAACCGACTAAAACAGAGACACGGGGCTGTCAAAGTATCAATAACTAACGGACACCATATTTAGGTTAGGCGTTATTTAAAAATGCAGGTACCGTTTTAACGATTAAATAATAAAAAAAAGTACGAAACAATTAAAAACCCATTTTCAGTTAAAAGTGTCTGGACATCGATGTAAAAACGCTACGTATTCCATTGTAAGGTTGTCCTAGGATAATCGCAAGCTCAATGGTTCTGGGAAAAAAATGTTTTATAAAATGAAATCAAAGACATCCGGTAGCAATTTCGCATTCAACGCCGCCGAAATCAACTTTCGACAGTTTCGAAACGAAAGTTGATTACTTTTCAAACCGCTGAAAAATGACTTCGCCGTGGGGCAACTTCGGGGCTATGGGAACGTCTCCAGCGCGGCGGCCCGAGAGGTCCTGGAGGGCCGAAACTGGACGCGCGGGAGAAAGTGGAAATCAAAAGTGTTTGGCATTCTTCGGCCGGAGAGACGAGTCCTCCGGCGGCGCTATGTGTGTCAGGTTACAGTGCGCCTGAAAGAGGCTCGGGAGAAAGAGAAACATAAAGGTGGGTAAAAAGAAGATATTTATGGCCGGAGAGGTGCAAGGTCGATGAAAGTAACACCACCGCCTTTCAGACGAGAGCCAACAGCGGAGAGAGTGACCAAATCTAATAGAACAGGTACCGCTTTCTGGTTCAACACTTTCAATAATCGAGCGTTGACGTCGATTCCCGTCATTGGATATTTAATAACACATTATATGCCTCATATACGATTTGATTTTAAATCACCTTCCAAGTGAAGATGTGTCCAAATGGTTCTTTTACGATACCGTAGATTTCGTGTGTTTCTGTCTCCTCTCGCTGGTTTGGTCTTTTGCTAAACCGATTTCGGCTGCTCGCCATCTTCAGTAGCGGTGTTAATCACTTTTACTGAAGATGGCGAACAGCCGAAACCGGTCTAGCGAAAGACCAAACCGGCGAGAGGAGACAGAAACACACGAAATCGACGGTATTCCAACCCCTCGCACAAAACAGGTACTAGTTCCTTTACGATATTTACAATGCGAGAGCTTTTAACATAATTAATAATTATTGTCGCTATGTATCGCTTCCAGGCTGATATATTATTTGAATAATCAGGGCGAGACTTAAGGACACTAAAAGGATACCATAAATTTAGTAATTAATACGATTAGCCTCTCATGAGGCCGCACTGTGTATTCAAGACCTTGGATCTAGTGATTTACATCGGTTTAATTACCCGAGAACTGTACTTAACGGGACAGCGATAATTAACAGCAGTATTAAATTTAAACCAAGACAATGGTTAAGGTATACATCTCGGCTCAATGTCCAAATATTTATAGAACTGAAAACGTTTTGGGGATTAAAAATATCATCCTAGGACAAAATTTAAGACAATGTATCATGTTAGGCACTTCCCTGCAGTACTCACAAAACTAATATTTATTGGCTTCGATAAAATAATTATTTATATATATCATTTAAATTTGACGCCCCTAAATGGATGATTAAGCTACAAAAAAAAACTCATTCTTATCATTCAAACATAGCTTCACTAATCAGTTTAACCCATGGCAATAATGACATATTTTTTTATTTTCCTCTTGAACCTGGTTCGAAATGTAATCGAAACATACCGTTATTCTGGCAATTTCGTTTACCTCTTTAACTGGTCTTGCCAGCATCGGAGAGATATTGCCTCTACTCGATCGAATCTTGAAATTTCCTTGAACCTCCTTTCCGGGTGTTCTCGTTAGGCCATTAGCGGTCCTGACCGAAAGGTTTCTCCCTGTCAATTCGTCAGGGACGATTTTCTCCTCGTTTCCGAGCAAAAGAAAAAGCCGTGTCCCTGAACCGTCCGAGCGGAGTTCGCGTTTTTTCCGGAAGGAAAACATCCACGAGGTAAACGCGTCTACTACGTCAATTATATCTCTTCTTAGAGAGATATAATGTTCTATTCTTAAAGGAGGCCCGGCAGTTAACGTTTCGCAATCCATCACATAAGTGATTTTCTTAATAACTGAAAGCGATCGGTCTGTGAAATCTGTAAAACGCGGTGTGAGAGCCAATTTTCTTTAAAGAAACTGACCGCAGGCGCGATTACACCTGTTATTATTGCTAGCTGCAGAAAAACATTTCGAAATTACACTAAAACCGGGCGAGAGAAAAGGCCTTTTTTCACCCATTCAAAATTGAATCGTATTAAAACATTCTTTCCTAATTTTCTCCCCCACACTGTTCAGCCAGCTTGAGGATCAATTCCGAACTATTTCCTAATAGAAAAAAAAGTGTAACTTGTAATATTAGCAGAATATTTCTACAACAGTACTTAGTGTGTCCTCAGTCTAACAGACATATGGAGAAAATTTGTTACCTCTCAAAGGCTTGTAATACACTAAAATTTAACCTGTTTCCTTTAAATATACCCTATTTGCAACGCACAGTCAAGCTGTATAAAGGAAGAGAATGAAAATAATTTCAATGTATCCATTTTATAATCAAGTTAATGCCTCATGCGCCATAACTGCGAGTTATGTGCAAATAACTCCAGAACACTGTAGATTTAAATTTGGTGTTTTACCCCCAAGAACCGCTGCTCGATATGTAAGTGCCACTCTTAAAGAGTTAAAAAGGCTATTTGGAATTTTATAATTATAATGCTACAGTCGAATAAAAATGTCCTCTTAACTGGGGTGAAAAATACGCTATCTCTCAGCAATACTAAAAGAATATAAATAACCTTAATTGAGGGTCAATCAGTGTATTAACCCGATCTTCGTCGTTGATTGATTAAAAATTTGCAGATAAATTAGATAAAATTACAAAAATCAGATCGAAGTAACTAAGCTAAAATCCTACTTTTACACCGCCGCCAGTACTATTTAGGTTAAAGCGGTAGAAAATGGGGATAAGAAGCGACAGAAGATCTTCTTTATCTGGGTTAGGAAAGCGGCGTTAGCAATCGTCGTAAAAGGAGGAGCATTCTTTACGGTTCAACTTTTAAAAAATCTCCCGTAGAAAGGCAACAATTCGCAACAACTTTGCCTTTGGAAGGAGTTCTACGCCATTACGGGGCGTCGCATTTCCTCAAAGAGGGACAATTAAGTCATCATCGGCAAGGACCAGTCTGTGTTTTCAAAGATCCAAATATTTCGCAGAGAAAAACCGCTCATTGAAACCATTCAACTCATGTAACAGTCACGTGAGGCCGGCAGTAATAAGGCTGGAACTATAAAACGATCTCCATTCCATCATGACTAACAAACAATATCTGGATCTTCTTAGATTTTATGTTCAAAGTAATTCGACGTCCACTCTGTTAAAAAATGACGACATCAGTGACCATTTAGTTGAACACGAATACATAATCATAACTAATAATTATTAATAATGTCCAGAGGGAATACAACTTATATTTGAAGCTGTTAATGTTTGTAACCTGGAAATAACAGAATCAGCTAACAGAACATAATGATCATACCTAAGAGAACTAAGAGACTCCTAACATCAATACATTTTTGTCCGTTGAATTCAAAGTTTCTCCTACAGCCGTCACGAGTGTTGAGAAGGAAAGTCAGCAGAATTTATCCATACTTGGAAATGCTTGATATTGGACTTGCCAGAAGATTTTCATTCAGTGAACTTGACCTCACAGTTGACTTGCAAAAAAGTTAAGCGGGTAAATCAATGCCAGAAATCCTCGGTCACTAGTGCCTGGCAGAAACCCAGCACATTTCCAATCCCACGTCGTCCACCCACTTTTACTCGCAATTTAAATAAACTTTCTTCCCGACCTGTTTACATTTTTTTACCTTCGTAGATTCTTCTGCATTCGGGAGAAAATGCGGATAAATTTCTTTGCAAGTTCGAACACAGACACACAACACACATCACATCACATTTTTGGCCCCTTTTTTGCCCCAGTTGTCGAAGCCTTCCAATTTAAAAATTCACAATTGTGGAATCACGAACGCCTCGAAAATTCGGCCTCAATTTAAAAAAAAAATTGGACTAATACCAACATTGGAAACCCAGCAATGTGTTCCGCACAGCTAATTAAGAGAGCAATCAGAGCGTCCAAATGAAGTCTGCTTTAATACGTCTGCGGAATTGGCCATTAATTTTTCTTTTAGTTAGCATTACGTCTGTACGAACACTGAATTCACAAATATATAATTTAAGAAATTTATTTAGGTAAGGGGGATGTTGTATTATCGAAAGAAAATCCTCTAGAAAACTTCATTACGTAAACCGTATTGAGTAACTTTATGCTATTTTTTTTATATATGCCAAGTAATTCTTATTAATTTCAGAATAAAATATAGTTTTATAGCTCTATTCCTCTTGATATACAAATAAAACGGAATATTTTATTGAATAATTTAGTAATATACTGCACGGCGTTCGCCGAAGACAGTTCTTGGCGTCTCGCAGAGGTCATTCTCATGTCAAGGCGTTAAGGAGTAAACTACCTGTAAGGAAGGTACTTGATTTTACTGCACTATATCACCTTCAAATTAGTAACTGCACATGGGAAGGGAATCAGTCGGGTAACGGAGTAGCGCACTTAATTTTTAATGAGTGCACTAGAGCTTCTTCCGTGCTCCATTCAAATTAATAGTGTCCGACATAAATTAATGATTCCGAGTATGAGTTCATACTGCTTACTTAGAGATTTCTACAAAACGGATAGTTTTTCCTTTCTACAAGCTTCATTACGTACCCAAAATAAATGACGAAGAATACAGTTTTACAGAAGAGACACGCAGAAAGACGTATCGGCCGTGTCTCTTGAGCCGGTCTATCGGACTTTCTCTTAAACGTTAACAAAAGCTGCTCTTCCCATCGAGTCCTCCACACATCGAACCCCCGGCCACCTTTCACTTTCCCCATTCGCATTATGACGGAGACGTCTTACCGAACGAGAATAATGGCGCTTCGGGACAGGCCGTACCGAACAAAGCGAAAAATTTCAAAATCACCGCCGGGACCGGTAGCCGTTTACACGATCCCGTCGAATAAGGGCGTAACGCTTCAATGTTTGATATACAAGCTCGGAAATTAATCATCCGGCCGTAGCGAATACAAACTACAAAAGCCCCAGCGAGATCATTGGTATGACGGTGTATATATAGGCCTATTTAGTACGCCCGAGATTCTAAGCTACCGACAATACGACGGTACTGTAAAACCTCTATATGTATCCTAAGTGTATGCACCCTTATTTTCAGAGGATAAAACAAAAAGAGAAATATTTATTACTTATAAACAATCATGAAAAAGCTAGAGAGATGATAAGAGATTATACTGTAGGTTCGTGATGTTTCTGTCCCCTCTCGCCGGTTTGGTCTTTTGCTAGACCGGTGTCGGCCGAAGACCAAAGCAAAAGACCAAACCGGCGACAGGAGACAGAATCATCACGAACCTACAGTATTCCGACCCCTAGCAGACCACAAAACAGGTATATTAAAATAAGGGATTATAAATTATTTAAAGAATTCTGAGAACGTGTACATTGACTTTCATCGGCTGAAAAAGATCTCCTTTTTTTGGAGAACCGACAAGCACGAGCGGTTCACTGAAAACTTAATCTCCAAACGTATTTTCTTCTATTTCCAAGCGGCTAGACTAGTTGGGAGTCCAATTAGGGGTTAATCGGGTCTGACCTCCATAATCTGGCTATTTCTTTCACCTGAGGCTCCCGAACTGGCATCAAGAAGTGAGAGAGAGAGAGAGAGAGAGAGAGAGAGAGAGAGGAGAAGTCTCAAAGCTTTATCAAGCCAATTCACATTAGTACTTTCACTCGAGTCCCATTTTACCGGTGAAAAGATTCCACTCGAAAGACGGGTTCAGCTCCCGACCGCTTTCAGAAGACGGTTTCTACAAATTGTGAACACTTGATGATAAATGTCAACCAATTTGAACATAGACGGTATAACCCAATCGATCCACATCACTGCATATACCGGATAGCAAAAATTTTCACGAACTTTCAGATCCAAAACGGCTAGAACAATTTTATTGACCATTTGTTAAAAAAATGTAATAAAGGAAGCTGTAAAGCTAGTTGAGATAAAACCGACCCACCCCCCCACCGTTCGTGACGAATAACGCGAGATCGCAGAGAACGATAGACGGGGCACGAAATGGTGTTAATTGGTGAAAAGGGGGTTGGATTCGGCTAAATAAATATTTTTCGCTTATCTCTTCGCCTTTTTCCGGCGAGGGAAAATAAATGCAGGGATTTTGAAACGGGACAAGATCTTCTAGCAAATCATCAGATTGTGAAGATGGCGGAAATAAGCAGGCAGACTGCTTTAAAAGACCGATTTAAAAATCGTAAAATGACCATCGATGATAATAGATTTTCTTATTCTACAATAGATTCGATCACCTAATATAGAAAGTACAACTGAACTTGTAAAACCGACTAATCGGCCTCTGTGTATCCTATTCCGAAAGGAACTATATACACATTCATACACTTTCAAATAATATTAGATTTTCTACAATCACTGAAGAATGTTCAGTTCTCAGACTGTCTACAACATATGTTTCTATGACACATGTTACTTCTTACAGTAGTAGGTAGAAAAACCCTGAGGGAATAACACAAGGAAGCGGTTTTGGTTTAGGTATAAGCCATAAAATGAAAGGTCTGGGGACCCTAGAAACAGAAGGGAGGGGGGGGACCGAAAGAACTTTCACAGAATCCCCACTCTAAAGACCCGGCTAAAGGAACCACTGCAGCTCAACTGCTATTCAGCAAACTCAGTATACTAATTTTTATATTACTAACGTATTTATTTCAAAATCACAGCACCTAATTATACTTAAATAAGGGCCGAAATAGCTCAGTTGGGAGAGCGTTAGACTGAAGATCTAAAGGTCCCTGGTTCGATCCCGGGTTTCGGCAACCCATCATTTTTCATTTCATCGATCGATATATCAGTTTGTCTTCGAGCGATTCCTATTGGGGGACATTACGTTTACACGCTTAACTAAAATTTATTAATTTCAGGATGAAACTGGGCGGAATTGCGGTGGGAGGACTAGCACTATGCATAGCTATAGCACTAGCGACCGAAGAAAATGATTACCACCACGCGGTGGGCGAAGCGGCTGAAGCGCAGGTTGTATTAATAATAAAAACTACGGTGTACAAAGCCATGATACATAAAATACTTTTTCAAAATCAAGTAGTACAAAATTAATTTTTCCAACTGCCTCACGTAAGCACCCAAGCTAAGAAGGAACGTAGCAAATATAGGCTACGTTGAATCTGAAATAATTCAGAAATTTCAACCTAATTTTATAATTAATAAAACATTAACAATTAGTAATGTAGACGATTTACACACAGTGAACACCGGGTCATAAAGTAATTAACTGAGTCCCAATTAGTCTGTTCGAAGGTTTCACATCCATATTCAAGAAGGATACGTCTGTATAAATAAACGGAATAAATCTTTATGTATCGTTAAATTATAATGTACCTACAATTAATAATTAAATAGGCGAATTATTAGTATTATTATATCGTATAGCGTTAGTATATTGTTGTTAGGAACGTAAAAATAAATCTAGTCGGTAATAATTATAAAAATATTATTTTTAGAAACTGGCAAATATCAACGATCAACTCCAAACAGCGGAAACGAAAAGATTCGCGGACGCCGCGGAACCCGAAACTCGGGCCGAAGACCAGGAAATAGAGGCGTCGAGGAGAGTGAGGACGAGGTCCGGCGTTGTGAAACGGCGGAGGAGGTTGAGGAAACGACTGAGGACGACTACGGAAGAGCCCTCCTCCGAAGACCTGTACGACGGTCAGAACTACGAACCCCAGTACAGCAGGGCGAGGAGAATACACCAGCAGGACCAGATCGGAGAGGAATACCAGGCAGTTCAGAGGCGGCGACCGGGCAAGAGAAGGCGAAGACCCGCCAGGAGGTACCAGGACCACCATCTCAGGACAGACTATCCGGAAGAGAGGCCGAGGCAAGAAGACGAGCTGGAAATACCGAGGAGAAGAAGGAAGGGCGGAAGGAAGAGGCAAAGGATAGGCGACGTTAAGCCACCGCCGAGCCTCCAGATCGACGAGGAGCCTTTCGTTCGGGAACACGATTTCAACAGGAGGCCGGTCCATCAAGAGACGACCACTCAAGAAGTCCCGACGTCCACTAATTTACCGGAAATTGATTACGGTTCGAAGCGCATTAACGAGGGATCGCCCGTAGCGAGCGAACCGCCCTATCAACCGGAAGACAGCGACCGGCCGACAAGTGAAAGTTACACCGAATCGGAAGAAGTCGTAACGACGACCGAACATTACGCGAAGCAGGAGAGCGAGGACGACAATTTGTCCGATTTCGAGTTCCACGCCGAAGACATAGACGACCGGGACAATTCGACGTCGCTAAACGCAATTGGAACAGAACAGAGTCCGGTCGCATTTACCGAGGAAACTACTTCCACGAAACCGGAAACTACTCGAGAAGAAATAGTCTTCGATCGCAAGAGCTTATTTCCGACTTCTAAACGTCTTCCTCCCACCTCGGCCTTGATCAGGCGCAGGCTACGTCCGAAATCCAAGCCGGACATCGGCGACGAGGATACGAAAGATTTAACGAGGAATGAAATCGTACCCGGTGCCCTACTGGCCCAAGGCAACTATACCGAAATATCGGCCGAACAACTGCTGGAACAGTGGAGATCCCACATGGAAAGTTACAACGCAGAGCCGACAACCGAAGAACCGAATTATCCGAAATTGTTACCGCGGGTCGAGAAAACGGCGGAAGCGAACGATAACAAGTCGACGGAGGCCGAAACGAAACAGAATGAACCCAGAACGGACATAAGCGAGAACAGCGGGACCGATTCGGCCGAAACGTCTAAGGCTGAAAAGAATAAGAGTCAGAACGACGTCAAACCCGACGAGACTCTGAAATACGAAGCTCTGGACATTCCGAACGTCAAGGACGATATACTGGAACTCCTGAAATCCGAGACGGGAGCCACAAGGCTGGCCAGGATCCTGGAACTGAGGAACATGACGCTGGTCGACCTGATACAGCACAGAGAGCGGGGCTCCAGCCAGCTACACCTGTCCGAAATATTCAAGAGGTCCCATCACACGGACTCGGACAAAGGAGAGGCCCGCGAGGAAGCGGAGGGAGGCGACGGGTCCGCATACGCCAAACCGGAGAACGGCAGCGCCCCCATCGAATTTCCCAACGAGGAAATTCTGGGCTCGTTCCCGAAATTTTTGCTGGAACAGATCGAGGGGGGCGACAACGCGACGGAAAAGGCGGAAGGGTCGCAGGTGGCCAGACAGAACGAGACGAGGGAATCGAGGGCCTTCAAACTGGAGGAACGTCCGCTATTCCGAAACGAGTGCCGCCCTACCCCACCTGGAAGGTGATACCCAATCCGAGGCTGAAGCCGGTCTCCGTCCAAGGGGAGTACGAGGAAATTTACTTGTCTAAATTTCTGAACAGGCAGAATTCGTCCGAGGAGACGAACGAAGTGATCGCGTTCGGGGAGACGGACGGCCCCGTGTTCCACAAGAACAACGTGAGGGGCCAGCTGAGCGCGGAGAGCATCAGGACCAAGGTGCCCAGCCAGACGACGTTCAGGCGGATAGCGCCCGGCATGAAATCGGCTATCATAGTGAGCGGCGCCATACTGGTGCTGGCCATATTCGGCTTCCTCTCCGTGCTCATATCCTGCAGGATCAGGCAGAGGCGGGCACGGCTCAGGGCCAAACAGGACATACTCTGCGAACAGCTCCAGAGCGAGGAGTTCATGAACAGTCAGAGGAGCCTCAGCCCGGTTCTGACCAAGGCACACCGCGAACCGGTCTTCACCCAAGGCATACATTCCAATACCACCTCCAACAGGCACTACTACCTATGGAGGACGCTGAGAAAGACTTTCCAATACGATTAATTCCGAATTTGACGTTTCAATTGGAAAAAATATTTTTCTAAATACTGTTCATAGTATGAATGAGAAATTATTCCCGGGGTTATTAAATGAGTGATATAAAACTTATATTAAATTATAATAATAATTGAGCGTTGCGATTTGTTAAGATTTAAAATGTTTATGCGAGTTTTATACAACAATAATTTCTCTAGTCTTGACGAATGATTAAGAGGCTCTCCAAATTTTGAGCTACGTGGACAGTGAACATAGACGTACAACTTTACCTAAGAGTGTAATTGAAGTGAAAATGAAATTATTGTTTTATTACATTTCAGAAAAATTAAATTATTTAGTCGGATTTGTTTTCAGTGAACGATAATTGAATGTAAAATAACTGTACCTGTTGTATTAGGTTTATTCTTTATAATGTAACAAAAACGGAAAAGAGAGTTTGCTTTAATACATCTAAAAACTAACTTTAGAATATCATCATTACTGTAGCAAACAACTGTGAGTGTGTTAGTATTATTTACTAGTTTCAATATTGTAAATATATTTCATAATAGATTCAAGTTTTGATATTTTATGTTTTGTTATTTATGCATTAAATGAAAATCATGCCTAAAAGTTTTCTCAGTTCCTTAAGTTTGGTGGATATATGTATATAACCCATACATCATATATATATATATATATATATATATATATATATATATATATATATATATATATATATATAATTAGATTTAAAAGTATACAAAAAGCATTTTCTTAAATTAATTACTCAATAAGTGATCAGAATATATAATGGATTGTATTAGTCATAAGTATGCTTAATTTTTTAAAACTCTTTCATATTTATAAATATAAGTCAACACAAGGTAAGCATCCCATGCACATGCATACAAGACAAAAAATTTAGAGAACAAATATTGAGGACCAACTTTTTGTAAATTACTGAATGATATTTGATGGTGATATTTGTTGATTAATAAAACAATATATTTAATTTAATTTAGAATTTCATTAGATATTTCTAATATCTTTATAAATCTTTTTTTATATTTTTTCAATATTTCAATCAGTATTTTTCTATGTTATATTTCCTTATAATTAATAATAATATAATTATTAAAATATTTAGATTACAAAATTTCAATCATCACTGGCCCAAAGTAAACTGAAAGATCTCACATAAATGAGAACATCAAGAAGTTATCATTTTGTACAGTTTTCAATTTTACAAACAGTCTAAAATATGATTTTCTCTTACCTGTAATGTTCATAAGTGAATATATCTCTGAGTAAAACTGCAGCCTTATCTGAGCTTCTCTGAAAATAATTCATAAGTACTGTATTTTTTTAAATCAAGTAAACAGTTACATAAAATGATTATTTATCATATTATATTTAGAATTATTATTTTGTAAGCCTTAATTAATATAATTACATTTTCTAATAGATTATTATATATTTATAAAGTAATTGAGGGAAAGATAGTATAACTAAATCATGCATCATAAATTCCAATAAATTATGGCCAGGACTAGTTATATAATTTAATATAACTATTATTTATTTAATATTATATTTTCAGATAACACAGTTAAAACAAAATTTTGTGTCAGACAAATAGAGAAGAAGAAAAGGATATATATATATATATATATATATATATATATATATATATATATATATATATATATATATACATATACATGCTATTGAAACTATTAATTTTGTATTTATTTATTCTGACACATCACAACTACACATGATCCATACTTTAAAGAGTTTCTTTGTACATAATAAAAACAGATTAAAGACAACAACAAGTATTGTTTTAAGATAAATAATACTAGTCAAAAGATAATACATTGTAATTAAAAAGCTTACTTGAAACATGTTGTAGAAATATGCATACTGACGAGCTATGTTCCTGCACTGCTTTAAAGCGGGTTCTGTAAAGTTGAATGAATTAGTATAACAGAATTGGTAGTCTTATAAACTCTATAATTATAGGAGTAAACAAATATAATGCACCATAAATCATAAACAATTTCTGGCATCTTGTGAATGAAAAAATAATGATAAATAATAAAAATCCAAAAATGATAATATTTACCAAATGATGGAGAACCTTTCAGCAGCAACAGTTGGTTTGTAGTAAACCACATAACGGTGTTATAAGACGAAGGGAGCATTGAGATGTAAGGAGCCCAAAAAGATTTATCGTTAAATCTTTCCAACAGCAAAAATAGTGCAAGCGTTATATTGGGCATAGAGTGAAGAAGCGGGTCGGAGGTAATTAGGTTCCCTGAAATTTCAATTCAAAAATCAAATCAGAATCTGTCGAATTCGACATATTTAAATTGTCGATTTTGTAAACGCAGTCTGTACAAACCCAAAATAGACGATTTTGCATTTTCAGTGGTCATCATCAGCTTTCGTGGTACGCTGACAATCAGATCATTTTCAGACAAGTCTATCGACGCTTTTAATCCATAGTCAAAATCGAGAAAATCCGAAACCTGAACGCCCTTTATAGTGGCCCCATTACTTTCCATCCAGTTGGTTAAAGATTCAATCCTTTTTTCATCCCTAGGTGGAAGCGGCACTGTTAAATCTGAAATTCAATTTAAAACTATATAAACTGAAGCTATCCAGTTATAGACTAGACAATTCAAATCATTATTACATCCCTTATAAGTATTATAACCATGTCAGACTAGTGAAACTTATTTTACCCCTTCTATAAAGTTTTCAAAGCTCAACTACAATATCAGAAATAAGTCTAAGAATGGAAATAAATTAAACTGCATACTACAATCTTTGATTAAAGATTACTTCAATCAAACAACAAAATGATCTTGTAATTAAAATTTTCAAACAAAATCTATTTTTATATGTGTAGGCCTGCCGTGCTACGGTCTAAATAGTTTCAGAATCCAAAATGGATTATTAAGATTTTATAAATGAAAGAAGTGGAATGGGCAAAACGTTACCTGATTCCAATGATACTATTTTATTCAACAGTTTGTCAATCGTAAGATGAACATCCCAGGGCTTTGTCGTGTTCTGACCGACCTGCACAGTACTGGACACTGGACACAAAACAGTTGTATATTATAGTTATAATTCCGATATTGAGCCCGTTCCGTAAACAGGGCGAGGTTACCTTTCAACAACTTGTCGACGAGTTGGTTCAAATCGTTTCTTTTCTGCGGGGACAACTTTGAATTTCCCGCCCTGGCGCCGACCGGGCTATTATTGCTGACCTGTTTGGCGACCTGCTGGGCCTTAGCACCCTGCCTGGCGTCTTTCCTCTTGCCCATTTCCACTGACAATACAAATATCTACGGAGTCGAGCCTGACAACAAACTTAACAATCACTGGAGTGATTGAAACGAAATTCCGTTGTACCACATAACTACAGATAAGATTTCGAACGCCGATCGAACCCGACCCACCCACAGAGTAACCTTCTTCTCTTCAAACCTGACAACTGAATCGGATAGATTTTCACCCCATATATCATAAAAATGTGATAAAAAATAAAATTTTAATACAATAATACTAAATTGATAATTTTAATGCGAGTTATTTTTTATTTATTTTTTTATAATTTTAAAATTCAAATACAAACTTTTTCGATTAATATAGTGGTTTTATAACTGAACAAATATATTGGAATATAGAAGAAACTACTATCGATTAAGTAATTCGTTATCGTAGATTTAGATTTTCATTTAAATCCGTAACCACTACTGGTAATAATGATAAAAAGAAAAATTATTACAACTTATGTAATAATATAGTTGGGTACAATAAATTTGTACAAAATCTAATCGAGTAGTACATCCAACCGGCAGTATTGCTGTCCGTCAACATTTACTTGGAAATAGATTATTTTCAGAACGGGCCTAGGATGTATCGGAGAGAATTTTGAGATAAAAACTGTGTTATAAATGATTGAGCCGGTTTCATTGCTGCTTACTGGTCAGGTTATAAACTTGATAACTGTCATCCTGCAGTAATACCGAAAGTAGTTTTATAATGGATACCGATGATAGTGATGAAAGCAATGGCTTTCACAGTGGAAGGTGACATTACTATTTTATACCATTAAACATGTCATGTATCATATCCATATAATATCGTATAAATATCTCACCAAATCATATATTCGTCAAATATATTATTTTAATATCGACACAATGAATTCTCACTCGAGGTTATTCAAAGAGAAGGTTGAAACCTATTTTATTGATTTCTTTCAGTGGGATTAATTCAATGGACTTTGACTGGCATAATCCAGGCAGCGAAACTTCGTTGCGTCGGGCAGTCAGAGCCAATGATTTCAATCAGTTGAAAGCTCTTTTAAGGGATGGTTCGGATCCCAACATCGCCGACAACAGGGGCTGGACCGTTGTTCACGAAGCAGCGAGGTCCGACAGGTATTCTAAGGTGTTGAAGCTGTTGATAAAATTCGGAGGCTATCTGAACCATCAGACGTATCAGGGAGAGACACCTCTGTTCATCGCCTGTTCGAACGGGGCGGCGAAAATTGTCAAAATACTTCTCGATCACAAGTCCAACGTTAACTTGCCCAATTCGGAGTGCACGATGCCGCTACACGCGGCCTGCACCAAACCGAACGCCGTCGAGGTAGTCAGAATGTTGCTGGACGCCGGCGCCATGATCGACGTGCCGAATATTGAAAAAGAGTCGCCGCTCTTTATCGCTATTGAGAAAAATAATTTAGAAGCCTGCACTCTGCTGTTGGAGGCCGGCGCCTCTACAAAACTCGTGGACAGTTTCGATCGTACACCGCTCCATTTCGCTTGCTCCGAGGGCAACTTCGAGACATTTAAACTCCTCGCCGAATACTCGGGCGGCGTTGAAGGCCTCGTCCATTATAGCACTCGGCAGGGTTGGTCACTTCTGATGGAAGCGGCGCAGTCGAAAGGCTGTCTGAAGGTGAAGTATTTGCTGGACGTCGGCGTCGACCCCAACAGGGTTGACAACAGGCGCGTACTGGCCCTACATCTGGCCGCCCATTCGGGCTGCACCGAGTGTTTCAACCTGTTGCTCACCTCCACCTCCAGAATCGCCATTGAAGAGCACAGCACATTCACTGGCAACCCTCTCAATCCCATCAGTCTCGCATGTCTCGTCCTGGACAGCAGGAGTTACGACAACTTGGTTAGTCTTTTCGATGCCGGTCTCAGTCTGGCGGTGTTGGCTTGCCCGATCGTTAAGAGGAGGTCCTTGTACAACCCGTATAGCTACTTAATAGATTCGGCTGCCATTTCCCCTAATGAAAAGTTACGTTTCCTTGGACTCATGTTGGACAAAAAACTGCCCCTCGACCCCGAGTATCAGGGCTGGGAAAAAAGAATAGTGTCACCTGTGGAAGCTGTCTGCCGATTTTATAAGTGCTTGCCCGAATACGATTACATCTGTTATGAGTATCTTAAGCTTCTGCTTGAAAATGGAGCAAATCCTGATATAATGAAGAGCGATGAAATGGAGACACCGAATAGTCTGCCTAAAAGTTTCTGCCTGGCTTACCGCAAAGGTTTTATTCGAGGATTAGCTCTGTTATTGAGGTATACAAACTTAATTGAACCCAACAAACTTTTGATGACTTATTGCGAATGGCTGGTTTCCCCACTGTATATCTTTACGGATAATGAATTTGAGGTGTTTAAATTTCTTGTACCGTTATGCACAAATGTTACTCAAGTTTTAGAAAAATTTAGTCCCAGGATTGAAGAGAGGGAAGAGACGTACGGAAAATTGATTCAGATTCAGTCTGTCCTATTAGAAGAGGATTTTACTTATTCCCTGCAACAGTTATGTAGGACAACTGCCCGAAATGAAATCCGCCGTTCCACTCATCCTGATTTGACTGATTTCAGAAAGAAATTGTGTGCCCTCGATGTACCTAAATCCGTTTTGAAGTATTTAATGTATGATGAGCTGTTATCTGTATAAAAATAAAACATACTTTTTTTCGCATTTGAATATTAAAATATTTAACACTCCTAAGTGTTAAAAGATGTATTAGGTGTTTAGAAATACATATTGAGCTTAATTGCTGTAGCACTTGGTATTAAGCAAAAATTAATGTGTAGTGTTTCTGTGTGCCTTCTTATTAAGATGGGGTAATAATACTGAAGGAAAATTTAAAATCATAGATAGAAATTTGTAAAGGATTCAGAGTTAATGTTTGGAACTGATGATTCCTGTGTGATTGTATAGGAATATGCTTTTTGTCCAGTAGTGAATTTGTATTATACTGAATTGGATATTTAATGTTTCTAAGTATCACTTACTCTTATGGAAGATTTCAGAGCTATCTTCAATATTCCTATATATTTTTTTTATTATTTAAATTACGAGAGTAAATATTATTGTTCCTGTTAGTAATAATTACATTTTATTGTAATATAGGATCATATTTATATAATTGTTATTTTTCTAGATAAACTATTAGAGACCATTAAATTTAGAAATTCTAATGTGTTGTGTTATATGGAATAATGTTGTTTCAAACTTCATTACAAATCCTTATTTTTTTGGAGAAGAAATTTGAAATTGAAAAATATCAAACGTTCTAATAGAATTTTATAATAGACTTATTTATTTAAATATTTTTATACATTCGAATGTATTAATTAAACCCTACCTGTTGTATGTAATGTAAAAGAAAATGATGTAATATTTCACGAATAAAGTTAATTGTCTTGCAACCATTTTAATATAACATCAATACCTTCCGATGTGAATGAACTAACTTCAACTATTGTTATTTGATGCGCTATTTCCTTTTGCAATCGATTCATCTGCAGCATAAGTAAAGCCTCGTTTCTCATTTGCCTGTACGAAGCATCCATTTTAGAGAGGACTAGAAGGACCTAGAAAGCAAAACTTATAAATAATACAATTAATTATAAAAATTGTGTAATCGTTTGTACAGTTTGTTTTTACATAAGAAAGTGATCACTTTAAAAAAGTGTGAGCCCTCACTATGGACTGTGAAGGACTTCTGTCACTTTAAATTGTCATTTTTACAACTTGATTACTGTCGATATACCTTCGACTTTTGCAGGGTTGGCTCTGTCAAGAGTGAATAGAATAGAACACCGGATGCTGAAATTTGGCAGAGGTTACTGGCATCTACGACGAACATAATTTTCGGAATATTGACATAATATCTGTGCCACAGCGGTGCCATTGTACCGCCAACTTCCCTTACTGTTATAATTTTTCCGGAATTTAATTTTACATTCTTAAGGGTAGTTCCGACTGTTGGCACTGAACTGGACGTGTAATCTATTGTTTTGCTCGCCTGTAACCTCTTGAGCAACAACGTTTTTCCTGTTCCAGTAGCTCCCAAGCAAATGCAGTCAACTTTAGCTGAAAGCAGTTTCAATCTTTGTGTGTGTATTTATTTATTTATACATAAACACAAACACACATTTATTTCATTTCAATACATCATTGCTTCAGTACACTATTACTATTTGTTAAATATAGTTACATTTAATCATTTTCCTTAAATGAAGTATTGCTATTTTGGAGTATGCCTTGAGAAACAATATTACAGCATGAATACTAATAAATATGTTATTCATTTCTATATTGCACATTTGGAATAAAAACAATTAACTGTATACTGTATAAAGTAATGTAAATTTACCTTTGGTAACATCCTCTTCTTCCATCTAGTGTAAAAGCCAGGTGAGGTGTGTTACACCCTTTATTTACTTGTTGCCATGGTGTTATTTGACAGATCAATGAAGGTCTATCTTCAGTACTGTGTCTACATTTGAAGTCAGAGTTTCTATTTGCCATTAGAGGAAACATTACACGGTGTTTAATATACCTGTTTTGTGGTCTTTGGGGGGTCGGTCACCCCTCTCGCCGGTTTGGTCTTTTGCTAGACCGGTTTCGGCTGTTCGCCATCTTTTGGCACTTTGGATGTCGTTATTGCGTTTGCGTTTGCGTTATCCACTAATATTTCATCTTTATTTCTTCATTGTTATATCGGTTTGTTCTGTGGTATGTTTTGTGGTTTGTTCGGTGTTATATGGTAATTTATAAATTACCATCTCTATTATACCAAAAATATGTATAAAGTAAAAATAAACATTATAAATAATGGAATTCATTAGATAATAGTGATTCGCTCGTGTTTGTAATATTTTATTGGACATTAATAATTTTATGGGACCAAAGGTAGGAAAACTTTCTTTGATAGGAACTTCCCCTTCAAAATTCGAAATAAAGAAAAGATTAATATACTATCATATTTTATTGTAAAAAATAATAAAAACGCGCGTACAAATGATATCGGACTAGTAAATATTCGGGATTAACAATTTACAATTATATATAAAAAAATTGGCTAATAATGAAACGATGATTAATATTGTTCCGTGTCCTCGGAGTCCTTTTCTTCTTGGGCGCCGTGGTCGGAGCTCTCGACCTTGCCGACCCTCTTGGGGCCCGAGTGGTAGCTGTGGAGTACGAAGCTCTGGTAGGAGGTGGCCTTGTGGCCGATGGGGGTGCCGTGAAGGGAGGCGGCGGGCCCTTCGTGGGCCTCGGTGCTCAGCCTCGAGCTGCCGGCGTCCTCGCTGAGCGGAGCCTCGTGCGGGCGGCGCTCGGCTTCCGGCGCGGAGACGCCAGACGAGTGATCACCATATCCGGCGGACACCCGGCTGCCGGCCTCCTGACCAACAGGCCCTCCGCCAACTCCGCCAAAACCAGCCCCTTCCTGATCTCCAAACTCAGAATGGCCGTTACCGTATCCGGCCCCGTCGAAAGAGCCGTCCTCTGGGTACCGTAACCGGAGGGGGCGAAAGATGGAACCGGGCGATTGGGGAAAGTGGGGGCGACGCCGGGGCCGAAGGACGGGGCGAAGTGGGGCCGGAACGAGGGGTTGGAAAAGGAGGGGTTGAAGGACGGGAATGAAGGAACGGAAGGATTAGCGAAAGCACCAGAGAAGTGGCGTCCTCCGTGGTTGCCGAAGACGGGAGCGGATTGAGCTCCGAACGCCGGGCCGGGGAATACTGGCGACTTGAAGAGGGCGCGATTGGCGAAGAGGTTCGGGTTGGGGAAGGAGCCGGGGACGGGCGCTGAGAAAGTCCCGTGTCCCGGGTTGAAGACCGGGGTGGATACCGGAGCTGGGTATGCGGCGGGGGTGGCGCCCGCGTGGCCGGCCACCGAGAACCCTCCGTGGCCCCCGTAGGGGGAGAACGAGGGTAGGGGAGAGGGCGAGCCTTGGGGTAGGTCGGCGCCCGTCGGGTGGGCCCCGTAGCCGGTGGTCCTCGACTCGCCGCCGGACTGGGTGAAGCTCGAGTAGCTGGTGGCGCCCCCCTCATCTTCGGCGCCCGCCCCCGTCCCCCCAACAGACGAGTCCGCCTCGTCCTGCAAGGAGCTCAGCCCGCTACTCTCCGCTTCCCGTTTCGTCGCCGTCGCCCATCCCGCACCCAAGCAAATCGCCACCACCAAACTGACCTGTCGACATTTAAAAAATACGCGTTACCGCTATATAACTCCTTTAAAGGACTTTAAACTTAAAGGGAAGCATCCTTATAGTTCGCTTATTTGGTCCAAAGCCAGGACCGCAATTTCTCGCGACTAGAATTCCGTCTCACGTGGAACCCCATGCCCGACTGAAAAGAACAGATCTAAATCGTAAATTTGGACTGTTGAGACCTCTTTTGAAAAGGACATCAAAACTGACAGTAGTCAACAAACTGACAATATATAAAGCTATACTAAAACCGACACGGACATACGGAATAGAACTATGGGGTTCCGCCAAGAAATCCAACATTGCTCGCATCCAAACATTCCAGTCAAAAGTCCTTCGTACCGTCCTTAATGCTCCCCCCGGTATGTTTCTGACCGAACAATCCATAATGACATCAACATACCGACAGTCGACGAAGTCGCAAAATCACGCTTCCTTAAATTCCATTCCCGCCTTTCTCCACATCCAAATCCACTCGTGTTCAGTCCCTTTCCTCTTTTACCCACCCATTATTCCCCCAAAAACGCCGCCGGCTTAGAGACTTCCTGTTGGCCGGATACGGGTCAAAAGTACCATCACTGGATGGCGTCTTTATCGAGTGAAACTAATCAAACAAACCGCAATTGTACCTATAACTGGCGTATAGTTGATTGTACAATAAAGTAAAAAAAAAAAAACGTAATTCCGTCAGTAGCATGATCCGACCGAGACGTGGTAAACACCTCATCACGCTGGCGACGGCGGTGGCGAGAGGCCGAAACCGGTCTAACTCGAAACATTTTTCAGTGTAACACGGCACACTTGTGAAACGTATCAGTTGTAGTATCGTAAGTCTAATGACGGCAGTTATAATCCCACAAAATTAAGACGGTTCCTGTTGTGAACTGTTCGGTCCACAAAATTTTACTCGGCCGGCCCGAACCTAACACGAATTTCGTTTCATCACTTACCTGTAAGGCGTTCATGTTCCCGAGAAGAGGCGAAAGAAGCTACTGATGCTGCGGTCGGCAGCCGGGCCGGTATATATACAGCGCGGGGGAGAACAGCCCGTGTTATACCGTAAAGATGGTTACGAACCGGGTTGGGGGGGAGGGAGAAAACCATTGTTGGAGGCTCACAGAAGGAGGACGCACTCACACAGTCACAGGGGGCGTATTTTCCCGGGGCCCTGCCGTCTGAATTTTCCACAGGCCACTTTCCCCCGCCCGTTTGGGCCTCCGCACTGAAGTCTTCCGACCCATAGAATAGGACCACCTCAACAGCTACGGTATTACTCAACGATCAACGATCCACTCTCCGCCGCTACCATATAAGGTAAATACGCTTATTTATGTTAACAAGCTATGTATTTATCGTAGGTGTTTCTGTCTCCTATCGCCGGTTTGGTCTTTTGCTAGACCGGTTTCGGCCGCTCGCCATCAACAGCAGTATTAAATTTAAATCGAGACAAACGGTAAGGTATACTTCTCGGCTCAATGTCCAAATATCTATAGATCTGAAAACGTTTTGTGTGAAAATGTCAGACAATATATCATTTTAGGCACTTCCCTTCAGTACTCACAAAACTAATATTTATTGGTAGATTTGTTGTATTTCTGTCTCTTCTCGCTGGTTTGGTCTTTTGCTAGACCGGTGTCGGCCGCTCGCCATCAACAGCAGTATTAAATTTAAACCGAGACAAATGGTAAGGTATACTTCTCGGCTCAATGTCCGAATATCTATAGACCTGAAAACGTTTTGGGTGTCACTTGTACTCGGCGAGCGGCCGAAACCGGTCTAGCAAAGACGAAACCGGCGAGAGGAGACAGAACTGCAACAAACCTACGGTATTCCAACCGCTCACAGACCACAAAACAGGTATGTTAAACTATGTATTTATGTTAATAGGCCGACGTAGGGTTTTCGCTGTGATAATATAGAGTACACTACCAGAGTTGCTGTGGTACCGTTTGAGATCATTTCGCTTTAAATTAACGCTTAATTGGATCGAAATCCAGCTATATCAATTCGGAGATACGGCAGAATTGAGCTAGAAAATCGCTAGACAATTTTCAATCTTCTGCTTTCGGCCAATACCAGTACCAGGCCGCCAGTATTGGGGTGCGGCCGATGAAGCATCCTTTCAGCACTGTGGTCTCTTCCAGACCATTCGGCACAATGGAAATAAGGCTAATTTATTGTAGATTTCGTGCTCTTACATATATAGTAAAGCGTTACCAGTGTAACACTATAGTATAGTGCTGCAAGGATGCTATTTAACTGATGGATGGTGACGGTGGTGAGAATCCGAAACCGCTATAAGTTAATTCGCAAGCTCAACTTTACTTTTTCCTTCGTATGCCATGATCGTAGAAATTCTTGAATACTAAAGACTAGAAATAGACTCGATTGTAGTCTGTAAAATGTAAATTCCGAAATTGGAGCGAACATGTAACCGATGTCGCGACGGACAATACTGGTCGGCGCATAATGCGATTGGGTACACGTCTAGAGAGGTTCACACTTTTCTTCGCCCACGTTATCCCGTCTCGTGGACACACAGTTTGACACGTCAAACGAACCGCTTTTCAGAGTCTATCGCCCGCCTTGAGGGACAACAAAGCCAATTCAGGGACCACGCCGAGTTCACGTATCACGAAGAGGTAAATTCGGTTTGAATAATTACCGTAATCTCAAATTACCGAAATACAAATATTTGGCTTTTTAACATATCTGTTTTGTGGTCTGCGGGGGGTTGTAATACCGTAGATTTCGTGATGTTTCCGTCTCCTCTCGCCGGTTCGGTCTTTTGCTAGACCGATTTCGGCCGTTCGCCATCTTCAGTAGCGCTGTTAGTCACTGTTGGCGATTTGGATGTTTCTCGGTTTCCTCACTGCACTGTCACTGTCACTTGTACAGTGGTGTTTGTCTATTTGTCGTGTCTATATATACGTATATGTATATGTGTCCGAAAAACATCCAAAGTGCCAACAGTGACTAACACCGCTACTGAAGATGGCGAGCAGCCGGTCTAGCAAAAGACCAAACCAGCGAGAGGAGGCAGAAAATCTACAAATACCCGGCTGAAGAATGTTTTGATGATGATTTGAATACCTAAATATATGTAGTCACATTGTCATATATTCTGAAAATTATTTGATAAAAAATTGTAAGGAATGTTTGTTAGGTTCTGTTAAGAGTTTTGTTCGCTGTTCTCTCAAACGAAAATGATTATTTTCTTACTTCGAGCCCTTGGCGACTAGAAAAGTCGAGATTGTTAAAAAAACAGTGAATTTTCTTCATCAATTTCTAATCAATATCCTTTCTATGTCTGTCAAAATCGTTATTTCCAGTGATAACATCGACGAGCCAGTAAAGCAGAATAAACTGTTTTTGCGGCCATCGTTTCTACAAATGGAACGTCGAGAACGGACTAACTTTATTACGAAAATAAATATATTTCATTGTTAACAAAATTAATTATCAGATTAATTAAATTCCGCTTAATGTTGGCCGGAGAGACAACAGTAAAAAATTAAGCGGTACACGCGATTCATTTCTAATTGTACAATTCAAGTTCAACTATAGCGGGATAATAAAATCTATTAATATTAACAGCGCCACGGAACAAATTGCGTGTAATGAGCGTAGTGACATGCGAAATTGCGTGCGAACTCTCGGTCTGAGCGTTAAGTGCAACGGCGCACTCCAGGTTTTTATTGTCCAATGTTCCGCAGAGCATAAACGTCTGTCCATTTCGTCTTTGATAGACCTATATCAGTTCCTGATAAGGCATAAACTATAATGATTTTAGACCTAAATTATGTTTGTTACAACAGCGAAGTGGGGATGCTTCACCTGCAGCCTCAATGTTTATTACATCTTCATAATGTATATATGGAGCGTCCACGGGGGCGTCCCATGTACCAAAGTGACTCGCTGCTACTGAAGATGGCGTATTCCAAACTAATTGCAATAGCGATCTCTCTTTTATACAAAGATTTATGTCGTATGACGACTCCTAGACAAGTGTAGGCGCCAACTGTCCGATGCATCGGTTCAATAAACCTGCGAGGTTTCTCCCACCGTCAGTAGTCGAAGTCCAGAAAACGGGAATTACAAAAAAGGCGACCGTCCAATGTCGACTTTTAGCCTCGCGAAGTAAAGGGACCCCGGCCGGCTCAAGTTCGCGTACTTTTACTTTCCTACGGCGGGGGCGGGGCGGGGCGGCGGTGGGTGGGGCGGCAAAGTTCATTGCTCCGTGAAATATCGTCTGACCGTGAAGTGTTGCCACTTTTGCCAGAACCATCGCCATACTCCATCCCTTCTTCTTCCATCACCGGGGACAATGGAATTTCTCGGAATTTACCGACAGCGTTTTTTATGTATCTTGTTTTTATACTTTTTTTTGCACTGGCTAATATTAATCATTTTTTCGGAATAAAATAATTTTTCGTTGCCAACCGAAGTACTATATCGCCGGGGAAATCCTAATCTAATTCTGGCGAAGATGGCGGCAAACCGAGACCAGTGCAATTAGTGATATAATTGGACGAGCAATTAACGACAAATTATTTTTATTAGTCGTTGTTTTATTGGTTGTTTTGTGGACAATAACATTTTGATCGCACGTCAGTATAGGGCTAACACGGATACCTCGGTTGATAATTACCTTTCAGATTCCGCCCGACATTATAAGACCTCTCGGTCTAGCTCGACATTCTGTTGTATGCGGATAGACCGGTATAGCGTCTATTTATCGAGTACAGCGTATACTCGAAATAAAGCTTATAATTCGAATGTTTTACCGTCACTTCAGTTCTTTATGAACGTGGACTTATTGTAAACTGTTGGGATAGAAATCGAGCTGCAGGCCAACAGTAAGTATAACAGTAGAGGTAACAGTGCAGGCTGAGTTATACAGTAAAATATCTATAAAAATATGTGCAGCTACCAGTTTATTTTTTCGTTGATCAATTCACGAACTTTTGAATGGTTCATAAGTGTAATATTAAACTCTTTCGATATACGGTTTCAACGAATGATAGTTTAAAATATAAGCTTTATTAAATTATTTTGTTGCACAGTTATTTTATGTTCCTAGGTTTGTTACTAAGCGTTGTTTTATTATCTTTATACGTTTCGTTTTTTATTATTGCTTTGCATCTCTATGAAAAATAAACGGAATAGGAGAAACTGAATAGGAATGCGCTTGTAAGGGGGGGGTTTGGCCGTTTCTCTGGGAAATGAAGCGAATCGAAGTCCCGACGTCGGACTGCACCGGGCTGGAGGAAAGCGGCTGGGACTTTGTTCAAGGACTGGAAAAGTGGATAATTGGCTGCTGAAAATCGGACGCCGAGTGTCGCCATGTCGTTTTATTGCGGCCGGCCTCCGGAAAGCTTTCTTCTTGGCCGAGGTCGACCGACGGAGCCGACGCATTCCAGAACGGGACTTTTCAGAAATGAAAACCAAGTTTGTCACAAGTTTCCACCGAGCCGAACTTGACGCCGATGGATTCGGACGGGTATCAACCTATACAGTTACGGGTGCAATTGATACAAAGTATTTATTTCGGCGTGTTAGTCACGACAAAGAAACCACCCAATTATGGCGCTTTTGACATGTTTTAACATGTGAGGTGATCTCTGGGCCGGTGGCGTTTAAGCCGTCGTGGTGGGGATAGTGGATGGGTAGAAGAAGAAAGGGACTGAACGAGTGGGCTTGGATGTGGGGAGAGGCGGGAATGGAATTTAAGGAAGCGTGATTTTGCGACTTCGTCGACTGTTGGTATGTTGAGGTCATTATGGATTTTTCGGTTAGAAACATACCAAACAGCATTAAGGATGGTACGAAGGACTTTTGATTGGAATCTCTGGATGCGGGCGATGTTGGACTTCTTAGCGGAACCCCATAGCTCTATTCCGTAAGTCCGTGTCGGTTTTAAAATGGTTTTGTATATTGTAAGTTTGTTGTCTACTGTCAGTTTTGATGTCTTTTTCAATAGAAGTCTCAGCAGTCCAAATTTGCTGTTAAGGTCTGTTCTTTTGAGACGCGTATGGGCAGAAGAAAACCAAAAGCAAAAACTAAGATTTCGCGCTAAATTAGAGATTGGCGCCAGGAAAAAACCTATCTATAGGTTCAGCAGGGTGCAATAATATTTTATCTACACGTATCTTTGATCTAGATCTTCCAACTATCGATGGCATCTCTCGGACTAAACATTCGAGATGAATAACTTTTCCAGTGGCAGTTTTGCTCCGCCTGCCTTTCTCCCAGCCCCTTTCGAATCATTTCCGGCTAGAAGAGAGATGATAAATAGACGGAGAACGTCCGAGAATAAGATACTACAGGGTGCGATCCGTGTAGGAAGTGTAATATAAACCGGGTAGGTCCATCTCGTACATCTGGATTCGGTTCACCTCCTCCTCTTACCCTCTGATACCTTTGTATGGAAATTTTATCGTACGGTATCTTTCATTTTTTTCTGACTTCTTACCGCCGAGTTTCCTTAACAGTCCACCGGGGAAAATGTTTTCGGCATATTTGTCTTGAATCCATCAAGATTATCTGAAACGACTTTCTGATTGAAAAGTCTGGAATGCATAATCGTTTCCTTACCTTTATGGTGTACACGCATTCGGTATTTATATAAATTGTAGCTTTGAATTTTAGTGTAAAATTGTCCGCAGCAGGCAAATTTCTAATTGTCAATTCTCATAAGTACTCAATTTAAGCACTCGATTGCGAAAAGAAAACACTGAAGTTCATTCGGAAAGACTTATTATATTGGGGACGAAAGTACAGTTTTTATTATAAACACAGGTATGAAATTATCGATGATATTCTTTCAAGAGGTTATTGTATTGTATATTGTCTCTCTTGGGAATTGATGTTTCAGCTCAACTTCTTACTTCCAACCTTAGACGCTGACCACTGTTTTCCTTTTTGTTGCTCTACTTGGTTACACTAAACTGAAACCGGTTATTATAATGCCTAGAAATAATATTCGTTCTCGAGTTTATTTTTCAATATCCGTCTTTCTATTCCGGCGTCCAATTTATCGTTGCCGGGAGCTATTCAAAATTTTTTTTTCTGAAAATATTAACTCATTTCTGGACGCCTGTAATGGCGGCAATTTGCGGACCGTTGGAAGTTGAAATTTTTTTTCGCGTGTTCCGATTTAAAGAGGAAATAGAGAAAGCGGGGAGGGGGCTTTGTCGGGAGTTGAAAGTCTTTTCAAGGGATTTTATGGACGATTATCTTAGCTTTTGGTCTTGATTTAAGGTTCCTTTCACATTCCTCGGTTATTCTTCTCCCGGGCCTCTCTA
The DNA here is from genome assembly GCA_019843655.1 of Lethocerus indicus. NCBI lineage: Eukaryota > Metazoa > Arthropoda > Insecta > Hemiptera > Belostomatidae > Lethocerus > Lethocerus indicus. Next base: position 3,144,452 of record JACDQD010000009.1, on the reverse strand, counting down.
TCCCAGCCACCGATGTACTTAATATCCCGTTTCCTGTCGCGTTTCTAAAACTGAATATCGGATTATATCTGATAATTTTATCAGATATAATCCGATATACGGGTAATTTTACCCATAAAAAAATATAAATGGGTTTGGCTCGGTTCTCGCTAAGCCGTCAGGTTGGAGCGTATGGGTGCAATATGGCCTCAAATAATTCCACTTTGCTTTCGCTCGTTCTACTGAGTGTCGCGGCAATGTCAAAAATCTCCACTTATAACGAGACACGATTACAGTGCAGTACCTATGGGGTCCCACCGAGACGTCCGACATCGCCCGAATCCAGAGATTCCAGTCGAAAGTCCTTCGTACCATCCTTAATGCTCCCCCCTTGGTATGTTTCTAACCACACAATCCACCATGACCTCAACATACCGACAGTCGACGAAGTCGCAAAATCCCGCCATTCTCCTCATCCCAATCCACTCGTTCAGTCCCTTTCCTCCCTTACTCATCCATTATCCCCCCCCCCCCGCGTCGGCTTAAACGTCGCCGGCCTAGAGATCTTCTTAGCCCTTAGACTACAATTGTTCTTGTGTCAAAAGTGCCATCTTTGGGTGCTTTCTTTTATCACGAAATACATGCGAAAAAAATACATACAGCATCTGTACATATACCATTCAATACAAAATACAAAATGTCGATGCTTCGTATCGCTGGAAGTAGTATCGCGTCTACTTTCGGGCGGGGTTACACGAAGGTTCCGCCGATTTTGTAATTCCCGTTAGCGAATTGGAGGATTGCAGGACGTTCCAGAGGAGTCGACGTCTCCGGGAAGACGATAATGGGGTGGGGGGGTCTTTATCTTAGGGAGCGTGTCCGACGCGCTCCTGTTAACGTCAGACGGGAGAAAACCGCCGGATCGGATTTTCTCGGCGTTCCCGACGTAAAATCGCGATTAGCCAAATCCGCTTTTAACCGGGGACGGGGGGGGCGGACAACATCGGCGCCGGCCTTCGGGCCTCTTGCGCAAAACTCCCGTAGGGCATTGTTCAAAAATTCAAATCGGACCGACCAGAACCGAGGCCCGTTGTAAACGTTGCCTCCGCGTGGCGCACAACTCCATTGTGCCCCACTGGCTTAGGGTAAGCTGGCGCGAAATATATACGACGATTTTTGCGAGTTTCTTTGTCGCGAACGCAACGGCCCCGGAGAATTGCATCGCGGTAATATTCGCGACGCCTCCCCCCGGGTTGGTCAGAAAATATAACTTACGATCGCGGATGGGATATAAAACCCTATAAAAGAGGCTCAACTTGAAAAAAAGTGTAGATTTGTGTTTCTGTCTCCTCTCGCCGGTTTGGTCTTTTTCTAGACCGGTTTCGGCCGCTGGCCATCTTCAGTAGCGTTGTCAGTCACTATCGGCACTTTGGATGTTTTTCGGGCACCCTCCCTGCTCTGTGTCACTTGCACTGTCAGACAAGCAGCCGAAACCGGTCTAGCAAAAGACCAAACCGGCGAGAGGAGACAGAAACGCAGGAAATCTACGGTATTCCAACCCCTCGCAGACCACAAAACAGGTATGTTAAATAAAAAAAAAAACTCTTATTATACAGACTGTACACGCCGGCGACTTTCAAAGGCATCGAGTTTTCAAGGACCGGAAAATATGAATGGCGCAATTTCCTTATTTCCTCCCCCCCCCCGCGGTTTATTGAAAAGTGCGTAATTGAATTTGACAAGGGTCGGACGAGGTGTTTTCGTTTCTTATAACAGAAACCCTCCGATCGACGACAATAGGTTCGTGATCCCGTTCATCGTGCCCGAAGACGTAGTTCAAACTTTTTTTTAAAATTTATTTTTTAAATCGTAGCTACGAATGTGATTTCAGGGGTGTACAAGAAAATCATTTTGGGGGGATCTAAAAATTTAGATTTTGCAACAGTAAATGAGTGAAATTCAATACACGGCGTATAATCGCGACAAATCGACCTGACTTCTAATAAATAATAAACTAATGGAAGGAGATATATTATCTCTTTTAGTCCATTACCTCTCAACGCTGCCCGGATTAATCTTAAATTGTGAGCTAAATCATATTATCAATTAGAAATCGATTCAATTAAATTGTGAACTAATTCGTGTGTGACAGAATATGAGACAAATAGGGGAAAATTTTTGAAAAAACTAAATTTTCGATTTTCTACCTGCCATTTATAGGGCAAGTGTATCTCACTTTGGGACCACTTTTGACAGAATATATGTGAGACAAATTGGGGAAAATTTTTGAAAAAACTAAATTTTCGATTTTCTACCTGCCGTTTATATGGCAAGTGTAAGCCGTTTAGTGGGACGGAAATGTAACCGGTTCCTCCTCCTGTGGCTCCCCAATGCCAACCCTCAGAGCCGGGGATTTCTCGATAAAATCGAAAAATATCGCCCCCACTTCAGTGTTTAATTATACAGAGGAATGCTTATATTATTAGGAGCCAACACTTGGTAGAATTTGAACGGGAGGTGTCTTGCAAGTGTCTCCTTCTGCGTAGATGCCAGAGCGCGAGCTATCGTGTGGGCCGCGCTCTGTGCCAATGTCGCAACAAAGTTTTGGCTTGTGCAATTCAAAGGAGGAGGCCTATCGAATGCTAATTAGTTACAAAATATAACAACCGCTTCGTATCGCTGTATAACAGACAGTCTTCCGTATCACCGGCCGCTAAATTATACATATTTTGGACTGTTCCTCCTGAAACCACTCTCTATTTTCAAATTGTTTCCTTGTTATTAGACGTTGCTGCTTTGACTTCATATTGATATGTCGGACAAGTAATTGAACATGTTAAAAATTCTGTTCGGTAAAGTTTGATATTGATTTACACAATATTATATTTAATTTTCATCCAACCTCATTTCTGATTTCCCGTCTACTACACTTGTATTTTCGGTCTTAAGAATCGCTAGAAATATACCGACGCAATCGAACGTTCTCCGGCCTATTTCCTTAAATTTTCATCAAGTCTTGACCCTAAAAGAAAAATGAATTGTTTGCAAATTTCCGATGACACGAAGCGAAATCGTCTCCAGAAACGAATTTAGTATTTAAGGCACGTTCGCATTTGGACTTACGATGAAGCCAGTTCATTCACGAGCATGAAAGTTTTACTCTCATTCGACTAAACGTTAATGACTCATTTACACTATTTTAATATCAAATTATGGCGTTGTGCACAGTTCCCAATCGTCCCGCATTTGTGACAGTAATACGGTTTCCTTTTTTCCACTTCTAAACCTTTCGTCTGCAACGGAACCGGGAAAGTCCCCCCAATTACATCGTGTCTGATTAGAAAATCGGCGTTTTCCACGGCCGTATCTGCGGACCGAGCGCGTTAGGAAAGTTTTCCTTATCCGGGATTGGATTCGAAGATTTACATAATAAACGGGTGAATTCTGTCCGCCTCGCGTTACCGCCGGTTTCATAACGTATTCAGTGGTGAATAAAAAAATATTTCCAATAATTCACGAACAATTTTCTTCTAGTGATCACAGATTTGCAAAGACTCGATTGATAAATTTAAACATATCCGTTTTAGGTTTTAAACTATTGAAGATGAACTTAAGCAAATATACCACAGAATACCGCACAGAATATTTTGCTAGACCGGTTTCGGCCGCTCGCCATCTTCAGTAGCGGTGTCAGTCACTTTTGGCACTTCGGATGTTTTTTCGTCCTTCCTCACTGCACTGTCACTGAATAAAGTTTACGTTGGACAGAGGAAAGGCTCCAGTATGCATACTGTTCTGTACGACGTACCGTAAATATTACAAATGATCTCTACAACAAAACGACGAAATATTACGGTGTTCTGGAATTGTCCGAGAGTGGCACGGCGAATCGATGTATCGCGGCCGAAAACGCGCGAAAGACAAAAAAAAAAAAATTGTCGCTTTCGAAATGATATCAATCAGAAAATCATCGCCGGTGAAATGCACTGTTTTCGGCTTGTGCACGCTTCGAATTTCCCAAGTCGAATCGCAATAAGCGCTGGCATATTTCACAGTCGAGAAGGAGAGCGACTGATATTTCATGCGAGGAGTTGGGAACGGAAAGAAATTTGAACGGAAAATTCAGCGGCCGATAGCCGAAAGTGGTGTTCATTCAGCGAGGGTTTCGAATACGTCCGGCGGTTTTTGACGTTGTCTTACGAAATGTCGAGTTATCATTGAGCCTGTCTCTGTGAGTTGTGAGTTGTGCGCCATCAAATGGGAATTTTCCCGGATGTGCCGGATACAAAAAGGCTCTTGGCCGTCCCAAGAAGTGGGACTCAGGAGCCGTCCATTGTGTCGCACTCTCGAAAGTGAACGTTTCTCTTCTGTCGCCCCCCACCCCCACCCCGTATATCGTTTCTACAATTCTACGGCCGAATTTCGAATTTCAATTAAATGGACGCTGGAATCAACGATTTCGCCATTGTGTATTCGTCGCAATAGAAAAACTGCCGCAATTCTTCGTCTCGTTCAAGGCGTTCTATCGATTGGCAAACTCCTTCGCCCGTCGCTGTATTCTCAAAACAGTGGCCTTCATAAATTATACAATATATGTCGTAAATGGGGCAATCGAACATCATTTTCTTAACATACCTTGTTTTGCGGTCCGCTAGGGGTTGGAATACCGTAGATTTTGTGTATTTCTGTCTCCTCTCGCCGTTCCTCACTGTCGTCACTTTGGATGTTTTTCGTGCACATCCTCGCTACACTGTCACTGCCACTTGTACCTGATAGACTTAAGCCAATTAACAAAATCCCACCCCCCCCCTCTCAACTCAAAGAAGACAAACAACATCCCCCAAAAACAAAATTAGAAGACCCAATATATACATGACAAACAGACAACCACCGCAGTACAAGTGACAGTGACACAGTGCGGCGAGGATGCCCGAAAAAAAATACAAAGTGCCGACAGTAACTACAACACCGCTACTGAAGATGGCGAACGGCCGAAACCGGTCTAGCGAAAGACCGAACCGGCGAGAGAAGACAGAAACACCCCCAAACCTGCGGTATTCATTTTTTTTGTACTACACCTCATCCGTATTACGCAAGGAGCGTTAGATAAATAATACATCTAATATTCGTGTATGCAAAAAATAAAATAAATTATTTTTTATGGATTATGTGCGGGTCTCCTAATGGGATTTTGCCACCATTACGTAACACCGGTGCTCAGTTAAAATAAATACAACAGTAATACAAGTCTTAGAGTTAGTTCATAAGTTCATATAGCGATTAATTTAAGCATAAATATTTATATTGTAAAATAAATTCCCTAAATCCACGAATTTAGATACTAAAGATGGCGTTATGCCGAAGCCGTTCCTGAGTCCGTTAGAAATTTTCGTTTGTAAATATTAATTACACCGTCTAGCCAGAAGTCGATATTCGCTTAGTATAATTTATTAATTTCAGATGAATTTTAATAACTATGTATTTTTATATAAGAGTCTACAAACGGAACCTTTGACAACGAAAATGTAATTTATTGGTCCATTACGATTGGATTCATTGAATCTAAATTATTTTTCAATTCTTTTACCACCATTAATTTTCTCCGCTAAAATTTCTTCGCGCTTCCTTTGTGTTGAAGCGGATGACTTTGATCAGTTTCGCGTTTATTTTTTTTGATTTGTTCGATTCGAAAAAACTTTCTTTCGCGATATTTCTGGTCTAAAATGCCTCTCATTTTTTTAATGCTCTCGAATTTTTCCAAAAGATTTTCCCTCTCCTATGTTTGGTTTTTCGTTTGAGCCTGGAAGACCGAAGAGGGCCCCACAGAACCGAGTGTAAAGGCGCGTTTTTGTAAACATCAATTTCTGAAGCGGGCCCCCCCCCCACCATATCGTCACGGTCCCTAGGGAAGGTTTGTCCTCGTGACAACGGTCACGGCCTATCCCTGTCACGTGCCCAACTTTGTCTGGGTTTAAATGGGACGCGCTGGGAGCCGACGCTCTACACAAGAAGTTTAATATACCCGTTTTGTGGTCTGCGAGGAGTTGGAATACCGCAGGTTCGTGATGTTTCTGTCTTCTGTTTGGTCTTTTGCTAGACCGGTTTCGGCCGCTCGCCATCTCCAGTAGCGGTGTTAGTCGCTGTTGGCACTTTGGATGTTTTTTTTTGGGGCATCCTCACTGCCCACTGTCACTTTCACATGTACTGTCTTTCGATGTTGTACTGTGCCAACAGTGACTAACACAGCGCTACTGAAGATGGCGAGCGGCCGAAACCGGTCTAGCAAAAGACCGAACCGGCGAGAGGAGACAGAAACATCAAGTAGTTCTCCTGTTGGCCCAAGATGCTGAGCTCTATAATACATACATACACCCAACTTTCGGGGTAACTTACAAATAATGTATGGTCGTTGTTCGACCCGTAACACTTATGACCGGATAGTTGTCGCTGTGGAAGTAACGCCGATTCCACTTTCGCTTTTTCCCCCCGCTGTGTGTTGTTCTCTGCTTCAGATCCCGTCGTCAAATAACCTCGGTATATAAGACTCTATTTCCCGGGAAACAGAATCTTTCCCACTTTAAAGCTGGATTTTCGCGAAAACGTCCGGCGGCGGTAATACGGCGCGCTCGAGCATGAAACCAGGCCCTTATAAACCCGTTATAAAGAAGGCAAATTCTTAAGTCGGGGCGAAAGGAAAGCACAAAAAAAACAAACAAACAACGCCTTCAGGAACAGTGAAAGTTGCACTGCGTAATAACAGGAACAGGAACTTCACTCCTGAATATCCGTAAAACCGTTCTTCAGGAGCAGACGCAGACTTCTCGTGGACCGGAATTTCAGGCCTGAACTTGAACCAGATCTTCCCCCCCCCCGAGAATTACGAAATCTCGACCGTGGACGTTGTTGGACCTTAAGCGAAATTTCCTTCGAATGGCGTTTCATTTCGGATTGAAAATTTCAATGGAAAACACCGACGAGAGGCGGCTGGGGTGCGTTAGATTCGTTGGACGCGACAGGAATCTCAGAGCGGGTTACGCGTTCGACCCATTTGGCTCATGAACGGAAATTACCGCTCGTGAAATTACCTAGTCGGGAAAGAGCGACGGCATAATAACACCGGGTTATTATATTATCGGTATTTAATGGGGCTGAATTGGTTCGATGTCGAAAAACAATTGGAGCACCAAAATGATGGTGTCCGAGAAATACAAAAATATTAGCTGTACAGGTGGTTACCAATAGAAAGAGCAGGTGATGTCAAATTACAGACAAAAAAATGTCATTTAACATCAAATTACGAATAATTAAAAATATGTCACTTTCTTACTTAATGCGTAATGCGTAATATAACCGAACGCGAACTATTATAGGAAGACTATAACTGTCAAATTGCACCGACGAACTTTAGTTAAGTACATTTCGGCACCACCCTCAGGGAGGCGCTAGTTTATCGGTGCAAGTGGGCCCGACGAACTTTAGTTAAGTGCATTTCCGCACCACCCTCAGGGGGGCGCTAGTTTATCGGTGCAAGTGCACCCAACGAACTTTAGTTAAGTACATTTCCGCACCACCCTCAGGGGGCGCTAGTTTATCGGTGCAAGTGGGCCCAACGAACTTTAGTTAAGTACATTTCCGCACCACCCTCAGGGGGCGCTAGTTTATCGGTGCAAGTGGACCCAACGAACTTTAGTTAAGTACATTTCCGCACCACCCTCAGGGGGGCGCTAGTTTATCGGTGCAAGTGGGCCCAACGAACTTTAGTTAAGTACATTTCCGCACCACCCTCAGGGGGCGCTAGTTTATCGGTGCAAGTGGGCCCAACGAACTTTAGTTAAGTACATTTCCGCACCACCCTCAGGGGGGCGCTAGTTTATCGGTGCAAGTGCACCCGACGAACTTTAGTTAAGTGCATTTCCGCACCACCCTCAAGGGGCGCTAGTTTATCGGTGCATGTGGATCCAACCCAAGGCGTCGTTGGACTTTATTCCAACCCCTCGCAGACAACAAAACAGGTATGTTAAACTATAGTACTATTGTATTGAAAGTATGATTAGTTTATTGTGCAGGTACACAAGCAGGTGTGTCACTGGTTAAAACCCGAACTTTTTTGTTCGGGCTTCTGTAGGCACATGATCGCTACTCACGTATCTCATTCTAAAATTCCCATCGCTGCCTACTGAATCTATGAATAGGCGCGAGCGCGTTTTCCAGTGCATGTTTTGTTGGCCATCGGCTAGCGCCCGTTTTCAATATCCGAGGGATAAATTGGCCGTGAAATCATAGCTTTTTCATTGCTTTTGGAATTAGCTTTTTTCGCCGAGCAATTCGGACACCGTTACGCTCCACGGAGTTCGACGCCATCCCGATTCGGGAACGAAAACCTGTACCGAAACGTTTCGAAAAAGTAGGCGCGTCGGCGATTAAGCATCCTGTCAGCACAGTCCCGTAAAACAAAATTCACAAACACACACGGGGGTGGGGGAGATGATATGGGAATATTCTAGAAACAATATCAAATTTATTCGGCTCACAGTGAAAATAATAACGTTTATGCTCGCCAATACGCTGGCGACTGACGATGGCGAGAATCCGATATTATTACTAACACGAACAGATGTCCTTCAACTTGTTGAGCGACAAGAACTTGTCCTGCAACATGCAACGTATCCCAATGTGGAGTAGGCAAAGGTCCGGGAGTCGACTATCCCTCGCCCAGACCGGTTTCTGATTCTCCCCAACCGTCAGTAGCACTTTTACTGTGCGCTATAAACAGTACTGTTGTTATACAGCTGTCAATATAAATTTAAAAAAAATATAACGCCGAATTGTGCGCTGTACTGTATTGAGTCTAGCGTCCGTTACGACCGAATAAGGAAACGCAGTTTCGTCTGGGCCATTGATTCATCATTCCTCGTCGCTTGAACATTCGCGGCACGCGTGTTGCGCAACTTCGTCTGCGATACCTCAACATACGCCCCTTTATTGTTATCACCCCCCGCACTCCTTCCTATTGCCCAAGACCCCAGTCGGCTTTTCCCCACACCCAGTAGCATTCACTAAGTGTAAGAGTGATTCGATCGAGCAGGAAATTAGGACACTGACACTTGGTAGAGCTAACTTATTCCTGATGCAGAGATTCCTTATTTTTCACTCCTCAACCCCCTAACTGCCCTCAGTACTATATGCAGTGTAAATTATGACGATTCTTACAGTAGTAATTTATTCCCATCACTTTCGTTATATCATTCATTGTCGCCAAATTACATCTCTATAAATTGTTTTAAGCTGCTCTTAGTGGTTTGATGGGGGTCTTAGCGGGTTTCGTCGCTAGATGCAGATGGCGTTATTTGTATTTTTACGCACGTTTACATCTTCAAAACTATAGAGTATTCTGAAATTTTTCAGAAAAGTATGCATTTTTGAAAGTATGCACGACGTAAGGTAAGGGTGCACACACCCTAAGATGAGAAGAATCCGCAATTATTTAGTTGCCAACCCAATATAATTGAAATTACTGTTAAAAATCCGATTTTTCATCACTTAATCGTTCCTTTCTAACAGCCTGTTTAGATAATACACATCAACGAACAAATTTTACGGACAATAAACAGGTATTAGAGTGGGATTCTGGACCTTCACTTCGACCCCATATCAATGGCTCGGCACGAAACCTCTGTCCATTTACCGGCGATTCGTGGATCGTGGTTCGAATTCGCAGTACCCTGTAAACTGTGGGGTATATAAGAAAAACAGGCGAGGAGAAGAGGCAGAGCGAAAAGAAAAACATCCGGAAATTGCTTCGTCCATTATTATCGGCGGTGGCGTAACTCTGTCGTATTTTCGACGTCCAACGGCTGGAAAACGAAGCCTCGGTTGGTCGCAATGAGACCGTATATTTGGGGAGCCAGAACGGAATTGTATACGTCGCATACATACGTATGTATAAAAAGGGCGGGGAAAACATCATGAAATAATCACAGGATTATTGATCTATTAGTTTAACATACCTGTTTTGTGGTCTGCGAGGGGTTGGAATACCGTAGATTTCGTGTGTTTCTGTCTCCTCTCGCCGCCGGTTCGGTCTTTTGCTAGACCGGTTTCGGCCCCTCTCGCCATCTCTTCAGTAGAGCGGTGTCAGTCGAAACCGGTCTAGCAGATACCGAAGCGGCGAGAGGCAGAAACACACGAAATCTACGGTAATCTATCATTCCTTTGCCTATTTCCACAGTACAATAGACAATGATGGGATTATCGGATTGTTGCGGCCGACTTAACGGCATTGACAAAGCCCGAACGCACGGAGCGGGTAAGTTTCGACTTGCCGAAGGGAAATCGAGAAGGGGAAATACTCATTTGGCTATTTTTAACGGATATAATTTTCGCAATCAATCCGCAAAAAACCCGTCTATATATTAGGGGTAACCAAAAGTAATCGACATTTTGACTTTGGAATTAATTTAATTCCCCTCTTGAAGAGAACTCCTCAAGACCGAAATACACCTTATCGAATCGTCGATTATGTTATCGGGTACACCTAATACTATTGGAGAAGTACCGTCGGACCGGATTTCGGTACCGTCGAAGTCGTCGGCCGTTGCCAAATGTTCGGGGCGTGGCAATCCTTCTGGTGCAAGCCGGTGCCGAATTGGGCAACAGAGCGGAGGGGCCTAAGGGTTGGCCCGCGGCCCGCATGCTAACATATTCTGCCCCCCTCCCCCGGGGGGTATATATAAAGCCGTCAACGGCTACCGGTCAGTATCATCTTCTTTCGAACAGTCGAAACGTAGACAACAACAACTCAACCGACAATGAAATTCCAGGTAGGTCGTCGAAATAATTGCCTCCAGTCTCGCCCCTCTCGTTCGTAAATTTGAAAATTTAATTTTCTCATTTTCCTCCTCTACTGAAACGATCTCTATTATCGACCGAAAAGTTGTACTATCAGCTATAGGATATTCACATGCCTAATTCTACTCGTGTCGTAATATTATGCTCATTTTGCTTAAAAAAAGAACGCATAAACCCTGCTCTAAGGGATTCTGAATTACTGTTTTTCGTCATCACTACAATGTTTGTAGTGAGTTGAGAAACAATTAAATTACTTTTCCATATGTCCAAAATACGCAAGTCGCATTTCGACGTGTGTTGCACAGAAAGCGATTCGTTCGTTCTTCGGGCTGTCCCCGTATACTTTCAATTCTCTTCGGTTTTTCACCGTCTTCAGTAGTACACTCCGCCTAATGTTAAATGACTATGTTCCAGGTTATCGTTCTGTTGGCCGCCGTCGCCATCGCCAGCTGCGCCGAAGAGAAGTCGGTGGCCGAAGACGCGAGGCCGAAGAGAGGTTTGGCCCCCCTGGCGGCCGCATACGCCCCCTACCTGGGGGCCCACTATAGCGCCCCACTGCTGGCATCGCCTTACGTCGCCGCCGCCCACGCCGCCCCCCTAGTAGCCGCTAGGACAGTAGCTGCCGCCCCCCTAGTAGCCGCTCACGCCGCCCCCGTCGTCGCCGCCAGGGCCGTCCACGCCCCGTAGTAGCCGCCAGGGCCGTAGCCGCCCCGTAGTAGCCGCTCATGCCGCCCCGTCGTCGCCGCTAGGGCCGTCGCCGCCCCGTAGTAGCCGCCCACGCCGCCCCCGTCGTCGCCGCGAGGGCCGTCGCCGCCCCAGTCGTAGCCGCCCACGCCGCTCCCGTCGTCGCCGCCAGGGCCGTCGCCGCCCCGTAGTAGCAGCTCACGCCGCCCCGTCGTCGCCGCTAGGGCCGTCCACCCCCTCGTAGCAGCTCACGCCGCCCCGTCGTCGCCGCTAGGGCCGTCCACCCCCTCGTCTCCGCCCGCTCATAGCCAGGCCGTACGCCGCCCCCTACGTCTCGAACAGCTTCAGGCACTTGGCCTCCCCTACGCCGTTTACGTTTAAGCTCTAATTGTTTATGCAATTTTTATAAATATCCCAACGTAAGGAAATACAAGGATTGAGCGCAATGATGACTTCCTTTTACGGTACACTTCCCCTGGCCCAATAACTACAAGTGGGTCAAGGTCTGCACCATCTGGTCTTACGATTCATTTCGTCTCTTCACACTTCTATAACCGACTAGTATATTATGCGCATGATGTATACTATGGGGTTCCAACATCGCTCGCATCCAAACATTCGAGTCAAAAGTCCTTCGTACCATCCTTAATGCTCCCCCCGGGTATGTTTCTAACCGAACAATCCATAACGACCTCTCAACATACCGACAGTCGACGAAGTCCAAATCCACTCGTTCAGTCCCTTTCCTCTTCTACCCACCCATTAACACCCCAAAAAACGCCCCTGGCCTAGAGGAATTGCTGTAGGCCGGATACAGATCAAAAGTACCATCACTGGATGGCGTCTTTATCGAGTGAAACAAGTCCAACTAATCAAACAAACCGCAATTGTACCCATAACTGGCGTATAGTTGATTGTACAATAAATAAAGTTAAAAAAAATGTTATATACTACGCGTTTTGTGGTTTCCAGAGGACGTATGTTGATAAACGTTCTAAATAATGAGGTATAAGAATCGTACTAGTACCAATATATTAAACAATTTTATAATGAATCTTACACATCAAAACAAAATGTTTTTGCTAGGCCTTTGAGTGCCAAGCCCCGTCTCTTTTTTCTCGGGACCTGTCAGAAGGTTATACCTACAAATATACATTGAATTCTTTGTCTAATTTAGAGATTTGTCTTTGATTAATTGCCATTTCGTATAAGCCCATTTGAGGAAGGAGGCGCCGAGATTTCAGTACGCCCTTCTGTAAATCTCCGATGGGACGGCGTCACGCCCTATTTCGTCTTTGATTCGCGACGGCCCGCTGATGTTTGCCGTGTATGTAACAGCGTAAAATTTCGCGTTCTTCCGCTGTACAAGTGGTCGGTTGTGCGACACAGTGCGATTGGTAAAGGTTGTGGGTCCGCTTAGCGCTGGGGCCGGCCGGGAACCGATCGAGCCGTAAAACTCCTCCTTCGGTTAGGGGCGGTGGGGGTGGGGGGGCGGAAGTGACTGGAACCCTCCAGACCGTACCCGGCACTAATGTCCATGTCCTCCTCCGTCGGACGTGGAAAATCTGTCGCGATTACGCTCCCGTCGCGTATCCGAAACGGGGGACTGAAGCCCCGATAAACGACTACGTAACCATCCCCCCTTTCCCCCGCCCCGCCTTTTATTTTTTTTCCCCTACAATCAATTATAGCATAATTACGAGAGTCGAGTGTGTGGCTCAAGGCCACTCTAGGCCAGTGGGAGGGACAATGGACGGGCAAGGGAGGAAAGGGACTGTGGATTAGGATGAGGAGAAAGGCGGGATTTTGTGACTTCCTCGACTGTCGGGGTATGCTGAGGTCATGGTGTATTCTGTGGTTAAGCACATACCGTGGGGGGCATTAAGAAGGACTTTTGTCTGAAATCTCTGGATGCGGTGGAACCCCACAGTTCTATTCCCTAAGTCCGCGTCATTTTTAATACGGATTCGTGTATTGTCAGTTTTTTGTCTATTGTAAGTTTCGAAGTCTCAAAAGTACAAATTTTCGGTTTTAAGTCGATTCTTTTCAGTCGGTTACGGGGGCGATTCCACGCGATTCCATCTCCTGTTGGTTTGGATTAAAAATCACTATAGCGTTAAAAATACGTGCTGCGTCGGAATTTTCTTAAATTACACATTGTTTTCTGTGTGAACTTGTCTCGTTATAATCTATTCGAGGAGTCACGAGACGGGTAATTTTTTACCACATACAATGCGATACGATTCAGTGAAAAACTGAACTGCTGTAACGGAATAAATTTTCATACCGTCACCGATGTATAGTGGAACAATGTATTGTACTCTCGACGGGATATATCTATTGAGATTTTTACCGCGCATTGGGACGGTTTTAGTCCGAAAAAGGACATCCGAAGAATCATCAGAGTCCACTTCGGCGGAAGGCGGTGAATCCTTTCACGGGTCGAAACTTTCAAAGACCCGAATGGCGCGTGAATAAACCTTTATTTTTGTACCGGTTTAAAAGTGCAACACTTCCGCGACTCCTCCGGAAAAGCCAATTGAACTTCCACCGGAACTGCAATTTAATATTTCGATCGGTATCGAATCGATGAAGCTGCGGAAGGCGGAGATATTTCGACCAGTTTTTATTACAAGTTCTGTCGAATCCAGAGATCTGTGTCGTCGATGCGTCGTTGCGCCAGTCGGACGACGTTTCCCATTTTTCGGTTTCTGTTTTCTGAGCACCAGCCGATTATTTAAAGCCAACAGCAACGGAAATGCCAGCGTCGAACGGCCATCGTCCCAGGTGAGTACCTTAAGTGTAAACGGTTTTTCGGAAAGAAATTAGAAAAAAAAGAAAAACTCGCAGGACATCACTCGGACAAAGAACTCCGACAACAAAAAATGCCGTAGCTCGAATGCCGTCGTTAAATAATCGAGTCGGTATTCTGTTTGTGGTCGTTTCGATCTAGGGCCACGAAAAATACAATCGATTAATTAATTTTATATCTTAAATCTCTCAACCCCTTAACGCGCAGATTTTTTGAAAAAACCGGCCAAAAAAAATCAATTTTTTTTATATAAAAAAAACACACTTTAGAACGTTGTCTTGGCAAAAAAAAAATACAAAATACTACGACGGATCGCAGTCAGTGCAGAAATGCACCTACGGCGGGCAAAGACAAGTGTACCTTTATAGAAATACAGTTATTTTGTGATTACAGACAGTAAAATTGGTTATATTGGATATTAATACAATTTGTATGTTTCTCATTTTCAAATTATTATTATTATATTTTATTTTATATTATATTTTAGCGATTCTGAAGATAGTTCAGAAGAAGATATAAGCCTCAAAGGCTTCCATTTGTTGTAGTCCGCTACTGGATCGACTTGGACAATTTTGACATACTGCGCTTTTGTTCCAGGGAAAAAGGCTATATTTTATTGTCGAATAATTAAGTGTTACGGCTTACAATCCCATGCAAATGATAAATATCGATAAAACGATTTTTTTTTCTCAGCTTTCGCATTGCTATTTTCAATTCTCGGAATATATTCCAGCGTGTAAAAATTATAGCCGCGTAAAATACAACGCCGTTCGAATTATCTCGAGCTTCAAGGGGTTTAAGTGGCATCAGAATGAAAGAATTCTGGAAGGGAGAACTGATATTGATTACAATACCGAAACCTTCGCCGAATAGAGAGACACAAATGGGGACAAAAAACCGCTTAAACTGATGATATTAGTGATGAAATTATCAATCAGATAAAATATTAATCGGAATAAAACCGAAATTGAACCCGGAAACCGAAAAAATACGAACAAAACCCATGTATTCATCTGTTACATCGGCTGTCGTTAGTGGCGCCATCTAACGGTTTTATCGCGAACTACCGCGCCCCGCCCCGGTACGTAGCGCCATCTATCAGTTCTACGATGAACAGTGTCAGTGCTGCGTACTACCGGCGACCGGTTTCAATCCTTAATCAACATTCAGAAATCAGTTAATATTATTATAAATGACGGTATTCCCGTCATAAGACTCAAGGGAAAATGGTTGAAACAAAACTGCAACTGATCGATCTCATTTCTGTTTCAGTTTGCGCTACTCTCCTCTGAAATTGGGTCTAGCGATTATAGCGTTGCACGCGATCCCCGGATCGACCACGTCCCCTTACGTAAGTACGGATTTTGATTCATAAATGTATCAAAAAATTGATCTCCTTCCTGGACAATTGAACTATTAATTTTCATTCCGTACATCGACAAAGCGACGAATCGACGAAAATTTTGTAATTTGCCCGCCCCCACTGGACGACGTTTCGAGTAAATTATTCCGGTGTAATTATTTCGCTCGAATTTCAGATGAATATAATTGGTTTCGAAGCTTGCCGAAACTGTCCGGGTAAACGATGGCCCGACTACATAACGAACTCGTCGATAACTTGGCTGGACAGAGGGACACAGGTTCTGGACGCGGACATATACTGTTCCGCCCCTATGGACGATATTACGGTAATATCACGCTAAATTATATACTCTGGACTTATCCTCGAACAAGGAACTAATATATTCGATAGGTATATTAGAAGAGTGGGGGATTGTTACCGCTAATACGGGGAAAAAATATCATCGAAAAGAATTTCGGTCGGACCCTGAAGACGGCGTCGGTAAGAGTTGCGAAAGGTCGGAAATATTGCGCGTATACCGTTGATTTTCCGTGTTTCTCTCTCCTCTCGCCCGGACCCGTCTTTCGCTAGACCGGTTTCGGCGTAATACCGAAATTGCTCATCGTACAATTGTTCCCGTCGATCCAGAACGTCACGACAAAACACAATAAACGAGACAGACACCACGGTACAAGTGACACATGACACAGTGCAGTGAGGATAGTGACTAACGCCGCTACTGAAGACGGCGAGCGGCCGGTCTAGCGAAAGACCGAACAGGCGAGAGGAGACAGAAACACAAAAAAAAATTACTATATTCCAACCCCTCGCAGACCACAAAACAGGTATGTTAAACTGCGTACATACTTAAGGATAATTGGGCTTTAATTAGTTCGAAATCCCGAAGGAATTGGAACAAATAGAATAGTTTCTGAATACTTTCATGTCAGGCAGGAATGAAAGTGTGTTCGTAGCGAATGCACATCTGCAATTCATTAATTTTAATTATCACTATAACACGCGGTCAGATTACTCGATACTGTTGGGACAACGTGCTGTAATTCGCGGGATCGAACGATTAATAACACTAAAGATTTGATCTTCAGTAGCAGTTGCCGCCGTCCTAACGGAGGGAGAATTTCGCTGAAACTTAAGTATTATTATTATTGTGTGTGCGGGCGAGATACACAAGCATCTAATCAGGATGGGATACGTGAATCGAAATATTGTGTATGTATTCATTTCGCTCCAGAAAAGGGCAAAAACACCCAAATATTTATGTAAATAGTGGGCTGGTCTAGAAATCAAGAGGAAACCTTAATGTATGCCATAAAAACGGTAATTTTTTGTGAAGGTACGACCCTGATACAACTATATATTATACATAATATAAAATTTGTAGTCGAATAAATTGATTTTGATTTTCAAAATACATTTTCCCTTCTAATTTAAGCGTTACAAGCCTTAACAGATTCATTTATTATCAAATTAACGAAAAATCGGCGTATATTTTCAATTTTTGTGTCGTGAAAAGTATCAGGATTTGTATCAGGAGAACACGAGATGCGAGGAGGTCCATCGGTTTTAATTTGCTAACTTCCCGTCCACATTTCTGGAACTAATGCAATGGATTTGTTTTGCGGATTTCTACTACTAGCGGTCTACTAACGCGTTAAACCTTTCCCCAGTTTCTGTTAGAATTGCAGCGATGTCCGACGAAGGGGGCGAGGAGTGCGAACATTTCATGAAACTGGCTGTGACCGGAATATGCGACAAGTTCAAGGAGAAGGGACAATTCTATTCGCCCTTCGTCCAATCGGCAACGCCCAAACTGCGCTGCCCTCTGAAGAAGGTTTCTGTTCGCTTCGACGTAACTGTTTTGAGGTCTTCGAGGGTCACTGGAATAGTCACGTCAGATTTACTGTCACTGTATTTCTGTCTCCTCCGCCGGTTCGGTCTTTTACTAGACCGGTTGCGACCGGTCATTGTTCGAAAATTTCATTAACCCTATTATATTCCGAAATTTCGAGGGACCGCCCTCGACGGAGTATGGGACAAATCGGGTAAAATGTTTGAAAAATTGTCTATATTTGAACTTTCATTCATAGGGCAAGTGTACCTCACTTTGGGACCTGCGGACCCTAATTTAGCATTGTAAAAACGTGTTTCGGCATGAATTTTATGCCGTAGAAAACCGCTTTTTACTCCTGATTTTTCCATTCGTTTTAGGTCGAAAAACCACTTTACAGCCCTCATTTTAGTGTGGACACGTCAAGAAATAAATCACTGGGAAGCCGAACACGTTTTGGTTGACCGTAAGAGCTTTTCCTACTTTAGCTAACGACGATTGTACCGAAAACGTTAAGTAAAAACTAGCCGTAGATTTCGTCTGTCTCCTCTCGCTTGTTCGGTCTTTCGCTAGACCGGTTTCGGCCGCTCGCCATCTTCAGTCGCGGTGTTACTGTCACTTCGGCACTCACTGTCACCTTGTACTCAAGTGCTAAAAGTCTAGGAAAAGACCGGCGAGAAATCTACGGTATTCCAACCCCTCGCAGGCCACACAAAACAGGTATTCTAAACTATTAAACCACGAAGGATAATTAGTAATTTGTACAGAGGAGACAATTATCTGGAGTGATTATATACATTATACGAGGTCTGTTCAAAAAGTATCGCGAATTTTAGATTTCCGCGAAATAAGTATATTCAATCTACTGTTTTTGTAGCCTCGTGTTTGTAGACACTTATCTCAATTTCAGCCGTCGTGAATGTTCCGTTAATCTTTTAAAGCCGCTTTTCTTGCACGTTTTTTCGGTCGTCGATTTTTACCCGTTCCGAAAAACGGATCGGAGAATCTGTGCCGAATTTTGTGCGAAAAACAAAATTAAAAAGCAAAGCGCTAATAATGCCGCAGCCGCCGTATTCACAAGATCCGGCCCCCTGTGACTTTTTCTTCTTTCCAAAAAAAGTGAAAAGGCGCACGAAAAGACGACGCTACGCTTCAATCGGGGAGATTAAAAAAGCATCGAAGGTGGAGCTTAACAGGATCACAAAAAATGAATTTTTGAAGCGCTTCGAGGATTGGGAAGAAACGTCGGCACAAGTGTATAATATCTGGTGGGGATCAATTTGAAGGGGACAAAATAGATATTCGTAAATAAATAAATAATTTTTGAAAAAACCCCGAAATTCCCGATACTTTTTGAACAGATACTCTTTCCACGATAATTGATGCTTTTATCTTGTCTTGTTCGAACTGTCGTTTTTCACAATATTTCCCGGGCCGATATTTCAGGGCGCGTACATCTTCAGAAACGCGACGTACGACACCGACCTGCTGGTGAAGCTGATGGCCAACATACACACCACCGACGACGGTTTCTGGAAATTCAATTTGAAAATGAGATCCCGCAACAAAAACCGTCTCTGCGCCGAGCTTATATTCAGGATAATACAGATCAGGAGGAAAATTTGAATTGGATTCGATGAAGAGAAGAATTTGTGCGGGATCGAAGAAATATTCTATATTACCTCCATTTATTAAACTTGAGAGAGATGCCTAATAAACGTGTTTTTGCCGATTATTACAAGCCTACTATTTCTTACTACTGAATTTCCTGCACGCATATAATGACATTTTAGAATTATCTGCGTAATATTGACAATAATTGCCTGGATTCGATGCTAATAATTGAGCGGAGGTGAGCAAAACATGAATTGTCACGATTTTACAGTTTTCCTGTTTTCGGCTCCGCTTTTGCCCATTCCGCGATTTAAATATATAAAACAAATTTTTTTTTACCATTTTTTTTATTTTGTATGTTGTACAACATGTATGTATGGGTACGGGGATTCCGTGTGAGATAAAACGAATAAATAAAATTTCGAAAAATGCGCATCAATATAGCTTGTACAATTTGAAATAAACATATGCCATTTATGGGAGAATACGACAATGGATAATTACGAGACAAAGGATACAATAAAAAGCGTTCAACATCAATATTAACAGCTTTTTTTTCTCTCACTTTAAAACTTAGTTGTTTCACTATAGCGCCGTTGCCCTTTATCAACACTTGTTTTTTTCCTGCTACAACAAGATATTAGTTACGAAACAATTACAATTGTGTTTCGTCAGTTTGAAATTGAGTTTCTGAGATTGGCTCTTAGGCTGGACATCTGTTGAGGGGTCCGAAATTTTTATTTTTTAATACGCGTTGACTGCGGCCTACATTCAAAACGACCGAGAGGAATTTCTATTATAAATAATACGATTTCAGTCATTTCAGTTATTATCGAGAAGCCTAAATCGGTCTTCGGATAATCGAACGGTTGTAAAATCAGCCTCCTTATAATGTGTGACGTTTAAAGCGTTTTCCTATATCAATTGAGCCGTAGCGAGGTTCACGTTCACCTACAAATATTATTTTTCAAAATAATAGGTAAAATCTGTAGTCGAATAAATTGATTTTTAATTTAAAAAATACATTTTCCCTTCTAATTTATCCGTACAAAGCCTCAACAGATTCATTTATTATCAAATTCACGAAAAATCGGCGCATAAATTGATATTTTAATAATTGATATTTTTTCAATTATTGGGCTGGGAAAAAGTATCAGGATTTGTATCAGGAGAACATGAGATGCAAGGAGGTCGCTCGGTTTGAATTCGGTACAGGTCCTGCCCTCTGGTGGCGATTTCTGGAACTACTAGCGCCAGTGTCGATACTTCCCGTGCAGTGCAGCCCTCTGGTGGCGATTTCTGGAACTACTAGCGCCAGTGTCGATACTTCCCGTGCAGTGCAGCCCTCTGGTGGCGATTTCTGGAACTACTAGCGCCAGTGTCGATACTTCCCGTGCAGTGCAGCCCTCTGGTGGCGATTTCTGGAACTACTAGCGCCAGTGTCGATACTTCCCGTGCAGTGCAGCCCTCTGGTGGCGATTTCTGGAACTACTAGCGCCAGTGTCGATACTTCCCGTGCAGTGCAGCCCTCTGGTGGCGATTTCTGGAACTACTAGCGCCAGTGTCGATACTTCCGTGCAGTGCAGCCCTCTGGTGGCGATTTCTGGAACTACTAGCGCCAGTGTCGATACTTCCCGTGCAGTGCAGCCCTCTGGTGGCGATTTCTGGAACTACTAGCGCCAGTGTCGATACTTCCCGTGCAGTGCAGCCCTCTGGTGGCGATTTCCTCCTAAGTGGTATCTCACTTAGGCCGACAATTTCAGCCGTCGTGGATAGTTCAGTTAATCTTTAAAGCCGCTTTATTGCGCGTTTTTCGGTTCGTCTTTTTACCCGTTCCGAAAAACGGATCGGAGAATCTGCCGAATTTCGTGCGAAAAACAAAATTAAGTGCGCGGAATTGTATCGAATGTTGGCCGCGGCGTATGGTGAAGCTATGGTAAGGCCCCCTGTAACTTTTTATTCTTTCCAAAACTGAAAAGGCGCACGAAAAGACGACGCTACGCTTCAATCGGGGAGATAAAAACGGCATCGAAGATGGAGCTTAACGAGATCACAAAAAATGAATTTATGAAGCGCTTCGAGGATTGGAAAAAACGTCGGCACAAGTGTATAATATCTGCTGGGGATCAATTTGAAGGGGACAAAATAGATATTCTCGAATAAATAAATAATTTTTGAAAAATCCCCGAAATTCGAGATACTTTTTCAACAGACCCCGTATATAATTAAACCCTTTGCACTCCGTCGTCCCCTCTGAGGGGACATTAAAATTATTAGCGATTACGGGAACCAAGTCATTTCTGGACAACTTTTGAGACGTGCACGATGTTTTCTCTTTTGGCGCGAGACGTCGAATCGAAATATAGTCAAAATCTGAGATATATATGTCGGCGTGTTTTGAGTTTCAAAGCTGAGCTAATTGAAGCGTCGAGCTGCGAGTGACAAATAAGTTCTTTCGAATTTCGAAACTAAATATAACTATCAAAATCACTGCCGAGTTAGTGAAATAGTAAAATAGTTAGTAAAATTACTACGATATATATAAAAGAGACGTCGGCCAGTTTTGAATTTCAAAGCTGAGCTAAGTCCGGTTCGAAGCGTCGAACTGAGTGAGAAACAGACTTCGTTCCACGATAATTGATGCTTTTATCTTGTCTTGTTCGAACTGTCGTTTTTCACAATATTTCCCGGGCCGATATTTCAGGGCGCGTACATCTTCAGAAACGCGACGTACGACACCGACCTGCTGGTGAAGCTGATGGCCAACATACACACCACCGACGACGGTTTCTGGAAATTCAATTTGAAAATGAGATCCCGCAACAAAAACCGTCTCTGCGCCGAGCTTATATTCAGGATAATACAGATCAGGAGGAAAATTTGAATTGGATTCGATGAAGAGAAGAATTTGTGCGGGATCGAAGAAATATTCTATATTACCTCCATTTATTAAACTTGAGAGAGATGCCTAATAAACGTGTTTTTGCCGATTATTACAAGCCTACTATTTCTTACTACTGAATTTCCTGCACGCATATATTGACATTTTAGAATTATCTGCGTAAAATTGACAATAATTGCCTGGATTCGATGCTAATAATTGAGCGAAGGTGAGCAAAACATGAATTGTCACGATTTTACAGTTTTCCTGTTTTCGGCTCCGCTTTTGCCCATTCCGCGATTTAAATATATAAAACAAATTTTTTTTTACCATTTTTTTTATTTTGTATGTTGTACAACATGTATGTATGGGTACGGGGATTCCGTGTGAGATAAAACGAATAAATAAAATTTCGAAAAATGCGCATCAATATAGCTTGTACAATTTGAAATAAACATATGCCATTTATGGGAGAATACGACAATGGATAATTACGAGAAAAGGATACAATAAAAGCGTTCAACATCAATATTAACAGCTTTTTTCTCTCACTTTAAAACTTAGTTGTTTCACTATAGCGCCGTTGCCCTTTATCAACACTTGTTTTTCCTGCTACAACAAGATATTAGTTACGAAACAATTACAATTGTGTTTCGTCAGTTTGAAATTGAGTTTCTGAGATTGGCTCTTAGGCTGGACATCTGTTGAGGGGTCCGAAATTTTTTTTTTTTAATACGCGTTGACTGCGGCCTACATTTCAAAACGACCGAGAGGAATTTCTATTATAAATAATACGATTTCAGTTATTATCGAGAAGCCTAAATCGGTCTTCGGATAATCGAACGGTTGTAAAATCAGCCTCTTATAATGTGTGACGTTTAAAGCGTTTTCCTATACGGCTAATTGAGCCGTAGCGAGGTTCACGTTCACCTACAAATATTATTTTTCAAAATAATAGGTAAAATCTGTAGTCGAATAAATTGGTTTTAATTTAAAAATACATTTTCCCTTCTAATTTATCCGTACAAAGCCTCAACAGATTCATTTATTATCAAATTCACGAAAAATCGCGCATAAATTGATATTTTAATAATTGGATATTTTTCAATTATTGGGCTGGGAAAAGTATCAGGATTTGTATCAGGAGAACATGAGATGCAAGGAGGTCGCTCGGTTTGAATTCGGTACAGGTCCTGCCCTCTGGTGGCGATTTCTGGAACTACTAGCGCCAGTGTCGATACTTCCCGTGCAGTGCAGCCCTCTGGTGGCGATTTCTGGAACTACTAGCGCCAGTGTCGATACTTCCCGTGCAGTGCAGCCCTCTGGTGGCGATTTCTGGAACTACTAGCGCCAGTGTCGATACTTCCCGTGCAGTGCAGCCCTCTGGTGGCGATTTCTGGAACTACTAGCGCCAGTGTCGATACTTCCCGTGCAGTGCAGCCCTCTGGTGGCGATTTCTGGAACTACTAGCGCCAGTGTCGATACTTCCCGTGCAGTGCAGCCCTCTGGTGGCGATTTCTGGAACTACTAGCGCCAGTGTCGATACTTCCCGTGCAGTGCAGCCCTCTGGTGGCGATTTCTGGAACTACTAGCGCCAGTGTCGATACTTCCCGTGCAGTGCAGCCCTCTGGTGGCGATTTCTGGAACTACTAGCGCCAGTGTCGATACTTCCCGTGCAGTGCAGCCCTCTGGTGGCGATTTCTGGAACTACTAGCGCCAGTGTCGATACTTCCCGTGCAGTGCAGCCCTCTGGTGGCGATTTCCTCCTAAGTGGTATCTCACTTAGGCCGACAATTTCAGCCGTCGTGGATAGTTCAGTTAATCTTTTAAAGCCGCTTTTATTGCGCGTTTTTTCGGTTCGTCTTTTTACCCGTTCCGAAAAACGGATCGGAGAATCTGCCGAATTTCGTGCGAAAAACAAAATTAAGTGCGCGGAATTGTATCGAATGTTGGCCGCGGCGTATGGTGAAGCTATGGTAAGGCCCCCTGTAACTTTTTATTCTTTCCAAAACTGAAAAGGCGCACGAAAAGACGACGCTACGCTTCAATCGGGGAGATAAAAACGGCATCGAAGATGGAGCTTAACGAGATCACAAAAAATGAATTTATGAAGCGCTTCGAGGATTGGAAAAAACGTCGGCACAAGTGTATAATATCTGCTGGGGATCAATTTGAAGGGGACAAAATAGATATTCTCGAATAAATAAATAATTTTGAAAATCCCCGAAATTCGAGATACTTTTCAACAGACCCCGTATATAATTAAACCCTTTGCACTCCGTCGTCCCTCTGAGGGACATTAAAATTTATTAGCGATTACGGGGAACCAAGTCATTTCTGGACAACTTTTGAGACGTGCACGTTTCGCCGGATGTTTTCTTGAAATTTGGCGCGAGACGTCGAATCGAAATATAGTCAAAATCACTGAGATATATAAAAGAGACGTCGGCCAGTTTTGAGTTTCAAAGCTGAGCTAAGTCCGGTTCGAAGCGTCGAGCTGAGTGAGAAACAGACCTCGTTCCACGATAATTGATGCTTTTATCTTGTCTTGTTCGAACTGTCGTTTTCACAATATTTCCGGGCCGATATTTCAGGGCGCGTACATCTTCAGAAACGCGACGTACGACACCGACCTGCTGGTGAAGCTGATGGCCAACATACACACCACCGACGACGGTTTCTGGAAATTCAATTTGAAAATGAGATCCCGCAACAAAAACCGTCTCTGCGCCGAGCTTATATTCAGGATAATACAGATCAGGAGGAAAATTTGAATTGGATTCGATGAAGAGAAGAATTTGTGCGGGATCGAAGAAATATTCTATATTACCTCCATTTATTAAACTTGAGAGAGATGCCTAATAAACGTGTTTTTGCCGATTATTACAAGCCTACTATTTCTTACTACTGAATTTCCTGCACGCATATATTGACATTTTAGAATTATCTGCTTAAAATTGACAATAATTGTGTGGATTCGATGCTAATAAATGAGCGAAGGTGAGCAAAACATGAATTGTCACGATTTTACAGTTTTCGGCTCCGTTTTTGCCCATTCCGCGATTTAAATATATAAAACAAATTTTTTTTACAATTTTTTTTATTTTGTATGTACAACATGTATGTATGGGTACGGGGATTCCGCGTGAGATAAAACGAATAAATAAAATTTCGAAAAATGCGCGAAATCCGGTGGGTTTCTCCTCGGTCTTTTATACTCTCTATCGGTGTTACTCCAACATAAATATAGCTTGTACAATTTGAAAAAAACATATGTCATTTATGGGAGAATACGACAATGGATAATTACGAGAAAAAGGATACAATAAAAAGCGTTCAACATCAATATTAACAGCTTTTTTTCTCTCACTTTAAAACTTAGTTGTTTCACTATAGCGCCGTTGCCCTTTATCAACACTTGTTTTTTTCCTGCTACAACAAGATATTAGTTACGAAACAATTACAATTGTGTTTCGTCAGTTTGAAATTGAGTTTCTGAGATTGGCTCTTAGGCTGGACATCTGTTGAGGGGTCCGAAATTTTTTTTTTTTAATACGCGTTGACTGCGGCCTACATTCAAAACGACCGAGAGGAATTTCTATTATAAATAATATTTCAGTCATTTCAGTTATTATCGAGAAGCCTAAGTCGGTCTTCGGATAATCGAACGGTTGTAAAATCAGCCTCCTTATAATGTGTGACGTTTAAAGCGTTTTCCTATACGGCTCAATTTTGAGCCGTAGCGAGGTTCACGTTCACCTACAAATATTATTTTTCAAAATAACAGGTAAAATCTGTAGTCGAATAAATTGGTTTTAATTTAAAAATACATTTTCCTTCTAATTTATCCGTACAAAGCCTCAACAGATTCATTTATTATCAAATTCACGAAAAATCGGCGCATAAATTGATATTTTAATAATTGGTATTTTTCAATTATTGGGCTGGGAAAAGTATCAGGATTTGTATCAGGAGAACATGAGATGCAAGGAGGTCGCTCGGTTTGAATTCGGTACAGGTCCTGCCCTCTGGTGGCGATTTCTGGAACTACTAGCGCCAGTGTCGATACTTCCCGTGCAGTGCAGCCCTCTGGTGGCGATTTCTGGAACTACTAGCGCCAGTGTCGATACTTCCCGTGCAGTGCAGCCCTCTGGTGGCGATTTCTGGAACTACTAGCGCCAGTGTCGATACTTCCCGTGCAGTGCAGCCCTCTGGTGGCGATTTCTGGAACTACTAGCGCCAGTGTCGATACTTCCCGTGCAGTGCAGCCCTCTGGTGGCGATTTCTGGAACTACTAGCGCCAGTGTCGATACTTCCCGTGCAGTGCAGCCCTCTGGTGGCGATTTCTGGAACTACTAGCGCCAGTGTCGATACTTCCCGTGCAGTGCAGCCCTCTGGTGGCGATTTCTGGAACTACTAGCGCCAGTGTCGATACTTCCCGTGCAGTGCAGCCCTCTGGTGGCGATTTCTGGAACTACTAGCGCCAGTGTCGATACTTCCCGTGCAGTGCAGCCCTCTGGTGGCGATTTCTGGAACTACTAGCGCCAGTGTCGATACTTCCCGTGCAGTGCAGCCCTCTGGTGGCGATTTCTGGAACTACTAGCGCCAGTGTCGATACTTCCCGTGCAGTGCAGCCCTCTGGTGGCGATTTCTGGAACTACTAGCGCCAGTGTCGATACTTCCCGTGCAGTGCAGCCCTCTGGTGGCGATTTCCTCCTAAGTGGTATCTCACTTAGGCCGACAATTTCAGCCGTCGTGGATAGTTCAGTTAATCTTTAAAGCCGCTTTTATTGCGCGTTTTTCGGTTCGTCTTTTACCCGTTCCGAAAACGGATCGGAGAATCTGCCGAATTTCGTGCGAAAACAAAATTAAGTGCGCGGAATTGTATCGAATGTTGGCCGCGGCGTATGGTGAAGCTATGGTAAGGCCCCCTGTAACTTTTTATTCTTTCCAAAACTGAAAAGGCGCACGAAAAGACGACGCTACGCTTCAATCGGGGAGATAAAAACGGCATCGAAGATGGAGCTTAACGAGATCACAAAAAATGAATTTATGAAGCGCTTCGAGGATTGGAAAAAACGTCGGCACAAGTGTATAATATCTGCTGGGGATCAATTTGAAGGGGACAAAATAGATATTCTCGAATAAATAAATAATTTTTGAAAAATCCCCGAAATTCGAGATAGTTTTTCAACAGACCCCGTATATAATTAAACCCTTTGCACTCCGTCGTCCCTCTGAGGGGACATTAAAATTTATTAGCGATTACGGGGAACCAAGTCATTTCTGGACAACTTTTGAGACGTGCACGTTTCGCCGGATGTCTTGAAATTTGCGCGAGACGTCGAATCGAAATATAGTCAAAATCACTGAGATATATAAAAGAGACGTCGGCCAGTTTTGAATTTCAAAGCTGAGCTAAGTCCGGTTCGAAGCGTCGAGCTGAGTGAGAAACAGACCTCGTTCCACGATAATTGATGCTTTTATCTTGTCTTGTTCGAACTGTCGTTTTTCACAATATTTCCCGGGCCGATATTTCAGGGCGCGTACATCTTCAGAAACGCGACGTACGACACCGACCTGCTGGTGAAGCTGATGGCCAACATACACACCACCGACGACGGTTTCTGGAAATTCAATTTGAAAATGAGATCCCGCAACAAAAACCGTCTCTGCGCCGAGCTTATATTCAGGATAATACAGATCAGGAGGAAAATTTGAATTGGATTCGATGAAGAGAAGAATTTGTGCGGGATCGAAGAAATATTCTATATTACCTCCATTTATTAAACTTGAGAGAGATGCCTAATAAACGTGTTTTTGCCGATTATTACAAGCCTAATATTTCTTACTACTGAATTTCCTGCACGCATATATTGACATTTTAGAATTATCTGCTTAAAATTGACAATAATTGTGTGGATTCGATGCTAATAAATGAGCGAAGGTGACCAAAACATGAATTGTCACGATTTTACAGTTTTCGGCTCCGTTTTTGCCCATTCCGCGATTTAAATATATAAAACAAATTTTTTTTACAATTTTTTTTATTTTGTATGTACAACATGTATGTGTTGGTATGGGGATTCCGCGTGAGATAAAACAAATAAATAAAATTTCGAAAAATCTACGAAATCCGGTCTTCTCCTCGGTCTTTTATACTCTCTATCGGTGTTACTCCAACATAAATATCGCTTGTACAATTTGAAAAAAACATATGTCATTTATGGGAGAATACGACAATGGACAATTACGAGACAAAGGATACAATAAAAAGCGTTCAACATCAATATTAACAGCTTTTTTTTCTCTCACTTTAAAACTTAGTTGTTTCACTATAGCGCCGTTGCCCTTTATCAACACTTGTTTTTTTCCTGCTACAACAAGATATTAGTTACGAAACAATTACAATTGTGTTTCGTCAGTTTGAAATTGAGTTTCTGAGATTGGCTCTTAGGCTGGACATCTGTTGAGGGGTCCGAAATTTTTTTTTTTTTAATACGCGTTGACTGCGGCCTACATTAAACGACCGAGAGGAATTTCTAATATAAATAATACGATTTCAGTTATTATCGAGAAGCCTAAATCGGTCTTCGGATAATCGAACGGTTGTAAAATCGAGCCTCTTATAATGTGTGACGTTTAAAGCGTTTTCCTATTCAATTTTGAGCCGTAGCGAGGTTCACGTTCACCTACAAATATTATTTTTCAAAATAATAGGTAAAATCTGTAGTCGAATAAATTGTTTTTAATTTAAAAATACATTTTCCCTTCTAATTTATCCGTACAAAGCCTCAACAGATTCATTTATTATCAAATTCACGAAAAATCGGCGCATAAATTGATATTTTAATAATTGGTATTTTTCAATTATTGGGCTGGGAAAAGTATCAGGATTTGTATCAGGAGAACATGAGATGCAAGGAGGTCGCTCGGTTTGAATTCGGTACAGGTCCTGCCCTCTGGTGGCGATTTCTGGAACTACTAGCGCCAGTGTCGATACTTCCCGTGCAGTGCAGCCTCTGGTGGCGATTTCTGGAACTACTAGCGCCAGTGTCGATACTTCCCGTGCAGTGCAGCCCTCTGGTGGCGATTTCTGGAACTACTAGCGCCAGTGTCGATACTTCCCGTGCAGTGCAGCCCTCTGGTGGCGATTTCTGGAACTACTAGCGCCAGTGTCGATACTTCCCGTGCAGTGCAGCCCTCTGGTGGCGATTTCTGGAACTACTAGCGCCAGTGTCGATACTTCCCGTGCAGTGCAGCCCTCTGGTGGCGATTTCTGGAACTACTAGCGCCAGTGTCGATACTTCCCGTGCAGTGCAGCCCTCTGGTGGCGATTTCTGGAACTACTAGCGCCAGTGTCGATACTTCCCGTGCAGTGCAGCCCTCTGGTGGCGATTTCTGGAACTACTAGCGCCAGTGTCGATACTTCCCGTGCAGTGCAGCCCTCTGGTGGCGATTTCCTCCTAAGTGGTATCTCACTTAGGCCGACAATTTCAGCCGTCGTGGATAGTTCAGTTAATCTTTAAAGCCGCTTTTATTGCGCGTTTTTCGGTTCGTCTTTACCCGTTCCGAAAACGGATCGGAGAATCTGCCGAATTTCGTGCGAAAACAAAATTAAGTGCGCGGAATTGTATCGAATGTTGGCCGCGGCGTATGGTGAAGCTATGGTAAGGCCCCTGTAACTTTTATTCTTTCCAAAACTGAAAAGGCGCACGAAAAGACGACGCTACGCTTCAATCGGGGAGATAAAAACGGCATCGAAGATGGAGCTTAACGAGATCACAAAAAATGAATTTATGAAGCGCTTCGAGGATTGGAAAAAACGTCGGCACAAGTGTATAATATCTGCTGGGGATCAATTTGAAGGGGACAAAATAGATATTCTCGAATAAATAAATAATTTTTGAAAAATCCCCGAAATTCGAGATACTTTTTCAACAGACCCCGTATATAATTAAACCCTTTGCACTCCGTCGTCCCCTCTGAGGGGACATTAAAATTTATTAGCGATTACGGGGAACCAAGTCATTTCTGGACAACTTTTTGAGACGTGCACGTTTCGCCCGATGTTTTCTCTTGAAATTTGGCGCGAGACGTCGAATCGAAATATAGTCAAAATCACTGAGATATATAAAAGAGACGTCGGCCAGTTTTGAGTTTCAAAGTTGAGCTAAGTCCGGTTGAAGCGTCGAGCTGAGTGAGAAACAGACCTCGTTCCACGATAATTGATGCTTTTATCTTGTCTTGTTCGAACTGTCGTTTTCACAATATTTCGATATTTCAGGGCGCGTACATCTTCAGAAACGCGACGTACGACACCGACCTGCTGGTGAAGCTGATGGCCAACATACACACCACCGACGACGGTTTCTGGAAATTCAATTTGAAAATGAGATCCCGCAACAAAACCGTCTCTGCGCCGAGCTTATATTCAGGATAATACAGATCAGGAGGAAAATTTGAATTGGATTCGATGAAGAGAAGAATTTGTGCGGGATCGAAGAAATATTCTATATTACCTCCATTTATTAAACTTGAGAGAGATGCCTAATAAACGTGTTTTGCCGATTATTACAAGCCTACTATTTCTTACTACTGAATTTCCTGCACGCATATATTGACATTTTAGAATTATCTGCTTAAAATTGACAATAATTGTGTGGATTCGATGCTAATAAATGAGCGAAGGTGAGCAAAACATGAATTGTCACGATTTTACAGTTTTCGGCTCCGTTTTGCCCATTCCGCGATTTAAATATATAAAACAAATTTTTTTACCATTTTTTTATTTTGTATGTTGTACAACATGTATGTATGGGTACGGGGATTCCGCGTGAGATAAAACGAATAAATAAAATTTCGAAAAATGCGCATCCAACATAAATATAGCTTGTACAATTTGAAAAAACATATGCCATTTATGGGAGAATACGACAATGGATAATTACGAGACAAAGGATACAATAAAAAGCGTTCAACATCAATATTAACAGCTTTTTTTTCTCTCACTTTAAAACTTAGTTGTTTCACTATAGCGCCGTTGCCCTTTATCAACACTTGTTTTTTTCCTGCTACAACAAGATATTAGTTACGAAACAATTACAATTGTGTTTCGTCAGTTTGAAATTGAGTTTCTGAGATTGGCTCTTAGGCTGGACATCTGTTGAGGGGTCCGAAATTTTTTTTTTTTTTTAATACGCGTTGACTGCGGCCTACATTTAAACCGACCGAGAGGAATTTCTAATATAAATAATACGATTTCAGTTATTATCGAGAAGCCTAAATCGGTCTTCGGATAATCGAACGGTTGTAAAATCGACCTCTTTATAATGTGTGACGTTTAAAGCGTTTTCCTATTAATTGAGCCGTAGCGAGGTTCACGTTCACCTACAAATATTATTTTTCAAAATAATAGGTAAAATCTGTAGTCGAATAAATTGATTTTAATTTAAAAATACATTTTCCTTCTAATTTATCCGTACAAAGCCTCAACAGATTCATTTATTATCAAATTCACGAAAATCGGCGCATAAATTGATATTTTAATAATTGTATTTTTCAATTATTGGGCTGGGAAAAAGTATCAGGATTTGTATCAGGAGAACATGAGATGCAAGGAGGTCGCTCGGTTTGAATTCGGTACAGGTCCTGCCCTCTGGTGGCGATTTCTGGAACTACTAGCGCCAGTGTCGATACTTCCCGTGCAGTGCAGCCCTCTGGTGGCGATTTCTGGAACTACTAGCGCCAGTGTCGATACTTCCCGTGCAGTGCAGCCCTCTGGTGGCGATTTCTGGAACTACTAGCGCCAGTGTCGATACTTCCCGTGCAGTGCAGCCCTCTGGTGGCGATTTCTGGAACTACTAGCGCCAGTGTCGATACTTCCCGTGCAGTGCAGCCCTCTGGTGGCGATTTCTGGAACTACTAGCGCCAGTGTCGATACTTCCCGTGCAGTGCAGCCCTCTGGTGGCGATTTCTGGAACTACTAGCGCCAGTGTCGATACTTCCGTGCAGTGCAGCCCTCTGGTGGCGATTTCTGGAACTACTAGCGCCAGTGTCGATACTTCCGTGCAGTGCAGCCCTCTGGTGGCGATTTCTGGAACTACTAGCGCCAGTGTCGATACTTCCCGTGCAGTGCAGCCCTCTGGTGGCGATTTCCCTAAGTGGTATCTCACTTAGGCCGACAATTTCAGCCGTCGTGGATAGTTCAGTTAATCTTTAAAGCCGCTTTATTGCGCGTTTTTCGGTTCGTCTTTTACCCGTTCCGAAAAACGGATCGGAGAATCTGCCGAATTTCGTGCGAAACAAAATTAAGTGCGCGGAATTGTATCGAATGTTGGCCGCGGCGTATGGTGAAGCTATGGTAAGGCCCCTGTAACTTTTATTCTTTCCAAAACTGAAAAGGCGCACGAAAGACGACGCTACGCTTCAATCGGGGAGATAAAAACGGCATCGAAGATGGAGCTTAACGAGATCACAAAAAATGAATTTATGAAGCGCTTCGAGGATTGGAAAAAACGTCGGCACAAGTGTATAATATCTGCTGGGGATCAATTTGAAGGGGACAAAATAGATATTCTCGAATAAATAAATAATTTTTGAAAAATCCCCGAAATTCGAGATACTTTTTCAACAGACCCCGTATATAATTAAACCCTTTGCACTCCGTCGTCCCCTCTGAGGGGACATTAAAATTTATTAGCGATTACGGGGAACCAAGTCATTTCTGGACAACTTTTTGAGACGTGCACGTTTCGCCGGATGTTGAAATTTGGCGCGAGACGTCGAATCGAAATATAGTCAAAATCACTGAGATATATAAAGAGACGTCGGCCAGTTTTGAGTTTCAAAGCTGAGCTAAGTCCGGTTCGAAGCGTCGAGCTGAGTGAGAAACAGACCTCGTTCCACGATAATTGATGCTTTTATCTTGTCTTGTTCGAACTGTCGTTTTCACAATATTTCCCGGGCCGATATTTCAGGGCGCGTACATCTTCAGAAACGCGACGTACGACACCGACCTGCTGGTGAAGCTGATGGCCAACATACACACCACCGACGACGGTTTCTGGAAATTCAATTTGAAAATGAGATCCCGCAACAAAACCGTCTCTGCGCCGAGCTTATATTCAGGATAATACAGATCAGGAGGAAAATTTGAATTGGATTCGATGAAGAGAAGAATTTGTGCGGGATCGAAGAAATATTCTATATTACCTCCATTTATTAAACTTGAGAGAGATGCCTAATAAACGTGTTTTTGCCGATTATTACAAGCCTAATATTTCTTACTACTGAATTTCCTGCACGCATATATTGACATTTTAGAATTATCTGCTTAAAATTGACAATAATTGTGTGGATTCGATGCTAATAAATGAGCGAAGGTGACCAAAACATGAATTGTCACGATTTTACAGTTTTCGGCTCCGTTTTTGCCCATTCCGCGATTTAAATATATAAAACAAATTTTTTTTACAATTTTTTATTTTGTATGTTGTACAACATGTATGTATGGGTACGGGATTCCGCGTGAGATAAAACGAATAAATAAAATTTCGAAAAATGAAACTTTTATACTCTATCGGTGTTACTCCAACATAAATATAGCTTGTACAATTTGAAAAAACATATGTCATTTATGGGAGAATACGACAATGGATAATTACGAGAAAAAGGATACAATAAAAAGCGTTCAACATCAATATTAACAGCTTTTTTTCTCTCACTTTAAAACTTAGTTGTTTCACTATAGCGCCGTTGCCCTTTATCAACACTTGTTTTTTTCCTGCTACAACAAGATATTAGTTACGAAACAATTACAATTGTGTTTCGTCAGTTTGAAATTGAGTTTCTGAGATTGGCTCTTAGGCTGGACATCTGTTGAGGGGTCCGAAATTTTTTATTTTTTTTTAATACGCGTTGACTGCGGCCTACATTCAAAACGACCGAGAGGAATTTCTATTATAAATAATACGATTTCAGTCATTTCAGTTATTATCGAGAAGCCTAAGTCGGTCTTCGGATAATCGAACGGTTGTAAAATCAGCCTCCTTATAATGTGTGACGTTTAAAGCGTTTTCCTATACGGCTCAATTTTGAGCCGTAGCGAGGTTCACGTTCACCTACAAATATTATTTTTCAAAATAACAGGTAAAATCTGTAGTCGAATAAATTGGTTTTTAATTTAAAAAATACATTTTCCCTTCTAATTTATCCGTACAAAGCCTCAACAGATTCATTTATTATCAAATTCACGAAAAATCGGCGCATAAATTGATATTTTAATAATTGGTATTTTTCAATTATTGGGCTGGGAAAAAGTATCAGGATTTGTATCAGGAGAACATGAGATGCAAGGAGGTCGCTCGGTTTGAATTCGGTACAGGTCCTGCCCTCTGGTGGCGATTTCTGGAACTACTAGCGCCAGTGTCGATACTTCCCGTGCAGTGCAGCCCTCTGGTGGCGATTTCTGGAACTACTAGCGCCAGTGTCGATACTTCCCGTGCAGTGCAGCCCTCTGGTGGCGATTTCTGGAACTACTAGCGCCAGTGTCGATACTTCCCGTGCAGTGCAGCCCTCTGGTGGCGATTTCTGGAACTACTAGCGCCAGTGTCGATACTTCCCGTGCAGTGCAGCCCTCTGGTGGCGATTTCTGGAACTACTAGCGCCAGTGTCGATACTTCCCGTGCAGTGCAGCCCTCTGGTGGCGATTTCTGGAACTACTAGCGCCAGTGTCGATACTTCCCGTGCAGTGCAGCCCTCTGGTGGCGATTTCTGGAACTACTAGCGCCAGTGTCGATACTTCCCGTGCAGTGCAGCCCTCTGGTGGCGATTTCTGGAACTACTAGCGCCAGTGTCGATACTTCCCGTGCAGTGCAGCCCTCTGGTGGCGATTTCTGGAACTACTAGCGCCAGTGTCGATACTTCCCGTGCAGTGCAGCCCTCTGGTGGCGATTTCTGGAACTACTAGCGCCAGTGTCGATACTTCCCGTGCAGTGCAGCCCTCTGGTGGCGATTTCCTCCTAAGTGGTATCTCACTTAGGCCGACAATTTCAGCCGTCGTGGATAGTTCAGTTAATCTTTTTAAAAAGCCGCTTTTCATTGCACGTTTTTTCGGTTCGTCTTTTACCCGTTCCGAAAAACGGATCGGAGAATCTGCCGAATTTCGTGCGAAAACAAAATTAAGTGCGCGGAATTGTATCGAATGTTGGCCGCGGCGTATGGTGAAGCTATGGTAAGGCCCCCTGTAACTTTTTATTCTTTCCAAAACTGAAAAGGCGCACGAAAAGACGACGCTACGCTTCAATCGGGGAGATAAAACGGCATCGAAGATGGAGCTTAACGAGATCACAAAAATGAATTTATGAAGCGCTTCGAGGATTGGAAAAAACGTCGGCACAAGTGTATAATATCTGCTGGGGATCAATTTGAAGGGGACAAAATAGATATTCTCGAATAAATAAATAATTTTGAAAATCCCCGAAATTCGAGATACTTT
Organism: Lethocerus indicus; assembly: GCA_019843655.1. Lineage (NCBI taxonomy): Eukaryota > Metazoa > Arthropoda > Insecta > Hemiptera > Belostomatidae > Lethocerus > Lethocerus indicus. The sequence goes on along the minus strand of JACDQD010000009.1, from coordinate 3,108,945 downwards.
TCAACAGACCCCGTATATAATTAAACCCTTTGCACTCCGTCGTCCCTCTGAGGGACATTAAAATTTATTAGCGATTACGGGGAACCAAGTCATTTCTGGACAACTTTTTGAGACGTGCACGTTTCGCCGGATGTTTTCTCTTGAAATTTGGCGCGAGACGTCGAATCGAAATATAGTCAAAATCACTGAGATATATAAAAGAGACGTCGGCCAGTTTTGAGTTTCAAAGCTGAGCTAAGTCCGGTTCGAAGCGTCGAGCTGAGTGAGAAACAGACCTCGTTCCACGATAATTGATGCTTTTATCTTGTCTTGTTCGAACTGTCGTTTTTCACAATATTTCCCGGGCCGATATTTCAGGGCGCGTACATCTTCAGAAACGCGACGTACGACACCGACCTGCTGGTGAAGCTGATGGCCAACATACACACCACCGACGACGGTTTCTGGAAATTCAATTTGAAAATGAGATCCCGCAACAAAAACCGTCTCTGCGCCGAGCTTATATTCAGGATAATACAGATCAGGAGGAAAATTTGAATTGGATTCGATGAAGAGAAGAATTTGTGCGGGATCGAAGAAATATTCTATATTACCTCCATTTATTAAACTTGAGAGAGATGCCTAATAAACGTGTTTTTGCCGATTATTACAAGCCTACTATTTCTTACTACTGAATTTCCTGCACGCATATATTGACATTTTAGAATTATCTGCTTAAAATTGACAATAATTGTGTGGATTCGATGCTAATAAATGAGCGAAGGTGAGCAAAACATGAATTGTCACGATTTTACAGTTTTCGGCTCCGTTTTGCCCATTCCGCGATTTAAATATATAAAACAAATTTTTTTACCATTTTTTATTTTGTATGTACAACATGTATGTATGGGTACGGGGATTCCGCGTGAGATAAAACGAATAAATAAAATTTCGAAAAAAATGCGCATCAATATAGCTTGTACAATTTGAAATAAACATATGTCATTTATGGGAGAATACGACAATGGATAATTACGAGAAAAAGGATACAAAAAAAGCGTTCAACATCAATATTAACAGCTTTTTTTCTCTCACTTTAAAACTTAGTTGTTTCACTATAGCGCCGTTGCCCTTTATCAACACTTGTTTTTTTCCTGCTACAACAAGATATTAGTTACGAAACAATTACAATTGTGTTTCGTCAGTTTGAAATTGAGTTTCTGAGATTGGCTCTTAGGCTGGACATCTGTTGAGGGGTCCGAAATTTTTTTATTTTTTTTTAATACGCGTTGACTGCGGCCTACATTCAAAACGACCGAGAGGAATTTCTAATATAAATAATACGATTTCAGTTATTATCGAGAAGCCTAAATCGGTCTTCGGATAATCGAACGGTTGTAAAATCGACCTCTTTATAATGTGTGACGTTTAAAGCGTTTTCCTATTAATTGAGCCGTAGCGAGGTTCACGTTCACCTACAAATATTATTTTTCAAAATAATAGGTAAAATCTGTAGTCGAATAAATTGATTTTTAATTTAAAAAATACATTTTCCCTTCTAATTTATCCGTACAAAGCCTCAACAGATTCATTTATTATCAAATTCACGAAAAATCGACGCATAAATTGATATTTTAATAATTGATATTTTTTCAATTATTGGGCTGGGAAAAAGTATCAGGATTTGTATCAGGAGAACATGAGATGCAAGGAGGTCGCTCGGTTTGAATTCGGTACAGGTCCTGCCCTCTGGTGGCGATTTCTGGAACTACTAGCGCCAGTGTCGATACTTCCCGTGCAGTGCAGCCCTCTGGTGGCGATTTCTGGAACTACTAGCGCCAGTGTCGATACTTCCCGTGCAGTGCAGCCCTCTGGTGGCGATTTCTGGAACTACTAGCGCCAGTGTCGATACTTCCCGTGCAGTGCAGCCCTCTGGTGGCGATTTCTGGAACTACTAGCGCCAGTGTCGATACTTCCCGTGCAGTGCAGCCCTCTGGTGGCGATTTCTGGAACTACTAGCGCCAGTGTCGATACTTCCCGTGCAGTGCAGCCCTCTGGTGGCGATTTCTGGAACTACTAGCGCCAGTGTCGATACTTCCCGTGCAGTGCAGCCCTCTGGTGGCGATTTCTGGAACTACTAGCGCCAGTGTCGATACTTCCCGTGCAGTGCAGCCCTCTGGTGGCGATTTCTGGAACTACTAGCGCCAGTGTCGATACTTCCCGTGCAGTGCAGCCCTCTGGTGGCGATTTCCTCCTAAGTGGTATCTCACTTAGGCCGACAATTTCAGCCGTCGTGGATAGTTCAGTTAATCTTTAAAGCCGCTTTTATTGCGCGTTTTTCGGTTCGTCTTTTACCCGTTCCGAAAAACGGATCGGAGAATCTGCCGAATTTCGTGCGAAAACAAAATTAAGTGCGCGGAATTGTATCGAATGTTGGCCGCGGCGTATGGTGAAGCTATGGTAAGGCCCCTGTAACTTTTTATTCTTTCCAAAACTGAAAAGGCGCACGAAAAGACGACGCTACGCTTCAATCGGGGAGATAAAAACGGCATCGAAGATGGAGCTTAACGAGATCACAAAAAATGAATTTATGAAGCGCTTCGAGGATTGGAAAAAACGTCGGCACAAGTGTATAATATCTGCTGGGGATCAATTTGAAGGGGACAAAATAGATATTCTCGAATAAATAAATAATTTTGAAAAATCCCCGAAATTCGAGATACTTTTTCAACAGACCCCGTATATAATTAAACCCTTTGCACTCCGTCGTCCCCTCTGAGGGGACATTAAAATTTATTAGCGATTACGGGGAACCAAGTCATTTCTGGACAACTTTTTGAGACGTGCACGTTTCGCCCGATGTTTTCTCTTGAAATGTGGCGCGAGACGTCGAATCGAAATATAGTCAAAATCACTGAGATATATAAAAGAGATGTCGGCGTGTTTTGAGTTTCAAAGCTGAGCTAAGTCCGGTTCGAAGCGTCGAGCTGAGTGAGAAACAGACCTCGTTCCACGATAATTGATGCTTTTATCTTGTCTTGTTCGAACTGTCGTTTTTCACAATATTTCCCGGGCCGATATTTCAGGGCGCGTACGACACCGACCTGCTGGTGAAGCTGATGGCCAACATACACACCACCGACGACGGTTTCTGGAAATTCAATTTGAAAATGAGATCCCGCAACAAAACCGTCTCTGCGCCGAGCTTATATTCAGGATAATACAGATCAGGAGGAAAATTTGAATTGATTCGATGAAGAGAAGAATTTGTGCGGGATCGAAGAAATATTCTATATTACCTCCATTTATTAAACTTGAGAGAGATGCCTAATAAACGTGTTTTGCCGATTATTACAAGCCTACTATTTCTTACTACTGAATTTCCTGCACGCATATATTGACATTTTAGAATTATCTGCTTAAAATTGACAATAATTGTGTGGATTCGATGCTAATAAATGAGCGAAGGTGAGCAAAACATGAATTGTCACGATTTTACAGTTTTCGGCTCCGTTTTGCCCATTCCGCGATTTAAATATATAAAACAAATTTTTTTACCATTTTTTATTTTGTATGTACAACATGTATGTATGGGTACGGGGATTCCGCGTGAGATAAAACGAATAAATAAAATTTCGAAAATGCGCGAAATCAGGTTTCTCCTCGTCGGTGTACTCCAACATAAATATAGCTTGTACAATTTGAAAAAACATATGTCATTTATGGGAGAATACGACAATGGATAATTACGAGACAAAGGATACAATAAAAGCGTTCAACATCAATATTAACAGCTTTTTCTCTCACTTTAAAACTTAGTTGTTTCACTATAGCGCCGTTGCCCTTTATCAACACTTGTTTTTTCCTGCTACAACAAGATATTAGTTACGAAACAATTACAATTGTGTTTCGTCAGTTTGAAATTGAGTTTCTGAGATTGGCTCTTAGGCTGGACATCTGTTGAGGGGTCCGAAATTTTTTTTTTTAATACGCGTTGACTGCGGCCTACATTCAAAACGACCGAGAGGAATTTCTATTATAAATAATACGATTTCAGTCATTTCAGTTATTATCGAGAAGCCTAAGTCGGTCTTCGGATAATCGAACGGTTGTAAAATCAGCCTCCTTATAATGTGTGACGTTTAAAGCGTTTCCCTATTAATTTTGAGCCGTAGCGAGGTTCACGTTCACCTACAAATATTATTTTTCAAAATAATGGGGTAAAATCTGTAGTCGAATAAATTGGTTTTAATTTAAAAATACATTTTCCTTCTAATTTATCCGTACAAAGCCTCAACAGATTCATTTATTATCAAATTCACGAAAAATCGGCGCATAAATTGATATTTTAATAATTGGTATTTTTCAATTATTGGGCTGGGAAAAAGTATCAGGATTTGTATCAGGAGAACATGAGATGCAAGGAGGTCGCTCGGTTTGAATTCGGTACAGGTCCTGCCCTCTGGTGGCGATTTCTGGAACTACTAGCGCCAGTGTCGATACTTCCCGTGCAGTGCAGCCCTCTGGTGGCGATTTCTGGAACTACTAGCGCCAGTGTCGATACTTCCCGTGCAGTGCAGCCCTCTGGTGGCGATTTCTGGAACTACTAGCGCCAGTGTCGATACTTCCCGTGCAGTGCAGCCCTCTGGTGGCGATTTCTGGAACTACTAGCGCCAGTGTCGATACTTCCCGTGCAGTGCAGCCCTCTGGTGGCGATTTCTGGAACTACTAGCGCCAGTGTCGATACTTCCCGTGCAGTGCAGCCCTCTGGTGGCGATTTCTGGAACTACTAGCGCCAGTGTCGATACTTCCCGTGCAGTGCAGCCCTCTGGTGGCGATTTCTGGAACTACTAGCGCCAGTATCGAGACTTCCGTGCAGTGCAGCCCTCTGGTGGCGATTTCTGGAACTACTAGCGCCAGTGTCGATACTTCCCGTGCAGTGCAGCCCTCTGGTGGCGATTTCTGGAACTACTAGCGCCAGTGTCGATACTTCCCGTGCAGTGCAGCCCTCTGGTGGCGATTTCTGGAACTACTAGCGCCAGTGTCGATACTTCCCGTGCAGTGCTGCCCTCTGGTGGCTATTTATGGAACTAATAGCTACAGTTTTGTAGAGGAGAAGGAGCTCTATCGAATGAATATTATACACTTTTTCAAACAGCAAAAAATCGTTGTAAAACAAAGAAAATATATAAACGCTACGAAATTATTTCCCAACCCAATATTATAATTTAATAATTCACATTAAAGCTTTTTTGAACTAATATAAAAGGACCCAACGGATATCGTACATTAATGTTTCCCTTTCTCAGATATCTAATTATATTTATATTAGAACTTAATAATTAAAAGTTTTTCATTACATTGATTAAAAAGAAGTGCCAAAAGTTATCTTACAGTAATAATTCCCTTTCTCAGACATATTTAGGACTATTTTCTCATTCCATTCAAGATTACAAACTATGTATGCATTGAGATACAAGCAATAAATAGTAAAATATGATTGTAGAGATAATGATAATAATAGGGATGCCGATTTTGTTTATTCAGATATTGGTAGAACTATGAATGTAGTGTACCCTCCAGTACTGTAATAAACATATCTTTAATTACAATTTACGCTTTCCTATTGATATGAACTTCAGCTAGTTAAAAATAATAATAGTTATCATAGAATAACTAACTCTTCTAACAGACTCTGTTTCGTTCATTATTCGTCGGCATTCCGGAAAGTGTTCTTCTTTCGATGGAAAAACTGGAAACCGGTCTAGCTTAAAATCAAGTACACGGGCGGTAGCGATATATATATAACAGATATTATGTTACTAGGTGACATCTTTTACAGTTGGACAGATTAAGGTCACGACCTTAATATTTACCTCGATCGCGCTCAGGATACAATAAAGATCTAGATAAAACGGGTAATTGGAAGTGACCTCCGGGCAGTATAACACTCGTTCATTTCAATAATGAGTTCAAAAGGTCACCGTTAATGGAATATCGATAGTGTTACGTTCGATCCTTCACAATTTAATATATTAATATATTATTTCGAATTTATGTATTAAAATAATGCATCTGCAATGTACTAAAATAATACTTTGCATGAATTATACTTACAGGTATATACGAGGCCAACCACCGGGGAGTAGCCGGTAGCCAACGTCCAGACTGGTCCTCAGTGCAAAGGGTTAATAAAAGATAAAATATAACAACTGAAGAGAATCGCGTGTAAATTAGAAAAGCAGAAAAATTGTTTTTTTTTTAACTCGTTCGCTACCAACCGTCACATATATGTGACACAGCTTTTTTTTACCACAGCCCAAGATGTCACACATATGTGACAGATATTTTTGCACAATTTACAAAGGCATGTTTGAACATTTTTAGTATTGAACAAAATTGTTAAGTTCTAAAAGTGTAAACTGTACGAAGTTTGTACTCGGTCAGCTCTCGCATTAGATTATTTAGAGTCTTTATAACAGTCGAATAGGTCGTTTTAGCGGGGTCAGTGAAATTAACGGGCAATAAGTTAAATTTTTGAAATTGTTACGTAAATAGCTAGATATCAGCGAGCTGTAAAAATTATTATTACATTTAATATTTTTTAACAGAAACATATATCTCGACAAGATGACGAATTTTCGTAAAATAAAATTAATTTCGTATCGATAAATTGTATTTATATTTTTTTGTCCCTATAATCAATTTCTTCTAATTTAATGCGACACATATATGTGACACGTGGGCTACAGCGTTCAGTTTTTATCTATAGCCCTGCGTCACATATTTGTGTCAGTTTAAAAGAATGCTTATTTTACTTTTTTAGACTGTTCTAAACATACACAGGAAAAAATTGTTCCAATTGATTTTATATAATCGCGAAAAAAATCTTGGGCTACGGTGGATGTTTTCTGCAGAAGACCCCGGTAGCGGACCGGTTAAACGATATCTCGTTTTTTTTATATATTTTTATTTCTGAGTGAAATGCCATCGCAAATACGATGGAGGAAGTATGCACATTATGCTATTGTGATTTAGGCGGTGTTATTGTGATGTACTCCGACCCTGGAAAAGGTAACGGGACGCTGAGAATTATAGACGGTAGATTAGTATCGCATTTAGATAGGATCGGGCGTATTTAGTGAATACGGCGCGGAGTGTGGCCCTTACGCGCGGCGCGCACGCCCTGCGGGTCTTGCCTAAGCGCACGGCGTTCGTCCCCGGTTATAAAACAGGAACCGATATTCGGTCTGCCGGCATTCGGTATCATATTTTATCACAGTCCATACGCGCCACGTCAGATAGAGTAGTTTTTTTTCCATTTATTGGTGTAGTCACAACTACAATTTTTTTTTATATTGTATCCAGTGACAGTGCTCTGACTTTACACTTAGTCGGGTCTTAGGGAAATCGCGTGGCCGTCTCAGCTTTAGGACGGGATTTTCGGAGAAGGTGAAGAGGGAGGAAAGTTGTCCAATTAAGGGATCGGAACTGAAGGATTTATACCTGGAAACCCGCTAATTCTCGAACTAACTGGACTTTTAGGCCATTGCGGATTATTCCTTTCGAGACTTAGGGTGGGGCTTTGGTAATTTTTCGAAGGATTACGGATTGCGAGGATTGGAGTCTATAAGAGTTCGATTCCTTAGGCCCAAATAGGTTTCGGTAGGCGATTGTAAATTAATAATCTGTTCGATAGCTATAGTTTTGATCTGTAGTCGAGCAGTAATTTCAGTCTTGTATTTGGGTTCCGTGTCAATCTTCTGTCTAAGAGTAGTCCCAAGTAGCGCACTCGATTTTCAATAGCAAGTTGGGACCGGGTTCAGGAAAACGGGAGGACAAATTGCACTTCTCAGGTAAAATTAACGCGAATACTTTTTCGGCAATTGAACTTAATCCTCCATTTTCTACGAGGGAGAGACAGAGAGTAGTTGAACCCGTGATTAAAGACAGACTCTACGCTATAAGTGGTTCAAAGCGCGGACTATTTCGAACCATATAGCACCGGATAAATTTCGATTTTATTAAAGCATTAACAGAACTCGATTTGTAGTAAGGATGGTATATTTATTTCCGCTGTTATTTTTCTCCCTCCCGCGCGATCAAAATTCCAAGGTGCGTAAAACGCGTAGAAGTTTCAAATTCGACTTAATTCTAAACGATACATTAAATATTTTTTTTCAATGAATATCATCAGATGCAGGCGAACAACGTAGTCCAGTTCGAATCTTACGGCAACTGTCCCGGAATAAGAAGGCTGGGGTACGTAAACAGCGTACTTATACGCGAGGTCAGAGACGGGACGCAGTACATCGATTTAGATATATACGTACCGATTACGCTGAGGCGTCCTACAGTAAGTAGACCGACTACTTTAGTGTATATTAAAAGTAATTTGTCTTTTACCGGCTCGAGTTTACACCGATTTCTAAGTTCGATATGTCCGTAACGCCTGTAATTCTACAATATAGGAAGCATCCCGTCAGCACTGTTATCTCTCAATATATTAACATACTATTGGAATACTATGGATGCTACTGTTGGAATTATAATCTAGTAAAACTCAGCGCGAAGTAAACGAGTGGATATACTAAAAAATTACTAATAGTTCTAATGATATCTAAATAATTTAACTTGTATTCCATTTATCAAAAAAAAACAGATTTCGGTTTTTGGCCCATAACTCCCGTCCTATTGAAGATAGAAGGGAAAACTCGGTCGCTTTTTGTAGCCCTTGGAGAGGCCTAACTGCACACCCAATCTCAGCCCTGTACGATCAAAAAAACCGATTTCGGTTTTTGGCCCATAACTCCCGTCCTATTGAAGATAGACTGATTGCGAAACGCTTAAGGATTAATTGGCCAATTGGGCCCCATCATTACCCTTTTTTAAACTCTTCAATAATCGCCGTTATTGTGTCACTCTCCAACTTCAAAGGGTGGCCTGTCAATTGCCTGCCATATATTATGTGTGAGAGTCGCGCGGCCCAACATTAGCAGTGAATATAACATATTTTTCCAGTTGGTAATCGATATTGAAAAATGCGATTCGGACGATGAGAAAAACGATTGCCAATTTGTGAGGAGAATTCCGGCGATCGATCTGTGCAGCGTCTTCCAGTCGGGAAATGAATTTTTTACTCCGTTCATCGAAGCCGCATCTCCGACGTTGGACTGTCCACTGAGCAGGGTAATTATATACATATATAAAAAAATACGTTCCTCCGATGCGATTTACAAAAAATAGAAATGGAAAATATTTCATGTTAACTTGAACTGAAAAATACGGGAAAAAACGACCGGCGAGTTTCGGCGTATAATTGAAAATGAAATGATCTTTCTCTAAGGGTTCCGAAAGGAGACGATTGAACAGTGCCCGTATTAGACAGGCGTCGGCTTCTCGCCATCGAAATTAGCATTCAGAAAATTACTGAGGACTCTATCGACGTGTATATTTCAAGTTTAACATACCCGTTTTTGTGGTCTGCGAGGGGTTGGAATACCGCAGGTTCGTGGCGTTTCTGTCTCCTCTCGCCGGTTTGGTCTTTTGCTAGACCGGTTTCGGCCGCTCGCCGTCTTCAGTAGCGGCTGTTAGTCACTTTTGGCTTGAAACCGGTCTAGCAAAAGACCAGATCAGCGAGAGGAGACAGAAACACCACAAACCTACAGTATATTTCAAGCTTTAGCAGGTCCGGTAAATAAATAAACCGCGTAAGATTTTCTGTGGAATACAAAAGATATCAGTAGAACACTTGATCGGATTAACACTTCAATTTCACTTGAAGTTGATCAATTGAAATTCGCAACTGTAACCTGAAACCTCCAGTGATTGAAGCGACGCGGCGTTAAGGTTTTTTTTACGATTTTTTAAAATTCATTTCTGTAGTTCCTTCCCGTATAAAATTGCAGTAGTTAGAGGCCCCCGAGACCAGTTGCTGGACGGCCGCATATAACGAGCGGGTTCCGGGAAAAGGGATAATTGTGAATTCATTTCTAATTCAACTCGGATTCACTTCCCCCGGACTCTGAAACATCATTTTTCACTAGAAATTCGGCAGGCATTTCAACAAGTATTCGGTCATTCGATTACTGTTCCAATAGAAATTATCCCATATCGTAAATAATTTCTGACTACCGTATAGACGGCTTAGTATAATTTCAGCGCAGTTTCTGTTTCTACAGGGCACCTACCTGTTCAGAAACGCGACGTACGACTACAGGGCGTTGGCTGGGGCCGTAGATCTGCTACCGGCTACCGTCACCGGCCGCTGGAAAATAAATCTGAAACTGAAAGCGAGCTTCATTAGCATCATGTGCGCACAGGCCCTGTTGTCGATAAAGAGGAACGGGGGATTGTTCTCGAACTGGAGCTCGAGGAAAATATTAAAGAATCATTAATACAACAATTGCAGTTTCATTTATACAGATAGGAACCAAACATCCATTTCGAGTAATAATCGTTTCAAACAAAAATTTAAGATTTCAGAAACTAAAATGTTTGGAGCGCACTACTACAGCTTGTGGATTGGAGAGTTGATAAAGAACTGAAGTTCGTTGGGTGCACATGCACCGATTAACCGGGTCACTAAAAATAAACTTTTTTCAATAAATGTTGGTTCGACAGGATATTTTTATGATCGTAAATACACAACAGGTATAATACAGATAGGATAAACCGACAAACTAGCGCCCCCCTGAGGGTGGTGCGGAAATGTACTTAACTAAAGTTCGTCGGGTCCACTTGCACCGATAAACTAGCGCCCCCTGAGGGTGGTGCGGAAATGTACTTAACTAAAGTTCGTCGGGTGCACTTGCACCGATAAACTAGCGCCCCCCTGAGGGTGGTGCGGAAATGCACTTAACTAAGGTTCGTCGGGTCCACTTGCACCGATAAACTTAATAAACTAGCGCCCCTGAGGGTGGTGCGGAAATGTACTTAACTAAAGTTCGTCGGGTCCACTTGGATTAACTAGGTCACTGAAAATAAAAATAGATTCGATGAAAAATTTAATTATCACATCGTTCGCTTCCGCAAAATGATCGAATTTCCGTCGTGCGACTGTTCGACCTTCCCATCTGTCATCGTGTGAACGCATCAGTCCTTTTGAACTTAATTAATTGCAGACAGCAGAACGAATCACTTCGCGGAAATATTACTCTATGTACATATATACAGAGCCATCATAGTCCGCAGGGCTAAACGCCAACCTTATTAACTATAATTGTATTATTGATGTGGCGTATTATCGGCGCATTATTGGCGCATTTTATAACAATTTTGATATCATAAAATGGCGGACGGACATTGAACATTGAACAAACTGCTTAGACTTAGATATGTTTATTCGGCCTTTGTTATTGGGCCGTTCGATGGTTCGGCGGCCTCTATTCGAAGAAGTAATAAGTTGGCGGTCGAATTACGCGCCCGAAGAGCTTTGTGCGTAGGAGGCCTGATTTGAACCGTATAACCCATTCAATATGTCATATGGAATTACTAGACTGTACTGTGCCGTCGCACCGGGCTGGCCGTAAAATTTGCTGTACGGTGTTACTGTACCGGGTTGGCCCTGGTTGGGATTTTGGTCGTTAGTTAGCACTTAATCGACAACTGTACGGTTGTTTCGAAGTGGACTGACCGTAAGTATGGAATTGGTTCAAATTACCTAATCCTTGAACATTTGTAGTACTGTAAGAGGGACTGTACCGGGTTGGCCGTAAACATAGGCTGGTTGAGATTTGAACGTTAGTTAGCACTTGATCGACAGCACTGTACGGTTGTGTCGAAGCAGGCTGTCCAGAAGCGTACAATTGGCCCAAACCGTTAGCACTTATTTGATCGGCACTGCTGTACGGTGTTACTGTACCGGGTTGCCCGTAAACATAAGGCTGGTTGGGATTTTGAGCATTAGTTAGCACAGAACTGTACGGTTGTGTGGACGCGGGCTCACCTGAAGTGTACAATTGACTCAAAGCGTCATCAGCGCCGCTCGTTCGAAATGTTGTACGGTGTTACGGAAGCGGGCTGGCCGTAAGAATAAAACTGAGCTGGATTTTGACTGTACGTTTGGATCAGACCGACTGAATCGTACGGCTGTGTCGAAGTCTGAAGCGTACAGTTGGCTCAAGGCGTTAGTACTTGTTGGATTGGGACTGCTGTACGATGTATCTGTACCCGTTAACGTAAGGCTGGTTTGGATTTTGAGCGTCGGTTAGCAGCCCGACCGCTCTGTACTCGAAGCTGAAGGGTTCAACTCAGTACTGCGTGAAGTCATAAGGCCGGTTCCGGTTTTCAGGATAGCTTAGCCGTTCAACCTCGAGGTTGGGTGGTATCGAACTGTAAGTTCTGTCCTCTGCTCGTCGGAAGAGCTGTACGTTGACCGTTTTGAGCGTACGCTCGCGATTGGCATTACTTTGCGTGTTTGGATCGCTGTGCGTTGTTATCGGAACTTTGACGTACGTTCGCTCCTGCGTACGTGCTGCTGTTAGCGTCCAGCTTGTTCAGGATTGCCTATTATTGGATAAGTTCAGTTTGGCGTCAGTCTCCTTTGTCCTGTTGGAGACGTACGAGGTCCCCGCCGAGGATTTGCCAGGAGAGCTTTGTTCTTGTGCTGTTCGGGCATCATCATCTAGGACGTCCTGCGCAGGACCTCCAGGTTGTACATCTTCCGTATACTACGGGACGCGGGATCGTAGTATCCATCGGCGAAGGCCTGTTCTATCGTGGTTGGGCGACAAGGAATCGTAATTCCAGTATCCTGCAGGTTTGGAGCGGAGTGGAGGGCTAGCGCCATGCTGCAGCCCGAAAGTAAGGACGTACTGAAGGTATACGGATCGTTTTCCCAGATCCTCCTTCGATTCCTTTGCCTCTTTCGGTTCTGCCGCAACCGTAATCAACGCGACCGTGATTAATATTATTAGCGGCTGCAACATTTATAAAGAAAGACGGTTAGAACGTTCAGACTTTTAGGTCGTGTCGTATCATACAAAATTTTAACGTTTTCAGGTTACAGTGGACCAAATCTAATATCAGTTTTCGACTTGCACAATTGAGCTAATGGAGACCGGAGTGGCTTCTTTGTTGGGGTAAACAAGACCTCTATTTTCTGCCTCCCCTCTCGACATTTCCATAATGAAGCGTACAATGTGTTCTGACTGCTACTTACTGACGCATGTTACTGTAGAGAAAACCGTATTCCGAAGTATGAAGAGATGCTGTAAAGAACAAAGCCATAACGAGCGAGGATTGAAGCGCCACATATTTAAATCTCGTTTGACTGTATCGCTCGCGGAACTTTAACAATACAAAGGCCCGGAAAATATCGATGCGTTTCTCAGCCTGCATCGCGAGAGTTTTTCACGGTATACTTAGCCGGAAGCGGACTCCTGATGACCCTGCTGGCCGGAGGCGATTGTCGGTCTGATTGGACGAAAATTGAAGCTTATATATATAGAACGAATCACCGCGTTGTAATGAGGTTGCCTGGGGAAGTAAAACATAGGAACATGGCATTGAATAATTAATTACAATTTCAAGTTTAAGGTCCGTTTTGATTGGAATCACAAGCGACTTCGTGTACATTCTCAACAGTGTGATGTCCAATCATTATTTCGTGGAATGGGTCTCGTGAGAAACATAAAATTCCCTTTCGGAAATGGCCACTTAATTACCGACCACATTTTATCCAGGAATTCCAGTAACTGTTTGAAATTGAATAGCAAGATTTGGTTATTCGTAATGCGCCCGGTTTATGAAAATTTGTTATTGCTGAAAGGAATTAACCCAGTTTGTACTCCCGGTTTGGGTTCTGCCCATCGCCATGAGCATTCTGTCGCCAAAAATGGTGTCTCTAATTATCCTCAACTTTAAGTTGGTTTAATTATCCACGTTTTAATTTTTCGTTTTTTCTTCGATTGTGTCCCTATTCCCCCCCAAGTCGCCCGCTCCTTCGCCATTTCAGCCCGGCACCTTCAATGGGAGTGGGTTTTTTCGATGTTCCCATTTCACCGCCCATTCGGGTCACGTACGCTGTATTCGTAGTTCGACTCAGAGCAATTATATTTACAAGTTTTCGCGTGTTTTGAACCTATGTTATTCTATTATATGTATAATAGTGTAATGGAAACGTTTAATTTATTCTTTCTTAGTGGTCCTCCGAGACAGACAGGTTTTACGCCTTCTCGCCATCGTCAGTATTCAATCAGTAATATTGTCAGAGCGCTACGGTTGATTGGAACTGCTACTGGTCGAGAAACGAAAACCAGTCTAACGTAAATTTCTTTTGTAAGTAATATGCATTAGTAATGAAATATTGACACCTCTGTACTCTGTCGTATACCAGGTAAGATTAAATTGTACATATTTTATTTGTTTATGAACAAACGGCAAGTCGATAAGTTATTTACGATTTGGCGCGAATAATTTATAGACTGTTTAATTTCAGGTTACTTACGTTACGGAGTGTCAAAAAGTGTAAAAAGAAACAAGACCAGCCATTATCGGGATTGGATGGCCTCAAAATCATACAGTTGAATAACATAAATTTGGCATCGGCGTTTAAGTGCTTGAGTAAAAGTGCTTAAAAATTGAGTGGTATTTAATGGGCTCTGGCCGGCCGCCGGCGCTACTGCACTTCCTCGAAATTGCGCAATAGGAAACGATAACGTTTATAACGGGACGTAAAAAAAACCATCTTCGAAATTCGACCGGTCTTCGATTTTTTCGATGCTTCGATCGTTTTTTCACGGATCCAGTTTTTCGCCCGATCGGAGAAAGGCCCGATATAACTTTCCAAATATTAACTCTCCCCCCCCCCCCGTCCTTCGCCAGCTCTTAATTGTACTGAAAATCGCGCTCAGAGGAGACACGCCGCACCGTCGACTGTGTAGACCGGTTTCGGCCACTATTCGGCCTTAGATTAGCATTGAATTCGCTAATGGATGTCTAGGCCCGTTTGGCTAACCAATAATTCTTGTTCGAGTGGATTGGACTCGATTCAACCTTACCTAACTTGATTATCAAGCCAAAACATTGGAGTAGGCCTTCGGAAGGGCAGATTTTTAGGGTTTTTCACTTCATTCTCTCGCCCGGTTGTCATCAGATTTGCTCACACTGGTAAAATTAACTAAATTCATTGCTGCTCATCGTGGGCTCATTATTCCCGTTGTGGGTCCACAAAGATCTTAAATAAATAGACAGAAATAGTAAAATAATATTCCTGTAATAGTATTAGTTAATATCGAAACAAAATTAATTTTCAATTTTTTTCAGTCCTCATTTCTCCTAAAATATAGGCCCGGAGTTGTTTCAAACTGAGCCCTTTCTTTCCACGAAGTATTTCTTCGACAGAGCGTCTTTTAACCATTTTTCAACTATAGATAAAGTCATCATCCGGATCTTTATTAAACCCAAAGCGCTATAAAATTCATTCGGACATTTCTGGACTCTAGTCTCCGATCAAGCCCTTCTTAGTACAATAGATTACATGTAAATATATAAACAGTGTTAGGAACTTTTAATTAATGAAAGGACCGGCTAATGTTGTCTTTTCGTGCAGCAATTCGGGTGTGTATTTAGGCAAAACGGAATAAAAATTATTTTTTCATAAATTATTATTGTAATTTGTACGTTTGTGTCTCGGCTACCGGACACCGTAAATCGAATTTCCCGAGGATTATTAATAGCAATGACAAAACCGTTTTCTTTGTAAATGACGAAACAAATATTTTAAAATAACTTTAAAAAAATCTCAGTGGAGAGAGTATTCATTCATAGCATTTCCTAGTAACGGTCGCTTTCATTTCGTGTACCGTCCCCCGTTTTTTGTCCGATTCCACCTATCGTTTAATATTACATATCTTGAAAAGTTGGCGATCGACGCTATATAAGCCTTTCTTTTTAATTCCATTTTAATTTCCCGACCGATAATAATCACGAGACTCCGATCGATATGACAGTAATTAGTCGTATTAATTCCGATTTCGAAAATAAGTGCCGCTAAATGGATATAGGAGAGGAAAGGAAGAACCAAAATGACGACGGTCATTTACAATTAACATTTTATTATAAAAAGTAACAAAAATTTATAAACAAATATTTACAGAGGGCGATTTATAAGACGCGGAAACATAATTCACGTCGTGAATCCGACGGATTCGTCCTTGGCAACAACGAATAACTGTTTTTTTTGGGACTAATTCCTGGGAGATTTACCGTAGTAGAAATTGGAGTAGCTTCGGCCGACGAGGGGTTTGGGCGATGGGGGCCGAAGTGGTGGTTGTGGCGTGGGGTGGGGTGGATTGGGGGCGGTTTCGTCGGGGAGACCTCCCGCTTGGCGGCCGCCGTCTTGGTTTCGGCCGCCTTGGCGAAGGGCCTGAGAGCGGCCTCCACCCGCTGGAGGGCCGAGGCCACGCCGAAAGCGGCCGAGGCGGCCTCCTCCAGGGTCGACTCCCCGGGCAGTTTGAAATCGGCCTCCTTCTCCTGGAGGGGGAGGGAAATTCTGCTCGGCTGCGGTCGGGGAGCGGTGGCCGGCGTGGGGGGCGGCACGCTCTCGTCATTGGCGACCGGCCGCTTGTAGGCGGGCTGGAGGGTGCCGAGGCGGTAGAGGAGGGCGGTGGCCGGTATGAGGAGGGTGTGGCCGGTGTAGGTGGCTGGGGCGGGCCGCCTGGATGGAGGCGCCGGCCCGCGTGAGGCCGTGGGCGACGTGGGCGGCGAGGGCGGCCGCGGGGCTGATGGCGGCGTGGGCCCGTGTGAGGCCGTGGGCGGCGTGGGCGGCGAGGGCGGCCGCCGGCCTGAGCGACGCCTGGGCCCTGTTCAGGCCCTGTACGGCCACCGCCGCCGCCGAGGCCACCTCCCGCGCCCTCGCGCCGCCCTCCAGGCCCGCCGCCCCACTCTCACCGGCAGGGTAGTAGGCCTGCGTCTGTAACGCGGCGTAAGCTTGTTGGCCGCCGGGCGCCGAGGGCCGGTAATAGAGCTGAGCCTGGTGTTCGGAGGACGCGAGTCCTACGGCCGGATAGAGGCCTTCCGTGAGGCCTTGTCGGGATGCGTAAGCTGAGGGGTAGTAGCTCTGACCTCCGAGTACGGCGGGAGCGAGCCCTAGGGCCGGCCCCTGGACTTGATAGTGCCCTTCGATCTGGCCCTGTTGGTGGAGTGGCGGCGACGGGGTGACCTGGGCCGGGTAGTAGGCCTGGGCGCTATTTTCCGCTAGGGCGGGCCCTAAAGCGGGTTCCTGGAGCCGATAGTGGGCTTGTTGCGGGACGAGCGCTGAGGGCTCGACGACGGTTTGTAGTTGGGGGGCGGCCGTGGCCACCACTACCTGAGCCTCGTACTGGACGGGGGGCCGGGCGTAGGCTCGGGCCTGGGCCAGGGTATGGGCGGCGGAGGCGGCGCTCCGGTGCACGGCCTGCTTGGCCCTGTGGAGGCTGTGGGCGGCGGTGGCCGCCAGCGACACTGCGGGCCGGATGGCCTCCTGTACGTGGCCCAGGCTGTGGGCGGCCTCCGCGATCAGCGAGACCGCCGGCTTGAGCGAGGCGTGGGCCCTGTCCAGGGCCTGTGCGGCGTTCAGGGTGTAGGTGGCCGCCGGCTGGAGGGCCACGTGGGCCCTGTGCAGGCCCAGCACAGCGTTCTCCGCCAGAGACTCCGCGCTCCCGTAAGGTCCGGACACGTGTGTCGTGTGGGCGTTCGGGTGGGACGACTCGTAGCCGGCCTGGTAAATAGCGGCGTCCGCGACTGGAGGCGCCACAGTGCTGTAGACTGGTGGTGCCGCACTACTATAGACTGTGGGAGCCGCTGTGCTATAGACGACGGGAGCCGCTGTGCTGTAGACCGGGGCGTGGGTGGCACCGTAAGCTAACTCCTGATGGCCGCCGTACAAATGTCGCTTGCCTTTTTCCGCCTTAATGTCTTCTTTCGTCCATACCGCCGATACGGAAATCCCGAAGAGAAGGAAGAATACGACCTGTAAGAATCAGAATTCCACTTCACTATTCGGATAAGACGCGATCTAAATATGGCCTTGTCTTAGAATGTGCCATTTCCGTAATTCTTCTGAACTACATCACCGGTAGCGCCGTGATAAAACCCAACCGGAAGTTAGTCATAATATAATTAGGAGTTTTAAATTCCAGTTTATGGTTTGGTCTAAATACGCATAAAAACATCGTCTGTTTCTACTCGCTAAGCGAAAAGGTCAAACCGGTCTAGAATAGAGTGGATCGGAAGAATAGACATTCGAGAGCCTCCTATTTGTATACCTTTATGCAAAAATATAAAATGCTTCGTAGTGCCGTAATCTGTATTACGGGAAATAGAATCGATCCTCGGCTTGATAAATATTTCATTTCAACTGAACTTACGGTATACTTCATGGCGTTAGACCTGCTGTATCCTCTTGGAAGGGGTCAGGAAATCGGTTTGATGTTGGTCGGGCCGCCCCTACTTTATATAGGGGCCAGCTCCCACTCCCCGTTACATATCACCCTCGCTTACGCAATATCAGATACGGGCAAAAACCCTCGAAATGTTCATCTTTTCCACCTTCCTTATAAGTTACAGCACGCCCCTAACCAAATTACTGTACAGAAATATTTGCACAATACCATTTTCAAATAGGCGCCCTTTAAGAAAATTAATAACTTATTCGTAGTCGCGTTATGATTTTCAGATAATTGCAATACTAAAATAACATTGTTTTTGTAGTAAATTACTCCTTACTTTATTATAAAGGAAACAATATATTCCCTGTAAGCGTTCGCTGTATTTCTATTGTGGTACTGCCTTATTAAGGTGAAGAGTTGGCGTTGTGAGTCATGCGATACACTGATTCTCCACTCGACCACTCGGCCGTAATAAGGTTTCGTCTTCTCGCCATCTTTAGTAGCAAACCATCAGCGCGAGTGTTGAAAAAAATTAACTGTTAACAGTTTAACAAATAAATAATTTTATTCGCCTTTATCGTCCAACAATTACCGATTATAAATTATTTTAATATCGTTAGTTTAATGTTTTAATTATATGTAAAAATTCAATAAGCATTACCTTAATCTAAGCTCTTTTCGGTTTCTTACAATTATGTTTCTGGTTTTTCATAATCGAAAATGGCATTCCGCCATTAATGTAGTGAGATATTCAAACTTGTAAACATGAACAATTGAGCGAAAGTTCTCACAGAATGCTTTATGGGGCTTAACTGTGATCAATGATATATTATTGAAGAAGTGGCGTATTTTTCAAATGCGATTGTTGCCTTTGAACTTCATAGCGGGCAACGCGGTATCTTTTTCCTCGTGTACTGTTTATTTCGCGTTACCAATTTCGGCTTCTCGCCATCTATGGTAAATGACCGATTTGGTACAATAACACTAGAAGGGAGATGATTGGGCACCGAATGTACCGCATCTTTCGTAGACCGGTTTCGGTATAATACCGTACTTCATAGCTGAAGAATCGAAAACAATCAAGCGAAATGATATTCCAAACTCACTAAGACGTTCATCATATATCTGCAATTGTACATTACTTTATTGAAGAACGGTTGGAATCGTTCTGAATTGTAATAATTATTACGCTATTTTCCGATTAAATTAAATACCGGTCTGACGGGAGGCGGATGAGAGTAGAATGTTTTTGTCCGTCCCAGTTGTGCGAGCGCCATTATTTCGGTGAAAGTGGATGAAAGTACAAGTCGGATTTAAAATAACTGGTTGTGCCCCGGGGCCCGCCGGCTCGCCAGAGTTTATCGATCTTCGGATGAACCGGTTCCAGGAGTTCATTCACTCGGTTGGTGGGCGTCACCGCCTAATCACTGGAGGTCACTAACGTACACCCTCATCGTATTGCGGTATCATCACCTGCGATTGATATTCCGCCGGTCACCTCCCGCCGGTTAATTTCACTCGTATAGAAAGTCAATTAAAAGAAAAGTTTACTTCTCGGTAACTGCGCCCTTTACTGTACAGTTTTTGTACAGAACCTGGTCTAGCTCTAGACCGGGCAGGCGAGTGAAGAATGAAATTGCGAGATTGCGAAGGCAAATTTCAGATATTTTACAGTAGTAAATTCTCGATCTTTCGCTAGAACGGTTTCGGCTGGAAGCCATCTCTTTGACGGGAGGAGCCAGAAGAAAAGAGGAAACAGTAGAGGGAACAATAGACGAAAGTATCGTATTAATAATAGTTTATTAAAAAAATAAAATACCCGCATTTACATGTATAGAATATTTCGCCAACTCCTATAAAAAGTAATAAGTTTTACGCCGTCGAATCCAAGTTGTCTCCATCCGTGTTCGGTACGTCCGGTATAGGTGGGCCGGCAAGAGGGTCTACCACCAGCGGGGGGCATAGTGGTGGGCCACGTAGTTGTGGTGGCCGACCAGGAGGGCCGGGGACGACAAGAGGGAGCTGGAGAGGGCAGGTGGACGGTGGTGAGGGCCGGCCGGAGTACAGCATGGCTGGCGTCTATAGAAGAGTGGGCCCGGGCCTGGATGGCCTGTGCTTGGGCCTGGGCCTGAGCCAAGGCCTGTGCCTGAGCCTGGGCCTGAGCCTGTGCCTGAGCCTGGGCCTGTGCCAGGGCCTGAGCTTGGGCCTGAGCTTGGGCCTGGGCCTGTATGGCCTGTGCCTGAGCTTGGGCCTGAGCTTGGGCCTGTATGGCCTGTGCCTGAGCTTGGGCCTGTGCCTGGGCCAGGGCCTGTGCCTGAGCTTGAGCCTGAGCCTCTGCCTGTATGGCCTGTGCCTGAGCTTGGGCCTGCGCCTGTATGGCCTGCACCTGTATGGCCTGGGCCTGGGCCTGGGCCTGTGCCTGTGCCTGAGCTTGGGCCTGCGCCTGGGCCTGCGCCTGTGCCTGGGCGGCGGCCGCCTCTATAGCGGCCAGGGCCTGTGCCTGGGCCGCTTGGGCCTGTGCGGCGTGGGCCGACGCCCGGAGCCGGGCGTTGCGGAGGTCGTCCTGTGCGGCGGCGTGAGACTGTGCCGCTTGTGTGGCTAGCTGGGCCGCCGGCCCTATCGAGGCCTGGGCCTGCGACAGGCCGTGGGCTAGTCGGGCCGCCAGTGCCGCCGCCGGCCCCAGCGAGGCTTGGGCCTGCGACAGGGCGTTGGCCGCGTTGAGTGCCAGCGTGGCCGCCGGCCGTACCGACGACTGTAGGCCGGTGAGGCTGTGGGCCGCTCTCAGGGCCAATGACCCCGATGCTGCACTCTGGCCCAAGGCCGCCGAATGCACCGCCGCCTCCTGCTGGCCCCCCACTATACCCGCTATCACTCCTCTCTTCGACTTTGCCTCCTTCTTCTCGGACACTGTTCCTCCGACTATTGTAGCCAGTAAAAAGGCGCACACCTAGGTCGAAACACAATTTAATATTATATAATTTATATAATTATTTAAATAATTTAATATTTAATTGCATTTGAGTACTGTCAAGTTTCGACGATGTTTAAAGACTCTTTATAATGCAAGACCGCTAATGCAGATCTCGAACACAACTTAATAGATTAAATATGTACTAATGAATCGATGCCAATAACGTGAATTTAAAATTTGCGGATTTAGAATTTTATCGGACGTATTCGCCGGTACTCACGAGGAATTTCATGGCGTTTCTTGTGTATGTATTCGTTGAGAAGTGTACTGGGTGTAGTGGCCCTCGGAGAGTTGGATCCGGTTTGCTAGAAGAATGGGCCGCTTCACTTTATATAGTGAAGGGGCTGATACAGCTTTTGTAATTTCCACCACTACCGGCGGCCTTCCCATCGTTTAGAGAGAAAAAAGAGAGACAAAACGGTTGGGGGGGGGGGAGAATAAAGTGCTAGTTACGTGCGATCTCGCCCCATTGTGTAATGCGATGATCCGAATTCAGCCCCCAGACCGGCCGGTAATGTTAAACTTGTGAGCGGAAATTGGAACGGGGATAATGGAAAGTTACTTTTACCATTTGTGCGTCTGTCCGTCCGTCTTCCCTATCGATACGGCTCTCAATTTTCTTCCACCCTATAAGGAGTTTACTTATTTTTCGTTATTATTAATTTTCATTATTATTATTGTCGCTGTTACACGAATGACAATAATGTATAACACGCCCAAATAAAATGTTTCCCCTATAATATTATTATATTTTTGTGTGAAAACAATTAATTATTAAAAGTCGTTTCTAAGTAACTCCTCGTATAAGTTACAAAACCAATTCGTCGATGAAACGGAATTTTACAATGACCGTTAAAGTAGAAAGGATCGATCGACGTTTTATTAATTTATTAGATTATTTTTATTGAAAAAATACATAATACAAAATCATATTTATCCGCGAGGCTAAGTAATAAAATTTAATATTAGTAAATAGAGTCTGTTCAAGATTGTTACTGTTTGATGAGAAAAAACATCCGCATAAATTTTGATTGAACATGAAACCAATACAAAAGTATCTGAGCCCTTCATTCTTAAAAATTGCAACATATTCAATTCCGTTAGAGACAGACAGATAATTAAACAACACCCGAGTTTTAATATATTTAATAGTCGTTTTTAATTCATTGTAAATCGTATTACAAATATATGATACTATGTATGAATATATATGAATTTTTATTGTGTCAAACATTATTCCATTCCCAT
Source organism: Lethocerus indicus (assembly GCA_019843655.1). Taxonomy (NCBI): domain Eukaryota; kingdom Metazoa; phylum Arthropoda; class Insecta; order Hemiptera; family Belostomatidae; genus Lethocerus; species Lethocerus indicus. Next base: position 3,086,376 of record JACDQD010000009.1, on the reverse strand, counting down.
ATATATGTACAGGACGGATATGTAGTATCAACTTGATGGAGTAAACAAAGATATAAAAATGACTTAAGCGGGTTGGGGTGGCTGCTGGGGCCGACCTAGTTGAGGCTGCACCTTGGAGTTCGGTTGGCTGAGGTCAGCGTCCTCGGGGTGAGGTCGGCGGGCCGCCAACTCCTCCAGGAGTCGAACAGACCTGAGCGCGGCGTTCACCGAGGCCTCGACGAGGGTCAGCCGGCGGGTCGACTCCTCGATCAAGGAGGCCGAGGCCGAGGCGGGGGCCGGAGGTCGGCGGGCCGAAGAGTTGGAAGGCCGCTGGCCGAAAGCGGCCGCCGCCTCGGCCTCCTCCACCGTCCGCAGGAGACGTCCGAAGGCGTCTTCATCCTCCGAAGAACTGAAGTCTCCGGGTCCTCCAGCTCTCGCGTCCCCAGACGTCTCGTTCACGGCGGTAGAAATGCCTTTCTCTAGTTCTTCAGTCGGCGACGCACCGACCGCCGTGACGAATATGGCGATATACAACTAGAAAAAAGTGCCCCGCTTAATTCACCGAATAATATTTCGGTATTCGAAGTCGAAACACGCACTTACCGAGAGCAGCATGTTGGCCGCAGCCCGCCTCTACCCGACAGTTGGGACGTCTTCTAGCAATTGGTTCTGGGAAGGCAGTCGAGGCCGTTTATATATAAGCCGGTAACAAAGCGCTGAACGTCTCAAATATCATCACTGCATTCTCTGTGTAAGACGACGCCGGTTGCGTAATATACTATTTCATTTCGACTCGAGTTCCGGAAACGAATTCATGTGCGGGCATTCGTCGTACTTTAAAACTTCGGTGTAAAATTCTGTATCGAACGCTCCTCCTGTATTTACGGTATGCCAGGATTGTCGAGGATTTTCGTAATAAACAAAAATTATTCGATTTTATAATTTTTTTATTTAAAAAAAGAAACAGTATTTATTCGGCAGGTCCCTGATCAACTCTGCGGGACAACAGCGGGAGAGAAATATGTCGCCGTGGAATAATAATAATTAATAGTGTAACTTATTATTTAGCATAGACGACTGGTCTTAACCGGGCTCAGAAGTCAAGAGTTGAGCCGGAGTATCGTCCGAAGAGATCGGGACAACGGTTTGCAGGACGATGTCTTCAGCGGTGTACCTACAGGCTTATCGACGCTCTCGAAGAGCGTCATCGTCGTCGGGGGCCCGTCAGGCGGCCCTTTCCTGGCCCAAAAGTGGCCCTTATGCGGCCCTATTTCTATCGAAATTATACGAACCGACGTCCCGGTAGACCGAAAGGCGTACGGGAAGCTCTCCTCTAACTGCAGCCGCCAACTGAAACTCTCTCATTGCTGATAAAATATTTTTATATAACGTACAATAACGAAATATCCGAGAAAAATAAGATACTATCCTCCTTCCGTAGGTAATATTAAATAGGTTTGAGCGTTCGATTCAAATTATATGTCGGTTAATTGAATGTCTGGTATTACCGAAATAATATATAAAACGTACTATAAATTCCATGTCGATTTTGTCCATTTGGGTACGGGACCGCCATCGAGGGGCTGACGTTACGCGGACATCCCGTCCACCGTTTATGCAACTCGTGCACCGTCGCGCCGAATGCAAGCCGGCCGGGTTTTGAAGAAAAAACCCTTCCCTGTGAACAGAAAAAAAATTGTATTGGCCCTCCGATGTGTAAGTGAAAGAAATTAATTATAGACAAACGGGAAGAATCAGCTATCTATTGGTCTAACGGCTGTACAAGATAATCCTAGGAGTGCGGGGTGGAAGAAATTGCTCCAATCCACTCAAAAGGCCTTACGGGATTATTGCACAACGTCTAATCTCATAATCGTCGCTATATTCGCGGTCTTGCGCTACGGTTTTGCTCCGTCCTCAGTAGCGTTAGTTTCTGTATATTAGTTGGGGGCGTAATTCACTGTTATCGTGCTCGTGACAAAAAAAAAATGATTTTTTTTCAGTTTAAAATGTACGAGCGATTTCTATCGTAACTATTACAAAGTAAGGGGGCCGTCTGGAGGTGCGAAACGAGATTATAACTTTAAAACAATCTCTGGGTTCTTGCACTTCCTGCAATGTCGGCGCCGGCGATCCGTTCCGGTTCAACGATTTCGAGAGGCAGTTGCGGACCTCATTACGCCCTGCCTAGCCGCTAGTAGTTTACTTTGTCCCGTTCCCAGAAGCCGGATGTACGGCGAATTTTACGCAACCGATAATAATTTCGTACATAAAACCTCTTGATAATGGCTCGCCCTATCGGCTATTGCATTCGACATCAGTCGTTCCGTTATCGCCTACCCAAAAATATAATCAATTCTACAGAAATAACATGGGAATACAATTTCGGAAATATTCGCTGAATAAGTTAAGTTCGAAAAGTTAAGTTGCATCTACAAGCCTCGACGGTTTTCGTATAAAACCTAATTCCGTCAGGAAATAATTAAGTTCCCCCTCCTGTAAATTAATTGTATGGAATATAAACTGTTTTAAATCCGAAGAATGGGCAGTGAATATAACTGGTGTGAAACCGAATAAAAAAAAGTAGAAATTTGTAAATTCGAATTCTTGAAATTAATCTCTAGTCTTCAATACCCCTTTACGTGGGCATTTTTCAAAAATGCCTTAAAAATGGATAGATATGGGAAATCGGAGAGAAGGTGAAACAAATGCTTATATTGGACAAATTGGCGTTAAATTGATGGTATCTTTCTGTTGAACAATTGTAAACATGAACAATGATAAAAAGTATTATATTATAGCAATCAATCATTCACGGCATTACTAAAAGGTACCCGTTATACGGTAGCACTACCACTGTAAAACATTTAGAAATCCTAAAATCTTATACCGAAACTAATTAAGGCAATACCTTTATTTGTAAAATACAGTTTTTCAGTTTTTTTTCAGTAATTTCTCGGTGGCTTCTGTGAAAGTTTTTCACTGAATACCGCCCGGCGATTTGTTCGGTTCTCTGACCCTGAAGAATCTGAACCGATTTGCGGCCGAATTTTCCTTCGTTGTGGGCAACCGATGAGTCGCCTAAACTCGATCTGGCCGTCGGCCAAAATTGCGAGTGAAGGCAAAATCCTCCAATTTTTCAAATAATTCTTACTTTCACCGTGCGGAAGAAAGTTTCAATTATGTCCGTACGGCAATGTATTTTACGTGTATAACAACCAATATGATTGTAGGGTAATTGGAAGAAAGGAAAACGGAAAGTACTATTAATGAATTCTTTATTTAAAAAAATATATATAAAAAATATAATCCGTTAACAAGAAATTAGTCGTGGTGCATAACAAAAATATATATTTATATAGGCCGATGATAAGTCAGTCGAAGTCCGTGTCGCATGTGGAGTTAGAATAGAGGGTGGTGGAGGAGGTGGCCCTGGTGGAGGGGGAGGTGTTGAGCCGGGTAGGGCCCGTGGCCTATGAGCCTAGCGGGGATCAGGGCCGCGTGGGCCTGCACCTGGGAGGCCCTGAGGGCGGCCTGCGCCTGAGCGGCCTGGAGGGCGGCCTGGGCCTGTGTGGCCTGGAGGGCGGCCTGCGCCTGTGCGGCCTGGAGGGCGGCCTGCGCCTGAGCGGCCCTCACAGTGGCCTGGGCCTGAGCCTGGGCCTGGGCCTGGGCCTGGGCGTGGGCCGCCCTGATGGCCGCCTGGGCGTGGGCCGCCTGTAGGGCCGCCTGGGCCTGCACCTGGGAGGTGGCCGCGCTCAGGGCCAGTTGGGCGGCCGGGCCGATCTGGGTGTGGGCGTGGGCGAGGCCGCGGGCGGCGTTCACCGCGAGGTGGGCGGCCGGCTGTAGGGCCGCGTGCGCCTGGGAGAGGGCCGAGGCGGCGTTCAGGGCCAGCTGGGCGGCCGGCTGTACGGAGGCGTGGGCCTGGGCCAGGCTGCGGGCCGCGTTCAGGGCCAGCGCCGTCGAGTGCTCGGCCGGCGCGTGGCCCACCGGCCCTGCCGCCGCCTCAGGCACTATCACCGGCCCTGCGAAGTGGCCCGTGATCGCTCCCCTTTTGGATTTGCCGTAATCCTCATCTCCAGGAGCGGCTAGGACGGCCGCGGCGATCAGAACCAGACAAGCCTAGAAAAATAAACGACTTAAGAAAATAAAAAGCGCATATCCGAAGACAACATCTCGGTCGTCGGATTCAAATTGTAATCGATTCTACGACGGTTAAAAAAATAGGCTATAAAAATCGCGTCGAATTGTAGTTTTCTCGAGTCAGAATTGAAAACAATTATACCCTATCTATACAGTGGGAGACTTACGATGTATTTCATAGTGTCCGCGGTCGTTTAGGGCTGTAGGGGCTGTTGAGTGAGAAACAGTCGAATTGAAGGTTGGGTCGGGTTTGATGCTGGAGACTCCGAAGTTCCAGTATATAAGGGAAAGGCGGACGGCAATAACAACCACCACCACCACCACCACCACCACCTTCCGGCCGGCCGGTCTTTTACGCAATTGGACGTCCATTTTTTTTTCCTACCAACCCTCGGGCAAAACGGAACTTCCCTCACTTTCTAGATCCGAGGTGTGGAACCGATGAGACCTAAAATCCGCGTTGATTTCGATCGGCGCTTTATGGCACGTAACTACTTACCGAAAACTTGAAAAAAAAAGAAACGGTGCCATTATATTTTTTCACTCGCTCGATTCCTCAAGACCGGTTTCGGCTGTCGGGCATTCCACCGTTAATAGACTGAGTTACATGCGTCAGGTACTCTAGAAGCGCCTAAGTAAATAATCGAAAGAGCGGTGTTACTCAACTATAATTATTTAAATATTTAATTACTCTACTCAATAATAACTATTTCTTAGTACTATGTTGATATTTACAGGCATAGTTTATTTATTTTATGTTGATGCGATTCCTGCGAACTTCTCTCAACGCTTCCTGATCACGTATCAGGACACGTGCATTGACACATCAACGGTTCCACCGACGTAAACTACTGAGGACGGCGAGCGTCCAAAACAGTTCGAACTGTTTTTTTTTTTTCATAAATGAAATTGCACGAAATGTCAAACACAGCCACTGTGAGATCCTGAATTAGTTTTTCGAAAAAACTTACAAAAAACGAAAATTTTTATAAAGCCTGTTAACCTTGCAATAAATAAAACCTTACGGTTATAAAAAAAAATAGTGGAATAAAATAAGTATGCGTCACTAACGTCAGTAACATAGTGGGGCGCTTATTGCTAACAACGTTCAGGCCGTCCTGTTATCACTGTCACTGTACTATTGCTCACATTATCTATATTTTCGTAATGAACCGTTATTAGGAAATATGGAAATAGATAAATAACACGGGTCACTCTGTCATTCTTTGCCAGCTATTTTGGCAGTTTTTGAACACTTCACCACGGCGACCTATATAACGATTTTACTGTTTTCTGGCCGTATATATATATATATATTATATTTTTCGCTACGAGAAGAAAGCAAAAACAGGGGGAAAGTGGCCTTGCCAATGACCGTGCAGGTGACAGGGACTTATCGGACGACGGCTATTATCGATCTTAAAAACGAGTGCCAACTCTGAATCCGGTTTTCTTTCTGGCGACCGCCGACCGAAATCCAGCAGCTCATTGAGCCATTTATCCCTCTGTCGATATTTATGGCACTTTCAAAGCCGTCAATGCTGTGACGAAAGATCGTCAACGGAAGAATGTCACAGTTTTCTCTTCAGCAGCGTCGGCTATTTGAGCTCAGGTCGGGGTCATGGCCAAAACTAAGGTCAATTATCGTACTTCAGATCGTCTTACACTCATCTTGTTAATGAAACTCAACCATATTTTTTAGAAACCTACGAAATTAGAAATTAATTTATTTTTTTTTAAATTTTGAATACCATAGTTTTACAATAGAAAGAAAGCGGCCGGCATTATTCACGTTTCAACCGTCCGAGAAACTAAAATAATAAAATGTTCGTTATTGTGTAGCGACAGAGTACTTTTATATTGTTTCAACGAATATAAACGAACTAGTCTCGGCAGTTTTCAGTTTTCACACCGAAATATACGAATGACGTATTGATTATAAGTAAATGTGTTTTGGCGACCATTGCGTATTTAAATTACGAGTCATGTAATATATTGTATTAATTCGTGCGACATTAATAGAAACCTGAATTACAAATAATTGAAAAATATATATTAATATAAAGGGAGAAGAAAATTGAGGATAGTATCGATATAGACACAATTCACTGTTTGAGAAGCGTTTTATAATGATTCATCACATAAGGTTGCGAATATCCCTGCCACAGATTTAAATCATAAATGAGTTACGTTCGGTTCTTATACATTAGAATATACAAAATCATTAATCTTCCATAGCATTTCCGCAATGCGATATTGGAATTTTACACGGAGGCCGATATAAAATTCAATTTTGAACTTTCTCCCTCGGATAAAGATATCCGGGTATAGTATTAAGTGTAAAGGAAGGAAGGGTATATGGAAAATATGCTATCGACTTCGTGTTAAAAAATAAATTTATTTATATAAAAAAATGTATACAACGTTTATACCCGTACTAAAAAATGGGCGTACAAGCCGGAGTCAGGAGCTAGGTCGATATTTTACCACCAGTGGTTGGCGTAGGATCGCGGCCAAGAGGGAGAGGCGGCGGCGGCCCTGAGGGCCAGCTGGGACGGGAGTGTAGTGAGAGGGCGGGGCGAGAGCGGGTGAGTATGGGCCGGGCCCTAGAGGAGTCTATGGCCTGCAGTTGGCCGGCCCGGGCCCTGGAGGCCGCCTCAGCTCGAACCGCCTGGATGGAGGCTTCGGCGCCGGTACCGTGGATTCCCAGCCCTAGGCCGTGGCCCAGAGGCAGGCCCAGCCCTGAGCCCAGTCCTGCACCCAATCCTACAACGTGTCCTGCCCCGAGTCCTGCGCCCAATCCTAGAGCGTGTCCTGCACCCAGTCCTAGAGCGTGTCCTGCACCCAATCCTAGACCGTGTCCTGCTCCGAGTCCTGCACCTAGTCCTACAGCGTGTCCTGCTCCGAGTCCTGCACCCAATCCTAGAGCGTGTCCTGCCCCGAGTCCAGCACCCAGTCCTAGAGCGTGTCCTGCACCCAATCCTACAACGTGTCCTGCTCCGAGTCCTGCGCCCAATCCTAGAGCGTGTCCTGCACCCAGTCCTAGAGCGTGTCCTGCACCCAATCCTAGAGCGTGTCCTGCACCCAGTCCTAGAGCGTGTCCTGCACCCAATCCTACAACGTGTCCTGCTCCGAGTCCTGCACCCAGTCCTAGAGCGTGTCCTGCGCCCAATCCTAGAGCATGTCCTGCCCCGAGTCCTGCGCCCAATCCTAGAGCGTGTCCTGCCCCGAGTCCTGCGCCCAATCCTAGAGCATGTCCTGCCCCGAGCCCTGCGCCCAGGCCCAGCCCCGTGGCGGGCAGTAGGGGCGCACCGTGGAGCAGGCCGCCTCCCAGGATGCCTCTCTTCGCCTTTCCTGCGCCCTCGTCCGTTGCCGAGGCAGCGGCAGCGAGCAATACTATGGCAACCTAAAAATAAAATTTCTTTCAACACTAATTCCAATACCCCGTATTTAAATTCGAGGTGACCCCTCTGCCACCATACAGAGGCCCTTAAAGGGTGTACAGAACGCGTATCAGACCGCTAGTTCGGTCCTGACTAAGGTTCACGAGGCTCCTATCAAGACATCCCTTATCAGCAATCAGGCGGTTATGAGAGATATCACTCTACAGTACGCCAGAACGACTATAAGTGGAGTAAAAAAAAAATGTACCCCCATACAGAATATACGATTTCAATTAAATACAGTTTGAACAAGTAAAACGAATGAACCACTTTGCAAACAGTTCGGATAACGTAAACATACTATTTTAACTTTCCACAAATAAAGCGACGGTAACATTAACGTTGGAGTAATTTCATGAAAATATCATGAAATTGGGGGGAGGAACGATATTCGAGTTCGAGTGTCTTTGTCCTATTCCGAACCTCAAGTAGAGAACCGTATTAAATTGCGACTACAATCGAAATTGTTCGGAAATACTTTATTGGGGAATTTTAAATTACGAATTCGTTTCAACGGAACAAATTGGACGCGTGTCTGAATGTATATATATATATATATATATATATATATATATATATATATATATATATATATATTGGAACGATGCGTGAAAATTCTAACTTTTTACAAAGTCTTTGCCCGTATACTTACAAAGTATTTCATGGCGAGATGTGTTTCTATCGAGTGGAGAACTGTGTTTGACTCTGTCAGTGACTTTGCAAGTAGCTTTTATATATATATATATATATATATATATGTATATACAGTCACGCTGTGACTACAGCGCGCTCTATATCCATTGGATAGAAACTCGCCCCACCGGTTCGGCTCATTTTACGCAATGTTCAGTTTTAGAAAATAATTTTTTTTCACCCCGGAAAGGAATTCGGAAATTTATTTGGGAAAAATTCCAATCGTAGGGACTTGTTTCCAACCGAATTTCGAATCGAAAATACGCGATAAATACATCGATTATACAACATGTCCCGTTCCTTATTGCCCCCAACTTCTTTTACTCATTACGTCTTATGTAACAGAAAATGTATTAGCGATAACACATCAAGTACATACATGTGTAAATATAGCAATACATAGTATTAATTGCATACTATACCGCTTTTCGCAAGATAACACTCATGTTACTGTTGTTCTATGCCCCCTACGAGTTAGTTCCAAAGGTAAGAGATACACGATTGTGGAATATAAAATTATAGATTATAAATATACAGTACGAAAACTACATTATAGGGGATTGGCGCGGGATAATCGATAGCGTAGTGGCGGTTGCGGAATTCGAGTTTTGCTCGGTGAATCGTTCACCATATGCCGTCCGTTCACCACATGTTGGAGAAATCTGTAGGGCTTACGAAATATGAATCAAATCATATTTTTCGCAATTTAACCGCCGTCGAAACATATTAATATATTATTCGAGACCGACTATCTGTTCGCGTTGTGATTCAAGAAATTTCGTACTATCGTGATTGATTTTTGTACGGGTAAAAACACGGGTGTTGTACTGTCATTGTTGTAGTGAAACGTAATAATTTCCTCAACATTATTATTTTATCGTGTCGAAATAAATTTTATGAGGGAAAAACATATTTTTTCCTACTCGCTTGTTAGCATTGAGCACCATCACTGAACGGTCCTAGAACTTGGAATAAATAACTGGTCCTGCTTCAGACCAAAGAGGACAGCAATAGAAAATATTTATATTTAAGAACATAATTAGGTTATTTAAAAAGAAATCCTGCAAATCGACTGGAGGACATACCTGTCTATATTATCGACGTATTGCAAGTAGACTAAATCCAGGGTCTAGCTGAAGAGAAAGTATCTTAAATAACTAGCTCATCGGATCAATCGGGCTATCGATAATATTCCTAATCCTCACTAAGGAATTCATGATTTGTAGTCGAAACGGAATTTTTTCAACAATTATTTCTTTTGAAAACGAAAAATCGTCAGTCTGGAGAAAGTGTTTTGTCCCTCGTTGCTTGGGCCGCTCCAATATTATCGGCCTTTCTCTATCGGCTTTGGGAAAGGACAAAAACTTAGTCATTCACCTTTCTACAGCAACTTTACCGCTTCGGCGATAACAAAACGGGTGAATTATAAGACGGAAAATGTATCGCAATTATGCAACGAGTCCGACTATGCCTCGCATAGCCGAACGAACTCTCCTACGTTGGATCATCGGCGGGGCTGAAATTTCGCTGGGAAAAAAGCAAATCCGGTTATGCCCCCGGGAAATTATTATTTTTTACCATTTTATGCGTAGTCGTATAATTTTCTCGTCTTTTACTCTGTACCAAAATTATCGACGCGATCGAAATCTGTCGAAGTGTATAATTTAGAGCGATACAGGAATTCGTTTAGAGAATTAATTTAATGTCCGGTTTGGATTAGTACAAATGAGTACAAGGAATATGTGTAAGTTGCAATTAAGCATCATTTTTTAGGAGCTCTTTTCGAATAATTATGAAAGTTATCTAACTTCGTTTGATCTCTCCATGAAGACTGCGCTCTATATAGAACACATCTACATGCCAATATATAGTAACAGTGGATGTAGTAACAGAACCTAATAAGCGAAAATAGTAACAGAACACTCGCAGATTTGTTCTTATGACCAATTTCGAATTTTCGCCATCGTCAGTAGACTAGTGAAAATGCTAACTCCTGATCGTGCCTGCACTGTATTACACGAGGCAAGGAAATTTTTATTAAGCTAGTGCTTAATTTCATAACATTAATGAACGAAATGGCCATTTATCTAGCAGACTTCTCACCATCATCAGTAGCGGTGTTAGTGCACTTTGGTGCAAGTGCAGTAAGACATTTCCGCACCACCCTCAGGGGCGCTACGTTATCAGTGTAAATGCAACGAACGATTTTTGTGAAACTAGCGCCGTCTCTGCACTTAACTAAAGTTCGTCGGGTGCGCTTGCACCGATTGAGGGTGGTGCGGAAATGTACTTAACTAAAGTTCGTCTGGTGCACTTGCACCGATAAACTAGCGCCCCCCTGAGGGTGGTGCGGAAATGTACTTAACTAAAGTTCGTCTGGTGCACTTGCACCGATAAACTAGCGCCCCCTGAGGGTGGTGCGGAAATGTACTTAACTAAAGTTCGTCTGGTGCACTTGCACCGATAAACTAGCGCCCTCCTGAGGGTGGTGCGGAAATGTAATTAACTAAAGTTAGTCTGGTACACTTGGATCGATAAACCCAAAAAACATCCAAAGTGCCAAACTGACTAACACCGCTACTGAAGATGGCGAGCAGCCGATACCGGTCTAGCAAATGACCAAACCGGCGAGAGGTATTCTAAACTATTCCAATTTATATACCGTTGCAATTGTTAGTATAAATTACAGTCCGTCTTAGATTAGTTGATTTCGAAATTTTCTAATCGGTAATTTCGCCCCGAAATTAAAATAAGCTATCGAATCCCAGCGTCTCTTTGACACTGTGTTTCGTGTTCGACACTCGAATTTCATTCGAGTAACGGCCCCGTTATTGAGTGGTGCGGGTTTGCCTAGAGGCGGTGCCGTCTTAATTACAACGGGCAGACCGCCAGTGAGGTTCGAACTTGTACAATGAATAATTACTTCACGTTTCATATTATTTAGATTTGCATTAAACGTGTTGAAGATAAATAAATTAATTTGATATACCTGTTTTGTGGTCTGCGAGGAGTTGGGATACTGTAGGTTCGTGATGTTTCTGTCTCCTCTCGCCGGTTTGGTCTTTTGCTAGACCGGTTTCGGCTGCTCGCCATCTTCAGTAGCGGTGTTAGTCACTGTTAGCACTTTGGATGTTTTTTGGGCATCCCCACCGCACTGTCACTTTCACATGTACTACAAGTAGTACATCCAAAGTGCCAGCAGTGACTAACACCGCTACTGAAGATGGCGAGCAGCCGAAACCGGTCTAGCAAAAGACCAAACCAGCGAGAGGAGGCAGAAACATCACGAACCTACAGAAATAAATTAATTATATCCAAATCGGTTTTCCACGTTTAAAACGTGAAATACTCCGCCGGATATATTTCATTCTAAATAATTCCGTCATTCTTAAAAATGAATATTCTAGACCATAATAAGGTTATGGCTTTAAACATTTTTCCTTTTCTGTTCTGTATACGCAAAAATTCTTCTATGACTACCGGTAAGTTGCGGATAAAAAGGAAAAAGGCATAAAAATCCTATTTATTGTAAATTTACAAAATGATCGCTTAGTTAGTCATTACAGCGCCATCAATAGTGTAATACATAGAAGATTCATTTTCAGATATTTATCAATAATTGAATCGTAATAAAATCGCCTACTGTCAATTTCATATTTCTTCTACGCAATACGTGAATCCAACCAGTGACGATATAGAAAATTGTAACTTTCCCTGTAAATACAATGGGGGGATACAATGAAATAATTAAATACATTACGTAATAACGTGTATATTTTAAGTACAAAAATATTCGCTTATATATAATCTAATACATCACTTAAGAGTTCCTTATAGAACTCCAAATAACTGTATATTGCTTCTGTACAAATTATTAAACGGAACGCTCTGGCGTATCGGCATCTGCCGATAGCGGCAACGATTTGGCTACGCGATACCCGAAACGGCGACGTCGGTCGAATTAAAAGTAGTCGACGTCCAAGTAGATGTCTCTCCGTTGTTTGGCCGGGTGGCTGTTGGAGGAGGCGGGCTGCTTGGAGGCGGCGTCGGAGGAGGCGCCGTTGGTGTGCGTGAGGGCCTGCACCAGGGACATGGCCAGGGCCTGCGTCGCCTCCTTAGGCTGGGCCTTGGTCTCACCGGGTTGGGTGAGGGCCTGCACCAGGGCCATCGCCTCGGCCATCGTCATCACCGGGGCCTCGGCCTTGGACATGTCCTGACCGGTGGACATGGCCTGACCGGTGGACATGGCCTGAGCGGCCGCCTGCTCGGTGCGGGCCGCGTTGTCGGATTCGGCTCTCATGAGGGCCTCGGCCTGTGCCGGCGCCTGTGCCTGGGCCTGCATCATGGCCTGTATAAGGGCCGTCACTTGTGCCGGGGTCATGTTGGGGTTGCTCGCCGCTTCGGTCATGAGGTCGGCCCTGGCCTGCGCCTGAGCCTGCACCATGGACTGGACGAGGGCCATCACTTGTGCCGGGGTCATGTTGGGGTTGCTCGCCGCTTCGGTCATGAGGTCGGCCCTGGCCTGCGCCTGAGCCTGCACCATGGACTGGACGAGGGCCATCACTTGGGCCGGGGTCATGTTGGGGTTGCTCGCCGCTTCGGTCATGAGGTCGGCCCTGGCCTGCGCCTGAGCCTGCACCATGGATTGGACGAGGGCCGTCACTTGAGCGGGCGTCATAGTCTGGACGGCGTCGTCGACCATCTGGGCCAGGGACTTGGGCTCCGAGCGGGCCTGAGACGCCACTTCGGCCGCTGTCATGCGAGCCGCGGCCTCGGGCTTGCTCCGAACGATGGCTTCGGTCATGGCCGAGTTCTGGGCCCTGGAGGCTTCGACTATCGCCTCGGCGAGCGTCATTGTCGGGTTCTGGGCCTTGGAGACTTCGACTATGGCCTGGGCCAGAGTCATGGACGGATTCTGGGCTTTGGACGCTTCGACCATCGCTTCGGCGATTTCCATAGTGGAGGGTGTCTGAGGCTTGGCGGCTTCGGCTATGGCCTGGGCGAGGGTCATGGTCGGGGTCTGGCTGTTGGCGGCGTCGGCCATCGCTTGGGCGAGTGTGGCCGGCTGTCTGTCCGGCTGGGCCCTGGGCTCGGCGAGTGTTTTAATCATGGCGACGAGATCGGCGGGAGTGACCACCGCGCCCTTGTCCTGCTCCCTGGGCGCGATCTCGTTCTCGGAGGCTTTTTGAGAGGCGGTATCCCTGACGTGGAGCAGTCCGTGCTGGTAGAGTCCTAGCTCGTGGGGCAGGTGCTGGAGGCGCTCTTCGTCTTGCACGAGGACGGGGGCCTGGTGGAGGACGTCGGGCTGGGAGGAGAGGTGCTGGTAGGCGACCTGGCCCTGGGCCCTGACCGCGTCGAGGCCGGCCCGGCGCTGGATCTCGCTGATTTCGGCCTCTGTCCGGGAGAGGAGGAAGGCGGCGTCCGAGCTGGCCTGGGACTTGACAGCGGTGTAGGTGAGTTGGGCGGCCGGCCCGATGTGCTCCTCGGCCTGTGACAGGCCCCTGATGGCCTGCAGCGTGAGCGAGGAGGCCGGGCGGATGGTGGCGTGGGCCTCGTTGAGGGCGTTGGCGGCGTTGAGGGCGAGGTCCGCCGCCGACTTGACCGAGCCGTGGACCTGGGACAGCTTGTGGGCGGCCACGTCGAACTTGGGCACTTGGGGCTGTGGCTGGAGATGTGCGGGCGCCACCACCTGCTGGTATCCGCCCCCCCACACACCCCCTTCCTGGTACCCTACCGGTCCTCCGCTCACCGCAACCACCAAAACCACTGTCGCCATCTGCCACAAATTATAATAATATTCACATTTACACATACCTTTTATCAATTTGTATTTATGCGTATATGAGGTTTCGCTCCGTGTACAAGGACAGGATAAAGTAGTTTGACGACGGAGATCACTAAATATGGCGGAGAGAGAACATTATAGAACGACGATATTAAATTCTGTTTCCTTAAATTCGAAATTATTATACAAAATACTAATCTACAATACTGAAAATTCTTTTAGAGGGCGAATCTAGTATTTGAAATAATAATCGCGGATCCCCAATTAAATTTCCGCGAAGTCCTATAGAATTTTCGTTAAAGTTTATTTACCATTTTTCCCGCGGATATTTACGACGCTTCCTTAAGAAAAACCGCGTTGGGGGGTGGGGGTGGGAAGTGGTATGTTGTTCAAAATTCGTAGTACTTACGAAGTACTTCATATTGCTGGAGCCCTGAGAGCGCTGTCTATCTGTGTGCTGTGTTGTCAGTGTTAAGTACCTTTCTGGGCGTCCCTCTTACATTTATATAGGTAAATATCTCGTCCAAAAAGCCGTACCACCTCCACCGTATCGGATACCGGTTTAGCTAATGGCGGAGGGGGAGGGGGAGGTTACGATCCCCGGCGATTTTCGCAACGATTTTTTTCCACCGTTTCGGCTCTCCTCCCGAATCTGGCGCGATTTTTTTTTATCAGTACGATTCGATCAGAACGATTCGATAACAGTAATTTGATTTATCGAGCCGGCTCGGGGCGAAGGCCGCGTTACGTTTTTACGATTTTTTCTCCATAAAACGGTAAGTAGACATGAGTACCGACACCTGTTGAACGAGTAACGCTGTCATCAGACGACATATCGTTATTTGATAAAAAAAACATGTATTACTTCCAGGAAATTTGTTTGTTGTCTCCAATTAAAGCCCAACACGCGGTCTCGCTTAAAGGGCCCCGAATACGGAGGAACACATCGGAGTGCTACTGACGATGGCGTGAAGTAGTGGCGGACCAACTCTTCTGTTTTGTACCAGGAAAGTACACTAACTGAAAGTTGTACAACTCATTGAGTAATTAAAAAAACAGCGCTTTTATGTCTCTACACATAACAACCTATTGCTTATAATTGATTACTCTTTAGCGGAGACATGCGAGTACTATCGTTCAACTGAGTGCCCCATATATGGGAGAAGATGATTGCTGGTGTAACAACTACGTAACTGAAATACGAGTCGTAAACGAGATACGCCCGTTTGATCGGTCGGAAATTTACATTTAATTTGTCCACAGCACGTCAGCCTCAGTGCCGGGCCGTGCCAATTTATTATTTTCGATATTTTTCATTTCTCTCCGCTAGTGCAATATTTTCAGCGCAGCACTAATTAAAATAGAATCGACGATGATGCAGAAGAGACAGACAGCTCCTCAATCCTCCTTTTTAAGTAAGTGTTTAAGTAAGGTGAACGAATAAGGTTGATTAGGTGGAAAATTGACTTTGATAATTCTAAAAAAGGAGGACAAAGACACAGTAAAATAGTAAGAGTGTTGGATCGACTCACCGCCCTACTGAAGACGGCGAACGGCCGAAACGGGTCTAGCAAAAGATTGAACCAGCAAAGTGGAGACGGAAGGACGAAAGAAATATTTTATTGCAAACCCGCTCTTAAATTGTAACTTATTCACAATTTATTGGTAAAAAAAGAAACAACCGAGCGGTATTCATTTTTTTTATTCAAATACATCGAAGCTAAATATTGTCAAGTTAGCCGCGCTTATCTGCACTGTCATGTTTTTATTGCTTTTCTTCCGCCTCGGGGCTTCATTTGAGGCCGGCCGATCCCGCACTCCGATTACCTCCCACTTTTAATTCCAGCCGCAAAAACGCAGAGCGTTTACGATCCGTCTCATTAGCGGCGAGGAAGTTGCATAAAACTGGTTCGGGAATCGTCGGCCGGTGTTGCGAAATACCTTTTTTTTTTTGTTTTCAAACGCCGTGGCGGGTGGGTGGGGGGGGGGTTCATAACCGGGGTTTAAAAGGCCAATGGGCCGATTTTGTAATTGCTCTCAGAAACTCACCCCCCACGCCAAAGAATGGCCGAAGAAGCGGAGAAAGCTTCCAAAATATCGATTGTAGATCATTCTCCGATATATTTATAAATTGTATAATTAAGTTGTGGGCGACAAAAAAAGAAGGAATTTATATATTCGCAATTAGATTATACAACGAGGGGGCCGATTATAGACGCAGTCCCGGAGTATAATTTATTCACCCAGTGACCATTCTGACCCGGCACAATTATCGGGTTAACGAACCTGGTTCTTCCAAAAAGTTGTTTTCGAGACAAAAAGTGTTTTCGCCGATCTGTTTTTGCGCCCTTAACTGGGGTGTATATCCCCCCCCCCGACTGGCGAATATGTCTGTTAGCCACCGGGGGGGGGGGCCCCGAGACCCGCAATTGCGCAACGCGGAAGCTGATCGGGGCCGGCCAAAATTAACACTCTGTCATTCTGATATTTCGACCGGCCGCTGAAACGATTTCCCACTTTTATAACATTAATCTCGATACACGCCAGAGTATCCAATCTGTCCGCACATCTTGAGACGCATTCAATAGCTCGTAACGTTCCAGATCGGTATCGCTAACGCCTACTGGAAAACAATTTACGCTTTGGAATATATAATTTAACCCAACGAGTGAAAATCATGAAACGATAATCATAATAGTGTCCATTCGATTTTAAGATAGACCGGTCTCGGATCGTGAACGGTTTTGCTAGCGAAATTCTACCGAATCGATCCCAATTAAACCAGGTCTAGAGGAACCGCTTTCATTGAACCAGCTGTGAACCGGAATTCGGTTTACGAATGTAAATTTTTAACGTAGATTTGTTGTGTTTCTGCCTCCTCTCGCCGGTTTGGTCTTTCGCTAGACCGGTCTCGGCCGCTCGCCATCTTCAGTAGCGGTGTTGGTCACTGAAATGGCGGGCGTCCCCACTGCACTGTCACTGTCACTTTTAGTTGTAGTGCAGTGAGGATACCCCCAAAAAAAAAAACATCCAAAGTGCCAATAGTGACACCGCTACTGAAGATGGCGAGCGGCCGAAACCGGTCTAGCGAAAGACCAAACCGGCGATAGGAGACAGAAACACAACAAATCTACGGTATTCCAACCCCTCGCAGACCACAAAACAGGTGTGTTAAACTAGTAACTTTTTAACTTTATATTAATATAAGGACTTTATTAATCGAAAAAATTAGGCGTCGGAAGGGGCGTCGAATCCTACAGAGATTCACAATCAATTATTTCTACTAATAATCAGTACTAACTTTATGCTCTGTCTATTGGGATTTCCTGTCGGACAGGGTTTGAAATGTTCGGCTAAATTCAATAAAATTAGATCAATAATGTTCCGTTATTAGATGAGCCAACATCTTCAGTAGTATAATCAGCGCATTCTTCAGCTTATAATTATCTCACTGTGGAATCGGTTATAACTAATTTACGAGAACGCATTATGTACAACACCATGGGTTGTTAACATTCTCTCCATGGGTGTTTATAAATGCGTAAAATAAAAGTCAAAGTACACCAGTTATATTGAGAGGCATACAAGAGGCAAAATAACAAAAAATATTCGTTCTTCTTTAATATATTAAATAAATATAGATTTTTAGGAAAAAGTGTCCCAAAATTAACGCAAGATTTGAATTTGCCACCGTTCTTGCAGTAAAGTTAGGAAACCCTTTTAAAAAAAACCATTCGACAGCCGATAGTTTAGGGTCAGTAAAAATGGGGCGTTACACGATAGAACAACGTGTTTTCATTGTTGAACAATATTTCAAAAATAATGAAATTAAAATCTTGCTTTAATTTTGGGACACCCTATAAAATACACTCCCTTATTTCTACAGTTATGACTTCTGATACACGTAATACTAGTGCAAATTAATTGCCATTCGTTACTGACGGAAATGCAAGTTTTCAATTATAGGTTGGGGAAATTTAAGATAATTTCCCATCCGATGTCACTGCTGGCCCGGCATGTTCTGAAGCCCCAGCGCCAAGTAGAACCCCCTGTTATAGGGGGACTTGGAACCATTAACGATCATACGATCCGGTGCTTTCAACCTGCTTTCTTCTCTGGCCGCGCCAACTTATCAAATTGGGTCCAAAACCAATTTCTTCCTGGTGAAAATTGCTCCCGGTTTTGCGTTTTTCGCCCCCCCATCAATGAATCCCACCTGCCGGCTAGATTCCAATATGAAAACTAAATGCCCCCCGCCTTGTATAGCATGTTGCATAAGTCCAGGTCCGTGTCGAAAAAAACAATCCAGGAGATCATGTGCAGTTGTGGCCGCTATCAGAAACTGGCCACTTTCTCTCCGCCCCGTCTTTAATCCCGCCGATCGGTGTTTGAATGGTTTTTGCAAAAAATATTTTTTGTCCCAAATTCAAGCCCTGTCTCTGATCGGGGAAATATTAAGAACCAATACGCTCAGGCCTTAAACGTTCCGTTCGCCGGTTTGGCGAATTATTTTTCAATTCGGCTGTCGAAATTCCCCCCCTCTTAAAATATGTGACTAACACCGCTACTGAAGATGGCGAGCGGCCGAAACCGGTCTGGCGAAAGACCGAACCGGCGGGAGGAGACAGAAACACAACGAACCTACGGCATTCCAACCCCTCGCAGACCACAAAACAGGTATATTAAACAGATTGTCATCTTTAACGACCTAAAAAAAATTTAAATTGAACCGAACAATTCTGACCAATAATCAAACAAAACTATAAAAGAACAAGAACAAAATCTCTTTGATCTTCACTACTTTTCAGAGCAATATTCTGACGCTAATCTAGACCTATCTCTCAACCATTGCAAGTAGCATTCAGTTAATAATATATTGAGGTAGCTGGATAAATATAGAATTGCACCCCTAGTAAATATATAATGTAGACGATATTTTATTTTAAAATCCAATCAATTGTCCACACGCTACTATTTTACGAGATTCTTAGAGACGCCTGAAAAGTAAGTAAGTGGTCATTTCAGAAAAGGGGAAAGCCGGGGGGTTGCAAAATAGATTTGTAAAATTTATTTTATTTAATATACGAGGAAAAAAGTCTCCCCCACACACACACACACACACAGGGGAGATTATTGAGGAGGAAGCGACGACAAGAATTAGCTGAGCCTTCGACGTATAGGAAATAAATTAGTAGAGGCGTAGATGGTTTTATAGAACCAGTCAGTCGACAACCAGCAGAGAAAAACCTATCACATAAAACAGCCAAGCGGTCTTTTTTAATCAATTTGAACTTCCCAATTGAATGAATTTATTCTATTGGAATTTTAATTCCAATGGGTTTCCTATGCGCGAGAAATAAGGAATAGTCTGAAAATCGTTATTTCGTATATTTCATCGAGCTCGTGGACGATTATAATTTCACAATTCGTCTCTAGGACAATAACGTCTGAATTCGACGTATTGTAGGTTTGGCCCCTGTCGAAAATTAGAATTGCCGCAATGTTCCAAACCTCGTAGTTTTATAGCGCGGCGTGGCCTAAAGTAATTTCAGAAAATTACACATCGGCCCAATTATGTACTAGGCAGTAACGAGTCCAATTTTTGGCACGATTGAGATATTACGCCTGTACACCGGATAAAGAAATACGTTTTTTCTTTGTCCTCTTGTTTCGCACACTGTGAGACCGGTTTGTAATCCATAATTGTTCACTCTAGATCTCTTCAGATCACCGCCATTCTTTGGAATATCATAGTTATTTGGAGTGCCATAGTTTTTTTTCTATCGTCTGTCTCCTCTCGACCTCGCGCCGGGAAACGCCCGAGATCGAAAAAATTCCTATTTTACTTGAATCGTAGAAAAAATTGTTGTAACTTAATTGCGCCAGAACCAGAAAAGCAAAGAATTGAGTATTGAGTGTATTTTGATGGCGCCCGAGACTATTTTTTGCCTCGTAAAAACCTCGACTTAGTACCCTTATTAGGTCTAGCGCACAGTTATGAATTATTTACAGTGGAACAACAGTGGTTCGAGTCCTAGAGACAAAATAGGATTGGCGACTGGAGGACAAATACGAATCTGATATGTGGAAGAAAGCATTTTTTTCTAACAATTATAAACGAAAATCCTGATACCGCAGAGTTTGTGTCTTTTGCTAGACCGGTTTCGGCCGCTCGCCACAATCAGCGAATAGAGAAACACACTGAATCTACGGTATTCCAACCCTCGTAGACCGCGAAAGAGGTATGTTAAACTAGAAAATCCCGATATTTTCGCTAAAAAAAAAATAGTATTCGCGTATTTAATTGATCCAAATGAACCGAACAGAGACGATCGCTTGAATCGGTCATATAACTACGACTTATAATTAATTATGGAATTTTACAGCTTCAAAATCAATCGTTTTCTATTTCCTGTAAACAGACTGGAATGAGCGCGCCAATTGAAAATCCGCAACAAAAAACAAAGCCAAATTGGGCAACAGGACCAGTTGTCCAGGTTGCGTAATAAAATATTCGCGGACCACAATTTGCCGATAACTGCCAACTGGGTTATAATGGCTTATAATTGCCCTGTGATGGTTAATTGGCCATAATCTTTATTTTCGGCAGCGTAATTTGGCATCCGGTCCTCTCTCTCTCTCCACTCCGGTTACACAATTTCAGGATGGCAGAGTTACGTTTAGCGTCAACGGTCCAAATTTCATATTTGCAGCTTAAATTTTCTATTAAGATTAAGATGAACTGTCTTGATAGCGTGCCGCGATAAATAAAGCAATGCGGTTAATACGCTTCGGTCGATATCATTTACACCTGTGCCACTTGATACAACCAATAAGGACACAAAATTATGTCCTTTTGTCTCATCATAATTTTCAATGGGCCGTACAAAGGTACAAGTTTATGAAAGTAGTTCCGTCGGAAAGCTTCAAAGAGTGGATTAGATATAATTGGTAAGGAATTTCGTTACCACTATACTACACTAAACTACTGTTCAAGACATCGATGAACAGCTCGAGGTGTGCGTAAGAAGAGTACCTAGAAGATCTAAAGCCTTACTTACCGCACTAGGGAAAATAAATAGAACGGCGTTGTAGGATATTAAATATATTTTATGTACAAACGGAAAATATCGGAGATGACATGTTGCTATGACATATGTACGAGTGATAAGGCTTTAAGAAATGAATGGGAATTGGGGTTGAGAATGAGGATGATACGACTATATAAAATGGCGACAACCAATCAACGCTTTATTAATCCATTTGAACTTCCTAATTGAATGAATTTATTGTATTGGAATTTTAATTCAATAACATACGTGCACGCATTTGTTATACTGAGAAATAAAGCATAGTCTGAAGAGCATTATTTCGTATATTTCATCGAGCTCGTGGACGATTAGGCGGCGTCTATATAAATCTTATTATAAACTATAAGACCTCGGATCTAAAGTCTTACTTACCGCACTAGGGAAAATAAAAACGGCGTTGTAAGATATTAAATATATTTTATGTACAAACGGAATATATCGGAGATGACATGTTGCTGTGACATATGTACGTGGGTGACGAGGCTTTAAGGAATGAATGGGAATTGGGGAGGGAATGAGGATGATGCGAAGAGTGTAAATTGCAGAAGATGTTTAGAGCCAGAGGTTGTCGTTCCAGGCTAGGTGAGGGTCTACGGGGCCGAGAGGGCCCAACTCGGGTAGGTGGGGGCCGCGGCCGAGGAGGGGCCCGAGCAGCTCCTGCTGGAGCCTGGCCGACTGGAGCCGGCCCTCAGACTGGCTGGCCCTGAGCGAGGCCTCGGAGGCGGCGAGGCCGGCGGACGCCTGGGCGCGGGCCTGGGCACGGGCCGCGTCCACCACGTACTGGGCGGCCGGCCCCAGGTGGTCCCGGGCGGCCTCCAGACCGCGGGCCGCCTCCAGCACAAGGGCCGAGGCCGGCCTGATGGTCTCCTGGGCCCTGCCCAGCGCCTGGGCCGCGTTCAGCGTGAGCTCGGCGGCCGGCCTCACTGAGGCGTGGGCACGGGCCAGGTTGCGGGCCGCCTCCAGCGTGAAGTCCACAGAGTGGCCCTCCAGCGGCAGGCCCAGCTCTGGCGCCTCTCCTCGGGGGCCTGGGGGGCGGCCGCCTCCTGCTCCGCGGAGGCCAGCTGGGCCACTTCCTTGGCCGGCTCCTCCTTCCCCGCCTCCGGCTGTGCCGACGCCGCCTCCTTTACCGCCTCCGCCACGGGCGCCGGCCCGCCGTCCGCGGGCGCTCCCGCCGCCGCCACCACCAGTAGCAATAAGCACGCCTGGCAATTTGATTACCTCGGATTAAACTTCTTTCGATTTCAAATAAATATTATCGTATATTCTAAACTATTTTAAGAACAAAATTATCATCCAAAGTACGACGAATATTTCATTTTTTAATAAACACGATATAACTCGGTCTACGCTTATTCGGTCCTGGACACGTTTCAGGTTCCGCCAATAAAACAGGCACTCACGGCTCTCGGCTAATCACTGTCACTACACCGTCGGACTAATTTATAGAGGAAATACTACTAGTGCGTAGATCAAAACGAGCGATCGGATATTTTACAGACGTATTAAGTTCAATTAAAATTACACAACAATCCCGACAACTCGAGCGGCCGATTTACCGCCCATAGTGGCCAGAAAAACTCCCAGAAGAAGAACTCGATGCACTCGCGGCAGAAGTTCATAATTGCTTCGGTAACGAAGCCGTCCCCTTACGTAAAACGAGCGTTTTCCGGGGGAGAACTTTTGAGCGGCGCTACAAAATTTAAAAATCAAAAGGTCTACTTACGAAATATTTCATTTCGTCGCTTCCTTTGACTCCAATTGCGGTACTGAATTCGGTCGGCCGGTACACTTATATATATATACAGGCGGATAAAATAAAAAAAATCTACCTACAGTTATAAATGGGCCCGCGAGCTTTTGAGGCCAGTTTGCGCAATATGGTTCAGTTTTTAATGAAGACCTTTCGGTACCGGCTATTGGTCCCCCGATACGGCCCGTACTCGTTAGCCTCGCCCCGTCGCTCGTTACCCACACTCCCCCACTCGGAGCAGCCTCGTTATTACCGCGGCATGGAGTCGGCGATATTACAGGGGCCGCCTCAACTGTAAAGATACAAGAAGCGCAGTGTACGGCGAACCGAGAATTAGTTTTTACGTTGTACTCCTCCGTTTGTGCCTCCACGACCGCCATATAAGAATCGGCCAGAGAGTTAGTCCTTGATAATTGCGTCCTTGATTCTATTCAACTGGGTATGAACATCGAGTGGCCTAACCGATCGCTGTTATTCATTAAATTGACCACAGCTGGGTGTTACTGCCTACGGCTGAACTACGCCTAGAAACTTTAATTACATTTCATTGTAATATACATTCATTTGTATTTACTGAAGTCAAAACTAAACTTTTATATCAAATAAAAATCTTCGTATTTTCTTACGTTCAAATACATCAAATTAATAGTGTCCAATAATTTAAACTTATATTCATGTTTCTGTGTATGCCTACACAGGCATTCGTGACAACGTAAGGTCCCAAGGATTAAATAAACCGTCTTTTTTCTTTTTTCGTTTTTTTTTTTTAACGAAAATGAATCTCTGTTCAACGCCATTTTCGTAAATTTCGGGCCCGCCCCAACAGTCAATTGTGAAATGTCGTCATCGTCGGAATTTTTGAAAGTAACTAAAAAAAAAAAAAATAAAATAAAATAAGTTGTTTATTGAACGTTTCAGAAAACTTTCGCAACTGTTTCGCAAATTATTCGTTAAAGCTCTCTTCTGAAAAAACGGAATTGATTATCGACTAATGAGGCGAAAAGCTTAATTTTTGACGCGATACACATTTGCGACCAAGGCACAAGGGAGCCAATACGTTATTTAACGCTAATTAATTATTATGCCCCTGAGTAATCTACTATAATGCCTCGGGGATAGGAGGAACAATAGGAGGAATAGAAAATAAATAATTTACGCGTCGACATTTCATGAAATAATACGTTTATTTCGTTAATACATTATTTTTAATACGAATGAATTCGGAACATATTCGACATTTCCCTGTACTTTTATTACATTTTGCTTATCGCTTATTTATTGATCTTTAATAACATCAATAAATCTTCGTCTACTGGATTCTTTGCAACATATTTCACGTTCAAAATCCCATCAACATGGTCATAAAGGTCCTGCTTCTTAACACAAATAATTGCCAATTAGGTTTTTGCCAAGACCCCCTAGGTTGAAGTGGATGCGTACGTATAATTGAGAAAGTAATACAGTAGGAGTGATTTCATATTCGGAAAATGAAAAGGCCGCACGGATATCATTCAGTGAAATGCCGTCTGAATATGTCGTTACAATTTGTGAAATTTTAATAATCGCGTATAATTATTATTGACAAAAATAAAGTAAAAGAAGTGGAAAGGCCGAAGGAACAGTCGATCGAAACTTTTCGAATGCGACTGGAATAAATGGTCCCAAGTATATAAACAATAAGTTTTATTGTGAGAAATAGTCAGTTCATATTATAATCATAATAAAAATACTAGTCGATAATACTAAAGGTAAAGTTAAAAAGTAGTGCTATTGGTGTTATATCTATCAGCCGTGAATGTTGAGTCCGGCGCCGAGTGAGAGCTGCTTGAGGGCGTGGGCGGTCTCAAGGGCGACGCGGGCCCTGTCCGGGTGGGCGGCGGCGGCCTGTAGGGCGGCCTGGGAGCGGGCGGCCTGTAGGGCGGCCCTCGCCTGGGCCTCGGCCTGCGCCAGCCGGGCCTGAGCCTGCGCGGTGGCCGCCTGGAGGGCCGCCTCCGTCTCGGCGTGGGCCCTCGCCGCCTCCAGGGCCAGCCGGGCGGCCGGCCTGATGTGGGCCTGGGCCTGGGTGAGGCCGCGGGCCGCGTTCAGGGCGAGGTTGGCCGCCGGCCTGATGGCCTGCCGGGCGTGGTCGAGCGCGTTGGCCGCGTTCAGGGCGAGATCGGCGGCGGGCCTGACGGAGGCCTGCGCCTGGGCCAGGTTGCGGGCCGCGCTCAGGGCGTGCGCCTGGCCGGCCCTGTTGGCCCCGCCGGTGGCCTGGAACAGCGGCGCGCCCTGGACGGGCACAGGCTCCACGAGGGGTGCGGCGTGGCCAGGGCGGCCCCCTGGGCCAGTCCCAGGTGGGCGGCCTGGTTGAGTCCCAGGTGGGCCAGTGGGAGGGGCGCCGTGGCCGAGGGCCAGAGGGCCGGCCAGGCCCAACCCGAGGTGGGGGCGGAGGCCGAGGCCCAGGCCCAGGCCTAGGTGGCCGGCTTGGGCCAGGCCCAGGTGGCCGGGCAGAAGGCCGGCGTGACCGTAGCCGAGAGCGCCGCCGTGGGCCAGCCCTAGGGGTGCTATGCCCAGGCCGGCTCCCCCCAGCCCAAGGTGGCCTCCCTGCAGCAGCCCTCCGTGGCCCAGGCCGGCTCCCCCCAGCCCCAGGTGGCCTCCCTGCAGCAGCCCTCCGTGGCCCAGGCCGGCTCCCCAGCCCCAGGCCCTGCCCGTAAACTCCGTGGCCCGCCAGCCCCAAGTACTGCCTCTTTACCTTGCCGTTCTTTGCTTCCTCCGGAGTAGCCGCTGCCGCTGCTACGAGTAACGCGATTACCTGAAACACGGTACATATACAGATATAATACTCGGAATTTTGTTTTTCGTCTTTACTAGTAGGAATAGGGTGGCAAAATAACGATGACTTGGTCTTATTATGGTCCGGTTTACCAAAACCCTATCGGGGAGCTTTGATTGAAGATACGACAATTAAAATATTAGGTATTTACTCCAGTCCAATTGTACTGACGATAGTGAAAAGCGGGGGAGATAATCCCGCCCGTAAATACCTCAATTGGGGTGAGGACGGAACCGGTTCGTATCGGACCAAATGTATTTATTCCGGATAAATTTCGAACCGATACGGAAGTACTAATAAATATATTGCTGAAAAGGGTAATAATTTAGTGCGGGATTGGGGGCTCGTGTCTTAAGCTAGACGGGTTTCGGCGTTGGGGCCTGTAGGGATGACTTTACTTACGAAGTATTTCATGTCGGCGTTAAGTTCTTGTCGATGCTTCGGGTCGGCGAACTGAAGTGATTCTGTCTGTACCGTCTACGGGGCCGACGGCACTTATATACATATCCCGCCCCTGGTACCATTTTGCCTCCACCACCGCGGGTTCGGGCTCCGCCGGGATAGGCCGGTACCGGTTCAATTTCGCCCGGCCCGTTGCGCAACCGGTTGCGATTTTAGAGCAAAAAACGGGCGAGCCGTTAAAGCATTATCGGTGGGAGAAGTGAGCGGGGCCCTCCTTCCGGGTTCGATCGGACCCGACATCTGGCTACAGACAAATAGGCCCCTTCAAACGATGGATATACAATATAAAGATAACGCGCAGAATCATATTTCTAAAATACCGGAAGACATTTCGATTCCATCGTAACGGGTATCGTCCGTAGATGTACCGTTTACATTTGCTAAGTTATAACTTCCGCACTTGTTCACATAATATAACAGTTATAATAAACGGTTCGAAGAGGACCTGTTTGGTGAAAAATGAAGACTTTATAAATGAAAAAGCGATTTGAAAATATTAAAAATGGGGAATTAAATTGTTGTCCACCACCCCCGGTTCAGCAGTAGAGACCGTCTCATACGTTTGGATAAAATGGAATGTGTTGTATTAATTTATATAAACTACCGAATTATATAATCGAGCATCCAGACTTTATCCTTTGATTATGTATTTTGCCAGGTCTAAAGTGCTGAGTCAAGGCGCCCTAATATTATTTATTTTGAGAGGATGCCTTTTTGTATCGAGAATATTTTTTTACTTTTTAGAAAATATCGTAATCTTTCTTTCATGAAAAGGGTTCCAATTGGATCCAATTTTATACGACAGATGTTTAAATAAAATTCAGTTTAGTAAACACGTAAACTCTTAGTAAAAAATGGAATAATTCCCAGTTTCCCTCATACGGATTTCAATATTTATAATTATTGGTTATAATGATTTTGTGCGGCAAAATTTCACTCCCTCTTCTGTTATGCTATTATTGTTTTTCCAGACTTAATTTTTCGCTTTTAACATTAAAAATTAACCTGATCCTAAAATGGGCACGCAGGACTCCACTTCCCACTCCAATCTCTCGCTTTTTACCAACTTTTCCACCAACCCATTTCAACCCATTTACCACTTCCCGTTCCACCGCTCAATACCGAAACGCATTCCATATTTGCGGCTCGACATATATTTCCAGGTACCAAACAGGTATAACTTAATTAGTCCGTTGGCTACAATTATCTTCAGTTACCGTCATGTTCGATCGTGTTATGATAATTATAGGATGATCGGTTTTTTTATTTAAACGGCTCAATCTCGCTCTGCAAGTCCAAATAATTTCTTGTTACTGAAGTACAATGCGCAAAGTTCATAACTGACCGTGATTTAGTGTGCAGATTATTAACATTTTCTTAGAAATGTTCAATTTACAAGTTAGCTGAACATCTAGCGTTAAGAGCAACGTTACCAGTTGTAAGTGTAATTGTAGACCGTTAACTGATTCTAATTTATCATTTTATCTACTTTATCAGAGATCGAAATGGAAATATCCTGTTTTCGATATTAAAAGGACGTCACAATAGTGCGACCGAAAATCGGCGATACTTTAAAAAGCTGGTCTTTAAAAGTCTTTAGAAAGACGCTGGTATTACAGAAAGTCGAAGTAAATAATTATATTTTTTTTAAAAGGACCCAAGTGTGAGAAATGGCATTTCAGATTTCCACCTACGCCCGGAGAACCGCTGCGTGGGCCGTACGCGCTCTCTTAGAATTTTTAATTTTCGATGCCGGATTTTCGGCTATAAGGGAATTTAATAGGGATAAAGTTTTTTTTTCAACTTCGAAAAATAGACAGCACTCGAGCGTTAAAATTTTAAATGATTTTCGAATTATCTTTTTCCTATTATTGCGGTCCGCTGTAACATCGTTCAGTGGAGTTATGGTACACTGATGGTTCAACATTTGTTTCTATGTGCTAAAAATTTCTTTTATTATTATTGTATTATAATAAATGATTTAAGACTTCTTTGCTGGCCGTTATGGGTCACACGATCCATTCTCGCTACTCGCCGTAGTTGGTTGGCTAAAAATTATTACTAATTTGTATTTTGTCAAATAATCTTTCCGTGAAAACAATATATGCGGTAGCATACAAGTCCTCAGGTTTTTACCAAATCTCGAGGTCAAAAAATCGAGAAAGGATGTTTTCCCAATAAGGAGGCTAACTGTTTGTCTTGAATTTATAGGAAACGTATAGAAACCTCATTTATTGTTTTTTTATTAAAATAATTGTACAAAGTTATATTTTTTTTAATGAAAGTTATGAATAGGCGCCTTGATGGTGGCGCAAGAACTGGATGAGCGGTGTTACCACCAGGGGTGGCCGTAGCCGTATCCGTGGCCGTAGTTGAATGCGGGGGCGGCGTGGGCGAGAAGAGGCGCCGGCGGGGCGACGGCCACCGGGAGGCTGTAGGACCTGAGC
The DNA here is from genome assembly GCA_019843655.1 of Lethocerus indicus. Classification (NCBI taxonomy): domain Eukaryota; kingdom Metazoa; phylum Arthropoda; class Insecta; order Hemiptera; family Belostomatidae; genus Lethocerus; species Lethocerus indicus. The sequence continues at coordinate 3,057,774 of JACDQD010000009.1, read as the reverse complement.
GCTATGGCGGAGGCCGGGGGCAGTAGTGCGGGGGCGGCGTGGGCAAGCGGCAGGGGCAGTGGTGCGGGGGCGGCGTGGGCAAGTGATAGTGGCAGGGGCAGTGGCAGGGGCAGTGGTGCGGGGGCGGCGTGGGCAAGGGGCAGGGCGAGGGGAGCGTGGGGCAGGACGGCGGTGCCCAGGATGCCCCTCTTCGTCTTGGCCGTGCCCTCTTCGGCAGGAGCGGCGGCAACGGCGGCGGCCATCATCAAGGCGAATACCTGCCCAACAAGGGATTCTCTATAATACCATGTTATTATTGTCTGGAATACTTGTCTATTTTCGTAGTTTTCTCGATCTTCCGAGGTAATGTGAAGAAAGGACACAATGGATGGGTAAAAGAGGAAAGGGATTAGGGCGAGGAGAAAGGCGGGAGTGGAACTTCAGGAACCGGGATTTTGTGACTTCGTCCACTGTCGGTATGTTGAGGTCATTATGGATTGTATGGTTAGAAACATACCGGGGAGCATTAAGGACTTTTGACTGGAATCTCTGGATGCGAGCGATGTCGGATGTCTCGGTGGAACCCAGCATAGCTCTATACCGTATGTCCGTGCTTTGTATATTGTCAGTTTGTTACTTAAGGTCAATTTCGATGTCCGTTTCAGTAATGGCCTTAAGAGAGGTCAAATTATCTGTTTAAGTCGATTCTTTTGAGTCGGGTATGGGGCACCATACTAACGAAAGCAGATGGTCTAGCAAAAGAACAAACCAGCGAAAGAACACAGATCATCGACTAAACTTATACAATAATAATACAGCAATATTAAATGTCTATCAGCTTGATTAGGATGACGGGAAATTCTCGAATGAAATCTAATGTATTTATATATGATAAAGTCACGGACGAACGGGACTGTTAGATCAGACGTAAGGTAAGTTAGGTAAAACGGTAATGTGTGCTCGGAAACGAGTTGTTATACATTTTACTCGTTCCAAATACTCACTGTAACATTATAACCCGAATTATAATCAAATCGTTCGCGATGCAATTTTATTAGATTTAATTAATTAATTCATCAGAACAATGTACAGGATCAACAATTCCTGAAACTACTGAAGGCCAATTAGCCAAAATTTAAAAGATTACATTCACCGCTAATTAAACTGTAACTAATTGTTTATCACGGAAAATAGAATAATGTTGGCATATAAACATATTTTTGAATATTATTATTTTTCCTTCATTCAAATAATGTATCACTTGTGCTTTGGACTTTTTGTATTTTAACATTAATATTTGCTACAACATTACTTTCTATTAGACTTGTGTCTATACCGCGCGGTGAGGGGCGATTGATGAGAAACTAGCGTGAAGAAGAAACAAATTATTTCGGATTTTTATATTATAAGAAACGCCGGGTTGTATATTTGAAGCGTAAAACTTTCACTCGAGTCATCCGGACGAGTGAATGAACTGAAAGAAAAAAAGCATCTTCACTCCTTTCTCCACTCCTGGATTTGGCTGGTTTTGGTTTCTCGCCACTGTCAGTAGCGTCACGCGAGCAGTACACGTACGCCGAAATCCAAATTCGGAATAGGCGCGCGCTATCGGTAAAAGTATTGGGTGAAAGGACTTTCACTTACGCATTAAGTGTAATCATATAATAGTCAGGCCCTTTGAGAGATATGTAATCTTTCAATTATGTATCAACTGGACTAACATGCAGTCTTTCCGAATATACCGAATAAACGATGCACGCCCACTGTTATCAGTTTATGAATAACCTGAAGATGAAATTGATTTACCCTCTTATATAATGAATAAGTATACGTCAATAATTATTAACGCGGACAAAAACACTCGCCAATATTGAACCATTAACACTGCTATTTATAACGTCATAACGTTCCTAGAAATCACAATTCCAAGGTAGACAAACTTGAAAATATGAGCCGTTTATTTTGAAAGTGGTTTAACTCCATTTTTCAATTTTTTTCCGGTTATCTCATGGTTACATGCACAACTTTATGTTATTTATCAGTAAAGCATTTCAGATCGCTTTTACTCCGAGCAAATACGATAATTCTTAAGACATCGAACCGTGCAGTTTTTAAAATGGCCTAACTCCATTCTTGATAAGAAAACGAATATTATTCGCCTAATAATTGCCACTATTTTAATAGGAACTATAAATTTAACACCCTCAGATACACTTAAGCGGTATGACACATTAGTATCCTGTAAGTATATTTTTAAATTCGTTGAAACTTAAACCCTTAAATGTCTCGATTTGAAGATAAATTGACTTAGGCCATTTTCAAAATAAACGGCTCATATATTATAATTGAAATCAGCAAGTGTGGAAGGACTCATTAGAAATTTATTGGAACTTCTGTTTGCAATTATGATCTCCAACTGAAGAATCCCATTAGAAACATACATAAAAAACTGTACAAACAGACGCTTCCATCCCTGAATCATAACTGCATAATTATTAGTCCTGCACAATAATTGTTACTGAGACTTGCAAGGAAAATTGTTAACGGTCTTCCACCCTACAGTCAATACAAGTCATCAAATTCAAAATTCCGATTGGAGGTCGTAATTTAATCCCGAGGATGAAGGAGGATTCAGTTTTGCTAGCGCCTCAAGGTGGCGTCACGTTGTTGTAAGTCCAAGTCCGTTACGTGATATAATGCTACTTACGGCGTATTTCATGTTGTGGAGCGGTGAGGCCGGTCTGGACGGTGTGGTCTGTACGAGCTGACCGAAGACAATGGTAGCTGTGCGGACGACGGGTCTTTATATATATATATATATATATGCCTGGTGGGTGTGACACTCCTATTGTGCAACGGCCGTCCTATCGGTTCTCTACTAGAAGAGAGAGAGAGAGAGAAAAAGAAATAAATGTGGAGCGGTTGTCTCTCGGCTAGGCACTTAACCGCGCCGTCAAAGTATACCGCCGTTACAGCTTGACACATGACACACTTGCAGACATGACTATTTACGCGGCTGAAAACACTCGACTAACCCAAATTGTCTTCTCAGTTAATATACAAACATTACACGACATATTTAAGGTATCGAACTCCACTATCTATCCGCGATGAAATTGAGTATTTTGCTCTTTTTCTGAAAGAAACACCTTCTCTAAAGCCTCCCAAAGATGATGAATTTGCAAACTGTTTCTTTTATTGACGTTGTTGAATCAGCCGTATTTTGCATTTTCAGCAATATTTCGAAAAATCCAGATCCTCGAAATCCCGTTAACCTATTTTCCATTCCTCCATAATACACTATCTGGCTACTGACGAATATGAAGATACCGAGGCCCGTTGAAAGTACGGAATTCATTATATATATAAATCTTTATTAATTAGAAGAAGTTGAACAGCCCTCGTTTTTTCAAGTGTTTTTGAACCCAGAAAAACTTTAAAAAATAATCCGGTTCACTGTATTTGTACTCAAAGTTCTGAATTCTAAGTATAAGCTCAAGTATTTCAGGGTGAACGATCGAACCTTCTTTAATACCGGAATCGTAACTTCGCCTCCGTTTCAGACTCACTGTCCTCGATTTGACCGATTCGACGTCGAATCTTCAAAGATGACCGGGAATGAGGAGAATGAGGAAGGGGAAAAAAAAACGCGGCCGTAAACTTCAGCTATCGAACCCCCCCCCCCCCCCCCCCTGTGAATGGGTCAACGCCTCCCTTTTACGAGCGGACCAAGGTCGGCTCCAGAAACCCGTTTCAATCATCCCCCGCCCACTGGGATTGACAGATCAATTGAGATAGGACACGTCCGAGAGGGAATAATTCATTTCGGACGTTTCCTGTCTTCACAGTCGCGATAGACCGGTTTCGGTTCTTCGCCATTCCGGCCTATAATAACTGTCTATACGGTAAAACTAGCGGGACCGAACTCCGATGAAACGATTCAATCGATTCCCAACAGACAGAGTAGACTTTCAGGCGGGTTGTAAATCCGTACAGATGAAAGTTATAAACGATAGTGGCGGAGATTTATAAATATCCGATTAATAAGAGGGCACGAAACAGCTAATTCGGGAATATGTACAGAAATTTTTGACAAAAGCAGCCTTTAACGAAAAGAATTCAGTCACTTCAGTACGGAGAATAGTAGAATGGAGCTAATTATATTATTATACATAAGAGAACTTTACAGCACCTGATGGTATGCGTATGCTTCTTCTTTTGCTTTTTAGGCGTTTAACAATCTCGGTCTGCACTTCGGAACACTTGGTACTGCGAAACCGCTTTGTAGGAATTTACAAATACTTTTTTTTTGTTTCATTTTATGGGTACATTATTTTTTTTTGGGGTGGCTTTTCGCTCTCAATACTGCCCGGCTTTTTAAACTTAAAAACTGCCCCTCACCATCGGGGCTTTGCAATCTTCACGCGAATCTTCGTCGCGATACTTTTCTTCGTTCCTTCGCTGGGGAAATTCCTCGCCCTGTCCGGATAATTAGATTCTTAAATATGCATTTATTCCCCGAGACAGAGAGAGAGAGAGAGAAAGCAGGCGCGCTTTTGCACGACACCGGCCATAAATCGGACTGAATCGCGCTTGGTTTCGTCTAATTGAGTATTCTCGGCGTGTTGCACTTCCGCCATGTGCCACGGCCGACAATGGCTCCCGGTTCTGGAGTGTTTCGCAATTGCACCAACCTATTGAGTAAATAGAAATCGGGCTGGGACCGGCTTTCGAACAGAAGGGCTCGCCTTAAATGCCGTCCGCATGACTTCCGAAAGTGATAGACAAACGGTCTCCTCGAGTTAAAAAAAAAAAAAAAATTTGAAACGGAATCTTCGCACCGAAATTGCATTTAAGTCATCCCCCAACTTAGTCACGGGCCTTTACACAACATTGACCGCCCCCTTAAGTACTGAGGCGTAAATTAACGACAAAAAAACTTGCGTAAAATAAAAATTAAACCGTAGATTTGTGGTGTTTCTGTCTCCTCTCGCCGGTTTGGTCTTTTGCCAGACCGGTTTCGGCCGCTCGCCATCTTCAGTAGCGGTGTTTTTCGGGCAGCCTCACTGCACTGTCACTGTCACTTGTACTGCGGTGGTGGTTGTCGGGTGGAGGATGCCCCCAAAAAACATCCAAAGTGCCAAAGATGCTACTGAAGATGGCGAGCGGCCGAAACCGGTCTGGCGAAAGACCGAACCGCCGAGAGGAGACGGAAACACCACAAAACCTACGGTATTCCAACCCCTCGCAGACCACAAAACAGGTATGTTATAAACTAATAAAAGTGAAGCCTGCGAGCCGTTTGATATAAATCTACATTTGATTACTGTAAATATAAAAGCATTGTACAATTTTAAGAAAATAAAGATTACTGGAAATTGGGAAAGTTTTAAGGCCGACTTCGGCTAACAAGTTGACGATTAAAACTACCTGTTATATTTTAATGTGTTTGATGATGAACGAATCCAATATTTCCAATATTCCATCTTTGGTAGCTCGTACTTTTTAGCCCTCTAAGTTCATACTTTTAGATTTTAGCCCGCTACATCAATTCTAACGTTATATATCGGCTTATATAGCTAAATACAATTGGTGCAAAATATAATCAGGAGAATAAAAATCTCATACAGATGGCGGCTCATAAAAACAGGGAATTTTATCAAATCGTACTTGATAACGATACAGAATTTAAGCAAAAAATGAACAAGACATAATTATTTATATCGAAAGATGTTTTACATCAAAGTTCAAACTGCAAAGCGAATTTTCCACCACTTTCTGAAGGATCTAATTTAGCAAATTGCAAACTCTTAATTCCAACACTGTCCTTAGCTTAAGAGGCGAATTGAAGCCGAAACAGACCAAAGTTGTAAAAAGAAATATTTTTGCTTTGACGGACTTTGTCAACGACAAAGGAAATAATAGCCTTTTGGCGTCCAAAGTGCAAAATTCGCTGAATCCGTTACCTTTTTGCACCGAGGTTCGCCTTTTGGCTTGCTCACGTCAAAGACTTAAGGCGAAAATATTTCCTTTTACAAGTCTGGCCTGTTTCGGCTTCAATTCGCCTCTTCGGCTAAGGAAGTGTCATGACAAGTAAGTCGATCACTGGCTCAGGACAGTGTTGGACTTTAACAGTTTACTATTTTGCAGTTTGCCATAATTATTTATTTTTCACATTTTACACTTCCGAATATTCTGTTTTGTTACTGGATTTTATTTAAATGTTCGGCCTACACCGGCGGCGATTACACATTGCCGGTTAGTTTTAACCTTCTCGGGGTCGTTAATTTTCAATTAATTCGTTTTAATCGTACAGTTAGGGGACATTTCGGTCCGCCACCGGTATTCGATCCCATTGCCGAAACTCCCATTCCCATAAAATACCCTCATTATATATCGATATCTTACCATTGTCATTTGGGAACAGAGATCTTATAATTGCACTCGATGGAAAGAATTTGCTGAGGAATGAATTCTACCAGAGCTAGCTGTGATTATTTTTGAGGAAAAATTATATCTGTATATAAAATTAAAATTGGTATTTAAATTCGAAAATATTCTTCGTATATTTTGCCCTGGAAAGGCGAATGTAGTATAGACTCGTGCTAACAACGACTAATCTGTTGAAATGGTAATTCGTATTTGTATAGAAAAGTTCAATGGACAGTTGCTCGAGGCGGAAAACGAACATAACTCTGAAAGCGTAATTAACGTATATTAACTTTATAAACTACAGTGTTTTCGATGCCGACGAATTTCCGGCGTGATGAATTCCCTCTCAAAGACTATAAATCAGACTGGAAAGGATTTAAATTGGCGGGCCGTCACACTTCGCTGCGCCTCTGATTTTCAAGCCGAAATCACGAATAAATTTCAGAGAGTATATAAATTACGGCGGTAAATAATTTTATCGCGCCTTTCGCCATTCAAATTTGACGATAAAGATATAATATGACTTCGATTATGATGCGGGCGAAAATTCGGTCACGTAACTGCGTTTCTGCCGAATTAAAGTGAACTGAGAGATACGCTCTAAATGATTCTTGGCCACTAGAATGGAAAAAGTCTGTAGTAGACTGTAATAAAGTTGAATTTCTTGTTTTTGGCGCTAATTCGTTTATATTAATATTATTCCATATTTCATAATTGTGAAGAGATAAATAATATTATGATATAACGTAGTAATACATGTATACAAGATATTTGTTCGCAGCAATCTTCAATCACTTTTTTTCCGTTACATACTGTCATTTTGGCACCTCGCCATTTTTATTCTATTTGTAGAATTACTTGAACTGGTCAAGAGAAATAGATACCGCCAAATTTCGGGAATAGTCGTAAAGTTAAATAGTAATTTTAAGTAATTTGACCCACTTTTCTAAGGAAAAAAATTACCTCACTGAATTCTTACTAAAGTGTACTTGAGTTTGTACGATCTCCATTATTGATATTTAATATATTCCTTAATATATAATCCGAAGGACTAAATAACCTACAAGTGCAGTGAGGATGCCCCCCGAAAAACATCCAAAGTGCCGACAGTGACTGACACCGCTACTGAAGATGGCGAGCGGCCGAAACCGGTCTAGCAAAAGACCAAACCGGCGAGAGGAGGCAGAAACACCACGAACCCACGGTATTCCAACTCCTCGCGGACCACAAAACGGGTATATTAAACTAATCCGAAGTACGTTCGAAAACGTCTTCGATGTCTTATAGTCGAGGAAGCGAAGGTGAGTTCGAGTCTTCAGCGCTCGTGAATGACCTATAGATCCCACTTATATAGCAGTAGGTGTGAACGATTCTCTCATAAAGGCTTTGATGAGGGGTAGAGTGAGCGGTGAGAAAGCGCTCTGAGTCATGCGTTTTGACTAAAGTGGCCGGTTCAGTCAGTTTTGAGACCATTAAACTGGATCACATTATCGATAACGCCGCCTAAATAGGCGGGGGCCGGTATAATTCTGAAATTACGCCCAATTACCGTCTCCCCCCCGCCCCATCAACATCCAGGTGGGATCCTCATACCTGAGCATGAGTGTAGAGTGGCAGTGACCATTTTATTCGGACCCGTCTATTTGGGAGTTTCACCCTCACTTCCTCGTTCCCCCTTAAACCCGGTTTCGCAATCTTATCAGCGACGTTGGCCTAATATATATAATAATTAAGAACTACGCTTTATTGGCAGACCGGTTTCGCTGGCTTTTTCGCCAATGGCTCGCGCAGCATCCTGTCTGCACTTGAGTGCAGTGTGCCCCCACTTTTGAAGCTAAGAAGATCGCAAGAAAAGATATTCGAGACTAATTCAACTTAAACTGAACGCATCCTCTATAACTATCGGTCGAAATGATGAATACGAAGATACTAAGTCAAAATTTTCAGGTATTATCGTACTTTTTGTAGTTGTTTAATATACATACAAAACAATAATAGCTATTGGGTTGACAACTAAGTAATTGCGGAATTCACCGGCAAGTGGCGCGTTGTACATATTTTTAAGTAGGTCAACATCTTTGCACAGATAAGATTTGGTCCTTTCTGAAACATTCAGTATAAAAATTACATTGACAGTTTGAATTTTGTATCCCAACTGAATACACAGTTGAATTGTGTGTGTGTATAAAGAGCTGAAACACGGTGAACCGAAGCGAGCATTTCCGTCATGAAGCCTTAAAACAACGCATTAAAAGACGAGGAGCGCTCTGGACGTCCAGTGGAGGTCGATGATGACCGAATAAAGGCGGTTATTGATTCCGATCGCCATAGTTCGACGAGGGACATTGCAGAGAAGCCGACTGTATCTTATACGTGCATTCGAAACCGTCTACGGCATATCTGTGCAAAGATGTTGACGTTGTTAAAAATATGTACAACGCGCCACTTGCCGGTGAATTCCGCAATTACTTAGTTGTCAATTCTGTGATTGATTCATTATGAAAAAAACCTGTTCTAGGAATGCGGTAAGATGACTCATAAAAGTTGCTCAGGCTGCGAATCCCAGACTGCGGAGACACCGTTTCTTCAGCCGCATTCCTCGAGTTCTTCCGAACACCGCTCAGTTGGTGAAATCAGCAATTACTTAGTTGTCCACTTAGGCGTACATCTGTACGAATCCTGATGGCCAAATCTGGCGACAACAGAGGTGACATTGATGGCCAGAAGGAAAGGGAATCGAACCTGCGTGGCCGAGTAAGGCGCCAAGTAAGGACATCGGTACGGGTTGGAGGTCGTTGCTCAAGAATATGGCCGTCGCCCTAAGAGGGGGGGGGGGAACGGCGCCCTAAGGGGAACGGCGCCCAAAGAAGGGGGACGGCGCCCAAAGAAGGGGGGGCGCCGTGTCCCAATTCCCAGTGTCCGTCCCATTGGTCGAAATCCTCGAATAGGAAGTCATTCGGTCCGCGTTTCCAAACTGAGCACGGCTCCAGTACACTTCCAGCGGCCATACCACACCACCGTCGACGGCCTTCCAGTTCGCGTCCGCGGTCTTCGGCGGTCCATTGCACTTAAAAAACATTACATTGAAAATGATACGACAATCTCCTGTATTATCGGTATAATATTTAAAAGTCAAACAGCATTATTTTAACACTCTATTAATGCAATAAATTACCTACATACACGATATAGAGGAGGGACAATGTTGTGGTGTCTTAAAAATGTCAAAAAATATTGTTAACTAATGTTGTAAGTACTAAATCCCATGTAGTAGATAATGAGGTTGTTCTGATTTATTTCATATGTTTAACTAATGCGATACAATGCCTTTTTAAATGCACTCGAACTTTTTCTGGAATAAACTCATGTTCTGGCATATTTTCGTTAAAATATACACGCGAATTATTATAATAATGGACACTCATCTATATGAAATTTTAAAAAATATTGAGTGTTCCAAATTGTAAATTGCGTTTGTCTTCAACTGGAAATATGAATTCGTTAATACAGAGGAGCTAATTAGGTACTTAGGTATTGTGCGGAGGCCACTAATTTTAGAGATTTTTTTTTATTACCGCAGACCCAAAAAAACTACATTATTAGATGGAACAGATTTTAATTGACTGACTGTGCAAATTCCACGCTATTATGACAAATTTTTATTGTTTTCTGGCTCCCAAAAGGCATTATGCGTATTATGCGGAGGCCACTATTTTACAGCGCGCCGCGACGGTTAGGTTCGGTCAGGAGTTCATAAGTATGTTATTGGCCTTCATAAAAAACATCGAGGAACTCGAAGGTTTCGCCTTCTGGGAGGCAGGAAACAATAAAAACTTGTCATAATAGCGTGTAACCTGCATCTGATAATGCAGTTTTTTTGGGGTCTGCGGTAATAAAAAAAAACCTCTAAAATCAGTGGCCTCCGCACAATACCTAAGTACCGCTAATTAGCTCCGCTTAGTGAAATTCAGATAAAACTCCCCATTGCGTGCTAACGTTGACAGCCCTTCGAATTTTTTTTTTCTAAAGTAAACAGAAGATTTCGCTCATTGCGCCTCGCCGGCCTCGACGTCCTCTTAATTTCTGTAGATTATTTCCGAAAGGACGGTTCCATTTTGACAGGCGCGTGGGCGAGAGCGAGGGAAAAAAGAAAAATCGCGGGAGTCCGCTTTCTCCCGAAAGTGGCGAACTCCTGCCGAAAATCCTGAAAACGGTCCTTCGCCAATCCATTCCGGTCTTATTCAACGCCGGTTGCGCAACGCCGACGTTAATTGGCGGAGTCCCTCCCGATTGGAAAAAAAATATTTCCGACCCGTCCACTTTCGGCGAATCGGCGAAAAATTATACGTTACATTATATTAACGAGCCAGGAAATTTGACCGTCCACTTTTGAACGGCCGAAAGTCCGGTCCTGTTCCGACGCGCAAAAGAGACTTTTTCGTTCCCCGCGAATTTTTCCTCTTCGCCGACCTATCGCCCATTCGTTGCACATAACGGGCTGCTACCGACGACGGCGAGAACCCCAACAGGGTCCAGTACTGGACGTCGTGTCGAGACAACCTCACATTTTACGATATTGCCCGGAAACTGTACAACTGGAAGTGTTGTGAAATTGAGGTCAATTTTTCTTATTATCTCTTGGTCTATTTAAAATCTAATAACGGGTCCAATGTCTACAGTGCGAAGAAACCTTGAAGAGGCGTTAATTTCAGAGCCGATTACGGCCTAATTCAATCGACCGATTCGGTCTTAATGCAGACCGGTTTCAGCTTCTGATCGTTCGAACGGGTTGGCAAAAAGCGTCGATCCCAATCTTTTATTCATAGTCCTTGAACCTGCAGTTTCACGATCGTCCAGGAGAAGATTCCTTCGAGAAAGAAGCATTCCGTTCGCCACAATTAGGACGAGCTTATGTAATAATAACCGCAGAGGATGCCATCGGACGACCGGTCATTGTAGCACAAGTTTCCTATCAACTTTCGACGGAATTGAATTCTTGAGAACTTTTTAATGAAACTCAATTCGGGTTATTATTATGTATTCAGCTCGATAATATATATTTTTTTTTGCAGAATCCGTTTTTGCAGGCGCCAATTTTTCAGTGTCGAGTTTAACAGTGCGATGAATACCGGTCTTGTTATCTCAAAAGGTGTACCAGTTTTTTAGCGTCGGTCGTCGACTTTTCAAGGCGCTCTCATTAATTTGTTCGTCTTATAAATTTCGGATGTAACAGATTTCTAGAGAACGGACGCTAATTTACTGAACGGGACACTACTGAGGATAGAAAAAAAATAAGGACGACCAAATAAGAACACTCTAGAAAGACTAACTCTGGCGGAACACCTGACAGTTTTTTTAGTTTTTTTTAGTTCATTCCCTTATCTGGCTGGCATTTGTGAAAGTTTTGCTCTCAACACTGCCCGGCCGATTGGTTCTTTAAATTCTGAACTAATTTAAAGTTCCTCTTATTCTTTGTTTTCTTAATATTTACATCAGGGGGTGGATAAATGCGGCTATATGAATAACCGGATTGCGGTTCTCTTTGAACACACGCATTTGGGACTTATCCCGTAACAAGAGTCTTAGAATGAGAATCCGGTTGTAGGCTACGCTGATTTAAATGGAGCCCGGTTAAAAATATTAAGTGAAGATAGAGCTCTACGGACATATCCCGTACAGGGCGGATTGGGCCCTAAAACGGTTAAATGGTCCTATTCGAATTATGTCGGCAATGAGTCCCTGCTTCGTTTTATTATACTGGCTGTCCCAGGACGGGGACAGATGGGCGAACAGCGAGAGTCCGATTCGCGTTACGGACGCCGATTGAACGGCGTTGGAGACTGAAAACCGGTTCCATTAATGGGCGTCCGCCCAGTTCGATGGACATCCAGAGTGCGGACTCGGAATTGGCTCCGGTCGAAACTTAGCGACAGCTTAGCGAAGGGCGATTCATCAAGACGACAACAATGACCAGAATTGACGAAGTCTGAAAATCCATGTTCCCGAAGATTTCCTGCCAATCCCCCCCCCATCGCCCATCGACTATAACAGACCTAAAGAAGTCCGTGACACAAGTGCCATCGCTGGCTGGGTGGCTTCCATTCAGGGAAAGGTGACATGAAAACGTACAATTTTATGCCGCAATTATACCATAAATGTTGACTGTACAATAAATAGAAATAATGAAGAAAGTTCAGGCCGGGGACAAAGTCTTGATTGTGCCCCCTGAATCGTTCTGGAGGGACTGGAAAATTAATTTCGATAATATTCTAAGCAGTTTGTTCCGTTTCAATGAAACTCCTAACATACTATTGATTAGGTTTGGAGTAGATGAGGCGGGTCGGGTGAATGGGCGTGTGGGCGGATGAACGCGTTTTAAATTGAAAGAAAGGATATATATTTCTTTCTATTTTTTGTAGTCGATTCACTCGTCTGTCCGGCAAGTGAAAGTTTTTCTCTCAATATTGGCCGGTTTTTAACTTCTCAACTTATTCCAGGATTTTTCCTGTCTTCGGAAAAGCGTCCGCATCCGACGTTTCGGAACTGTTCCATCGGGTTCCGTCATCAGGGCCCGACTAAACTGTAGATCAACCGTATTTTCACCAGCGTAACAAAAAATTTAGCGATAGTTGATTCCCCTTCAACGCGGGTTTCCCGTCGCGAATCTCCATTGGGGACGCTTTTCCTCGTTCTTTAAGTTATCCTTTAAGTCTGTAACAAAATTAGTTATTGCACGAGGTCCGTTCAATTCTACTTATTGCTGTATAATTGTTTTTAAAATTGATTCCAAAAGTATTAATTTTTATGTTTTTAAATTGTTAAGGGCGGTTATTCCCCGCCTAATGGGAACACGATTACAGAGTAACGCCGTTTCAACGTGTTAGATACTGTATATATTATTCATATGCATATATATATATATATATATATATATATATTATATAAGCACGCAATTCTGGAATTCACGTAACAGGCTGACCGTACAACAAAAAATCAAATTTACCAAGTCATAATCCCTATATGCCATACTCAGTGCATACTTCGACATAACAGAAACGAGCAGCTGGGTACCTCTTAGAATGCGTTTAATTTCAGACGATTAAAATACATTTAACGCCAATCAACCGCAATGCAATTTCCCGTCGTTAGAGCCGGTTTTTGATGAACGTTTTTGATATTCGTTTTGGCCGGTTTTCCGCCGAAAGAAAAAAAGCGCGCGTCACGAAATAACGCAACGTCTCGAACGCGTCCGAAATCGAATCTGTTTTGGAAAGTTGCCCGACGTGCCCAATTAAAACATCCATCACGATATTGTCTTTCCAATTGGCCTCTACCAATCGGCAGAATTTACGATGTATCGGTGCGTAGAGTTATCATTCCGTGAAAAATATATCAGAGACAGGATGCCGTCTCTAGTAGAAAGAAATACTGGAATAGTCCAGATTATGACCTAAATTTCGAATAAGCGCTTTGTTATATGCCGTCCTGGAAATATCCAGAAATTGGAGGAGGTCGAACGCTGTCAACCGACAAGTATTACGCGATCTATGACGGAAGTCGGCGGTAAAGATATATTCGTTTAATCGATTGGTTTTAATGAACCCGATCGTCGGCCGCCGTCTTGTACCGTCCCATTCCACTTTCTTTACCGGATATTTCGGCGAGGGAACACCTTTAATTCGGTCCGGGCCGGGAACAAAAAAATCGTTACACTTTCCAAGTTGGCAAAACTGGCCCTCCTCACCTTCAGGAAGGAGTCCTTAGCCGGCGATTAACAATTTTGGCAGCAGGACCTTCCCCATCTGCTTCCTTTAATTTATGTAACCATTATCCGACACTGGTCGGATTAGAGGGACCGCTTTCTGCCAATTTAACGGGCCATTCAAATGGACAGAATTTGAAAAAATCCGGTCTGATCGACTAGAAATTTTCAAATAAATTTCATTTCACGTCATTCAACACAGTGCGTGAATAGATACTTCTTATCGTAGGTTCGTGGTGTTTCTTGTGTCCACTCTCGCCGGTTCGGTCTTTTGCCAGACGGGTTTCGGCCGCTCGCCGTCTTCAGTAGCGGCTGTTATTTGGGGACGAACACGTGACGAACACGGCTGTACGGGCGACAGTGTGACACCAAGAGAAAGACATATCGCAAAGTGCCGACGGTGATTGACACAGCGCTACTGAAGATGGCGAGCGGCCGAAACCGGTCCAACACCACGAACCTGCGCTAATCCAACCCCTCGCAGGCCGCAAAACAGGTATATTAAACTAGATACTTCTCAGTTGGAACATTTTACGTCCTGGCACATTTTCAACGGCCGTCCCAAAGGTTGAAAGGGTTAAAAAATCACTCGAAAACCAGTTCACTTATCGCTATTCCGGCAGTAAATTCTGGAATGCCACTTTTATTCCTTCTTCCATTTTAGCGTCGCTATCGGTTCTCTTTTCAATGCATCGTCGATGTTCCCATTGGTTCTAATTGCATCAAGCATTCCAGACGTGTTTATCGATATATCTGCCACCTAATTTTATCCGTTCATTAAACGTCCATTGACGGGTATAAATCCGGTCAAATCTAATTGTATACGTTCATCAAGTTTACGCTGACCAATTCTTAGGATTAGGACCGAATATTTCTCCATAAATGTAAATCTCAAAAGGGGACAAGGTCGTACACTTATTCTGTCGTTAAGGCCTCTGGTTTTCTGACCTTCGTTTATTTTCTAGGCCCGCCTCTGTTGTGAAACAAGACCGTTGCGAAACGGCGAGACTTTGCCCGGCTAAGAGCCTTCCAGGCTCCTCCAATCGATGGCAGTTTTTCGAGCTTAAAACATGTCTTATTTTCAGGTATACGTTTGACGCGTGTCTTCGTCTTAGGCAAGACAGACAATGCAATGTGATAGTCATGAAAGTGTCCCAACCATTGAAGTGTTGTCTGTTGTACGTTGCTAGATAAGCGAACGACCATATTAACCATTGATTCCAAAAGTGGTCCACGTGGACTCCCAGGGTCTACAGACCATCATTTTTTGTCGAGTTTTTTGGGAATACGGTTTTGAGAAATGTAGCTGAAAAACACGTTTGGCAACCTAGGATATTAACAGTTTTCGTTACTTAGGCATGTCGGCGTCAGCGCTAATATTATATGGGGTGTACCGAAATTAACGCAAGATTTGAATTCGCCGCCCATTCTTGCAGTAAAGTTGGCGACCGTATTAAAAATAAAACCCGTTTGACAGCCGATAGTTTAGGGTCAGTACAAATGGCAGGTTAAACAGATAGAACAACGCGTTTTCATTGTTGAACAATATTCACAAAAATGATGAAAGTTCGGCAGCCAAAGTTGGAAAATTTCGTACAAAAAATATGGTCGGAATATTGATTTAACTTTGTCGACTGTGAAGAGAGTAATTGAAAAATTCAGGCGGACCGGAACAACGTCCAAAACGTTGTCCAAAAACAAGACGTTCAAATGTCACAATATTGAAGCAGTGCGTGAGAGTGTTTGTGAAAGTCCAGGAATTCGGCGTCGCGATTGGACAAGAATTGCAAATTTCAAGAAGCTCTCTGGAGCTTCTGGATACCCACTGAAGATATCCGTCTGCAAGTTCAATTGACACAAGAACTGACGAACCAAATTCAAATCTTGCGTTAATTTTGGGACACCCTATACTTACTATCAAGTATAGCTGCATAGCCGCTTTCAGTCTAAATACCTACCGTGGACATATTAATCTCTCGTCCATGAATGCCTTCATTTCAAAAATTTAAACAGCCGATATATATACAGTTTTTAGGGTGGCTGAGGGGTGGGGGGGGAGGTTTTACCACTTACTCAAAAGCGTGGTTAAAAACAACCCCCCCCCAAATAATAAATCTCATATTTGGAAACGGTAATTGGAACTAAAGACGAAATTATACGGGCGGCTTCTGGTTTCGCTGGTTACCGGTATTTTTTGCGCGTACATAAACGTGTACGTCGCCGGTACGTTTGCATCGGCGCGACGACTCCTTTTCACGAAAATTTAAACGGTTTTTATAACCCGGCAATGGACGTTAACGGCCTCCCCCTTCCTCCCCCCCTCACCCCCCAACACCCCCCTAAACCACATTCTTACTTTTATTTTTTGTTGAATCTTTTTTGCACATCCGACCGCTTTACATAACGCGCCGCTGACCGATAGCGCGAAGTTGTGACTTTTTTTTTTCAGTTACCCAATTCGGAAAGCTCTAATTGGGGGGCGGGGGGTGGGGCGCCAGAAATGACTTGCAGAATTGTATTTTGGCCGGCCGCTAATTAAAACGTGAAATGCGGATAAATGCGGGTAAATTTCGAAATCACTTTCTTTCGAAATTCCTTTTCACGACGCCTTCTGGTCCCGGCTCGGAAATATCATCACTCTTCCATATTTCACTCTTTCATATTTCACCGATGTGAAAACGATCGACACTACAGTGTGGTATTCTAGGACTCGGAATGAAGTATAAAGAGAAATATTTATTAAATATTTGATATAAAAAACAAATAAGTAACTAATAATTTTATTACAACAATGCAATAACACCACCAAAATGATATTCAGTATTTTAATATTTGATATTCCTCCATACATCTCCTTACTCTTCTTTAGTCTCTTTACGAATTATTTCTAAAATAAAATTTAGGTTTAAAATCTAGGCCTTTTACAAGCCGCTATACAACGGAGCTTTCCAAGGTGGAACACTTTTTGAAAATAAATTATTTCGCGACAGTAATTCGGTTTTATTACTGCAGACGGTAGTTAACCCATTATTATAACGGATACGGTCAAACACATAAATATCCTGTGAAAACCTTAATTTATATATTTATTTATTTATTTATTATTTTATTTAGTATTATCCTTTTTTGAATTAGAAATAGCTTAGTTTAAGATATCTGTTTTGTGGCCTGCGAGGGGTTGGAATACCGTAGATTTGTGTTTTTTTCTCCTCTCGCCAGTTTGATCGTTCGCCAGACGGGTTTTCTGCCGCTCGCCATCTTCAGTAGCGGCTGTTATTGGGGGGACAAACTGGCAAACGCCGCGGTACAAGTGACAGTGACACAGTGCGGTGAGGATGCCCCACGGAGAACATCCAGAGTGCCGACAGTGACTAACTACTGAAGATGGCGAGCGGCCGAAACCGGTCTAGCGAAAGACCGAACCGGCGAGATGAGACAGAAACACCACAAACCCAGAGAAATAACTTAGATTTATATATTTTTTTAGTCTTCAGTGAGATTTCCTTCGGGATTTCCGATGAAGAAATCATGGCCATGTATCGTTCGAGACGCCGTTTGCAACGGTCCAGTTCTGCCAATAAAACACAATAAAATGAAACAACACTGGCGATACAACTCGTAATTAACCAGGTTTAGTAGTACGAGTTTGGTCGGGTGAAAAACTAAATTGTTGAATTGGACGTCTCTTGAGGAATTCCCTACGCCCCACCTAACTTACCCATCTGTTTTGATTCCCACGCTCCCGTTAAAGTCGCAGAAACGGGTTCGGACTAGTTATTTCGTTAATAACTAGGCGAAATCGGTTAATTAATTATATACAGGAGTCCGCACACTTTTCAGTGCTAATTGCCCGTTAATTTTCAGGACTGGAAAAACCGTATATCCGAATGGATCCGGCACTGGACAAAGTACCAGTTCACATTTTATTGCCGCGAAATTAATTTGAAGAATTATAATCGGACAAAACCTCTTTTCGAACTTTCTCACGATGAAAATTGCGCAATTTTTTTTTGTATGTTGGCGGCATTGAAATGCGACATTCTCTGTGACGTCATCGAACATGGCGGACAGAAGAAAGGTCCCCCAGATGGGCACTCTTGTATTCCGCCTAAACGGTATTATAATTATATAATTGTGAAATATAAATAGATACCGGCCTCCTGTAACGCTTAATAAATCTCGCCAATTAATAAATACACGAGTTACATTTAAACGACAGGCTTAGAGCTGTCGAAGTGTCTGCAATAAAGTGGTAGACACCTTCGACATCTTGAAGAGTCCTAAGGCCATTGGTAATTTATTCGCCTGAAAAGTAGGTTAAATTTCACACTTTAACTCCGACAGGTGTGTCTCAACTGGAGCAATTTCAAAACGACCTATCGGAATCTGCGCCGAAAGGTATCTTCGATGTCATTTCGCTTCGAAACGCGCCGTTCACGAGTTCATTGTTATTTAAATGAATTATTTGAATACCCTGGAGTTATTCAACACTGTTCGTCGGACTGTTAGATTGTAAAAGCCGAAAGTTTGAGACAAAATAGCGAATTTAAACTGACGAAACGAAAGTGGCTCGTAAACTTAATCGGTTTCCAGTAATAAGCGTGTTCGCGCTTAAAATTCGGTTAAGCACTTTAGAATCGATTACGAAACATGTCTTTCCAGCATTCATAAGTCGGGCATTCATAATTTTCTGTTTCGTAAAGCCATCCTATCTGAGGGGAGAGGATAATGAAAAGCCTGTATAGAGGGTTGATTTTTATCTCTCGAATTGAGATTTCCTATCACCGAGAGAGGATATCGAAACTATCTCGGGCCGTTATCTCGTACACAATTCCGGGAAATTAGTTCGGTAATGCCAATTTTTCTTAGCCGAGGGAAGGGAAGGCCATTTGTTGGGGTGGGGGACGTGGAGGAATTTCGACGAAGAAACTCGCTGAAAAAAAAAACCCCGATTTATTGTCTAATCCGAGCCCGCGATAAAATTCTGCCTAGGATTTCCCAGGCGCCTTATAAGTGAAATTTTATTAACTTCGCGCGGACTTGAAACGGGGAATTTTAACTGGGCGCTCGGCATAAGGACTGATGCCGCAATTAAATGAACGCGGCGAATTGTCTTGGTCTTAATGGTTTTTTTCGTAGGAAAAACTACGGGTACAAGTACGACGGAAGGTACAGACGGTAGCGGTTCGGTCCAAATTTGGTTCGCTACCGGGATCCGAATACGGGTATATCGCTCTGCATGCTGCAATAATTTCGATTTTTCAATCATAAACACTCCTCCAGATTAGTTTAACATACCTGTTTTGTGGTCTGCTATTTGTGTTTCTGTCTCATTTCGCTGGTTTGGTCTTTCGCTAGACCGGTTTCGGCCGCTCGCCATCTTCAGTAGCACTTTTGGCACTTTGGATGTTTTTTGGGGGGCATCCTCCACTCGACAACCACCACAGTACAAATGGCAGTGACACAGTGCAGTGAGGATGCCCCCCGAAAAACATCCAAAGTGCCAACAGTGACCGACACCGCTACTGAAGATGGCGAGCGGCCGAAACCGGTCCAGCGAAAGACCAAACCGGCGAGAGGAGACAGAAACACCGCGGACCTACAGTAAACCGAAGTCTGTTCGGCCCGAGTGGGAAATCGCTCTGTTGAGAAATATCTTACGAGGCGGTACTTAGGACGGGGAAACCCGTCTAGGGGCGGCCGAAACGGAATCGATAACCGACAACGAGGTTGACGCGCCATAACGGCGGTCCGGCGGACGTGTCCCGACTGTCGAACAAGATAAAACGGTACACTCCGCCCCCTCCTGAACGGGTTGGCGAGGGCCGTTTTCCCACGGAGCCGACGCACCGGCAGAAATTATGCAACCGGCTGTGCGCGTATAGGGCCGTGTGAAGGGCCACGTGGGTAGGCGTACATCAAGAACTCGAGGAATGCGGCCGAAGAAACGGTCGGTGTCTCTGGAGTCGGGAATTCGCAGTGGGAGATATCGAATACCGTCTGAGGAACTTTTATGAGTCATCTTACCGCATTCCTAGAACAGGTTTTTTTCTTCATGAATCGATCACAGAATATATTTGGTTGACAACTAAGTAATTGCGGAATTCACCGACAAGTGGCGTTGTACATATTTTTAAGTACGTCAGTACATCTTTGCACAGATAAGCCGTAGACGGTTTCGAATGCATGTATAAGATGCATTCAGCTTCTCTGCAATGTCCCTCAATAATGGCCTTTATTAGGTCATCATCGACCTCCACCGGACGTCCGGAGCGCTCCTCATCTTTTAATGACAAATCCTCCGACCGGAATTTCACGAACTGACACTGCCGTAATTTTGATACCGAATGTTTCAGAAAGGACCAAATAATAACGTATCGAAGAATCTTATCTGTGCAAAGATGTTGACGTACTTAAAAAAATATGTACAACGCCACTTGTCGGTGAATAATTGCGGAATTCACTTAGTTGTCAACCCAATATATTCTGTGATATAAAAATAATATATTAAATATATTTTCCTTAAATAATTTTTAAATATACTTAAAAAAATTTTTTTTTAGTATAAAATAATATATCGCTTCTTGAAGACTGGCTCAGGTAATTTGACAAATCCACGTTGACCCATAATTTTATTGCACTGAAAACAACGAATCCGTCAAATATATTTTGCTTAAGACGAATGAATATTAAAAAGAGATTTACCTAGTGAAAAGTTATTTTCATAAAATGACCGTTTTTTTCCCTACGGCACAAAAAAATGGTGAAAGAAAAATGCGTCGAATTTCTATTCGTGACAGGATAGTCCGATTAGAAGGCTAATCTGAGGTCACGAAGGGCCCTTGGCACCCTGAAAGGGGCCTTTTACCAACCGAACAATATATATATCCGACTGGTTGTGCTCCCCTTTAAAATAGAAAGTATTTATACGTTTAAAATGCCCGGAAGGCGAATCGCCACTAAAAGATGTCGGATTCCCGGCCGTTTTTTTTGCCGCTCCATTTCACTCCCGCCCAAGCTGCGCACACTCCTCGGCCACTTGCATAATCTTCAGGAGATTTAGGACGCAGGATATGCGATTTTCACGTCAGACTATATGGGCTTTCTGTCGGCGGGCGAGCCCGAGACGCGGAAAGAAAGTGAACGGACAGAAAAAAAAAACCGAAAAAAGCCAATTTTTCGGATAAATTCTGAAATGATTTCACACAAAGAGGTCATCAGGGTCACATAGAGGTTGACAGATAAGAGCTGTCGAACGATTCTTATAAGGCAATAGAGCATTCGAACCTTTCAACATTCTAACTTAAGAGATTTTTCTATGATAAGTTTCTTCTGAGCCCCCGGCAAATGGAGTCGTTAATCATTCCGATTTAAATCCAACAAACGAAGGAATAAGATTTATACCATTTTTTTGGTAAGAAACGATGAAAGTTTGCGATACAGGTATAATCGTGACCTCGACGTTTTCCTTTTCGACCCAACTGACGGCGGGAAAAAATAGACATAAAAAATATTAAATAAAATACTCGATTATTGTCGAAAGAGATTAGCCGAAAAGTCTTCGGGAAACTCGAGCTCGAGTTCCGGCGGACGATCAGGTTATGCAACTGCGATGGTCCACATTTGAAAACCCACTTTTGTCTCACCACTGCCGAATTCGCTTAAATATTGAAGACTTCCTCCATTTTCATTGATAGCCGTTGTATATTTTCCTTAGCGACGGACTGACCGTACAATTCGCCATTAATCGCTAATTATTTAAGAATAAGAATTTTTTAATAAAGCTAGTTTTTATAACACCGGTTGATTCAAGCACGGTTCAAATCAAAACGAGACACGGATTTCGCATTCAGGCAAATTTCAATTCTCTAGAAGGATTCAAATCGACTATATAACTTGAAAACGTCGAAGGAAAATAATAAAAAGAAGTTGAACAAAAATTATAAAATTGTTTAATAATATAATATGCTAAGTGTAAATTTGGGACATTTCTGATTATCATGTTGGCAAGGGTCAGTACGGTCGGGCGCCTCGGTTGTGTGAAATTGTTCGTATACAATTTTTTTGTTAAAAAACGTTTTATTAGTTTGTTGTGTTGTGTTTGGTGAGTTGTTTTGTTGTTTTATATCGAGTGTTTAACGAGTAGTGAAGAGTGGTGAAATCGGTTCAACTTTAGGAAGGATAAATTTGGTCCTAAAAACTGGATGACCGTTAACTGGGTGAGTAACAGTTTTTTTTTGCTTATTATAAATGTTATACAAGATTTTATAAGCTTCGGGGGCCTTAATTTGTGTGGAGATGAGTTTAAAATGCTGTGGAACAATCAATACTGACAATAATATCAACTTTATATACTGTATATAGGGACCTACATATAGATATAATAACCTGTAAGATATACACTTTATTACAGGAAATTTAGTTACATTTTTTTGTACAAATCAATTGTGGATTTCCACAATTCAATTTGCAAGGCAAAAGATTCACATTAATTCAAATTTATGCGACACAAAGAAAGATTTAGTTTCGAATAGCTTGTTCGCTTTATTATCTAAATTTTATCTAATATTTAAATTCAATTTAAATGTAAAATCCTCAATAATGTTAATTTACATATTTAATCAATAAAATAATTAATTTAAAATAGAAAATTATCGAATAACTTTCTTGTTATGTAATCTGAACTATTCGAGGCACATTTCTTTTCATAGAACATTCAAATTTGCATGCAACATCAACATTGCATAATATTTATAAAATTCACACATCTGGGATTTATTTATAAACCGAATTGGCGCCAATAAATAAGTATATAATCTTGAATATATAATATTGTGTTGTACATAATTTGGTTGGCAGAAAGCTTCTTCTATCTAACATTACACGATGCCAATTTAATTTCTAATGATACAGTTAATAATTAATAGATCTGTAAGCGAATTAATAAGTAACAGATATGCGGAAAAATGTATTGCGTGAATATACAAAGTAATTAGAAAAATAACTTAAAATCACACAATATTTTCTGAGTAAAATTATGTGGGACAACTGTAGGCTAAATTATTTGTGAATGGTCGAAATATTTTCAATTTAATTTGTGCTAATAATTGGTTTAACAACGCTCTCTATTATAAGTAAGCTAAGAAGAACCTATTGCATGAATATAGAAAGTTATTAGACAAATATCATTCAATCATAATATTTTCTGAGGTAAAACATGTGGGGCCCGTTTATGGTAAGTAAATTATTGAAATACCTTGAATTTAATTATTGTAAATACTGTAAATTATTGGGGTAACAAATTTGTATCTTGTAACACGGTTCAGAACTAAATGTTCCATTAATATGCGATGTTATTTGTTAAAATCCTTTGAATCAAATATTTTCTGAAGTAAGATATGTGGGACAATAATATGCTAAATGATTAGTAAATGTTTAAAATTTGTGCAACTTGTGTACCAAATCTGTATCTTATTACAGGGCAAAGAAAAACTTATTGCTTGGAATTCATAATGTTATTAATCAGATTATTTTTAATTATATAGTTTTTGCTGAGGCTAACTTTTTGCTGAATGATTTAGTAAGTAATTTGGACATCTTCAAATTTCAACATTTTCTTTATCAATAGATGATATAAAAGGATTTAATTTTTTGAAAACTCTAATAAAAAATGTGACCAATGTTTTTCTCAGTTAATCTAATGTTGATTTGAAGTTAAAAAATAATATAATATCGCTGTTGTTTTAGAAAACTGCTTTGTGTTTGTAGAAGAAAAGAAGTGCAGATTGTTGCTTACATAAGTACAGATATTAAAACAATATCTTTGGATATATCTTCAATAACTTTGAAAATGTAATGAAGTAATCTATTTTCTATATTTGTACAGGATTTTATTGTTATTAGAAAAGGATTGTTTTGCACTATCTGTAACTATGTGAAACAGTCATAACTGAATAATTTAATACTGAAAAGCATAATTGCTAGTAGTTGAACTGCAAAATTCTTGTACAATACAAAGTGTTTCTTGTACAATAGCAAGGCTTATTTAAAGAAACAATTATATGATATATCTACTAATATATAATACTATTATTATAACCAATATAGTTCTATTCCCTGTTTTTGATATTTAGGCCCATTAGAGTTTAATC
This sequence comes from Lethocerus indicus, assembly GCA_019843655.1. Lineage (NCBI taxonomy): Eukaryota > Metazoa > Arthropoda > Insecta > Hemiptera > Belostomatidae > Lethocerus > Lethocerus indicus. The sequence goes on along the minus strand of JACDQD010000009.1, from coordinate 3,033,450 downwards.
ATTTTCCTTTGCCATTCTTCAAATTATTCAACACATACACACAATAGTACAAATAGTAGTAATTGTTAAATTTAAGAACTATATGACTTTATTTATTTTAATAATAACTCTAATAGTCATAGCAAACAAAATTTAATACATTACTGAGTATTGTATGTAGGGTACGTACTCTTTTGAAGAATTTCAAGAATTCTATCTTCCATCATTACATCAAGAATGTGTTGAATAGATTTGAATGATTTAAATTTTCTAGTAACATGTAATTTCATCACACTATGCCTGAGAGAGCATTTTTCCCCCATTTAAATTTCTCATTATTAATCTGAAGCTGTGTTATGGCTACAGCACTTAATTTATATCAGAAAATATTATGATTAAAGTTAATTTAAATAATAACATTAAAATTCTTTGTAAAATCTTTTTTGGGCCATGTTTTAAGGTACAGAATTGTTACACCAATAGAAGAATATAAATTATGTTAGTGTATTTTTTATTGGATATGGGTAAAATCCTTAAAGCTTAATACAAAATAGATTATTGAAATGTAAAGAATGAATAAGGTGAAACTTTTTTGAAGATGAAATTAATTGCCATCATGAAATTATCACTTTAATTGCTTTAATTATGCATCCCATTATTGTTTATCTGTACATTCACGTTATAATGGGTTTTAAATATAGTGTGCCTGTCTGAGTGAGTGTGTAGGTAATATTTTTATTAGCTTTTAATTTAATATTACTTCATTCAGATTTGCTACTGCAATCAATGTAACAGATAATCAGTTACATTAATCAGTTTACAGAAACAAACCATAAGTTATGAAGAAAAATATGAATTACATTTATAGTTTTCCTTACAAGTACTAAAAGTTCAGCTGTTTAAGAAAACGTATATGGGAAAAAATATTAATCTTTTCGCAATCATTATTCAACATGCCAGTATTATTTAATATCTGATTATTGATAAAATAAATATTTTCTTACACCAGAAATAGTGTGCAAACTGAAGGTGTCTCCATGGTCATTCTGGGTTATATTTTATTTATAATTCAATAGAAAAATGGGTATAAAATATAATTGAAATGAAAAATAAGGACAGCTGTGATAAATGTAACAGTGATAAATAACCAGAAACATTTAATCAATAAATTATTACCTGTTGAATGAGAAAATGTATCATAATTAGGTCATCATAATTAGGATATTAAACAGATATTTTATGCTTCATTAGTCTTGTTAATTCAGTCAAAATTGAAAAATACTTCTTCAAGGGCTGCAATGATGCAAAACTATTTTTGAACTATAATTACTAATTTTTCTTTCCACAAGTTCTTCTATTAAACTGAAATATACATTACATATAATTAGTCTGTATTATGCCAAACAGTTTAAATATTATTAAGATAATACATAATATCTGGACTATTTAATTGTTTTAACATTTAAAATAAAATAAAGGAAAATCTATCAGTACCAATATATTTTTTATGAATATTTTGTAGTAATCAGTAGTGACATAATTCTCTGATGAAAATGAAATCTACAGCATTTATCAGTCTTGAAACAGAGAAAAGAATAATTTAAAAAAAGGAAATAAAGAACATGGAGATAGGATCGGATTGGTAGCTTTTTAAAATTAAACTTCCTTCAGTTTTAAATTTCTTGCTTGTCGTTCTGTTATCTCCGTTAAATGAGTCATTTATATTGGTTATTTTTTGGGGGGGGTAATATCAAAAATAGTTTTGGCTACATGAAACATAAACCGTACTCAGTCGATGAGGAAATATTTTACTTAAATTATTTCTCTGAACTTCTACTTTCTGTTTATGTATTGTACAATTTCTATCCGAATATTACAAATTTAAAAATAAACTAATGCATAATGTATCCAGTAGTATTGAAAAGATGTTATGCGCTCAGTAAATGGTAATATGAAAGTCCCATCGAAAAAATAAAAATGACGATACTTCAGGACATATTTAAAGTTCGATAAGTGTCCAGTGATGCATTTTTATTTTTAACTCCCCGGCCGCAAACAGGACGTCCATTAGCGACCACGAGACAACGGATTCGGTTGATGATTAAGAATTGATACCGCTCGTTTTGATAAAAGAGTAACGGATAGAAATAGTGGACCGAGCCTAGTGTCCTAGAATTTAACGAAGAAATAGCTCCTATATAATGATCTACGATCGCTTCAGACCGCACAGTTATAAAATGTTAACCGGCCTCTGTGTACCGGATATATAAAGAATGAACGAGAGACACTTTCGGTACAATCGATAATATTATTTTTTCGATAGTCAATTAAGGATTGTTTTTTCTATTTATCCAATTCAGTATTGAAAGAGACAGATTGTTGTGGGAAAGGCCCCCTGAAGTGTCTAATGCTAATGACTTGTGAAGGGTGTTGTTTAGTGCATATAAATGTGAGCTGTCAATGCGTTAAAGTTAAATCAATCAATGACATATTATTGAAAAATAAAGGAATTAAATCATTTCAAAGTGCTATAGGAATAAAAAGAAATAATTCCTGTAAGTTGATGAAATGTATTTGAGTTTCAAAATCGACTATTTACATATATTTAACTTACAAACTGATGATCTTGTTGAAAGCTCTGTGGGACCAGTTTATTTGTCGACATCTTGGATATTTCCTTCGGATTAAATTGCTTAATTGAATCTGTCCAGTGGAAGGGATGGGGCGGTGACCCATAATGAAGGCTTATTGAGCCGGAGAGCCCTCTGTTAGGTGTCGGGCGGCCCTACGCCCCTTCAACTAGCTCTTATATCGCTTAATATTTTACTGCGATCGTTTACTCTTTGCAATTAACCCGTTTGACCTATTCGATATTGACGCCAACGCTAATATAGCGATATTCGGAATATATTGAGAAGGATTAATTTACTTCGTATCTCGTTATTTATAAATTGAAACTGACGACCTGTCCTTTGGGACAGATATTTTTTTATTTTTTCCGTGGAGAAACGTCGGGAAAATTATAAAGTTTAGTTATAGCAATAAGGTCATTTTGAGTTTTCTTGACGTATAAATCACCGGGGTTGTTTAAAAGGAATTGTATCACCATCGGATGAAGCCTAAAATGAAAAATATTTTTGTTGTGTATTGTACATAGTTCTTTATACGTGTTCAGTCCGAATTTCACTGAACGAAATCATTCATAAGTTGAATTTACGAATCTGCATGATCTCAAGAAATCATCAATGTCTTCGGATTATTTTTTCTATTACAAGTCGGAGTGGAATTATTATTCGATTATAAACCATCTGCGAGAGAGAATTCAAACTGAACGTTTCAATGGAGAATCGCTTAACGCTTAAGTGTACTCTGGCGTAGGGCCAGAACCGCTTTAACAGCTTAAGAGATGTCAAGTGTTTTGTAGTAAATATAAAATATTTCTGTAATATTTTTTTTTCTGATTATAAAAATGTAATAATTTGACATATCGAATGTGGCAAATTATACAGACACAAGAGATCTATTTTCCAGGACGTGTTAGCCTTAGATGTTAGCTCTTTTTTAATGGCTGTATTATTTCTTATATTGGAATGTAGTTAATCCAGTAATTCGAGAACGAACCTTTTTTTATCCCGCCGAGAATTTACTTTAACTTCTCGTCAGTTTCTAAATAACGAAATATGAATCGAATTATTAATAAATTACAACATTTAGTATTATTCATGACAGATGATGAAAGCACTTACAGTCTTTAAAATTTAAATGATAATCCAATTTGAATATTTTGATCATATATTTTCATATACGCTTTGATTTTATATATGGACTAAATTCTTGTAGGTTCGTGAAGTTTCTGTCTCCTCTCGCTGGTTTGGTCTTTCGCTAGACCGGTTTCGGCTGCTCGCCATCTTCAGTAGCGGTGTTAGTCACTGTTAGCACTTTGGATGTTTTTTGGGCATCCTCACTGCACTGTCACTTTCACATGTACTACAAGTAGTACATCCAAAGTGCCAGCAGTGACTGACACCGCTATTGAAGATGGCGAGCAGCCGAAACCGGTCTAGCGAAAGACCGAACCAGCGAGAGGAGACAGAAACTTCACGAACCTACAGTATTCCAACCCCTCGCAGACCACAAAACAGGTATATCAGACTAAATTCTTCGTGCAATTTAATTTAAGTTTTCAAGTTTTAGCCGCACAGTTTCCCGTCTACGTTTCTGGAACAAGGGAATAAAATCGGGTTCCTTACGCGACAGTTCTACCTCGGGGTCCAGTAATCCTCCCTCGGCCCTCCGCCACCTGTATTAAACCTATTGAGCGCGTAAACCTGTCTTATACTTAATCGTCGGCCGGGCTAGCTAGGCAGGGCTGTGTCCACACCCGGACCAACCCTCTACACCCCCTCCGAAGGTCATTATCATGACAATGGGCCTGAAACTGTTAAGGGCGCTCGGAGCTCTCGGAACGGTGTCACGGTGTACGGTGTACTTGTGTATAACGATTTCAATTTCAAAGGGGCTCGACTCCCCCTAACAACGGGCTAAAATACATAGCAGGATAATAACAATTAGGATTTTAAATTGAAGGAAATTTTCTTCCGTAACACGGCTCGAGTAAGTGAAAATTTTTCTGCAATATTAATGGGTTGTCCGGAGAGTTCGTGCCTAATTTCGATAGGTGGTATTAGGACAGGTCTGAATATATCGGAATGATTGAAAACGAATGACACGCATACATATTCTAAAAGTCAGTACTTCGGGCATGTTTGGAAAAAAGTTTGGTTACGATACGTTAATTTTGCTCGGTTTAAAGCTGGAGATTTCGATCTGGAAGTTCAAGAACGCCCGGGTAGGCCGTCCACCGGAGACGAAGATCCGATTAAAACAGTAATCGAAAGTAATCTACGCTCTACAACACGTCAATTAGCGGAAATGCTAAATAATTCAAAATCAACGATCCACGACCATATTGCGAAGCTCGGCACATGTTTGGGTTCCCCACGATTTAACAGAGAAAAATGTGCCGGATCGCATTTCCATTTGCGACTCGCTTTACAAACGCAACGAGGAGACACCATTTCTGAAGCGATTAGTGTGACGGGGGATGAAAAGTGGACGATTTATAAAAACTTCGAGCGTAAAAGGTCTCGGGAAAAGCGTGATGAAACACCTTTAACCATACCAAAAGCCGGTCATCGTCCGAAGAAGGTTAATGCTCTGTGTCCGGTGGGATTGGAAAGGGATCCTCTCCATTATGAGCTTTTACCAAACGACGGCACAATAAATTCGGAAAAGTATCGCTCCCGATTGTACGAATTGAAGACGAGCGATCGAACGAAACGTCCAGAATTAGCGAATCGGAAGGGCGTCCCATTATAATGTTCCGTTCACATAGTTCGCTTATTAATCAAGCTCGCTGAAACGTGGAAAAGTATCCCTCGGCGGCGAAGAAATTGGTTATTTATTTAAGGCCAGAGGATCAGTTGCCAGGTAGTATTGAGAACGAAACGTTCACGCGTGCCGGACACTCATAGGGATTGGACCGTGAAGTGTCTGAAGTGAAGTGAAGTCTGAATAAGGGTGTTGTACGAGGTATACCCTACCCGATCGTCGGCTAGATAGGCTTTATTATGATGCGATAAGTTGGGTGCCGTCGGGTGTTGTTGGGTGTTGTTGGCCTATGCTCCGGGTGAGGTTGGGGAGCGCCCCTGGCGGCTGAAGGCGGCAACACCCCTCCCATATATCTGAGCCGGCCACCGTCGGGCGCGCCAGTCCGAGGAATGGAAATATGGCGTCCAGTTGTTTTGTGTCCCGTTCCAAGGTGCTCCTAGTGATTGACTTTAATCGTGTTCTCAGTTCGACCAGTTTCCAACGGATCGCAACCAACCATGAGGTAAACACTATTCGGACCGCCCGGTCCCCGGTGGGGGATGACAATCGATTCCCGAATGTTGTCGGATTCGACGCCCTCTTTCTCTCGCCCGACGTCGTAATCGCGGTTGGAAACGATGTCGTGCACGTCTTTCGGAATCTGTTTACTTGTTGATTGCTGTCGTTTTCGTACTGTCCCAAAGACCTCTCGGTTGCCGAATGACATCGTAGCGAATTGCGACAAATTACCGCTGAATTTTTCTTTAAAAAATAGGGGTCATCGGGCGACCCCGACCCGGATTCGGCACCGGGTTTCGACTGTCCGGCCGCTACGAAAGCGAAAGTTCTTCCACTTTCATTTTCACTTTCGTCTCTTCGCCCATACGGAACGACCTCTCCACGTGAGCCTGCCGCGCCGGGCGATTGACCCCGATTTTATTCCCCTTCGCGCGATCCGCCCCCTTATCACTTCCCACCCGGGCCCTTCTGGATTAGCCTAATTGTAAAATCCATAAAGTCGCACGGAAGAAACCCTCCTCACTGCGGCCGCAGTTGACGCCCAAATGACCCCGTCGGGGTTAACCGAAAAAACGGGTTTCGAAGTGGCCCCTGCCCTAATTGAGTTCGCCCCAATCGACTGGTCGGTCCATACAGCATCTTTTTACATATTGGACTGTATTAGGTTTCGTTTTGCTTCGCTCTGACAACTCTGGCGTACATAATATCCGGCATACTGTCCGTCCGGTCTATAGTTAGACGGGTTTCGGTCTGCCCGGTTCCGAAAACGGAATGCCCGGAAAATTCCTAGCCATACTTTTCGGCACATGACAGACAATAGGCTGTTCGGTTTTGTTCTAATTCCGGCGAGATTCCGGTTATTTTCCCGGATAAAATGATAGTAAGTAAAGTGCTCTGGACCCGTGATGAAACTGCGAAATTTTTATCGTTCCTATCTGTTTTTGTACGTATTGTGTAATTGATCGCCTGTTTAATTGATGACCGCAGCGTAGAAATAGCAGAGCGGCGTATAAACAGGCCGGCTGATCAGAGTGCTGTTTGGCCGTGTATGTGGGTCAGAGAGCCCAGCGCCATTCATGACCAGCGCCGTGTCCTCGTCAAACGCCTCCTAATGAATGACTCGGTCTAGTATCGAAGAAACGACATCTAATCGGTCCCGCTTTGTACCTGTCAGTCCCGCAGCTTACAGATCTTCCTTGCTCCATTTTCTTTAAAAGGGACGGAAGAACATCGACCTCAAATAGAACCTTGGTTGGGGGCGGGGAGAGATAACAGCCGACCAAAATTATGGAAACGGCCCTAATATATCATGGAAAATTGCCGTTCCCAGCAACTTCCGGCCGTACCAATAAATAATACAGATGTCTCTCCCTCGTATTTTTCGTTTTGTATTATGACTGTTTTCCCAATATACTAGTATGTTTTTTCTCTGCCGCTTATTTAAAAAAATAAAAAAGCGCTATTGCGCTAATTATAAGTGTAATAATGTCTACCTAAATACTGGAGTGAGGCAGTATCCTGTCTGTATCTTAGCTTCTGGCAGTAATTAATTTTTGATAACTGATAGTGGGTCCGCGATGGTTTTGAATATTGTCAGCGTATGTTCCTCCCCATTTCACTGAACCAATGCTAATTGATAGAGAGAACACAGTCAAGCACATGATCAGAATATCGCAAGTGTGATATATATTAAATAATTCCTGTAGTTACTGCATTTTTTATCATTAGCATTTGCATAAGTGTGCTTGTAATGTGAAAGAATATTTAAAAAATATTCCGATCTGAACCACTGATACGTAAACTACGACATTTAATGTGAACAAATTGGGGTCGCCCGACAGCCTATTTTGGCGTTACAATTTCTTTTCTTCTGTATGAAATATTACTTGCAAATTAATGCCTTGTGAGGCTTCGTTATTAGGGCTGGAACTCGTCTGCTGTCCTCGGGGCTCGTTATTGTTGTACCTAGCTTTGATCGTGCACCGAGTTGACTCGGTCCGGCTTCTGCAAAGTCCCCGGCAGCTAAGTCCTCCTTTGACCCGGCTCTAGCCCCCGCTGGGTAATTAGGCCGCCCTGACCGCCGGCAGCCCGCGGGATTTGCCCCTCCGCTTTCTCTCTCAGACGTTCCCAGGGACATTATTATAAGGTTCTGGCCGTCGCCCCCCGCCCGGATAAGATTCATCACCCGAACACCGCTCGCTTATTCATGAAATTATATGTATTCATGGCGGCCAATTATCTGAGACTTCCCCTTTCCCGTCTGAACGTAATTTACAGTACGGCACCGTTCTCCGACAAAAAATAAAAATAACTACTTTCATCGGCCTCAGAACACACAGGGGAAACCTTTTAGTGGTTTTATAATTGTCTACTATCGATACGACTTTGTGGAATACAGTCATTCTAGCATTAATTTGGTACTGTGCCCGGTATCGGCCTCTCGCCGTCATGTGTTCCACACTAATATTCTGATCCAACGCTACTGAAGACGGGTAGAAACGGAAACCTGTCTAGCCGGTCGACTTGTATGAACATGTTATAACCCGGCATCGCGAAATATAATGGACCTCTGCGACTTACTCTTCTTTGTAAGGAAAAAGAGTACATTAGTTTGAAAAATATTTAATTTATGAACGCATTTGACAGCGTCGGTGATGTGCAGGACCCCGGAGGATGGTGTATATTCGAATGTTAAAGAATACAGGACACGGACTTAAAATGGAAAAGTGACGATGCTACCCAGGGAGCACGGGGGAAATCCGGGATGAAGCTCGGCCGACAGAGAGATATTAAACCCAAAGTAATTGCAGGCTCGTTTTTTTTTGGCTTTTTCATTTTTTTCTGGTCCTCTTTAATTTTCAAACGTCTGCCGACAAGAAAAGTTTCATGTTTTCTTCGGTTACTCGCCCCTTCCCCCTCCCCGGTGTTTTCTTTAAACTTTTCTTTCCTCCTTTTCCTGCGAATGGCCACCAGTATAACGCAGGTGTGATTTCAGGGTCCGGGCGGACGTTTTCGGTGGAGGCGACGTTGATGGGAGGAGAATGAAACGGTGGGAGGAAACGCGGGGTACTTGGGCTCTGATTTTCGTGTGTATCGTGTTTTTACACCCGGGAAAACGGAAACTGCGAAAGGCCTCGCTCATATAGCGAATGGGATAAGAAGGAAAGGACGAAGCAAGAGTAAACGATAAGCCGTCGGCTGATACAGCGAAAAGCCTGAGAAAAATCAGTTTGAAGCTCTGATTGTAGAATTCTACCGCCCAATCGGTGCAGGATTACAGAACACGTCGTTAGGAGATTTCAATTTCGTAAAATTTGCATTACCCGAATTGATTTTTGAAATAAATATGGCAGAGTTATGAAAACGTGTGCAGATTGAAAGGGTCCGTTTATACCCTTATTCTGTTATTGTAACCATATTGAAAAGTTTATGTACTTAATAAATAAGATGAACCTGTAATTTGGTTGAAAAATATCAGAGGTATATATTGGCCTCCACTTTAATATTTATTCATCGTACGTCGTCCTAAACATAAGTATCCTACGAAAATTTGAACCTTCTCAGCGGTTTCAGGTGGGGAATATCTCTCGTAAATCGGAATGGATTTATACTGCCCCGGCATACTCTCGAACCTTATTCCTCTTATTCATAAAATATGATAAGTTCGTATTGTAAGTTATTGTGACGAATTTAAAATTATTACAATAGAAATAATGCAATAATCTGTTGGAACAAGAAAGAGAAAATATAATTATTTTATTTTCTGAACCAGTATCAATATGCATAACTTCAATTGATTATTGATTGTGGATGTGAAGAACAGTGGACAAATATACAAATAACCCCGTGTCAATATTTCTGTACTTAAGGAATAGAATACGTTAGCAAATAACGATATTGGCTATATTTGAGTCGCTTTTCATGATGATGGACAGGTTTAAGGGATCAATATTGACACCACTTTTTTAAGTACAAACACTGTTTTTTATTCATCGGCTGATTAGAGATTAGATATCATTTGTTGATGGGGGGTCTGTTTGGATACTGCAAACAGAAGTCCAGTTTGACTAACTTGACGGGGTCTATCTTATCGTCGCTCTGTGGTATCGTAAGCGGGCCCATTTATGGTTTACCATTTTGGTATTATCGGTCGTTCCTCTCAGGCGCCGTTTAATTACCGAGTTTTTATTATAACCCCGTTGTAAATAGAGATATTAAATTTGGTTTCCAAAACCCTCTATTCTATCTCGTGCTTTATTATTCCATGCAAGTTTACACAAGTGTTCAACTATAACGATAATTTCATTCACAAGACCAATGATATGCGACTACTGACCACTGTGACTCTGGCTGGAGCCCACAGAAGGTAAAATTGTCGATAAATCAATGCTGGACTTTTTTTAAAAAAAAAGCTTCCCTGCGTGTTTCGCCCATTCTAGAAATACTTCATTAGTTCATGAGTTCCGAAGGAGTCCTAAGTCGATGTATATATTCATTTTTACTCAAATATATTCCGTAAGTTCATTGTACATACTCTTTCTGTATACATATATACGGCACACATGCATACATACATACATACACGCCTGCTTTATATGAAGTAGAGATGTGTTAGTAGAATAATTCATAGTTTCGGCTGTGCCGTGGACGCAGTTTTATTTCTAAAAACTTTGTTTATTCCCTCGGGCAACTCGTGGCGTGGGGCTGTGAAACTGCAAAAAAATTATATCGCGTATCTCGGTCTCGATAAAAAAGAAATACCGTCTTTAATCAACATTGTTTGTTCTCTGGAAAACAAGATGCTACATTTGTTTTCTCATCCGGTTTGCCGGTAAGAGTAAAAAAAAGTTAGAAAACGGCGCTGCAACAATGTTTCTCACACTCAGGAGCATGGACGAAAAGGAAAGTGAAATATTCCAGGCGGTGAAATATTCCCCGCTGCTACAGAAATTTTGTTCAGATTGTTCTGTCCCATTTTCCGTTCAAAAATAGACCGAATCCATCGAGGCTCGATTCTCTGGAGAGTTCCCGCATAGAGGATGTATTTTTTAGAATATTCGTTAAATCGATCCAAATTGAGCTTTATAACCGAGCGAGCTTAACCCTCCTGTAATAATCTTATTCTCATTTCACGGTTGTCAACCTTCACTTGAGATGAATTCTCAAGCTCACTCCCATGTCTTACATGCCTAACTAAACTTTAATGTGTTCAGCGGTTTCCCTGATTAAGTCTACAAATGTCGAATAACAATCCCGTAAAGTACTTCGATTTTGTTTATAATTGTACAGCGCATAAATCAAAGGTCCAAAGGTTAGGGGGTAATCGGTGAAATTAGCTGAGGCAATGAGGCGCCTCTTGGCCGTTTCATGACTCAACGGGGAGTTGACTGTCGGAAAGTGTGACGCAAGATGACTAAATGAACGATTCGCTCATTCCCCCTGGAGCGCCGTTTAAAAAAATATTCTCTTGTGGAATTCTCGAATGCACTAAATTTGGCACAACGCCAGCACTAACTTAAGCGCAATTCACGAGGAATATTATTCGCTATATTTTATTGGGTGCGCGTAGACCGAATTGAATCTGAAATATGACGGCTTGAAATTGCGTTGTGGGGTCAATTGGATGGGGGGGGATTTGTAAAATTAGACGATGACCTTTCCTATGCGCCGGCGTTAATGGGGCTCGAGCATTTATGGAATTCTGTTTCTGAGAACCGGTTACGATCTGACGACCGGTGCGGATAAGTACCGGTTACGCCGTCAACTTCTCTGCCAATAGATGAGAAACAGGTGAACACGACCTAACAAGTATCAACCGGGCAGTGTAATAGCTATAGGCGTATTGAAGTACATTTCAGATGGCTTTTATAGCTCAATTAAATTTTATACACCACGAACTGGTGTATATTGATAGTTATTTTATTATAATTTTGTTTGCTTTTAATAATATTCCGACTGATTTTGAAGCGTTTATAACGAACTAAAAACAGTACCCGACTGACCAATTAGTTATTCTGAATGAAGAACGGATGAGTTATTATATTTCTAGTGAGGGCTTACGCAAGCTCCAGCCTTTTTTGGATCGGGCCCCGTAAACCGGTTTCAGTCTGGTCGAGTCACGGGCGTCGAATCTTCGAGCCTTCGACTCATAGCGAGGAGCGCTTAGAATTTTTCCGATATCCGAAAACCTGTTTTCTGAAATGCCGGCGGCCTCGTTAGGCCCCCGCTTCCGCGTGGGCGGTGTATCGGAACTGTGCACTGTCCAATTCAATGTTTTCATATCGTATCCATCGATTATTCCATCTCTCCGCCGGCCGTCCTTTATCAGATTTGTGTAACAACAAATATATCCCCGCGTAGAGGATCCCTCGAGATATTTATTACTACATCGAGTGAATGAAATACTGTTGTACACTCTATATTGAGGGATACCGGCTCCTCGATCCGAACCACAAATTGGAATCGAAGTGGGGTGAACAAATAACGTTCTTGCACATTTCTGATTCTCAGTATTCTCCATCCCCTTTTCGCGTCTTACGAAGAATTCTTCATAAAAAGGGAAAGTTCATTATTCCCTTCGTATTTTCTGGCCCGAGAGCAAAGGAGGATACGTTCTCTGTAAAAGGATCTTCCGGTTGACCAATCACAGCGTCCAAATCGACCATTTATCGCTCAACGCGAAAAATATTCGCCTCGCAAACGCTTTAAAAGCGTTAAAATAATCCTCGAAAAGGGAGCCAAGCCCTCTACCACATGGAAATCATAATGGAGCCGTTTCGTTTACTCATTGAACACGACCTTTTATTCTACCCAGATAGCCCGTTTACAGGCTGTTAAATCTGCGCAGTTATTAAACATAATTATTAAGACTCCCCAGGCGCCGTTCGGTCTTACCGCAGGGTGCGTGCATTATTATTCAATTAGGGGATGGACTTGGTATATTCATAGGCCGTCGCGTGCTTCTACACGGCTCCCATTTCCAGGAGGCCTCCGCCAACCTATCCTTTAGCCCGTGTCTATTATTCAAAACGCTCGCTAATTTATTAAGGAGCCGACAGGGACCCCTCCCTCCCACCTTCCTTTAATAGCCGGAATTTCCTCCATTAATGGCCAACCCCCGCCTCCGCCCCTCACTGTGAACTTTCATTTATTGCCGCGATTCTTCAGGTGAAATTCGGCCGTCCAGGGTGCATTTAGCTTCACGATACAACACGTTATTTTTATATGAACCGGTCTATGTACATAATATTTGTTACACTTTACGTCATCGCCATATTGAAAAACATTGGACATAACTCAAGGGATTCCATTCGAAAGTTCTTAATGCTCGCCTCTATGCTTCTTATCACACCAAAGTCATAAAATTTAGGGAGTTTAATTACCGTCTCGCTTATCCGAATTTTCTCGTTAAAATACGCGCACTATTCCAGTGAAAGTGTTATACTGTTCTGTCGCCTTGAACAGGACGAGGTTGAAAAAATATCTCAGCGCGTTGACTGGAGGCAAAGCTTAGCTGATGTGTTCAATAAGTGCTCCCCGGTGATGGGAGGGGGGGGCGAGTAAATTCCCGTAACGGCCGACTTCCTCCGACGATCAACTTTAACTTCCGCCCTAAATCAGAAAGAACGAGGTCTTCCACCCCGGTGCCCTTTTATTTTTTATATGAGTTCACCCTACTCCTCCCCCTTGAAAGAGACATTATAGCCTGAGGACCAGGAAAATATGCCCCCGACTTATAACGTACAGCGCGGAGAGAGAAATTAATGAGTTACTTAAATGGTTAATTAAGTCCTTTTAATTTTTTTATATCCTAAGTCTCAGCTCAAACTCGATATTTTTTAGAAGTTCCAGAAACTATTAGCTACTTCTATTTTTTTAAATGTATATTAGCTGAGTAGCCGGTTGATCACAACACGTAACCACGGTAAGCACGTCAAGACTTTTATCGTGTTAAATTTTTGTTTTCAATCTCAATAACCATTAATATTACCTACGTGTACCCATTCGATCGCGTGAATATTAATTGATCTAATAAAAGGTAACAGCATCGTGTATTTCGTGAACAGTGTACGCGTTTTACGTCGTTATTGGAGCTGGCCTTATTTATAACTACATCAATTTTAATCCGCTAGGTAATTTTTTAACATAACCCAATTTATCTGATGGTGTATTGCGAATGACTGTAAAATTCATCGGTGTATTACACCAGTGACAATCAACCGTAGGACTAATTAACAACATGAAATGTTAATCGTACAGTTACTGTTGTACCTCTCGCAGCACTCAATTCTGCTGCAATAAATTCTTCGATATTACTTTCCGGACTTCTTCATTTCGTAGGGGGTTTCAATTTCTATTTCAACAAGTACGATTTTATCTCACCTAGGGCAAAGTTTTAACAAGTGTGAAGAATAAGGTAGAGCGGAGAAATACGTTAACTTTGTAATTCGCAAAGTTTTCGTCGGCGTACAAACTGAATTCAAGTTTGAAGGTAAAATTGGCTCTTAAGATCGGGATCTTGTTAACTTACGCTTATTTGTTCTTGATGTTAAATTCAGGCGTTGTGTATAAATTTATTCTTACGTATTTTACTCATTAACTGGTCGTCCACTGCAGCATTCTGAAATTTAATGTCTGGAAAATCTTTAGATAACATAGGATTATTCGTGTGGGCGTAAAATTGAGAGTCTGATGGATCAATTTGTAATATTTCCCACAAAAATACGATACTTCTGTCTTTCGGTGTTAATTTATGCCGGGCTTGTTTCGGCCCCGACTTCACCTTCTGGGGACTTTGCTCTGCTGATAACTTTTCTCGAAAACTTCCCACTCCGAAGTTGCAGGTTTTTACGCCGGTTCGGTGGAGTTTGCGAATTTAAGTAACGGACGGTGGGCCGGGGCGAACTTAGAAAAGTGGCCGAACCCCCAACTAATCACTGCCCGGTTTACCACCGGATTTTGGAAAATTCTGCAGAGGCACTTCACCCCGCCCAATTTACCAAGTTCCTACAGATCATCCATAATGTACGAGCTATTAATAATTAAAATAATAACAGTAACAATAATAATAATATTGCTTGGCTACACCTTTTACTTCCTGAAATGAATTTTTGGATTTACAACTGGCTTCTCTTGATCCTACACTAAATCTGGTAGGGCTGTCGACGAAGCATCCTCTCAGCACTGTATTGAGTCAGTTTCGACGGTGCAATTTCCGCCGGACTAGGTTATTAATCTACGCCCCACATTTTCGCTGGCGAGAGAGAGAGAAAATTCAATTTCATATACAAAAATCGAATTGCAGTATACAAGTCCTCCGTCTATCGAAAAAATGCAATAATTTTTGATTGAATTCCGAGTTGAGCCTCGCCACTTCCCGTCCCCTCTTCCTCGGATCAATTTCCGCTCTGAAAACTTATTTTATTTTCTAGCTAAAGGAATTACTTTTATTGGGAGCTAACTTAAAGCAGGTGTTTAATGCCAATAGAAAACCCTGGGCTTCGTTTTTTTTCTACCCGATCCACTTATATAATTACGAGCGCTCTCTCTAAATTCTCGCTTAACCAATTTGTTGGAAGAGCGGCGAAGTCTTATTTCCTGCGTCTTAACAAATTTCCAAGCCGGTGAAATAATGTGATGTTTTATAGGAGATAACTGTTATATCATAACTTTTCTCGACGTCCATTACGTCGAAATGCCGCGCGATATTTCATTTTTATACCTTGCAAAAATATATCGTTTTATGATTGCGGTAGTTTTCAATTTATTTATACCTCCTCATATATCGGTTGTGGAGACACAGGATTTACGACGTTTCGGAACTACAACTGTTTCAATCATCAGGGCCCGACTGATTAGTCTTAGAACAACTGGGGCGAAATATTCAGAATTCAGAATAGGGAATTCTAAGTCCCAGCAATTATAGTTTTATCTATAAGCTCTCACAAGGTGCGATGAATACGATTATTGAAACAGAAAGCAATTGAATGCAAATATTGAAATGACAGTGGTTTGTTGAATGAAATTTTCTCGGTGTGAACTTTATCTGGCCCGGGTTTAAAATTTCAAGCCTGTTTATGTCACGGCCCTTCAATAATGTTGACTGAACAGATTGAGGAGCCACTGAGTTAGAAGAGGGACGCGCTTTTCGAATCTATTCGGACCTATTAAAACGGGCCGAAATCGTTCCGGCTTTAACCCCCGCCCATCTCCCCTTCCAAAGTAACTGCAATCCCATGGAAATGGCTTCAATAATTGGATTTTCCCTCGGCGGGGCCTTCAAATTGGGATTCAAGTCGGCTGGGGGAGAATCCGAGATTGGCCATTTGTTTATTCCTCAATAAAGATGATCGTTTCGCGAGCGTTTATTTCGGAGACGGGACCCGAACGTTGTCACCCCCTAACAACCCCCTTAGACCCCGGAATTAAGGGCCAAAGCGTTGAAACAAATAAATAGTGAAAACGGTATCCCTTTGTCCCTTTGTCGCGACCGCCCTTCACAGTGACCCGTGCCCTTTTCAACATACCACACAGCCTTATCCTACCGTCATCACTCTCGGTTCTGAAGAGAGCCAGATTCCCACTTTTCGTCTCTAGCACTCCCCCCGGAAATATAGTGGGTTAATTACGTATTTCGACAGCTGATAAAGTTTCCCGTTAGAACTATCTATAAAAAGGTTTTTGTGTATATGGATGGTGTCCTAGCCCAATTCCATACGCAATAACTACAATTACGGACAGTTCCTAAAGATGATATTACTTCTTTGTTTTAAACATTCTTCCACTTTCCCCTCAACGTTTCTCTCGTAATGATGCGTTCAATAGCGACAACAACTAATGATGTTTGAGATTTAACGGGGCGCAATTTATTCTATTTTATTTGCCTCTATTTCGATTCGAAGGAATATACTATTTTAAAGTTGATATTAACCGAGTGAGCTATGCGGGGCCCAAGTCATGTCCCCTCGAGTTTCACGACTCGGGTCACGCGCTTCGTTTCCTGACCGGAAGTCTTACTTATTTTTCTTTTATCGACATTCCATTTCCTCTGTCCTCGATATCGTGTCGACCCCAAGTCTCCAATATTTATACGGGCTCGTCCCTCCTCGGTAAATAGACTTAGAGTATCGAAGTGGTCTGTGCGAAGAAAAAAAATGCAAGCGTTGAAACCTGTCTGTTGACTTAACTGTTTATCTTATTTGTAAGCATAGAAAGATCTTTTCTAAAATTGTATTCCTTTATTTACTCTGGATGTAAGTATACAGTAGAAATGCCATTCTAATTTTCCGCGGTAAATATTTTACGAATACCGTCCCTAAGCTTCGTCACCGTTTCTAAACCAAGTCACCATGTCTGAAGGGTTCCATTTCCACTTTAAGTCTACTTTTTTCTTCTGACCTTTTTTATTTTCTATATTTTTTTATTACCGGACGAGGCCTCTGTGTAGTCGAGATAGGGATGGCCCCGCGGGCTCCCGGAGTTAAATTCGGTCGTTTTAACGAAGGCCCCAAAACGAATGGCGGCGAATCTCTGAAAGGGTAGAGAAAATTTTTTTACCCGGCTCTGGATTTTTTCCTAACTTTTTCCTTTTCCTCTCCTGTCCCGTTTTTTTGCAAATTGTGCCTCGTTAACTCCTCTATAGCTAAGTAGCCTCCATTAACATTTTAAAACTTCTTTAAGAAACGGCCGGCCTTCTTAATCCACCTTTACCTTTTATATGTAAATAGGTTGACCGGGGATTGGGGACGATTACAGTTTATTATTTATCTTTATGTTGTCCGTTAGTTTGAGTGGCTTATGCAAATCGTACGGTTTTCTATTTTTGTCTAAGCCAGCATTTGGCCTTAAATTATTCCCAAGTGGCATTAATTGTAAATTCGGATTATTTGAAAATGATTGTTTGGATTTCATAATTACATGCGACAGTAATTGTAGAACACAATTTGAATTATTTTCAAACTAAAAATAAGCGCCCCATTTAATTATTTTTGACGTTAATATAATTCGACCTCAGGTAATTCTTTAGCAACTTGTGCAATGATCAAGACATTTATTTCATATTCAACAATTTAGTTGTTCAGTATTGTACAGAATACGGCCGGCGATTAGGCATCCTATCAGCCCTGTCAGTGAACTGTTATGAAAATAAAGTATGGGCGATTACTTACTACGTGTTACTTAATACGTGCCAACCATGTATTTATCAAACCGTCTCATAAGGTGCGTTCATTCGTTTCCCTTTGTCGCACATTCTTCCTAATCATTTTCCCTTTTCATTTCGCAACGGTCACCTTTTCATTATTCTCTCGTTAATATCAAGCTTGAGATTTGATGAGTTTTTTAATCTTCATATCTCTTGATGTTGCCTTCTGTTCTTTGCTGCGATTGTGTTCATAAATATTCACTTCTTTTTACGAACCTCCATTATGTTACGAAATTCCCAAAACGAATAGGAAGGATTAATAAATAATTTAAATTCTGCCTATTTCACCCTAGCCTACTTCCACTCTTTTATATCCTTTTTATAACCAGACAAAAACTGTAGTGTAGTCGATAACTGGTACTTAGGGCTGAGTTTTGTTTTACAATACAAAACAAATATCATTATCCGCCCCGCATAGATTATTCAGACCTGGGAACTGCCGATATAATCTCTAGGTGCCTAGTTAGCTCCGATTAGGTTCCTTTGGTTGTGACTGTGACCTAGACTCAGCCGGTAGGGCCGCTATTAGGGCCCTCTGTACCTTTTGTCCGCACAATTAAAGTCTGGAGGGCTGCGGCGGATACGGCCGTTCGATCTGATTAGTACGGGGGAGCCCCGGCCCTATGGCCCCGGACAAAGAAGGCCCTAATGGAAAACGTAATGAGATTTCGTTCTCGTTATTGTCTGTTTGAAATTAATCTGGCCCGCATTATTGCGGGCTAATTAAACGTGGCCGCCGTTCTTCAATTTGGCCGGTGTCGAACTGCATTAGTCGGGTTTCCTACTACTTACGCTATCAACTTGGTTATTCAAAGCCTCTGAGGAACAACGATTGAGCAGGAAAATAATTCAGAACATTTTGCATTCTAGTTATGTCAAATTCATTTTATCTAGTGCACCACTCAAGATAGTATTTTCTATAATCCAACTTGTGTGAAAGATTGGGCGTTAATTTGAGACTGTCTACCAATCCATTGCATACTCTGTATTTTACTTAGTAACTGGAGAAATATTTAAAAGATATTCCAGGTTTGGTTTCTCCTGTCAGCGCTGTCAGAAACAGGGATAGGGTGCTGTGCTCGGAATCGAGGAAAAGTTTCCCTAACGAAGATTCCCTGAGAGAAATAACAGAGAATTAGTTCAGAATTTTAGGTTAATGAAGGCGTTGTCAGGCATTATTGAGAGAAAACTTACAGGAAATATTACGTTGAAAGATTTCCAATCCATAATTGCTCTCTCCTACGAACTGGGAATGACAGAAGCTATCGTTTCTTAGTAGCATGAATGGCATGAGTTGTATTTAAAGCGGGCTGTGAGCGAATACTCTGATTAGCGAGAGGGCAATTTATTATACCAGCGTTCCCTGGTCCTATAGCTTCGTCGATTATTTTCTGGATGGAGCCGGCACCAGCATTGGCCGTGATTAATGTCCAACATTTACAGATCTCGGTTTGCAGATCTTCATTCGCAATGTGGAATGTCGGCAGTCTAAATAGGTATGCGCATTAAAGTCCGGACGGTTTATTTGTGGACGGTCTTCTCTAGTCTAGCGGAACAAACAAGGACGTTCACAATGCCAGAATCAGCGTTTGTATCATCGCGATATTTGGGTTCGGGGATTTGAACTTATGAATAGATTTTTGTTTATTGATATTGCTCGTATTAAACGTTTTCTACGCTGGCCTCAAATATATCGTCCGACAGGTGACGGTAAAGTGAGTTCGTTATTTTGAAGTTATTCGTTTATTTTCATGGACCATTTACTTTCCCCTTCTTCTGTGCAGATCGCATTTGTATTTTTGGCACATGGTCCTACATTTCAATTGTATACTCCGTACTATGAATTGAACGTGCCGTTAAAAACGAACGCGAGAATCGTATACATTTAATTAAGCATTATGTAACTCTAATTAAGAATAATTACATATAGTAGTTGCAAAATATTGATAAATGTATGATATTCCTAAATATTTTCGCGCGAATTTTGTTAGGTACGTCAAGGGATAAGAGGAACGTTATATTAATGATATAAGATTGTCGTCATAGATACATAGATACAGATAAAACATAATTATGGTTATCATCGCACTCTTATTTTTTAATCTAATTTTAATGTTTATATATCATGGATAAAGATAAAATCATAATGTTTCATTTATTTAAAAATTCTAATTTTTTGCGAGTGGACTTTGTAGAATAAGAACATGATACATAATATATATATCTATGTTATATGCGGCTAAATAATAATCAAGGTATGTCTGAAAGTTGGAAGAATAAGTAGTCCCGCCGTCTAGGACTTTAACAATCGATACTTTCATGGCCCGTCATCTCTTTCATCTGCTCGAAGCGATTGAATCCGAACAAAAGGGGCGGGGGGAAGAGACTTCTTCTTAGAGTGAATAAGACCAGAAGAGGATTTCCCTACCGATCGAGAGGGCACTTTTAAAACCCCCCCCCCCCAAGATGCAATTCTCGCGCCGTTGGCTTCACTGCGGCCTCGCGGCTGACACCGCTTTGCATATTCATCGCCACGGGATATAATTATATAACGGCGGAGAGACCGAAGTTAATTTTCGGCCGGTTAAACTCCGCGGAAGGCTAATTGACGACGGAGTTGTCAAATTGTCGCCCCCGTACCTGCGCCCCTAATCTGTCTGAAATTTCAACCCTTATTATCCCTAATGGTTATTCATTTTTATGGAATGCTTATTGACTTTACTGCATGCTACCATCAGAAACCAGGATATTCTAAAATATTATGATGGATAATTCTACATGGGGAGTTCATGACTTCACCTTTGAAGCTAGAGATTATTAAAAGAAAGTTTCTCTGTAATACGTCTTATACACGAAGTTGAAATCTTCTGGCGTGGAAACGAAATTAAAATTGACTATTGACTGTACACTAAATCAGGCGTTTGACGTTCCGAAAAAATTAAATATAAAAGCAAGAATCATCGAGTTTTTCACCGCAGTGCGATCTCGATGATGCGAAACTGAGATCTAGTATACGATCCTAGTAGACGAGTGGTGAAAGTAGAGTCGGAAAACCGGGGTGAAAAGGGGGAACAGTTCGAAGGACAGGAAACGGGAGGAGACCAAAGGGATGTAACTGGATTGGGTACGGCGGCGGGCATTCTTCAATACGCCAACCGAAATGGCATCTCCCCGGGGCGGGGCGGGGATGCTGTGCGCTCCTCGGGCTCTCAAGTTGCGGCAATACCTAACCGTATGAATAATACATGATCATCTCACAGATACATAGCTGTCAACGGAAAAATTGGACGGGGCTCGAGTGTGTTTGCACCGCCTTTATATATTGACGAATTGTTGACGAACCTAAATATAGTTAAAGACGCACTGAACACACGCACTGAATATTTATCACTACCTAATTGGAAGTACAGATAACAATGGGAGCATAAAATATCGCATTTTTTCTTATCCTTCATTAATGATTTGGTATTCATTCAATTCGTCTTAAAATATTACTGGTTTTGGTGAAGGATGTTGTTTCCATTACCTTCTTATGGATTATTAACGGTATTAAAATACAGGGATGTGAGTAGAATCGAAATACCGAAAAATAGGTAGACCCGAGGGTGTTGTACACAGAGTAACATAGTAGTAAATGCGACAATTTCCCCTCGGAGGTTGATATTCCATCCCTTCGACCTCAAACATACGAGCCCTAGCCACATGGCTCCAATATCAGCCCTAATAGTAGGTATTGACATTGCTACTATCACTGTTGGCATTGGTATTACATTAAATACCTTATGACGTAAATGCAGGGTTCAGTTCGAATTATGGTCTCATTTAGCCGGGAATTTAATTCACTTGTCTGGTTGGCCCTCACCGAGTTCTAGACACATATTATGAGTTTAGTTTTATTTGTAAAATATTTTGCTGTTTCTTGAGAGAATTAATCAAAATGTCGGGTTTACATTGGACATTGTAAGTATTGACGATAGTGAATTGTTCATTCAGCGATTCGGTCACAACTGCCGGTTGTTAACGGTGATAATTTTCGGTGAAAATCGGTAGTAGATCGCGTTTAACCCTCGTAGATCCAACCGCTAAGCTATGACGGGCCTCCATCAAAGGGGGGGAAGTGCGATTGAGGGGAAATTCCGAAATCGGCGTTGATTAGAGGCTCTGGCTTAGTGGTTAGAGCGCATAGTGGCATAGCTTAGATTCTCCGTTGACGGTTCGAATTGTTCTTCAAATGGAAATTTCAATTGGTTAAAATAAATTAAATAGCTTGGCGATTCGGGACAATACTTTTATTGGAAAATCATTCCGACGATAACCCAATCATATACAACCGGATTATATCAATATAACTGTTCATTGTTTAATGACACAGACACAATTGAATTGACTGCGAAAGTGATATCTACAGACGAAAAACTGATAATTTAAACTATGCCCTGAGAATTGTACCGGTTTTTTCCTCCCCCGAATATTCGGGCAAATGCCCGCGCCCCAATTTGTTACGATCGGCCAGAAATTCCCGGCTCGTTCCAGAAACCGACGCTGTCCTACCTCCGGGATTGAACCGCCGCGAAATCGCCAACAATTTTTCAGGGAGATATATCGCGCGAACGGGGGATAGAGGACGAGCGCCATATATAACGCCGTCCTAACTATCGGCGTACAAATAGGCCTGCAACGGTTGCGGCCTCCGTCTGCGGAATATTTTACGAAATACGAGTTTCGATTCAATTTATCGCTCCTCATTACCAGAACATGTATTATTAGTCAGCAACTGTGAATTTCACGATAACGTTCGTTAGTAATAATCGAATATTTAACCCGAGTGAAGATGGAAAACAGTTGCAGGAACGTACACTTTATATTGATTCTCAATTCCGGCTTTAATAGTGCCGGATATATCCTCTGATATAGTCCCGAATGGATGTCTTCCCCATAATGCGGCTGGTGGTAGTGAATCGGGCAACTTTGTAGAGAGACGTACAGCTCTCGAATCCAGTTCCCGGCCGAGATAAGAAACTTGGGAACGTTCAACGAAAGAACGCCGGGTTAAACAATTAAGAAAGTTGTAGCCAACATTCTGATTACGGATGGGAGGGGGCGGCTCCAGCAGCCTGAAGTGCCCTCCGTATCTTTCCGGAAAAGACAAACACGACCCATTGACTTCCACGCACTTCGCTTCAACCCCTTCGCGCTCGAAGGGGTGTTCCCCCTCTGCCCCCCCCCCAAACGATCCATTATCTCCGGAAAAGTGGATTAGGGTTTTCCCTCCGCGAGGTCAGTGGAACGCGGGTGATTTGCTCGGAAACGAGGAAAACTTTCTCTCGAGGAAGATTCCCCGGCTAGGAACAAACGGCAAAAAAAGTATCCCACGATGAAGGGAAACAGATTAGTTTAGAATTCAAGCTTAAAGAAGCAGTCGCCGGGCAGTATTTAGAGCGAAACGTAGCGCGAGTTAGTATTTTCGAATGTTCAATGAGTCACGTAACTGTTTTTGTAGACAAAAATTTGAAACACCTTTCTATTATTTTAATTACATTATTGACAACACAATTAACTGTCATTGCTTGGCATAAAACACTGTCTGCGCAGTATCACCACTATACATACTACATATTGTCGCATAATATGGCATAAGGTCTTGGGATATTCAAGTAATTCAGTATTGCCGTATTGTCGTGTGTGACACGAAGTTATTACTCATCAGTATAAATTATTGTATATAAATACTATAATTATTGTATATTATAGTATTATGTAGTGTAATTATTGTATATTATATTGTAAAGGGGAGTGCAATTTCCGTTGCATTATTTGAGCCGAACCGTCAGCTTGTTTTAAGTTTTGTACACTAGAAAATCTCTTTGAACGCGGAAGGGAAATTATTATGTAACGCTTCGCATCATTTCTTTTTCAACTCTAGTGCTAATGGCCATCGGTCATTTCCGTGGCGCCCCTTCAACAACGGCTTTCTTGATAAAGTCGCACGGCCGCGTTTTCTTAATGCCCGGCCGTAATCTTGGCAAGATCGGTTTCCTTTGTTGCCAGTTAACTGCCACATAAAAGTATTCTAGGTTTATTCGTGCCTGGTCTCCGGCTAGGTCGTAGCCGGAAGTTTATTTTTGTGAATTTTACAAGATGCACAATTAGTTAATATAAGGAAATTATATCAGGTTTAAATATCAAAATTATTGTTGTATTCGTATTCTACCAGATTTAGGTCTTACGTTCGGAATCTATAGGATTTTGTAGAATTGTTTAGTGTATAATTACAAAGGTAATTTATTACGACTTGAACATTATTTATTTTAAAAATCTTATACTCAATGAGTCATAAATAGTCTTAAATTGTACTTCACCTTAAAAAATTGAAGTTTCCGAAATAATTACTTGAGATTGAACTTAATACATCCTTTACCCCGCATCTTTGTAGATATTCAAAGGATTTCTTCCAGATATATAATATCGAATAATTCGGCTCAAAATAAAACTGGGTTTTCCCATTAGTTCGACTAAAGGAGGGAATAAATTGGACTACACTTTAACGAGATAAAATTCGTTCGATCGTTCAACTGTGGCCAATTCTAATATTATAAGAGTCCGGAATCCGGCTTCAAGTCGTGGACTATTTTAATGGTGAAATTGCTGAACCCCTTCCCAATTTTCGGGCCTCCATTTCGCCGGGTCTCGGGTTTCTCAAGGCCCTATTGGGACTTATAACTTTTCATTCTCCTCCGCCTCTCCCGACGTCTATTTATTTTGTCGACCCTTACAAAGTTCTGCTTTTCCAGTTGGGTTTTCCTGTTGTTATAAAAGAAATTGTATTGCTTTTGTAATTAAGTTACGGGTGCAGTATTAACAGTAGCCGTCAGAGGAGCAGTTTGATTTAAAAAATTATTTTAATTTTGAATCGTTTAAAAATTGAAAAAATTGTGAAATTTAACTAAGCGTCGATGTCATTAAACTATATGAAAGAATGTTTAAAAGCATTCACATTTTGTCATTCAGTTATTGTACTTTATAATAACTTATATGATGCATGTAGTTCCTCACTTCGATAGAATTCCCTTTGACACAATATTATAGTGCCGTGGAAAATTAGGTTGTGTCGGTTGAATTAAAACGTTCAACAGCGCTCGGTTGAGCTCCGATTTAATTCGGGCCAAACCGACCGAGCGATGCGAATATTTTGAATCTTTTAGGTATTTCGGGACGATGAAATTCACGTTGGTGAAGAGTGGAAATACCGCCCGGTCATTTCCACATACACCGGCCTTCGGTCAATGTTCTTAAGTTGCCGAACAAGCGCGAACCTTCTTCAGACCGCTTATTTATAGGGCGCCCCCTGAGGTCCTGTTTTATTCAAGTTTACCCGCAACATACAGTTCCCCTTATTGTGGGTTACCCTTATCGCGGTGCTCGTTAGCAAAAACGATAGTGCCGATATTTAATTCACGGGATCCTCCAGGTGGGAGTTCAAGGGCTGAAAAATTCAACGGGGGACCGTTCCTCTTCCTTAGGAACAAACTCCTGAACCCAATTGATGATGATCGTGGATGATGCCCGGTCTGTTCCGATTCTCGGGTGAACCCCGATGAAAGGAGCAACGATTGTTCTGAATGTATTTGTAAAACATTTTCAACTTCGGTCCATTTTAGCAAATCATTCAGTTGATTCTCGAAATTACAGTATATTAGTTGAAAGCGTGTATGTGTATTTGAATTTTAATAATTAGTTTTAATAAGTGCACGCATTATTGGTACACAAAATTTGAAGTTTAAATTTGTCTACGAGTATGATGATTCGAGCCAAATTAATGACTCCCAATTTTTATTACAAGCCATTCATTTATTGTATTTGTATTTGAAATAACAACATTTTTTTGTATAAACACCATGATCATGACTCATATATATATTTTTTCCTTGTTACAGGTAAGTGTCCGACTTTTACGCAGTCAATAACTTCATTGGCGACTGAAAATACTGCACTCTAAGGATCGCAGAGAGTACTCGGTAAGGCGTACCGGTTTAAAATATTTACCTAAAGTATGCCTTAAGCACTCGCGTAAAAACCTTCGGATGTCGTTATTCTGTAAATTCGAGACTCTGGGTAGAGCGATAACCCTGAGTTATATTCAAACGGAGGTAGGTTCATACCAGTGCTCCGTGTTTGCCGCCCGTATCGTTAGAATGAATTTTTCATCTGATCGGTGAATATTTATAGAAATTGTTACAGATTCACGTGCGCATGAATTCGAGATTTTTATCGCGAGAGCACAAAGACTACCCTTTTACGTTCTACGTTGTTTAATGGAAATGGGGCAGAAATTAGTTAACGTGGTTTCGGCCTGCTAAAACAGTCCCTTTGCCAGTATATTAAAACTATTTAATAATGGTTATTTTTAAAGGGTTTTGATCAACTTTATTACATTTTCAATTTAGTTAACCAAGTCACCCAGTTAGTTACCCACTTTGTTTTAATTCACACAGTGTTACGTCAGTATAACAACATTGACAAGGGTCAATTTGAAAAGGTCAAGGGTTTACTTTTGAATAATGTTTATTTGTTAAAATTTCAAAATGGGACTCTCATGAAAAGTTAGAAACTGGCGCGAATACAGATGGAATCCGAACGCGGATGCAGAATGCAGATTAAGGAGCATAGAAGTCGGGATTCGACTCGTGCATGTACCAGTTTTATCGCCCGTTCCTACAGATAAGGCTCGATTCCATTATGCAACTGCAATTACACAGAATTCCCGGAGAGTATTTTTTCATCTGTTTTATACACTGTTCCACTTTCTGTGCGACATTTTTCAAGCACTTTCGGCGTCTTGTTTATCGCAAATATTGAAGATTTGAGAACAATTTTTTTTTATCGAAACAGCTTTTAAAACTCGCAATAAACTGACGCAACATTGTGGCTTCTGCGTAATATATTCGGGAGTGGTTTTTATTTATTCTCCTTCGGTAAAATTCATTCGAACGGCCCCCAGGGGTTTCTTTTTTTAGTCCATTGTGTGAAAGTTTTTTCGGATCGAGTTGTAATGTAATTGGCGAGATGTCCCCACTTAATCAGGGCGGGTTCGGAACATTAACCGGGGCCGGTCTCGTTTCGCAAACCGGTGAATTTCGCCCCAATTTACATTACAGGTCCGTGGTTGCCGCGAGCTTTTATAATGTCAACGCTCTCTCGCGATCTATTATAATCCACCTGCTTATTTATTTATAGAAAGTGTGAAGTGTTTTCATAAACTTTAATTATTGATCTCCCAGAGGAACCACGGGATGTTCAACGTGACATAATCCCCACGAGCAAGCCGAATTATAAAATAACATAGGTGGAGGAAATAGATTAAGAAAATACTGTCCCATCTTCAGACCCTGGACATGTTCCGGCGTCCCGCCGCCGGCAGTGCTCGATTGGGCCGTTATATTCCCCCTAATGTACATTATATATTTGTTGTTTTATTTGTAATTGGTGACATTGTTGGAATTGAAGATTGGGGTTTTCTTGGCATGTGGCCGGCTAAGTGTTGTGGGCCTGGGACGCAACGCCGGCCGAATCTAAAGCGAGGCGAGCCGATGCGAGATCGGAATCGTCAACTAAGTAAATTCCTCCTAAGTCAACACTCGGGCCACAACTTTCCGCCAAACAACAAGTCCACTCCGTCCAGCCGTACCAAATTTTCTTTCAAAACCTGAAAAGTTATTTATTATTTTATTTCAATTCTCGGATTTCGGCCTTACATTTGCGACGAATATTTAACGGCGATAACCTTATAAATTTGCATAGCGATGATAAATAATAGGGTGTTGAACTACAACTGCCCTTTGGCCTCTTATTAAAATTCGGGTTTCTCGTGACTGGACCTTTTTCCGTTTTTAGCTCGGGTACTTTTACCGCAATTTATTTACATAATAATTTAATTAATATTTTTTCCTCCGGCGAATAATCTCTCGGGCGTTTACCTTTTCTATAGCCGTACTTTTTACAATAATTAACGTAATATTATCTGGCGGAAACTTCCATAAACTCTAGACCGAACTGGATTAGTTCTTGATGACTGTTTAATTCTTTATGGGTGGTATATGTTCAGTGTTACCATTTTGGAAAGTAGAAATGAAAGTGGTGAATGTGACAGTAGTAGATTCCATTCCGACGTATCTCAATGTTGACACTTGACCTCCAATACTGTCTTCCTCTTCGAATGTCACTTATATGTCAATTGGTCCTCGCCGGGCTTAGACCCACTTTAGTAGATAACGAACGGGAACATCGTTCTGATTGATTTATTGATTTAACTACCGGCATTTATCTAGTGGCTCATTATTCTGAATGCCTCTTAATAGAATTTGGAGATATTATTTTCAGTTTCGAGAACATTTTTTCACTCTCCGTTTTCCTCATTACGGCGTTTAGAAATTTTTTATTGAGTTATTTTTCTTCTTTGACACCAGATGCTAACGATACAATTGATGCTATTAGTATCTCGTCACTGTCGCGAGGCATTTGATGTCAACCGAACGAGTAAATGAACTTAAAAGAAAAAGAAAATTCTCTCTATATATAAATACTGTGTTGTCGAGGGGACGAAACCAGTCTACATAATCTCACATATGTGTGAGACCTGTACGACAGTACAATGATATTCCCAAAAATCAGTTTCCTTGCACAATCCGCCCTTCATTAGGGACGCATCGCTGTTGAAACTATCTTTAGCCCTACCTACAGTGGCGTAGAAGGTTTTGATACCGGCTTTGCATGCTTTCTCAAACGTTTCTTGCTTGAGTTTACGTTTCTGAGCCGGATTACCCGGTCTCTCCCGCGTAACCCTCTTACCCCCTGGCCCCTCTCTTAAACATGTGTCCTAATTAACTTCTCTTGTCGTGAAGGTAAAATCATTATACGTAAAGTTAAGGCCATCTCGATATTATTTAATTCTTAAAATACTAACTTCTCTTCTGTCCTAGCCTTTTGACAATGGGGACTGTTAATGACGAAACTATAAAAGCTCATTATCAACTGTTACTGAACACGCCGCTTACAACTGAAACAAGTTTTCTCATTTGTATTGAAGAAATGAGGCGTATTTCCGTCTGTATTCTGCATTAACTCATACGTGGTTTAGTTCCTATATAGCTGATGGGTGTCCTACCAAAACTTGTTTTATGAAATATCGGCTGTTGAATTTTCTTGTATAATCCCTCACTCCAGGTCTCTAGGCGCGAATTATGTTTTAACGTCTTCATTAAAGTGCACTTCGGTACCCGTCGCTTCGGTTAACGGTAGATTATTAATAGGAAACGTCTTTGCAGACTTCCCTCCAGTGTTTTGGTTATATACCGTGAGTCAAGATGGGGGAAAGAAATTTTTCTGTTTACCGCTGTAAATCAAGCACCCTGTGGAGGACCTTACAAATCCAATTACGCCTTAACTGGTTTCTCGGCGGGCGAAATTCCAGGTGTATCCCCGGTCTGCGAGGCAGAAACGAGATCTGCGGCGGTGGAAGGGAGGGCCCAAATTGGGTTAGGGGCCGTAGCAGCCGCGGGGAAATTGAAACCGGTTGTTCGGTCCTCTCGCCGGCGGACAGATATCGGCCGCCGAACGGTCGCTCGGTCCGGATATTCATCGCGGATCCAATCGTTTTGTCCGAACATTTATGACCCCCCGCCATGAGTGTTTGTCAAACCTCAACCGACGTCCAATTCTTTGAGTTATGGTTAAGCAAAGAGCGAGTCAAATATGAACAATGGAGCTAGCGTATAACCCAATTCTGAACTGAGTGTACCGAAGTAACCGGTTGAACTTTTAAAATTGGAAGAAAATTCCGAATCGGAAACCGACATAATGCCTTATCAACCACATAAATATTACGACGTTTTAACGCTTAACCTGACCGCTTCCTTCAGGCACAAGTTAGTCAAAGGGGCGATTAGATACCGAGAGCTGTGCAATTAAATTGATTAAAACAGAAATTGATGCAGTCAAACTGTACTAGTAAAATTTTTTTGGTGATACAAATTTGAAATTTTGCTTTCTAACATCAGACCTAATGAGGTTTATAACTTTTTGATCAATGAAAATTTACAATAAATAATATAAAATTTTTTTAAAACATGACTTCCGTTCCAATCAGTAAAATTATATTAATTCAATCGAAAAATTTATTTTAAGTTGATTTAATATATTTCCAGAACCTGCGGAATTTAACTCTATGTAGCACCGATAAAACGCATTTATGAGGCGTACACAATACAAGCGGTGAGATTCCCACAATGATTGTAGGGAGAACTGATTTTAGTGGGGGACGGACTAATTTGGAATTAAATTTGTATGTCCCATATGTTGGTGGCCGATGTATATATACAGGGGTGTACTTACTTGTATGTTGGCGGCTCGTCCCCCGAATAATTAATTAGCCGATGGGCGGAATTGAAGCGTGAAGTTTTTGTCGTGGCCCAACAGTGTCAACAGTGTTCCTTTCCAATTAGCGGGCCCCCGGGGCCCCGTCCGATAGGGCCTTTGTTGCTGCGGCGGTACGCTGTATTATTCAGGGGCTTTCATATTGGCCACCCCGGGGGATGGGGACGGGGGCTTTTCACATTCGATGGACACGATGACGGGGGGGGGACGATGCGCATAGCAAAACAGGGAAGCCCTAAACTATCCAAAGAGGCCCTCGGCGCTAATCTAGTTCCTGCCGCCCCCAAAGAACACGGTAATATTACCTTTCATCCTGAACCAGACATATTCTCCCTCGTACCAAACGCGTTCTTTAATTTATACTTGTCAATCATCAAAATTTCGTTTAACGGATCTACAGACACAGGATATGTTTAATTATAATTGTGACTAACTGATAATTAGGAGATAGGCTGGATATTTAGGCCAGGGATGGAATTAAATGAACCTTAGTCAACTGGATGGGATAAACCTCGTTGCAGTAGCGTACAAAGCTGTAGTGTTTTTAGGCTATCAAATACTTATTAATTATTTTGATGATGGGGGGGGCCTTCGTTTCTTTGTCGTTTATTTTCTTTTTATTGGGTGTCATTTGTGAACATTTTGCTTTAACCTTAAATCCTGATCTAATTACTATAACTAACTCTCGCCAGTCGTTTCTTCGCCGATGAAGTGACATTTCTGTTTATATATATCGTATTATATACTACGCCCCATGCCGTTCAATAGAAATACTATTTCGCCCACTCAACCTATATCGGACCCTATTTTCGGAAAATTCAGAATTTACGACAAAACTGACCTTTCTTAGTTGTCAATGTCCTCAGAAGAAAAGGTTCAGCGGTGGGTCGCCGTCTGGCATGCTATGGAGCTTATTGAGAAGATTAACCAATACAAATATAATTTCCTTAAGACGATTTTACTATTAAATTAAAATAATAATCCTACAATTCGAGCACTCCTATTGGGACAAACATTTTATCGAGTGGAAAGCCTCGGCTTACTTGGCCGTTCAGAATAAGTGAAAATTGTTTTGTCTCTGGAGAGTTGTCGTTTTCCAGTCCCGGGGAAATTCCTTTCGGGTTCGTATCTGAAATTTTCCTGTAGGAACCAGGGATCTTCATCGGCCGAAATAGACCTCCGGGGATTCGCAGTGATCCTTCGTCGGGCTATTTTTCAACAGCTGAGGCAGTGGGCGAAGAGAGAGAGAGATAGAGAGAGCTGCGGACCAATTTATCGGGGGTAGAATTGGAGCTGTATGCCCGATTTTCCTCCCCACATGTGCGTGTCGCTATAGCCCCGCCCCCGCACACCGCCCCCGGGGGGATGTTCAGCGTTTTTCAGCGCAGATTTATCGGTGTCCTCTGTCATTTCAAACTCGAAACTGCGCCGGCAGTTAATCTCCTGCGCCGGCATTAATAACATGCAAATGGTACGGTCAATTGTTTTTTTTTACCCGGTTGGGTTAGAGATTTAAATCGGCCGGGAGAAAGGGGTTAGGGATCTAAGGTGGATTAAATATAATAGGTTTGAAATTACGGCAAATTAAAATTTTTAGACAGATAATGCATCTAACCATCTTGAACCAATTTGAGAAAAACCTTACTTATATGACTATAACTTAATTTTAATATTCGTCTATTCTACTTTCATATTTGATGTTTCCAGTCGCAGATCCCGTATTTATAGAGTCTAGTAGTACAGTTTAAATGTGAAACGGTGTTCATCAGTTAGGGCTTATAAGACAAGCGCGGAAGTACTCTATAGAGAGGGGGGGAACTTGAACTTTAAGCGGTACATAATTGAAGCTTAGAATTGAAAAGGATTGGACAATTGAAGTGTTGCCACTTCCTGTTTAGCGTGGGCTCACACGTGTGCTCTCTCTCTCTCTCTCTCTCCAGTTATGTTCTCAATGAAATTGTGATTATCGTTAGCTGTGACTTTACGCGTCACAAATTATCGTCTGTTCGGGCGTACTTATTATCTATCGCTCGGGGTGGGGGGGGTGAAGGGGGGAGGCTCGAGTCATAAATCAAGTCCCAACTTAGACCCGACTTAGATTAATAGCCCTCGATTGTGACCGAACGTGCACTATGACTTGACGACACGTGCAACTTCCCCGGATGCTTCACGCGCCTGTAAATGCGTTTGAATTGCACGCGTCGAGTAATGGCTGCGGTTGAAATTTTTCAAAAATGAAACCTCGAATTCAGCGAATATCATAGATTAAGATATAATTAAAATTATTTTTAGTTTAGAGACTCGTTCAGGTATCCAATCAATTAATAGGCGATCAATTACTTTCTCGCTAAGCTCGCAACCCCGATAGGAGTACACAGTCGGGATGAGACGCAGAGTATGTAAACTAATAAAGTGACGCGAGGCGGGCCAATAAAAGGTCGGGGAATACCGATCGCGGGGAGAACCGTTTTGTTCGCCGAACTTAATATGGAGTGTGGGATCCATCCCGCATTGTGGTGGATCGCGGGCCTCTATCGGGTAGAGGGGTTGGTAGGGGGCATATTCGCGCCGTTAGTCATAACGCCGCTTCGACTTCATTTCAGTTCGCCGGCGAAACTCCCCCTGTTGACACACCCCCCGACCCAGATATTGCGATTTCCAAGCCGCTGCATCCCCCCGATAAAAGACTCCGGGGTTGTTACCCCGCTGCCATCCATAGCACGGCCAATATCCTGGCCGGTACCGGGCTCCTACCTGTCCACTGCGTCCTGTTTGTCCGAAATCGAAGCCCGAAACAACATTCCCCCCCGACTGCACAACACAACACAAATCACGTCAGAAGAATATATTACTGGCACAAAATCCACTGCATGTTTTGGCAGTTACACACGTAACAGTATTAGAAATAACATTAGAAATAGCACAAGTATTCAGATAAAATCGGTATTACCATTGTGTAGTGTTGGTACATCTGAGGCCCACAATTTTGGCTATCGCGTTGTATTAACACTTCGGTTGTGGATCACTGTTGCTAAAAAAAAAAAAGTTATTAGTGGCAATCTATTTAAAGGTGCGCTTGGAGTCCATAAAAAAATGTATCAATATTTTCCATTCCGACGTTGTAATATACATCGTTTGTACTAACTATTTCTCGCAATATAAGATGCTGTCGCGTTTATTTTAGATATCTGCGACCACCATTTTTATGCTTTTATACGAAAGTTCCCCCGCAGTCATCCGGCTGGCACGGAGCCAACCCGTCCACTCATCCGGAGAAAGTTTTGTTTGTTCAAAATAGATTCTGAGAGCCGACACTGCGTCCCGGGATGTTTGTTCCATCGGACCCCGTTATACCGTTTGGGTACGAGTCTTCAAGACAGAATTATAGAATTGGTATTGTTGAATCACTACCACAAATTCCTGAATTTGTTATTTGAATATTGGAAATGTTTGTAAAAATTCAACACTGTTTCTCCAGTATAGAGGCACAATAATCCTTTATATGTAATAGCTGCCAAGGCATCCTCGGTGATGATGTCGACAGATGAGGTCTAAACAAAGGGGCGAAGCCTAATACCCTTTTTGTATGGAGGATTGTTGCCTCCTGTCTCGGGTCCTTATTTAATTCCTTTCATGATAGTACGACGTATTAAATTACAACCTAATGTGTAAAAAGTACAGTTTTTACAGAGTTTCATCATTAAAGTTCCCTTGTGAAAGGCCAGTTTTGGCTTCAACGTATCAGTGACGACGTTTCATTAACGGTTGTCTTTAAAGGTGTATACCGAAAGGTTGTATTCCGTCGTAACTTTTAAATACAAGATTAAAATAAACCTTAAGTGTTGAAAGTAGATCATATGACACTGTCTTATGTCCAGTTTTACCTATGTCTAAGGCAGGAGCTCTTTTCCTTTTGTCCACTTCCCTTTTCATCGGTCACGACGTAATTCCGACGTGAGAAATACCTGTAAAACCAACACCGCATTTCGTTTAACGTCGTGCACTGTTAATTGCGGCGCCTTCTGGCATATATTTGTTAACTCGAAGAGCCATCCGAACATTTCAAGTTGTTTAAACAGAACTAACTCTGTAAATGCCCCGCATATATCTTTCTCATGCAGGAATCTTCTCCACCGTTAAGAAACTGAAGACAATAATCTAGTCCTCAACAACGCAAATGTTTTGCAGAGTCGTTAAATTACGGCGCGTTTTGGAAGAGCTGAAAAATTAAGCAGTGCGCTTATTCGTACTAAAAGGGCTTATCTTAATTCAGTGCTCTACCTTTGTTAAGTACGGCGGTACTTTGCAAACTTACCATTTCATTTGAGGAACCAAGGTTTTGTGTCCTGTATCGTGCTTCTGTGAAGATTTATGGATGAATCTAGAATTTTGACAGTATTTCAGAGATGCACCTAGTGAGAAATGTAGTACTGAGACTATAGAGTGGCATTATGTATTGAAAAAAGCATACATTTTTCACTCGTTATGTGGTTTTATGTGTCTTCTAATGATAAATGTTCAGTGGGCCCCGATCGAAACAATAAATCGTCTTCTCTGGCGCGGTGCCAGTGATCGCGTTCGATTCGCGGTAGAATCTTGATTTTGGACTTTTGGAATGAAACTAGGAGATAGGTATAGGATGAAGACGTCTTACACAGAATATTGAATAATTATAGACCTGAGGGCTGGAAAAATTAAATATCATCAACGGGGGTCAACGGTCCCAAGCCGCTTTGGGGCCCTAAAGCAGGCAGGTGCTTCGCCATCTTCCAGCAGGAGAAGAATTAGTGTATACTCAGTTCCCATTGCCGTGTGGTACTGAAACCGTGAGTGACCGGTCACGGGTACCGAGTGTACTCCGCCTTAAGACAATGGCCTTGAGTCGTTCCCTATCTCTATTTATGTTTTATTACCCCATCTTTATATTACGCTCTTATCGCATGTTAAATTACATAATTTCCGACGCGGACTCTCCCCGTTTGGATAATTTTAAAAGTGTCCCCAGCCGACGGCAAGTCCACATCGAAGAGTAGACAGATTTTTTCACTCGTTTATTTCATTCAGAACCAGTTGCCAGGGAGCGAAAAATTCACGCGTGCCAACAATAGTGCAATAGAATTCCATCTGTAAGGTTTCTAGTCGAGCCGTTTACCGGTGATACTTGCAGTGTCATTCTTAGCGTGCAGACATGTTTCAAAATGTTGGGCCGATTTAAAAATGTTTTCATTGCATAATTGTTTGCCTTGTATAATAGTGTTTATAATTATAAAAATTATTATAATAATTATTCTAGATATTGTCGGGACGAGGGTTTTGACTACTTCTCTTTTACTGTAGGACGGGATATTGTCAAGTGTTTGATTATAGTGATGTTCATTGTGCCCATTGAGTGTTTTATCGTTTACTCTGTGTGTTGAGTGCCGGTATATTTGTTCTAGCTATTTAACAATTATCGGTTGGACGTAATAGTTGCGCGGTTTAACTTTCACTTGACCGCGCGAGGCATGAAGGCACACCGCTGTGCGCTTGCTGTTTTTAGAGCACCGAGCCGTGAATGTTTTAATAAGGGCCTCTCATTCTGACGTCCTTGGTCCGCTCCTCAGACATTGGTTCAAGTGCACTCGACTTACTTATGAGGGGGGGTGGGTCATTCTCCCCCAACGCGCCACGTGTATAACTTTAAATACATACCGATTGGTCCATTATTATTATTATTACGTTTCATCTTGATAAAATTATGCATTCAACGTGAATTTACAGTTTGTTACGTACGCAATTAATATTTCTTTTCAGTGTTTTAAGAGCACTTGCTGTTACTCTTAAAAACTATACTTTCAGCGTTTTAAATCCCCTTCAGTCTTAAACAAACCTCGGCGAAATGTGTAACTCCGTGTATAGGTGACAAAAAAGAGCCACTATATATGCGCATATTAATGCCCTCTCCTCCCGTCGTCCGTTCCGACGCCTTAGTTTGCATCCGAAGCGCGGATAAATTATTTACACGTGTTTTATCGGCGTGCTTTCGAACGAAAATGAAAACATACTCGGCGATATAATTAAGCCTCGCTGGGCGTTCAAGCAACCTCGGCTCCGTGTCGACGTCTGCCGCTTAATTATATTTCGTTTCACTGCATCTCTGACTTTCTATCATCTCTGTTAATTAACGCCGCATTAATCAATTTTATGTGGCGCAAAAATAACAGATCCGACTTCTATCTCGTTCGTAGTTATAAGTAATGAAAATGCTCCAAAGTGCTTTAAAGTATTGGATTATTCGAAATTAGGCCGAGTGTAAATTTCCTTATAAATATACTACAGAGAGATAAGCTTTAAAATTAAGATGGAGCTAACACTACGGAACAAAATAAGAAATCAGACTTGAGTGTGATTTCTGAAAGTTACGTACAGTAATTAATTGTTGAAATAATAATTTTCAGTTGTTTCTGTATTTATTTTTTCATGATAATATAGCCCTTTATGTTTTTTATATGGCCATATTTAGCCTTCATGTATGAAGCCGTTCATAGTTATATTTGTGATTCCTATGAAATTTATGATGGTATTCCTGAGAATACCAGTCTACCTATTTAGTAGATTTTTAAAAAATTGAAAGCCCTTCTATTACTTGTTCTATGCTAATTTTCAAGTAACGTTGTCACCTCCCCCGCTGGCAGCCTGAGTGTGTTCGTAAACACAATGTGAGTCGTCTAAAAATATCTGACCTCGATTATGTCCTCGGTCACGTTCCTACTGCGGGTTTATTCCCGCATTCGAACAAATGTTCGGTTTAACTTCGGTATATCTTCGGAACTCGATTTTGTATATTTTAAAACTAAGGTTTATTGTTTAGTATTATTCGTCAGTTTCGTTCTAACGTTTTTTTTTCTTTTGGCTTCCTTACGTTTCGGTCCCTGTTCATCATTAATAGCATTTTCTTATCAGGATACCGGCCGGTTTTCGGGCAGTCAACAAGCTGTTAGGTGTTACTATCGGAATGCTACTGAAGATAGTAAATAGAACTCGGTCCGGCGTGGGACCGAATAAGCTAGGGAAGGCACAGAACGATTATTACTATCACAGCGCGTCATTGAAGGTTACTGCCCGAATGGATTATGTGAATTTTTTTTTCCAGCCGTCTAAATTATTTATATTATATAATATGGGAAATTAGATTTTATGGTCCATATAACTACATGTTTGCTTGTTTTCGTTCTACATGTTATCATCGTAGCAAGTGACTGGGGATATAAATATTTAATGGTGTCATTCATCCACTATATTGTTACGATATCGATATCAACTTTTATTCTGTAATTTTGTGTTTGCCTACGGTTTGGTAGTTCAGAGCAGTACTACAACACCTACTGTTACTGGAGTCCTTTTTCTATCTTAGCGTACGGGGTGTTCGAGGTGTTATTTTTCGAAATTATTGCTATAAAATAGGTCAGTCGGGGTTCCGGGTATGCGGCCGCTATAACACATGAAATGTACTCTGCGTAATAAACCGTTGTTTTCGAAGAGGAGCCCGTAACTTTTGAAGAAACGGCGTATTACGACTTGTATATTTTACGAAGGTTGTAAACCCTCCCTTTCGACTTGTCCGGCAGTGAGAACAAAGTAGATATCCTTTGGCGTTTATACTCTATACTTCGACGGCGATGGCGGTCGACTGTGGATTCGGCACATCTTCGGTAATTAATTTAACCGAAATTTCATTGTCCAACCGCGATTCGATCTTAAACCAGACCGGTTTCAGCTTGTCTATGCTGAATTTTGCTGTTTTAATTAAAAATATAGTCACTTCTACGAAATGGAGGATCAAACAATGTTTATAATTTAAAATGTCGATAGCGTCCTTCGCACCTGACCTTTGTACGGCGTACGCCCAATTGGACAGAAACAAGAACAAGACCAATGTTTTGCCGACAAAACATTCGAAACGAACACGCCCCAACTGCGCCGGTGAATTTAAAACACACTCGTGATATTAATTTTAAGCATGCGAAAGTTCACCGCCGACAGGGAACCGAAGTGACCGCGGGAATATTTCATGGTTTGCTGGCCTCAAAGGACAACTTTCGTTGAAACATTTAGAATTTTCACCCATTCTTTTGGAATTTTACAACTTTTGGAATGGTACTGCAACATTTTTGTTAGCCAGGCCTAGCCAGACAAATACCTTAAGATAATATTAGTTTATCTTAAATATTCACTTGTATGAAATATAGTTAATAAAAATCTGAAAACATTGAAACAATTAATTAATCGTAGATTTGTGTTTCTGTCTCCTCTCGCCGGTTTGGTCTTCTCCTTCTACTATATAATCTAATCCTTAGAGTATTACCATCACTTTGGTATAGGGGCACGCTCTGAGATATATAAGCCCATTGTATTAAAAAGATTTTTGATGTAATAGAGTAAAGGGACGCTATCGGAGCTCTCATTTCGTCCACGGATTGATCTCGCAATTGATACCACTTCAAATATGTGTTATCACCTCATTGCGTCGTTGATTAAAGTACTTTAAAATCCACCACTCGTTCAAATCCCGTCGAAAGGATTTCAACCTTTCTCCCCCTTGAGTTGTACAACGACACGGGAGAAGAAACGTTATAAGAGAATGACATCATTAAGTGACCGGATGACGTCAGTGGGACGTGATGAAAGTATTCCTTACCTCTGGCTGCAGGTAAGAGGAACGTCTATTTTTAGCCGTTTCTCCAACTTAACAATTTCGATGTATCTTTCGAGAGAACATTTACAATAATATTATGCCAATAAAAGGAGAATGTTATTTTTTCATTGGACTATAGGCGTAGATTTGGGCGCGGCATTAAAGCGATAGACATTTGGAAGAATAAGAAAGGTGGGTTTCTGCCCTACCTCGCTTTCAAAATCGAACAAACACTTTGCGGCTCAGTTGATAGACAGTTAAGAGATGCAACACCTGTATCAGTGAATTTAAATAACTCATAAAACGAAATTATGTTCGGTGAATAAGTTTAATTGTAGCTTACCAAACAAATATTCAAATATATTAAACTAGAGTTTGTTCCGTGCAGGAATTCCAACTTGAAAATATTCCTCCCTTTTTTCCGTCGATTTGGAAAACAGTCGAAATGTAGGTTTGTGACCTGCGGGCGGATTAAGCGGCCATAACTAGTGACGATATTTTTGCCACTAAAAATATCTCCCCCTTTTTTTGAAGTGCCGAATTAAGCGAACTTCTGATTGATTGGCGGATTGTGTGTGTGAGATAAATCTTCGCGGTAACCCCGCTACTTTTTGCAACTACCCCAACCATTCGAGCCGGATCCGAGAGTGAATAATATGTTTTTCCGTACTGTCGGTCGAGTGGAAACTAATGAAACTATTAGTTCATATTTATAATTAATCGTTTACTCCCACTGTATTTAAAATACATCCACCTTAAAAATAGCGTTGAATTTGAACGAAATACAGAATTTCACATCCCTGACAGACGTATGCGGCAGTTGCTTAGTAATTCAAATGTAGTGGCTTCAATCCTTAACTACAAAAAAGACCCCTACTTTAGAGTAAAGTCCCTTACCTTAATTTCAGGACCGTGTATTCATGAATATTCAAGCTGGCTTAAAGCCATGTTTCTTTATTTTCAACCTTGCTTTCAAACAACTTTCCGCGATTCCGTGCGAACTTAAATTCCTATAGATAACATGCAGGTTTCGGTGTATCCAAACATTTATATACTGTAAATGTATTAGCAGTGAGGCTAATGTTAGGTTTTTCTAATTTGATTTTGATACATTCGGGGATCTTATGCCTTTTACTGTCTCCTTCAGGATCATGACGTAGTACAGCCCTAATCCAAAATAGTCAGTTGCCATTACATTTTTAAATATTGTGCGCTCTGGTTTTATTCAAAGATTTTTTTTATATCTGAAATGAGCGAGTGGAATCAAGAGGGATAGAGATATTGGAATTTCGCCTGGAAGACGCCTTGTGAACGGGCACAAAATGGCTGCATCGTACACCCCCGACAAGAATCTCTGTATATATTTTGTAACGAGGATTAATGGAGCCGTCCGTGTTGTAGGGCTCGTATTACCCAACAGAACGTGCCAATCCGCCAAATTCGGATAATGGCTTCTCCACCCCCCCGTTGTTAAGGGCTCACGGCAATCATACTGCTCTGGGTAAATGCTGAACGTCTTAATAATTTTCAGTAGAAAATAGGCGTTCAATAAGTAAAGAAAAAAATGTGTTTAATGTTTTAAATTCCATGAATTTAATTAATCTTTATGCACTTGTCCCATCACTTTACTAATTTTCAGTGTAGCCCGCGGTAATTTCCTTGTTTTCGAGAGTCGAAGGAAAAAACACCCCTTTTTTTACTGCGTCGCTTTCACAGTACCTCTTGCAGATCAGGTGCAGCATTAGATACTTAATTTTCGAACAGTTTTAATTTAACGGTAAGAATTGAAAGCATATTGACACAGAAAGCTGAGGCATATTTATACTGTTACCATTCCGTTCGGATTTAATCGAAAGATAAATATTTCCTTTGAGAAGGATACCGGGCTGATAACGGGAGCCTCCACAATGTTGATAGGAGATAAGAAGGTAGTCGATTATTTTCTTAAGTTCTGTCGCCCAAAATATCGTTCCGTTTCACGAAGTCTCTGTTTTTCCATCTGAGTCAGACTCTTGCTGAAAAATGCTCATTTATTAATAGTGGTATTTTCCAATCAATCACTCACATATCAAGCGTTAGATCTATTTCGGGCTCTTACTACCATGCCTATGACTTTATATATAAGGATAAACACGGACCGAAGAAAATATGTAATTTCCGTTATGATTTTGAACATGGGAACAGCCGCATTCTATTAGGAATTTTTTTACCTTCATTTTACCTATTTTAATGTCGTCTTCGAAGTTATCGGACAACGACTAGCCTCAAATTTAATAATTACGATTTTTATCGTAAAGTAAACGAGGCGAAATATAAGTGCAGCCGAGTTACGGGCGTTTAAATAAACCTGCGGATCGATAGGACCCGGGTATTTGTTCGGGGTTTACGAAAGGGGCGGTTGTGGATTTTGGGATTGTTTGAAAAATCCGATGGCCGCGGGACGTTCCCCGCTGATTTCTGTTTGCAATACGCCGAGGTCCGAAAGCAGTCCGGTCGGAGCCAAATGGAAACCGAACGAGGCAGAAAAACATTTGCGTCGTCCGGTTTCAAAAATAACGCGAGGCCCCGGGGGCCATATTTGACCCTGTTCCATAATAGACATCTTATGTTGTCCGACTGTATGTTCATCTCAGCATTATTATGTCGGGTGTTTGAACGAAGGGGAACAAAATTAGTTCCGCGTAATCGTACAGTAGTCGATTTATTATTTTTATTCCAGGATATAAATTAATTTCTCCTTTACGTGCGTTAGGGAATTCTAATATGATCTACAATTATATGACAGTGATTTATGGTTTTGTTGTATAGTCGAGAAGCCGAAATCGGTCTAGCAAAATGCCAAACGAGAGAACAGATATTTCAAACTATCAAATGGCGTTTTCAGTTTATCACACATCTAGTAGTTAATTTATAATTTTTCCAACCCTTATTGATTAATTTCATTGATTTATTCTGTGTAAATAAATCCGATCATTTAAAAGGAGGCTTATTTTATTATATCCTGAATATCAAGGGCCGGAACTGGATACTGTTGGCCAGGAGGTAGGCCGGCGACCAAAGGCAAATCGCCGGTCGAACAATTAAAAGGCCGACTGCTCTCTGGGCCATCGCCGCTTTTCGAGCCTCGGCCACTAAAAATAGAAGGCAATAAAACGCTTTCCGTCCAGAGAAGAGGCTTAGGCCCGGGCCCCACTCGACAAGGGCCTTTGCGGTCAAACATCATACGCTCAAAATATCATCGACTGCTCTCGGCGGATTTAACCGCGCCCGGTTTTCGGACCGTCTGAACGGACACTCCAGCGATTTCGGAGCCCTACCTCAATACACAGTTATTGAACACTAAAATCAATAAGTTTTATGAGCCTAAATAAACAAGACTTAGCGACTCCTGGTTTCAAATTGGCTTCTGAATTAATATATTGGAAATTAGAGGAATAGATATAAACAGAGGACAGAATACCGATTTAATTAGGGAGAAATTTTCCCAACGAAATTACCCCATTAAAAATTGTCGGCTGAGGTCAACTTGTCAAGAACACTGGCTATCGAATTTTCGCCATCGCCAGTAGCATAAGGATGCATAACCCACATTACACAGTTGAATATTTTCTCAGAAATCCAAGCGCTCTAAATGGTCGAAGAACCTCCGTTCCAGACCGTTCCAGGAATGCAGGAAAAAAACCAGTCCCGTATAATCTTGAACTTCTCTTCTTCTTTCACTGCTCTCATCTTAAAAAGTACATTCTTCTATCTTCCGCTATCCCCTTGTTTGTATTCTTCTGGCCAACAGTAAATCCTGTTTCTGTATTAGCCATAATTTACCCCTTCTTGGTGAAATTTATTTCCAAAAAAGGAATTTTCGGACCGCGACCGTGCTCAATGAGCGCTTGGATCAGTTATATTCGAGGAGTTATTCACAGGACGCCGTTGTGATTCATATTTTTCATCGGGTCCCTAAGGGCAAGCGTGCCGGTTGGA
This sequence comes from Lethocerus indicus, assembly GCA_019843655.1. Taxonomy (NCBI): domain Eukaryota; kingdom Metazoa; phylum Arthropoda; class Insecta; order Hemiptera; family Belostomatidae; genus Lethocerus; species Lethocerus indicus. The sequence continues at coordinate 2,990,299 of JACDQD010000009.1, read as the reverse complement.
GAATTCAAGCTGACTAATAAGGTCAGTAAGGTCCGGCTGCGGGGTCGGTGCACGACACCGCCAACTGCTGGTGAGGCTCTGACCTCGGTTGGCTCGCAGCCAGGCTCCGTTAATCCAGTTCTACACGAGGATATTTCACCTCGAGTCTATACTAAATTCAGTCAAGCCCTGGGACAACAACGTTTAGAGTTCATTCTCTTATACTGGACTGTAAGAGTGCAGCAAGTGTAACTTGCCGATTATCAGATAATAGTGGTCTGCAAACGGTTTTGCAGCTTGGTATTGATGATACTTATTCCCTTTCCCATAAGACAATATTTTTGTTTAAAATTATTTTTTTTACAGTCAGAGAATATTTTTAGTATCGTCCAATCTAATTATTATTTTTCGGTTTGGTACAGCTACCTATTTGAGAACTTCATCCCGATAATGCGACTGCCACGACTCATGTCTAATAGGAGTGGGGAAGTTTGGAACGCGTATCATACTTATCATCCCATTTTATCATTTTTATTTGTCACCCTCGGTATTATTAGAAGGATATTATTTCTTTAAATTGATTAATTTCATCTAAATTCAGCAAGAGGAATATACAACGTTTGATTTGTATGCATTCTATCTACTTTGAAGTATTTGGTCTAGCTTTATTACACTTTTATATATTACAATAATATTATGATTCAATTAGTGCGGCTACAATTGATAGTGATTGCTGGTTCGATTCCAGCCGCCGGCACAAATTGTTTGCCGCCCCAGTTCGGTTAATGAAGTATGCATATGTATACCCGCAACCACATTAGCGCTCTGGTTTCGGCCCTATCCTTGACACGCGATATATATGCAAATATTTGTGGCGGGGGCGGTGAATTGAAAATAATCTACAAAATATTCCCGTAAAACTATTACTCCGCGTCTGAAATTGGGTTGAAAACATTGCCGGAGGAACCCTTGCGAGGGACTCATCGTTCAAATTTATCACTTTCCAACAGGGATCTATTTAAAACGCGCATATAGACCGGTGTTATGATCCCCACTTTTTTTTTGGTGGGGCGGGGAGAGGGTCGTGAAGATAAAAGTTTTTAGTTAACGATTTATGAGGTCATATCATTATTACCGGCGGCCAAGTTACCCCCTCGGCCTTCTGGAACCTTGGGGATGAATTATTGTCGCCGGAGCCCGAATATTCGGGCCGATTAATACGTGTCGGAATTCAGGGGGAATAATTTTGAAAGGTTTCATTATGTTTTCGCGCGAAATTTCCAGTTTAATCTACGAGCCGAGGAAATATCTATGTCGACATCCCCAAATATACTCAAATTCAGTTTAACATACCTTTTTGTGGTCTGCGAGGGGTTGGAATACCGTAGGTTTGTGGTGGTTTGTAAAAGGAAATATTTTTTATAATATTCGTGGTTATTAACCCGTGATAATAAAAACCGGTGATTATTTTACTAGACCGCAGTCGATAACATATAAATTCAGTTACCGGAATGTCATGCACAAGAACGATCGATTGTTTAAATAAAAACTATTAATTATTTGTTATTGTTTAAATTGATTAATTAATTGGTGTTGGAATACAGTAGATTTCGTGTGTTTCTGTCTCCTCTCGCCGGTTTTGGTCTTTTGCTGGACCGGTTTCGGCTGCTCGCCATCTTCAGTAGCGGTGTTAGTGACTGTCGGCACTTTTGATGTTTTTCGGGCATCCCACCGCACTGTCACTGTCACTTGTACTGTGGTGTTTGTCAGTTTGACAACAGTCGGTCAAACACCACAGTGCCAACAGTGACTAACACCGCTACTGAAGATGGCGAGCAGCCGAAACCTGTCTAGCAAAAGACCAAACCGGCGAGAGGAGACAGATACACCACAAACCTACGATACTCAAATTCACATTGTGAATTTTGTTGAAGTATTTTAAATACGTTTCAAGGTGAGTTTTATCTGTTATCTTAAATTGCTCCCGCCATTTGGTCCTGAACTATAGAGCGGTTTCTATAACTAATTACGGAATTAGTGTGCTTGGGCTTAAAATGTTTAGCTCGAATTTCTTTTGAATGTAAAAATGTCATTATTGATCCTGTTTTAGGGTGTCGCTCTGTCTTGAAGGCATTAGTTTGTGGCCTTTCATCCCGTTTATTACTTTCTTGCCCGATCTCGGGATGCTCAGTTCGCGACAACACCCGCGGGCTGGCAGGCCGCGACTCATACTTGAAACCCGGACAGAGATGATATATAGCTGCTGCATAAATCGTCGGGTCGGTTTTAATGGGCACTTTTACCAGCGAAACTCGTTGTTTCGCGCTGACATCGCGCCGATGATTGATGCTGAAAACGCAGCGAAACTCGGTGTTTCTCGCTCCGCTCGGGGAATAAGTCACGAGTCGTAAAATATTTATTTACAGTGAATTGTGAAGCGGACAGGGCCCCCACTTAACATAGCCCAACGAAATTGCGGTACTGCGAGACTGCGTCATTCCTCAATACAACATGTTAGTGTCGTATTTCAAGTGCGAATTTTAAACGATTGTGGCCCGAACATTCAGAATGCCAGAATAACTAATGAAACTTTGGCTCGGTTAGGAGAATATTCTTTGGACTCATTTGGACTAACGCGCTTTTAACATTCATGGACTGTCGAATTGGATGATGAGATTCTTTTCGGGGGGGGAGGAGGAGGTGGATGAGGGGGAATAAGACCGAATGTATTCCTTGTTGGTCGGCCCCCATATAGGATTTGCAATGCCGCTCCTACATGTATACATTTAGAATATTAAAAACCCTGTTTTGCATTGCCAACAACAGAGCCAGGGCCTTTGTGCGGGGGAGTTTTACCGTCGTATTACCTTGAAAGGCTTTTTTCTCTTCCGGTTAAGCCAAAAGAAAATACCGAAAGGTATATTTGGGATAGGTTTTTATTTAGGCGGATAATGCAGTACTCAATGAAACTAACTCATTATTTATTGATGCCACCGATTTTATTATCAGTGGAAACAACGCGACTAACAAAGAAAAGTAATCTAGCTTGAGATCTGGAGAGACAGAGGTTTATCTCCTCACTATGCTCCCGATAAACAATAACGTTTGTTGGACGCATTTAAAAATCGGCTAAAAAACTCTATCCCGGCGTTTGTCAGAAATCGGATTTTCCGCCGCCGCGGAATTAGTTCCCTTTGTCCTTTTCCGAGTGAAATGGCCGGCTATAAATCGAATAGGGTTTGGTGGGGCTGGGAGTTTATTATCGGAGAGGTCTGAACCCTTTCCGCTTCTTGACCCCCGGTCACTAATCCTCTGTTTAAGCGGATTAAAACCCGCCTCTGGGCGGACGCGGCTACGAACGATCGAACAGGGCTTATTGAGTGAAGCACTGCCCCCCCGGGGGGGGGGGCTTTATTCTTCCTTTATTTTGCGGGTTTCGAGCTTTTAAAATTTTTCAAAGCCCCACTTTTTTAAATTCCCCCCATAGGTTTTTTTTTTTAAATTCAAGGCAAGTAAATTGAGCGTAAAACGCTGTGTTTATTCTTGGCGGCTTTTATCCAGGTTTGTTTTTCTTCTACCATTTATGGCCTAGATTGAACCGTAAATGGGGAATCCTGCCAATTGCCAAGGGAGTCCCGTGAGAACTGAAATAGAGCTGAAAAATTCGTTCGAAATACTAGAATGGATCCGCGAAAATGGCGGAAGCATTCTTCCGCAGATGGAAAGTCATCAGGAGTAAAAGCCGATACCCAATATAGAACTAGGTTGGAGGTTCTCAGACCTTTGTAGCGGTTTCTATTGATAGAGTTTCCGCCGCCTTGCTTCCAGTGATGTTCTCTTTTTCTGTTGTTGCCCGACCATTATTATTTTAGGCCAATGAGAAGTTATTGCTGAAAGTGATTTAATTAATTTCAAATATCAAAAATCTGATCGGTAGGAGTTAGTCTTTTGGATTTTTAAACCGTGGATAATGGAATAAATTATCCTTCGGTATTGACAATGGATTTTTATCTAGTTCTGAACCGCCTTTTGCATTAACATTATAATGGAATATGATTTAAACATTTTAAGGATTTTTAAGAACGAGAACATTTATAGGCTTACAAAGTGCAGTCCCGAAATATAGTTATTTGGCAGTGTATTTTGTTTCAGCTGTCACTTCTCCTCTTACTTTCTGCAATGTATTTATTTTCGTTTACATAATCGTTTCTTAATTGCAATCAGACATTGGCACTGGTATTGTGTAGTAACTGGATTGCTCTTCTAATTTTATTTGGTAGGGTCTTAACTTTCAGTTTCGTAAGTAAATTGGCCCATCCCCACTTTCCTTGTTTCAGGGTCTCCTCTTGAACTCCAATTTTCATTTCCTTCCTTTGTATCGACGTCAGCAATAAACTTAAAACGGTTATTGCTCAATTGGCATCTGTTGGCCTACTTTATAGAAACGCTGACGAAAAGGCACTCCGCTCATTTGTCTTTCTTATTCCATGAATCATCATGAAGTGTACTCTGTTTCCCCTGTTTAATGATTGTTTGCTATCAACTTATAATGGCCAGTCTTTAGGCTCTAAACTTTTTATTTTAGAGTTTATTTGTTTGTGGATCCGAGAGGGTTCGGAATATCATCACTCTGACCGCAATGTGACTGCACTGTGTTATATAATGGCATAAAGTATCTTATCACAGCGCAATACTCTGTTACAGATGTACTTCCACTGACGATAAAAAAATACCGCATTTACAATTTAATTATTGATATGCAATAGTCTCCTGTAAATAGCTAGTTGCAGTTTAACCTTGTGGAGTTCGCGGTCTCGCATGACATTTTATATTTTCTGACTTTGTTACGTATCTCTGTGTAATTTAATCCTGCATTTCAAACTGACCAGAGGGTCGTGTTTAAATTTCAGAACATATTTCCGATAACCAGACCGAATGAAATTTGTTCTGTATAGTGTACTAATAAACTATGTTTATTTCAATACAGGTTTTAATTGAAATGAATGATACTTGAAAGACAGTAATTTGTTTATGTCGGGCTACAGAGCTGACCAATTGATGTGAAATATTTTTTGTGTAGTATATTGTGCAATATTTCAGTTGTCATACATAAATGACATACATTTCAAGACACTTATTGCCAAAATTGTGTGAAGCAGTATGTTTTGCCGTTTCTTTAATTCTAATTCTGGTGTTTTTAATTTCTTGCAGGTGAGTGTTACGCTATTTACGATGTTATATCGGATGAGCAATCGGGGGTTTGGGTAAGGTATTTTTTAAATAACTGATAGGCTAAGTAACTATAGGCTTCTTTTAAGTTTTACGATTATTCCGAGGCGGAAACGATAACTGACCAACAAACAAAAATGGATAAATGGTTGTAATCAATAAGAAATAAAATTGTAGAAATAATATTATAATGTTCGCAACTTGATCTCACACGGCATTCATATAATTCTTATCAAACTTCAGTTTGGTACACCCATTATTTGGAAAAGATTAATTATGAATTAGTATTCAGTTCTGCGGTTTGTTAATTCGTCAACTTTTTCCTGTAAAAAATTCAAGTACAAGACCGTCAATACCGTTATAAAGTAAATGGGTTCAGGATTTTCAGTAATTGAAGGGAAATTGCCGGAAATTGGGTTAGGGTGACGCGGTTTAACCACCCGGTTTTCGATTCTCCGGTAGCGTATCGAATTTAAAGTCTATCACCTATTCGATTTTTTTTAGACTTAAATTGCACTATAATGGCGTCGTGAATTCACGACACGTCCTGGTGGTGCAAACGTGGTCGATTAGAGGGACTGAGTCCCAGGAATTGAGTCCCCGGAACAATAAAGTGTGACGGCAGATATATCATCGGCGTACGTCCGGCCGGCTTCGATACCAGGCCGTGCGCTGAAACCGGCCTCTCGTAAATAACGGCTCCGATATCGGATTTCTTGAAAAGACATTTCGGAACCGCTTTCGAAGTGGCGGTCGCGCTGTCCGAGGGCCCCATTATCGGCAAGGATTTATACCGCCGACGGGGCCAATAGGCGGAACGAAAATCCGGAAACGAATTCATTTGCTCGGGATTTATACCGCAGTGAAATCCTGAATGAATAATACCGCGGTGAATACTACAATGAATTAGTGACCGTCCGCGGCAATAATTCATCGTCCAATTCTCCTCCTGTCGCGCGTCCTCCGTTCGTAGGCTTTGTTAGCGTATTGGGGAGAACATGCTAAAAACTCAATATAAAATAGCTCACAACTAATAATTGGCAGAAGTGAAAATATTAGGTGCACCCAAAAGTAATCAACAATTTGATAAGATGTATTTTGGTCTTGAGGAGTTCTTCAAGAGGGGAATCGAAAAATTGCCGGAAAAGTGGCAGATAATATTGGTGAATATATAGTAGATTAATAATTAGAGTTTCTTTTATGGCAAAATAAAATGAATTCCGAAGTCAAAATTTTGATTACTTTTGGGTACCCCTAATAAGATGCAGGATTTTGAATTTACAGTAAACAGTTTATCCCGTATTCTCTTGTTCTGTGACTCGGTAATGGTGATTTTTCTAATGATCACAGCCGGAAAAATGTATAATTAAATAATACATAATAACACTATATAACATACTTAATTCTATTACTATGACACGCGTGCTCACTTGCGTTTGATACATTTACTTGGGTTATTATCAAATTGTTGATTTCGCGTATTCGATCAATTATTACGCGGTAAACATCGAGAAACTGTAATCGTTTATTTCAGAAATTAAAATTGCACATTTTCTCTCCGCCTCCTACTGATTGCGCAGAATTGTAAAGTTGAAAACCCCAAGAATAAGTAGTAATCTTCGTTGATTCCATTTCCTAGTAGGGTGCATCTATCCTAACGAAAATATCCTTTAAACCGAAATCAGTGATGGGGAATTATTGTTTATTTGCTGTTTATTCGAAAATTATTTGTGTTGCCATCCCCCTTCTATTTAGACGAAAGAGTGCGCCCCCTTGATTGTTCCCGTTCAGCATAAATTACAGCCGCTCTCCAATGGGCCTCCCGTCATTTCCCCCCCCATTCGGGATTCGATTCGTCCCCGCCGTACAATTGTACGGGACGCCGGGGAGTTCTGTCCCCTGTAAATATTAATGATTTCCACGCCCCTATCTCTGACCCATTTCACCCGTCAGTTCATCAATTTGTTTAACAAAATTTAGCACCACTAATGCGCCGTCGAACGTGATTTTCCATCGTAATAATATTTCATCGCCATTGGCATTTTTCATATTATCAAATCGACCCGTTAATTGCGTCGAGAAAGAAAAACAGGACGAAGAAACGAATTCCGTATTCAGAATTTCGCCAGTAATGCATTATCACAGTTAATTATACAAGAGCCTTACGCCGATGAATCATTTTCTATATACGCTGGAAATCTTTGAAAACTTCGGAAACGTGAAAAATCGGTCAACACGCAAAGAAAAAAAATACCGGCTTAACGCGAAAAGACTTCGTATCTCGGATGAACGACTTCGAAAGTAAATCCCACCGGTGCGTATAGTGATGGTGAAACGGAGAATGAAATCGATTTCCCGGTTCCTGTTTCCAGTATATTAGAAATTCTAAAATGAATCGAAAAGGATGAATCGAACGACGGATGAAAACCAACTATCTGTAGACAGTTAGATGATAAAAAAGATGGTTTCTGCTAAAAAAATAATTTTTTCGTTCATTGCAATTTTCACGAATATATTTCATAGGTATGTGATGCCACTACAGTAACTGAGTTTACATGCGTAAAGACTACATTACTGACTGCTAGTGTCGATAGCTAGAAACCTATATAGCTCTCGAATTAAATAATACATTTAATTATGCTAATAAACGGGCAACTGACTATTCATCAGGAAACTATTGGGACTACTGCGGTTTAGTGTGCAGGTTGTAATTGACTAATTTGTCGGTTGAACGGAGCGGGGCCCCCCCGAAGATAAACTTCGGCGCCCTTCAACGGCCCCCTCTTCTATGCTAACAACCGCCCGGCGGGCTCGCACTATGATAGAAGTTGGTCAACCCGTCCGGATAGTACGGCCCCGGTAATTGGTTTAGTTGGAGTATTTGTTGGCCGGCGACTGTTTTAAAACGTGGGGCGAAAGTTGAGGGCGACCGCGGTCCCGGCACCGAACTTGTTCGCGGTCACAACCGAGTTAAAGTTTCAACATTTTAAATTAACCGAGTGTATCCTGTCAAAAAATTAGTAACCTCAAGATTAGACCGTTCGCCTGTAGCGTTGCCCGAAACGTTTGCGGAAAGACTTTGGCTCAGTTCCAAAACAGGATTAACTAGAGCGAAAACGATTACGAGGCGGGTTCCTCCTTTCTGTTTTAAATAAAATAATTGAAAATTGTCAGAATATTTGTTTCTCCCTAAGTTTTTAATCGTCTTAATTTGTTTTCTTTTATTAACATTGAATTAATTACACTAATTATTCATTGGAGTGGTACGTCGCTTTGGGTGTGAGCAGCGCAATTACACGGCTTTAAATCAATTGCGAATTTTAAAAAATATAATAATTTGAATCGTTCTTCGGTTGCTTTGCCGCCATGTATCTGCTAGTACATTAACGCGCTGGAGTAATTATTTAAACGCTTCAGTTTTATTTAAAAAATTTATTTGTCTTCCACAGCGACCATTTTAGCGATCGTGGGGTGTTTGTAACATTTTCTGTGCGGGGGGAGTTGGGAAGACGGGGTTGGAGTATTGATTTTTGCATCTTGAGTTGTTTACTTCTCAGGCTTGCCAAGATCGTTATACAAGGAGACTGTCTTAAAATAGAAATGAACTATAAAATTTTCCTAATGACTACATTAAATGAGAATAGACCGAATGCGAGGACGTTCGTATAATAACAATAGAGAGAATTGATTACTTATAACTCGTTGTAATGAGTTTACTACCTGTATTACTATCGATGATGTAGTCGTCAGGGCTGTATTCAGATATTCCATTCCGTTTGATTAAATCAAGTCTAAATATAAAGGATTTTTGGCCAGTCTCCTATTGATACATCTAATTGACACTGGTTATATTGTGTAAAAATATTATTACTTATTGTGTTGGGATTATCGCTCGGAAAGTTTCGGAGTGTTGATATTTTCACTGAGGAAATATTCCTCCAGTTGATATATAGAAATCTGCCAAAGCCACTTGTCGATAGAGTGCAATTGTCGGTTGTTGGTTGAAACTGGCGGTGAAAAGCGTCAGCTGCGGATGACGCACCGACGTTATCAAATCCGATTTTCTCTTGACAGAGTGAGAAAGACCTGTTTTGGGCCCTTTCAGGAGCGCGAACAGAACCGATCAGTCTGGAAACTTTCTACTCTTTCTGTTTATTTATTGTAAACTGCGTAATTAGTTTCCTAGACTGAGGTATTGCCCCGGGCGTAGATTGTTCCCGCAAACCCTACTGGACACGCGTTATCTGTATTACCGGTCTGTGTTCTACTAACGGCGGCGAGAAGCCGAAACCGGGCTCAAGACCGGATAACTGGACGGCGGTACTATTAATCATTGTTTGCAGAATGGCGTGAGGCATCGATATCACATTAGCCTGGCATTCCTACACATCGGTTATAAGTTGACCATATAAGGAGGAAATGTTTCCTAGAAGCTAGGTGTGTAAATATATTATAAATTAAATAATATAACCTTCATTTTTATATATAAATATTAGCCAGTATTGTCCCTAAAGCGAATTTAATCCTATGGTCATACCATGAGATCGCCGGCATAACGTCAAACTAATTTACGACAGGAATGTTGGCGGCTTACGGACCTTAAGTGAAAATTTATTAGAATTTCATATATATGCAAATTGAGGCCTGGGTTTTGCTTAGTATACAAAGTTCGAATTCGTCTCATGCTTCTGGTTTGAAGTAAGCGCTGTCGTCAACATCTGTATAACACTTGAGCTATTAATTATAGCTGGTACAGACAGAAGAGTTGATGTTATCTTCTATTGACCCGAACTATTTTGTTGTGTTGAGCTTCTGATTATATGAATTCCGATTATTCCTGATAACATTCATTTCGCTTTATCGGCATCATTCCGCACGGGGGGAAAGTTAATTACGAGTCGTCCCATTACTCTGTTTTATTATTAGGTCTTAACTGGATTGGATCTGTTTAATGACTGTGCGGGGCAATGAAAAATGTTCCAACGGCCTAAGGACTTATTGGGAACAGGCTTTGGGAGGATACTTCTTCGGCATTTCATTTATAATGAGAACGAATTCATTGGCTAATTAAAACATTATTCTGGGGCGAAGCTCGGAATTAATGTAGTTTAAGGCGTGCATTATTCTTTCGGGGATCCACTAAGATTTGGAAGATCATTAATATTTTTATTTCCCTCCTCCTAGGCACGTTTATGGGTATTCACGTTTCTCTAGTTTAGAAATACTTCGATATAGAAAGGCGTACGTTACGAATGAAGTAATAAATGCCACCTTTTTGTTTCGATTGCTACCTTGTGTGTAGGTGTAAGGCCGCTGTTCAAACTTTAGCTTTCGAAATTTAAAGAGTCAGTTTCTCTCAATTTACCAGTTTAAAGCGAGACCCGAGACAAAGCGGTGTAATGGACCGAAAATTGGGACCAAATTGTACCTTTCGTTCCGTGTAGGCGAAACCGACATGGCTCAGCATTTTTGTTTCTTCCTACGTAATTTTCAATTTCAGACGGTAATATTATTTTCAGTATTGCCTTCTATTGACGTTATTTCATCCTCTTTTTAATTTATAATATTCATTTTTATTCTGTTTACTATTAAACACAGGAAATAAACATACCGCCTGTAACTGCATTGGATGAATAGTTTTGTTTAATCGAATATTTGTATACGTAAGTAATACACGATATAAATTAATTACAGCGGCGCTTTTATATTAAATTTTATGTATTGTTTCCGTAATTCTTAATTTATTTGAGCTTCTCAACTCGAAACGATTACATCGCCGACTTACACTTGCCCTGGTCGTCGTCCCACCGAGTGGTAAGTTGAAACAAGTGTGTCCGGCAGCGGCATTTATTTGCCTTTGGACAGGTGTCTCATGCAAGATTCATGGTTCACTCCGAGGGGGGGTAGACGGTGCGAACCCCGACCCCTGCAGGGGCAGAAGTGGGGCCTTTTGTCGAAGCGGGCCGTTCTTGAAAGGGCCCGGTATTTGCCGTAGACCCGGGGGCCCCGGGGCTCATATCCCATTCCCGAGGACCGAATGCGATTTCGGGTTCAACCCCAACCCCCCCCCCCCTATTCCCCTCAAGTCCCTCCGGGTAAGGGAATCCCGAAAGGGCTTGGGCTTCACCTTACACCGAGGGTATATCGCACTTAAGCCACACTCCACCGTGACACAATAATATCCACATATAACAAGTGACCGAATGAATTGCTAACGTGCTGTAATTGAATCGTGTGTGGTATCCAATTTTCCCGTAATTCTAATTCACCGTATTCAGAATCTTCAAAAGAAATAACGATGATTTAATTTGAACCGTTCCATATGCGGAATTTTGATTATTAGAATGATTATTATAAATTAATTGTATTGTTTCGCCTAATGACTACTGAATTCTGGTCTATAGTTTCCATTTGAACAACCTAGGTGCACCCATTTGCAGGCAGATTTCAGCGAGATTAGATTGAGTTTCCGCCGTTTCACTCCCTTAAAAGTCCATTCGGTACAGATTGCGGCGCTGGAAACGGCATTCGGAATTGCCGAAGAAATTACCCTTTTTGCATTGCCGACAGAAATGGACAAATTGCGGTCCCCTGATTACCCTCGCGCCCGGCATTTCATAATTAATCGTTTCACTTAATGCCTTCATTAAATATTTTTCCGCCGTTTTGTTTTCGGGAGATTGATTGTACACTTCGTGTAGCCGGCGCAATAATAAACGCGGTTACAGCCGCTTGTAACGCCATCCGAATGAACGGGCATACGGGATCCGTTGTAACAACCCGTAATAATCCGAGCGGACATTATGATAACGCTAAAGATATCGAGATTTCATTTAACATTTTGGCAGATTTATACAATTTTTTATCGGGAAATTTAAACTGCCTGTAAGTGCGTTGTGCCTATTGATTTATTACTCAATAATATTGTGCAAATGTATTCAAATCTGTCGAGTAATCGTACCAAGGGAGTCATGCAATTCAATAGTCATTCATTCTGCAATTTTCCCCTGGTACCAATCTGCGAAAACTGCAGCAAAATAAGGTATTTATTTGATGTTGTGCACAATCAGGAATTTTTTTTTCTTTCGGCATTCGCCCATTTGATATTACTCCCGGAACATATATTAGATCGTATAGGTAATTTTCTATAGACATGAAGTATAACCGACCCATACCATTCTTAGCACTTAGTACTGAAATCCGTATTTATTTTTAGTTAATTAAGTGTATTGGTTGCGTGACTAGAACGATTGACTGTCTACCACTTTTTTTCACGAGATTGTTTATCATTGGGCCCGTGGTAATTGCACATTCGGAGAACATTTAAACTCAATTAAATTGAAGTTAGAAAATCCATTTTATGTCATTTGTTCGCGTGCGGTACTCGCTGTTTATCAGGGCAGTGAGGGAAATCGAATTCCTTTTCATAATTTTCTTTCGTTTAAAAAATTGAGCAAATTTCATTTGATAATTTCTGAATCGTTCGGCTATTCAAGGGACTGGCGGATAGTACCGCACTTAACGCAATCAACTCAATATTATTAATGAGTTTAAACCATTCTAACTTATTTCTTGTGTTTGCAGTTGACCTTTTCGAGTTTTTATCACTTCACATTCAACTGCCTTTCTTTTACTATGGTTATATCCAAACCACAGGCTGTGCACCGCAAATGCGGTCATTTTTTTCCTCAAACGTATTAATTTTTCAGTCGGTATTGGAAGTGGTTACCAAGTTGGCTTGCGCGGTCGCAATTTATGCCTGTAAATTGTAATTTAATGTGACGTTTTTTAATTAATTGATTGATATGTTATTGTTCCTATAAATACTACTGGGCAAATTGTTGCTAACGAATCTTATTATTTCAACTGAGAAATAAATCTGAATCCAGGGCTCTTGGTCTCGAAATTTACACCTTCGCCTCAATGGAAATGCGTGGTGTAATAAAATTTGTAAGTCAATTCGGTCGAAATCCAACCGCCGAAATGCGGTCCCGGCGCTCCGTTTGAAGTATTTATTCGCGGCGTATAATGTAAGTAGCGAGCTGAAAGACTAAAGACACCCGTTTGCATTCTGATGTTTCCTTAACTTCCGCGATATTACGATCTGCATGCATCGAGCGTCTACCCGTATTACTTTTTGTATAAAGCTGTTACAACATTGAGCTGTGTAGTAGCCCTAAAAAATAACGAGGATTGGATCGACAAAGACATTTTTAGGGTTTAACAACGAAATAACATCCGTTCAGTATGTCGTCGAGTAGAAATGAGTGTGTAACATCCTCTGTCACAATTCGACCTCTCGTCACGCTCTATTTAGTACAAATGGTACAACCTTAGCTTCCAGAGTTCTGCGTTCGCGTTCCAACTTTCCAAGTGTTTCAGTTCTTATATTCCAGTGGGGCTTTAATCGTTGTGTTTCTCGACACTAAGAAAATAGTACTGAATTTATATTTCACCCGTGAAAACATTGGCTCTAATTCCCTAAACATTGTCGAAGCAGACCTCATTTTTTAAAAATAGAAAGTCCACAAACTAAATATCCTTTTTCTAGCAGTATTGAATCGAGACTTTTATATTCTATTTTAGTGTCCACAATTCGTGCCATATTCGCGGCCAATTTAAGAAATAAATTCATAATATATCTCAGCCAGGCAACTCAGTAGTATTTATTGGTTCGGGTCGGATAGGTCGACGAGCTTTATAAATCTTCTCCCGTTCTACCGATTTATAACACTTGGCCCTATCTTAAACTCTCGTGCGGTTTCCCACCATTTACATAAGATGGTTATATATTTCTCTTATACCTCTTCGCCGCTGCACTTCGGTACTTTCAGTCGGTTTCAATTGTCCTTGTCCCGGTTACGTACGGTCCGTTCTAATGCGTCTTTTATCGGTCTGCATTGAAGGCTTTTCCTTTCTTGCCATCGCATTTTTTGGCCTTGTCCGAAGCTGACAATAGAATTTGACAGATATACTTCTTATACTAACTACCGCACATTTAGATTGGAATCTAACAACTCTGCTGAATGAGTTCGTCTTCAGTTGCAAATTTCAATTGAGATTTTCAATTGAAAAAAAATTGACAATACTAAAACTAAACAACCAATGATTTCAGGAAATATAAATAACACTTTCTTGTTCAGAGGGAAAAAGGTAAAAATTATGAATACTTTCTACCACTATCCGCCATATTGATCTGGTTTAAAAATCGTGGCTGCCTTTTATACCGCCTAATGCCTTGCGTGTGTTGTCACCAAACATCACAATAAACAAAACGATTTTTATCGTTTGTGTTTATTAATAAAACTCAATTACGCTTTGCACGTAACCGATTTTCTTCGGAACGCTCCTTTCGTGAATATACTAATTGAAATTCGTTCGCCTTTTATAAATTTCAGGAATCAAGTGTCATATTTAATCGGTGTCATGATTACACTTGTCACTCTTTGATTACCGATGCAATTATAGATATTTTTAAATTGTATTTATATGTAAAAAAAGGTACCTTTTAATTAAAAAGAAGTTTAAGGTATTTTAGAGTGGTCTAGCTTAAATTCATCCCATCTTTACATTTACCCCGTTATTATAATTCAATCTAAGACTGGTGAAAATTGATTTACTAGTGAGGCTAGAATTCTCAATTCAAACACTTTCTAACTTATTATTTATATCCTCTACTTTCGAAAGGTTTTAAAGCTTTTACAAAAGGACTATTGTTGACTCCCTGTCTCCTAACGGATTTAATTAAATCCCGTCATAACTCTTTTCACTTTTTATTGCTTCGCAATTTTCAATTAACGGTATTTAAGTGTCCGAGAGCTGGTAGTTCGCAAATATGACGGAAGTTTGAGCCGCGGGGGCATATTTTGCTGTAAGTTTTCTTAGAATGAAGAAAGTTTCCGGAGGCAGCTAAGTCAGAAGTCGATGATCGTGCGAAATCAAGACTTGCTACCGTCGTTTTTATGATTTCCATTATTTTTCACTGTAACTTAACGCTTTTCAACGTATTTTAGGTAATAGAATGTTTTTAACCAAAACTATAGATTTGGTGCATAATCGAATTTGTATCTAACAAAGTAAAGTTTAAAGTTTCTTAATAATATGTCCCGCTATTACTATTCTTAGGATAATAAAGATGCAGTTCTTTCATATAATTTCCAAACTGCTTACATTTCCAAACTGATGCAATTACGCCCGTAATGCTGGAAGAAAATTTAATTAAGATTCGGTTGGACTTAATTCAACAATGATTTATTTTTGGGGTTCTCACTGGGGTTGAAATTTCGTGGTTTAGACTTAACATCCCGTCGAGGAAATATGGTCGGGTGGATTGTGTTGTGGGCTGGTTTAATTTAATTTTAATACGGAACGACGGTCCATGCGGAAATTCAACAGACGCAAGGAGCCTTAAAATGAAATTCCGGCAAGATTTTGTACCCACGTCGAGGGAAATTCTGTTTCTAAATGTTTTTATTTATATTGTTATACGCGGTGCAGACTACACAATAAACTAATAGTAAACATTTAAACAGTAGGATAATTCTTCTGATAAGTTATATTGTGCAATTGAAGGAAAATTGATATTTCATGCTATGGACTGGCACCTTGCTTGGACGTTTTTCATCAATGGTAAATTTCAATTGGCCCATTCAATCAGAAATCAGTCTGGTCTCACTGCCAAAAAACTCCTCAAGTGGAAAAACAGCCGATCAAAAATACCGAGATATCGCGAGAATAATTGATCAATTAATTCAGATCAGATAATTGATTAACGTAAAGTAACAGCGCGCGTCGATTCACAACTTTTCAATCGACACCAAATTTGAACTGGACAGGAGCGGAGTTCAAACGAGCCCTGGATACAGAATTCAATTACCGGAATATTCGGGACCTAATTCCGTCCCGGACCTATTCAAGCGGGATACCTAAGGTTTCGAGGATACCGTTCGCTTTAGAACCTCGGTAATTGAATACCCCGGAACATTGGCGGTCATTAATTACTTACACCGCGCCTAATACCGGGTATTCTTACCGTTCGGTTGATTTATGCCGTTAGGGGTACCCCGCGGAATTTTCCACTGAAATTATTTTACTAATTGAAAATTCAATATATACTTCGTTATACCCCCAAGTGGGGTGGTCCAGCTTCCTCTCCCGTCTTCGGTCTGTTGACCCCCCCCCCGGACTGTTTTGAATTGAGAATTACAATTGGGGAAAACGTTTTCTGGACTCATTTAATAAAAAAGACATTTTTTCCTCTTTGTTCGGCCTATCCACAGAGAACAGTACACTGATCGTGTTTAGCGTGTGACAAATTTAAGCGACTTGTATTAACTGATAGGAAGATAGCGGACAGTTCAAACATAGAATAATGGACAAATCACGACAGGTTTGAAAACTGATATTATTAACAGGAATAAAATTGGGGGAAAAAATTGACATCGCTTCAATGGTGTCTCTGGCAGGGAATGTGCGTACGATTCGCCGTGTGTTACAATTTCATATCGCAAAACGAGACAGGTCAATATTTACTTTAAAAATATCGGCCACGCCGGTATACAGTAAACAGACACCGATAATGGTAACAGATTGGTACCAGAAACAATACGAAATCCCCGATAGATAAACCGTGAGGTTGGTTTAAATATTAACACTATCAATGGAGGTACGTATCAGTTTGCACATTGCGGCGAGTACGATATACAATCGGATACCATAAATTATGTAACCGATAACTTTCATTGTATTCCTTCCTTTAACACTGAATATTATAAAAATACGGCAATTAGTTTTATTTTTTCTATTTCATATGACAGTTCATTAACTCGAACTGAAACTGTAGAATGGTTACCAGGTTTCACTAATTCCGGAAACTCATAAATGTATGAATAAACTGGGAATAATAACTATATTTTTTAGCAGGCCGGGCACGTTTGAAATTCTATTTTGCTACTGCTAATATAAAATTGATTCGACGAATCTTGAAAGTTGTTAAGACTTTTCTCGACGCCATTTGTCTGAATGACTAATGCTTGTAACGTTCCGAGACCGCGTTCCATTATTCCTGCTGCTCGGACGATTTCCAGGTTCCGGCGAATTTCGGTAATATCAAATAAATTTTATATGTCCAATGAATTTTCTTCCGTCCGATCCGCGAAGACATTAAATTTCCATTTTGCAGTCGCTGGTACTGCGGGCGAAATGAATAATTTCCCGGACGCCGAATGTATTCAAAGGCCTTTTTTTTTACGGGCCGCTAATTTTATTGTAATTTATTCTCTCTCCAGTGTTTCTTTACCCGCGATTTACAATTGTTCGGGCCTCTTTAACAAAAAAAATAAATTCCGGCCTCTTTAATAATCCGGTAAGTTTTGATTTAAACTCCCGCGATATTGGGGCGAATACATTGAACACCAGATCGATATAAAATACGCCGTGGGCCCACCCACTCGTATTTATGACCTGAGGAGAAATGGCTTTACAAAGGCCTTATGTTTCCGACAGAATTTATCGATGACCACATTTCATGCGGGCCTACCCATATTTGATTTCGAAAATTTATTTCCCGCCATAAAGTAAAGTTAAAGTGTTATTTTGTTAGGTGTTATTCACCAGTGATAGGTGAACATTTTAGGATAGACAAATTCGATTCATGGCTAGAGGGGATTATCTATTAAAACCTATGGATCATGATTTACACTGAATAACGCTGACTATTATTTTATTGTCTTTAGAATAGATTTACAGCTAAGTTTTCTTACCACTTAGGGGTCCCCTCGCTTAAGTGAAGCGGATGTTTTCATAGAAATTGGTTACGCACTTCTGCCTTTGACTATTTTAGTGTGTTTCAACTATTACTTCATGGAGTAACAAACTAATTTTTTTTAGTTCGGTTAGTTGTATGAGGGTGGCTTATGTCATGATCAGGGCACTTCTATTTGAGCTCAATGTTCCTGGTTTCGATCGTCGAGCAGGCTGGGAAGATGGGATAAGTGATACCGAATTCAACGTTGTGACGAATAAATTGTATACCAATTGCAAATTTCAATTCGCTACATTTGTAATATTTGAAAAGTACTCGGCCGAGAAAGAAATGAACATTTTCCCGCAGAATTCCCGAACTCAGCTTGCGGTTATTCATTGCGAGGGTCTTTTTTTTAAAGTCCATTCCCTCTTCTCTGGTAGGACGTCCGCGAAAGCCTAAAAACAGGCGGTCCGCCGGAATAATTATTTCTTTTCGCCTCGGATATTTTATTTGGGCCGGGTCAAAAATGGGATTTTCGGTTTTTCCGTCCTCGCCGTAACGCCGTATCTCTTTATGTCTGTGGCGTCGCGTTGTTATTTGGCGGGGCGTCCATTAGGAGAGGAACCCTTCATCCCTCCCGGCGGCCTAATGGTCGGAGCGAAATGGTGTGTCTCTTGTTTTTGAACGGCTAGGTCCTTGCCCCACCCCATCCCCCAATGCCCTTACTGCCCATACGACAGACCGACAAATTGCCTTCGGATGACCCGCACCGAAAACCCCGAACGTTAAAACGATCCCCCTTTGGTCTCCGGCCAGAAACGGATTTACATTGAGAAAATAAAATATGAAAAAAATTGAGGATATAAAGTTTCCACCCCCCACAACAACAGTTGTTTCATAACTTTCATCCCTCATAAATGAAAATAAAAAAACTTTCGCGATTAAATACCATAGAATGTTCATAGTCAATCGAATACAACATTTTCAAGGTATATTGTTTAAATAAAACGGCGTTTATTTTTAACGTACACATTTAAAACCTTATTTAGTCTTTATTGGCATTATTTTTTAGATCTAAGGCAAATGTTGCGTAGGGAAATAATTATCGCTAATATTTATATTCATTTTTCTAAACATTGATTTGAATATTTTGTGTACACAAAAAAATGGAATATACTTTGAAACATAATATCTTAAAAAATTAGATCTGGAGAGTATACTGTAATGTGCTCCAACCAGATTAAATTTACCATTAAGAGGATGTTCAGAATGCGATTATGTATTGTATGTAAAAATACAGTATTAATCTAGTTAAATAGAGCCGAGTTCAAAGTAGACGACTGTCGAGCAAAATGGAAAGACCACCATTTCGCTTCACCTTTTTTTCGTTGAAAAGAAGATTTTCGAAAGCTTAATTTTTCGAGATTTGTAGTGCGGGCGTAACTGGAGGGCAAAGTAAATTGAGCCTCGGCATTCTTTGAGTGTAAAGTGGACTGCTTTATTTAATAACAGAATAGTCTTTGTACCGTTAACCTAAGCCAGTGGGATAGCCTTACCGAAAAGACTGCCTATTCTGAGCCAATCTTCTTTTTTCCCTTTTTCCCCTCCCGGCCGGGATTTCTGTCTATGAAATTTTCTCGTCTCTTGAGGGTCCAAAACCCTTTTGGGCCCCGACCGTGAACGTTAAGGGTTTTTCTGAAACTGTATCTTTCACATCGGTTCCCTCAGTACGCGTATCGAGTGTACGCTGGGCGAATGAAGCGATTGTAAATTACAACTTGTCCTCAGTGAAACGGCGTAGGTTCCAACAAATCCGCGTGCATAAACTTGGAGTACATAAATGTTTAAGCCTGTTTACGGTGTGCCCCATATCTCTCAGGTAGCCGCGAAAGCTTCTTTTCCTCGGGTTGGGAGGCCGCCCGTAAAGTTCTGACAAATGCCCGAGCGTAAAATTCCCCGTCCTATTTATTCCGCGGCCGGCTCCCCCGGGGGGTCCCCGCCGCCCCTATTAACTTCGGGATGAGCCCCGGACATGAATTCATATTTTCCCCCCTTCGCCGGGGGGAAAAATTATGAATTTTTTTTGGCCCCCTCCCGCCCGTCCAGATAAGGGCGGGCCCCAGGTACGGATAAATGACTGGCGTCGGGCGGACGCCTACTTGAAATTGTCCCGAATGATGCATAAAGCTTCCCAGCTCGGAACTTCAACTGTCCAATGAATTTTCATTTTTTTTTCGAGCTGTACAACACAGCTTATAAATTAAACGTGATAGTTTTTTCCCACACTTTTATACATTACTTGTCCTAAATTAAAACTTAGTAGGTTAATATATTCGTAGAACACCGGGTGGAGAGTGACCATATTCGCAACCACACCTCTGCGCTTGACAAGGTTAAGTGCTGCAGATTTAGTTGGTTGTGCACGAAACAAGAGACATCGCCGGACTGATAATATTCCAAGCCCAACTGAACGATCAATGTATCCTGACCTAAACTTCATGACGTTCGACAATTTCAAATGTGTTTTACTAGCAATAAAACCTTTTTGCGATCGTAGATAAATGTCTTACGCTTGTTTCAGTCGGTTAGAACGATACAATTTTATAGCGGAAATATATTTTTAACTGCCCTCCATCAAACGAGCACTGTTGTAAGAGAAGAACTTTTCAAGTTGTAGCGACTTTATAAATCCGTTTTACAGAATTGTCACCGGAATTTGAACCCGGGAGCTTTATCACCTCGGCGGGTGCTGTTTTTCAATCGTGAAATAGTGAAAATGTTTTCTCGCGCGGCCCCCCACAATTTGTATCAATTTGCATGGTGCTGTTTCGCAGGGCAGCACGTGGGGGTAATACCGAATAATGGTCGTGCCGATCCCCACTCCCGGCCCCAGGACCATTTGTCCTGATAATAAGGTAAATAGCCGCCGGCCAGATTTTGCTCACCGCGCTATAACGAGGCGCTTACTTTATTTCCGCCCGAACTCAATTACTTACCGCCGTCCGTGTCCATTACTTCCGCCGAGTCGGCTTTCACCCTCCGCCACGTCCAGACCTCAGTACCATTCTTTAAACTGCGAACACGAATTTCACGGCGGCATAAAACGCGAAACAACATCCCTCACAATTAACTAGCTCGACGGAACACCTTCCTGAGAATGGTCTTGCCCGGAATTCGGGTCGGAATCGTCTCCTTTTTTTTACATTTGTTTGGTCTTGAAATGCGCACATAAAGCAGGATTAATGAGAGAATTAATACAAAAAAAGGATCTCACTGTGTATTTAAACCTAGCGCCTTACTATTCTTTTATGTAGATTTTATTTTTCATGTTTGCATACTCTTTTTTCTGCTGAATTACGGTTGGCCATTAATACTCTTGCGATAAAAAACAAAGTCGCTATCGTTGTAATAGTTCGTTGTGCTTTTTCGGTAGTTGGTACTTAATATTCCTTAAAAAATTCCCAATTCTTAAATTAGCCAGAGAAATTATGTTTTAGTTACGGGGCTTATCCCTGAATTGTTATGGTAACCGGCATCCGGCCTGGTATGTTGAATAGCTTTGCTGGTCTTCAGGAAACTGAGTGAAGCATTCTTGTGGTTCTCCGCCAGCGTTACCCGCATTCACCCCGAATGGGACCATGGCTGCGGTTCAGACGCTAGGATAATTTCAATTACTTTTCATTCAAAGAAAAGATTTTTACACGCTCTTCCATAGATAAAAACGCGAAATACAATAATTCGCCTTTCCAATATTCATTAGCCATTAATGTATTATTTGTTTTATCTAATCGACAGTACGTAATCCCGGAGGTAGTTAGGTCATAAAAGTTATACTTTACGGGATTATCTTCTTTGATGGGTAAATAGGCGCCTAGTTACCCCCTCAATCGTTCAAATCCTCGAAGGCTCCAAGATAACCCTTTAATATTATTTATCTATTAAATATGTCTTTTGTTCCTCCGAACATCATACATTTTACTTTTTATCAATAAAACTTTATTAATGAAATATTTGTTTTTTGGTATTGTTTCAGGTAAGAAAGTTATGCAGTTTATTTGTATTCCGTAGTTAAGACGTTTCAGGACAACTGTACCGTTGAATTTGCGTGAGTTTTACCATTTTATTTATTGGTACCATGAAATTGGAAATGATGATTTATACAATCTCTCCTATCAACGACACATTCTGGTCTTTCATGCACTTGAAAGTCATGTGCATGAATTGAAGTGAAGGAATTTTCTTTTGGCTTCCATTTTAGTAGATCTCCCTGCCCACTTAGGAGCATACCTTAATTTGACCTATATTTAACACTGGTGACAGAGGGCGGGGGTGGGGTTTCTAAGCTGATTTTCCATTTTCCAGGGCGTGTCGCAGGTTTAATTCCATCAGGGGAGGTTGTTTAGGGGGTCGGCGTGACATCCGGCAATGGAGTGCGCGCCACTACACCGCCGGCTCTAGTATCTCATTAATACCGAGCACCTTCTTCTTCTTCTACTACTTCCTCCTAGTCCCACCTCCTTGTCACCGGGTGCGGTTTCACTGCAATCCGGCCGAAGCAATTAGCCCAGAGAACGGGGGATTTCAACGCAAAAACTTTGCTCGTACGCTCGAACAGCTCCGATTTTGTGGGTTTCACAGTTCCCGTATGCGGCGGAGAATCAACACCATATATCTTTACATATATATATAGAACCGTTGTGGCTAATTGGAATTTCGATTGATTCACACTCATTTTACTTCTTATAGTTGACCCTGACAAGAAAAATACCCGAATTTTGCAGGACAAATATGAGACTGATAGTGCTGGGTACTGACTGAATGCTCCCCATTATGACGAGAAGTAGAGACTTCATATCGGACTTTAGACCAAATAGGCGAACGCTTAATAATATCGCCCAACATTACGGATGCTGTGAGCGATTTATTAAGTATAAATCGTATTAAACTTCACAATATTTTTCGCATTAACAAATAAACTCCCTGGGGTTCTGTATTGACAACCGATTCTATTTGGTTGTACGCTCTTGACACTGATGAGAAGCTTTTATTTTCTATAATAGGTTCTATAATAGTACTCCGAGAGGTTTACCGATGGAATCGTCAGATATTTAAAAGGCGAGCATTCTATCTTTAAAGTGTTTACCTTTTGCATTCCCCCGCCTCATTAACCGAACCCAGCGTCCTCTATTAGGCCCACCCCCCTCCGCTATCTCAGGAATGGCATTTCCAACACTCGGGCTTAGTTGGGATGCACCACCTGTCAACCCCCAACCCCGCCCCTACCCCTCGACCAATATATGAATTCGAGCCACCGACGGGAAGGTATGTTCTCACCCCTCCCCCACATTCACCACCCCCTAAGTGCGATACGGCATCCGAATTTTTATTGACGTCCTACTTGTCATTCTCAATAATCCTGAAATTTTAGTGATAAATAACTACAAAATCTAGAAATTTCGTCCAGGATATTAACTCGTTCGCTACCAACCGTCACATATGTGTTTTTTTACCACAGCCCAACGTCACACATATGTGACAGATATTTTTGCACAATTTACAAAGGCATGTTTGAACATGTTCAGTATTGAACAAAATTGTTAAGTTCTTAAAGTGTAAAATGTATGAAGTCTGTACTCGGTCAGCTCTCGCATTAGATTATTTAGAGTCTTTATAACAGTTGAATAGGTCGTTTTAGCGGGGTTAGTGAAATTAACGGTCAAGTTAAATTTAAAAAGGAAAACATTTTGCGAGACAAAAACTTATTTTACTTTTTTAGACTGTTCCAAATACACACACATAAAATCTATTCCAATTGATTTCATATAATCGCGAAAAAAATCTTGGGCTACGGCGGATGTTTTCTCCAGAAGACCCTGGTAGCGAACTGGTTAATTATCAATTATATCTATTAATTCCCATTATCAGTTTTGCGAGTCGTCACTAGCAATACGTCAGTAGTTTGTGAGATATGTCAAAAAAACTCGCGTGAATGCATTACAATTTAACGTAATTCATTTCAATATTTCCTAAATCATGTTCCACTTTATGTTGCAATGAAAAATTGTTCCGTCATCTGAAATGAAATTCTGTCGCCGTCCTAGATCAAAGAAAATCGGAGGGAAAATAAAATTCCGGCGGCGTAACGAATTCTCCCCCGGTTCCATATTAAATAGAGAGATAGAGCTCCCCGGGCGTACACTTTATAAAGCGGACTCGCATACGCGACTGCATTATGCGCCCGCTCGTTAAAATTAAATTTCATCAGGATGCCTTCTAGTCGCGGCAAACTCAATTTTATTTTCCGACTCTATCGGTGTGTTTTACAGTGCGGTCGATTCTGCGGGGATTAAAAAACTTAATTGAATCAACTTAGCCCGAACACTTAATTCGGTCTACTAAAAAATATGCTCGGACACTGATATTTAGATTATAAGTCGTCAGATTTTATCCGTTTGCGTTTTGCCTAAGCCAAAAGTGGTTTCGGCTTATCACCGTCGTTCCGGATTCTTATTAAGTCTCCCGTCAGCACGGTTACTGCCACAATAGTTTATTTACATTATGTAAATCTATTTAGTATGTAGATACTATGTAAATTACGTATCATAACTGCATTTTATATAATGGCAATTATTTTATTAACATTGGTTTATTTTTTATTTTATGCGTTCTTCTGATTTTTTTCTATCGTATCAATCTTGCAATTTTCTGCCGCCTATTTGCTCCTGAATTACTTACAGTTCATCTATTACCTACCCACTTCTGTAGAAAGTTAGTAATTAATTACTACTCTTCTTGAAAGCCTATATTATTCCCTTAGAAAAATATAGTAGTAATTACATCATTGGCTGTAATGAATATATCCTTTTAACCTGAATAGAGTATCGATTGTAAATTACTGGCTTACCCACCAGTACACCGGATTTCTCCCGAACTGTCAACAACGTAATACAAACCACACTCAACACACAACCTATCCCAACAAATTTCATTTGCAAATATCATTCCACATTTCCCACTGTTGGTATCCAATCATACGAAGTGCATCTGACCCAGCAACGTTACACTGACTTTAAATATGAGATTGTGCCGAATTTAACTGCTGTAGTAACTTTCGTTTCATCTTACGTCCGCCCGACGTTGGTTTATAATCTGT
The DNA here is from genome assembly GCA_019843655.1 of Lethocerus indicus. Classification (NCBI taxonomy): domain Eukaryota; kingdom Metazoa; phylum Arthropoda; class Insecta; order Hemiptera; family Belostomatidae; genus Lethocerus; species Lethocerus indicus. The sequence continues at coordinate 2,965,193 of JACDQD010000009.1, read as the reverse complement.
CAGTCCATAAGTTTTGCAATTGCTTTTAAGCTTTTTCGACACCCCCCCCCCGTCCTATATTTAACATCTCTTTGTTCTTATAATAACATATGATGGCTCCTTTCTCTCTATCTCTCTCTCTGTAATGACAATTGTTATTCTTCCCAGAAAATGATCTGAGTCACTCTCCGCGTTTAGATCTGGGCCACAAATAAATGGGCTCCCTTCACAGCTGTGGACGTTCGTCGTCGGGGTATTATTCGAGTGAAGCATCTTCTTGGAGTAATAAACACCTATTGGTTTATACAACGGTATTTTCAAACCGATAAACCCCTTCTATCGTAATACCACTACAGTAATTCGAAACTCCTTACTGTTTTCTGGAGTTGTTTCAGATCCTCTCCTAATCAAATCGAGCTTGTTGAAAAAGTTTGAATTGACTATGAGTTGGCCTGGAACTACTCCGGAACGCTATAAAATTCTCGTTCTGTGGTAACTTCCTAAACAAAATGTATCCTTAACGGTGGTCGATTTCAATATACTCTCAATGTAATTCCTTTTTCATAAAACACGCTTCATTTATCTCGCTGTATAATCTCTGGATCTAAAGTTGAGAAAACTGTAGATCCATGAAGGTCGTTGGAAAATGGAATCTTCGTAATAAACTCATTTTATATGCATGGTTTTATATAATTATTTAAAACAGTAGACACATTAAGGAATATAACTGGGGAAATCATCATGCCGATTATTAAATTTTGAAAGTAATGCAATTAACAGGGATATTGTGTTGTAGTGAAGTGGAGTTGTGTAATACGAGCTTATACCTTGATTATTATTAAGCTCGACTTCGCGGGCTAATTAATATCGTATTAAATTGATCCTCTCGTTACAGCATAATTCGATCCGATTTATCATCGTATTTATCACTAATGCAGTGCTCACTATGTCTATGTCCACGGGCTGCTTGATTTAGCTCCTTTTCATATTACAATAGAAGCTAAGTTACACGAGTTTTCATTCTAATCCTTTTGCCCAATAATCGGCCTCTGATAAACTGAAATGGGCTCATCAGTATTTTCTCCAAAAATTAGGTAGTTAGTTGTAATTTTCTGTTGTCCCGGCCCCCTATTGAAGCTCGAATTAGCAATAGCTGTGAATTAGTGGTGAATTTTCATGGTGTTTTTCGCCAATTCCTTACATCGAAGAAAATTAGCCGACCAGACGGGAGTTAGTGCCGAATTTAAAAAATTGCTATTTTTAAATTTTGGCCGCTACCGGATTCTGCCTATCTCGAGGGGGGGCCGCCCAGAGGGAGAGAGGCGACGGCTACTGTATATATATAAAAGAAGTCTGCTTTCTGAGAAAGCGGAGCTATTTTAATGCCGCCGGCCCATTTTGGCCGAAGTATTTCCTGGCGTGTGAAGTGCCCCTTTAGAAGTGGCGCTCCGCTCGCTCGAACTCCCGGCTTTGAAATTCACCCGGTCCGAAGGGGAAAATCGACTAATTGAAATACCTGGGACCGAAAGACGGTTCGCGTTCGGAACAAATTTTCCCGTCCGAGGAAAATACGGAGAGGCGAACTTCGGATCCGACCCCTCTACGACAGTGATTAACTCCGTACTCAATAAGTAGTAGTTCGTTCCTGGAAAATTGCTTTGGGCAAAACTGTTTAGGGCAATACGTTCGGTTTGGCCTAATAAACTAGCACATCCTTAAATCAGTGATGGTACATTTACATCGTCTGTTTACGCAGTACAGTGACGCACTATAATGGTAGTTAATTTCACCAAATTATGAGACTTGTGAGTGTAATTGCTACGGTGTGGATGTCATTATTGCTCTCTTGTGTGGTTGTGTGTATATGAAGGTACAGATATTTCGACCGATCCGCGAGCGTTAATTATCAAAAATAATCTCGGTGCATGAAATTCTAGTGGCGATAATTATAGACTGCAATTAGAACTATCTATTGCTTGATTAGCGAAAAGTATTTGTTTTGATGCTAATTACGTCGATAGAACTCGTTCTATTGGGCTTAGTTGATTACGCGGCCATTTTAGCGGTTGGAATAAAACTTCCCTCCTCGTATTTCTTTTCACCGTAATTTCTTTCTTTTATAACGAGTAAACCATCATTTAAACTTCTACAGTCTAAAGTGTTTTACAATGTACTTGAAGCATCACTTGAGGAGTATTCATCGGTCCAAAAATAATACGGTATTAATCTGCCTACTGAGTCGGAAAAACTGTTCTTGGCAAATGGCCCGTTGGTTGGGAGGGGGGAGGAGGGTAATTTTCCCATTTCCCTACAAAAGCATTGTCGAGCACCTTCAATTTGTCAGACTTGAAAATTGGGCGACGATTGGACGACGTCGAATTAGGGGAAAATTTCACCCAACGAAAATCCCCACGAAATAGCGTCCTGGCTGAAAATGTCCCCATTTTCAGCTATGAATGCTTTTATTATTGCGTCGATTTTATCGCACTCATTCGTTGTTTAATTTCGCTTCGGGAATTGGCCCGTTTGAAATTAAAATTCGCAGTTAAACGTCTATGTTTCTTTCTGTTTTTCTTTCTACTGAACGCTGCTAATCAACAGCTCTCCTCTCGAGTCCACTGTAAACGATCGCCTACGGGTATTTTCTTATTTACAGTTCAACTTGTAAATTCAATTGCTCCGAAACGAGCGCTTAAGGAAAACAGCGTAACTCTACTGCAATATTTATTTGCCAATTAGTTTCAAGAATAAGCGAAACTACTGTTTCCCTAGTTGTAATTTACTGGTGACAAACCCGACCCCGGCTGAACTATATTTGGCATTACTTTCTATATAACTGATTTTATTATTAAATTGATAATCAAAATTTGGCAAAGGCTTTTAATATTTACAACTATATAACTTCCTTCCCCTTTTGCGATTTTATTGCGAAAGTTTGCAAAGTTTCGAACGAATCTATTTAAGCTTTAGAATTTAGTTCGTAAATAAGACTCTCGACTTAATAATCTATGGGACCGACCGTCGCCCAATTCCTTCACTTCGAATACTTACACTCCGGGCTCATTACAGTTCTTTTAATCCGAGCTTCGAAATAAAGTCCGGTGCTTGGTTTGAATAAATTCTGGACGCCTGATAGAGTTGGGAGCGAGGTTCTGTTTCGGGGCGGGCCCTGGGCTTAGTCTCGGACCTGAAGATAAGTCCGCCAACTTCCTGCTTTGATTTACTGGCCGCTCGGTTCACCAGCTCCCCCTCCCCCACTCAAGGCCCCGACCCTAATTATTCTCTCTTCAATAAAGTTCCCGTGTTTTTATCTTTTGTTCAAAGTTTTTCTGAACAACTCCGTCCACGCCGGAGCAGTTCTAGTTGTGGAGTGCCTCCTCCGGTCCTTCTTCGGGAACGAACTTTCGTTTTCTTTATCGAAGAAAACAAAACCAGAGAAAGGAATAAGGTCTGTGATGTAAATGTAGCATTGTGACTAGTTCCGATGTATTAATTACGTCGAGAAGTGAATGTGAAATGTCAGTAGAATCAATTTAAGGTAGTTCTTAAGGAAGGCCCAGTTTGGTTTCCGATTTGGCGTTATTCAGCTTCGTACGCACTTCTCGCCGTCCTCAGTAGCAATTCCGCCAACCGAGGGCATCCTACCGAATATTGTGCCTAGCCAAAACCGACCCGGCACAAAGCTAAATATGGATCCAGAATGATTAGCATTTTAATTTGCAAGTCGTTCGAATACCATTGGACTAGAATTAATTTGTAGCTTGTTCCTGAACAACTCTTTATCGCGAAAAAGCCAATTGCTCCCGGTTTCAACACTAATTGCTAAGTGTCCGTATTAAATTAGAGTAGAATTCTTTGAAGAGAAAGTAGAATGATAACAGGTTTAGTCGCGGCGGACTCGATGCATAAAATACACTATTGATGATATTGCAAAACCGCGAGGTAAAACGCACATTAAATATTGAGATCCATACGCGGTGGCAATAATTATGTTTTACGGCTTCCATCTGTATAATTAAGAACGACAGAAGATAAGAATGCACTTTGTAAATTAACAGCCGCTGCCCCCTTCGGGGCTTTTAAACCCGCTTTGGGTCTATTAAATGAGCGCGGTTCCAAATGATGATTAATCGTCCAATATCCAATTTTCGATAGTCGTTTTTCTGAGGCGCGTGCTGCTGGTCGCCGGACGTGTCGTGGATCACGAAGCCCCGTTTTTGTTTTCTGGCCTTTTCTCCGCTCCGTAATTTTTTCGGGGGCACTTTGACTTGTTGCGTGTCACGTTGTTCAACGCCAGGCAGTAGGGGGCCCACCGACCCCTATTTAATAAGTATTTACGTCCGCACTCCACTCCGACTGTGGCCGTCATTTTAGGAGCCGCGATTAGTAGGGAGAGCCAATTTTGCGATCGAACAATCCCGGATTATAAGGTTCAATTCTAGACTGGAATTGATGTTACAAAATTAAACCTTCTAGACTTAGCGAGTGGAAATGTCGAAATCTAAATCGGGAGTTCCAAATGTGGCCTTATACAGTGCTCAGAATTTAAGCTTACAAGCCCAAGCTTCATGTCAGAATACACGAATAATTATTTATTCTATTTTTGGATAACAAGTGTTTATTCTAGTATGTTAATTTTTTGAGTGTTTTTTGGGGGAAAAAATATTTGTAAATTGAACGACGAACGAATTTTATGATTGACACCTGGGACCTAGAGTTCGATTTCTTGGTCCGGCCTTAAATATCCTACAAGTTTCAATTCACACAAAAATTTTCAGCCTTCAATTAATATGTTTATTGGAGTTAATCGGAAATATAACATACAATGGGACAAGTTATATATTTTTCGGCATTCTAATTACCCGTACTACGATCTGAGAGTTGAATAAACAGTAAAAGTATATATTCCTATTTGCCTAACAAATAAATAAATTCGTTTCAACTTGTATAAAGCAGTATCGTAGATAATTCGACGGTTAATGTTTTTAAATTTGTGTAGATCTAATAGGAAAACCAAAGTAACAGTACAGAAATCGGATCAGTTACTTTGGTTTGACAATTGTGAAAGGAAAACAAAACTGTTCGTTCTTTTTAGGTACAACTGGGTCAAAACAAACAGCGAATTTATTTAATTCCTTAAGGTAAGAAAAATGTCACGTAGAATGGAAATGCATGAACGGAGAATACAAAACGTAGTATTCTACAGCTTTCTTTATTTTCCTTCCGTGTTGGAAATACAGAGAGAATTCCGATTTAGAATTAGTTTTCCGATCGTATTACTCGATGGGGAAGAAATATCTGAAATGTATATTCCCGCAATAAACATTTCTCACGCGAATTAACATATATGTACTACTGGCACAGAAACTTTATTGAAGTTCACTATCTGTATTATGTAACCCGATGCGATCGCATTGTATTTTCTCTAGTTTTGTTCAAATTATTAAGGCTTCGCTTACATACTAGAAACTGTTCGTACTGGAAATACTATGATTAGGAAGAACTAGATGTAACACTGGGTTGGAGCTAATAATCTGATTTTCTTCAGCATCCATTCGCTGAATTGGTCTCAGGAAATAACAGTGCAGTGGCACTATGGGAGACGGGGAGCGAATGTCGCGACCTTTCAAGGTATTTCTTCCTTGAGAATATTTATAACAGCAGCAATGTGAAATTTTCTCGTCAATTTGGCCTTTTGGCCATTACAGTATCATTAGGAGGTGCCGGTTGCCTCAGTAGCTGATTTTCTCGGACCCCGGAGGAAAAACTTAAATTATTTTCTGCGCGTTATTAGCCGGAGTATTATGCCGGAGGAATTCTGGTCTGATTGTTGTTGTTGTTGTTATTGTCGGCTGTGGCCTTGTACCCGCTTTGACCATGGCCTCCGGGCACTCTCCCACCTGAACACGTTGGTCCGGTTACCTCATCGGTTTGCAGCCGGTGAAAGGACGATGCTAAGTGGTCCCAATTTTACGATGCTAACTGACGCTCTGCGTTGTATTTCCCGGGGAACTGAAAATATAGATTATCAATAGGATATTTTCCGCGAAACGTACCCGAGATCTATACATTTTAAAGGAATTTAAAATTCCCGGACATATGTAGAATATTAATCACTAATTGGAGGCTGATCAGTGTTGCTCGATTGTTGCGTTTTTAATAATTTTAATTGGGAATCGTAACCGACTATGAGTCAACTACAAATAAGGTATACGAAATCACAGTTTTCAATTAGCCGACCAGCCTACTTCAAGTCTTTAGGAAAATTGGGTCAGCGGAGTTTTTTGTTGTAAATTAAATTCAGGCAAAAATTACGCGGGTTTTTATTTCTTTTAATTGATTCCTACGCTGAAAGTAAACTGGCCTCCGTTTAACCGGTACGATATCTCTGATCATCAGTCGCACCGGGATTATGATGAATGGGTACTCGGTTATTTATCGATCTACTCAATGAGATACCTCCAGGTTCAGATACAGGACCGGTTCGGAGCGTGCAGGCAATTTGAGAGATTATTTGATTAACTCTGGTTGCCTTCACTCGAAGTTGTGGCCAAGCTCATTTTTTAACCGGCTGAAAGTTTTGTTTCACAAGTCGTCGTGATTTAAATAAAAGGAATTGTCTTAATTAAAAAATTGAAACAGCAACAATAAAATTAGTTCTGGAAATATAACAAATTCCTGTTGTGACTTCAATAAAATCATAATGAACTACGTATTTTATTCGGCATATTTCTCCAGCATATTTGTAAATCCATATCAGCAAATATAACAAAATTATTGATTTTATTAAATTTTTTCTGGATTCTTAGATACCGGTTTGATATATTGTGGGGCAACAAGGGTAATAGATAGTACCAACATGATGATGCTTGATTAACAGCAGTTCACCCTTCGCGCTACTGTTCAAAGTGAACACTGAAGCGGCTTATTCTAGTACGAACTGTGGAGATGTGTTACTATCTATAATCTGTTATACTCCCAATTCGGTCCCGATGCTGTACCCGTATCAGATTCTCTCTATCTCCAATGGCGTTCCATCAGTAAATTAGTTAGGCGCGTACGCTTGTTGCCGAATTGGCAACGGCTTTCGATACCGAATGGCCGTATAGCATTGGACCCGATCCAGTGGGGGCCCTTAAAGCGGTTTCAGAGGGCGTAACCTTAGTGGGCCGCAGTAAAATGGCTGTAAATGATCGGTCTTCGCAGTAACATTTCTAAGAAACAGTTTGAAACATCAAAAACTACGGCCCTATTCCTCCGAAGGGTTTTCATACTCTGCGCTCTAGATTATTTCATATTGCAATATAGCGTCGATTTGACGTCCGTTCAGCCCGGGAGTAAAAGAGAAATGGAAATAAAGAACTGGGAGAGCGTCGTCGCGGTGGGGCAAAGCGGATTAGATATTCATGCAAATGCGATACATTATTCAGGGGGCGGCATTTCAAGAAGCTGTCGTCTTGAGCCCAACATTTCACGCCCCCGAAACGTAGAGAGGCCCACCTATTTATATTTCCAAATAAACACGTCGGTAATTCTCTGAGATAAAAAGCTTACCGGTCCATTTGTCGGCCGTCTCCGAATCCGATTTGGCGATGAATTTAAATTGAATTCCGGGGGCGTATTATCAAGCGGGGGCGTTGGATGTTCAATTTCATAATGGGATACTCAATTTCATAACTCACTGTGTGAGACGTGTGTTTCAACCCTCTGACATTCTGCCAAGATATATAAAGCACGTGTAAGAATTGTCGGGGACATTGAAAATTATCACTGTTGCCAAATCGTTGTCCGTCTCATATATGCTCTACCGTCGAATATCCCATTGATTGGAATAATTTGTGGAAATAGTTTTATAAAGAATCGTGAAACAGTACCATAGTTCGTAACGATCTCCATTCGCTAGTTTCGTCCTTTACTATTCCTTATTATTATATTGCATTTCTAGGCATAATTGCGCGGAATTAAATCGTTTTTTTAGCCCTTCAATTACTCCTTTTCCCCTGGGGAAAAATACGCCATCTTATATTTCACCCTTAATACAGAACAATTACACACAACAATGATGGCGAACGGAATGGTTTGAATAAGAAAATCCTCGTTTTTGAGTCGACTCGAGTAAAGATTCCCCGCATTTTTCACACTCTCTATCCTGAATTTTCCGCTCTGAGGCTTATCGAAACTTCCATCCTGTGGACGGCATGTCGTACAGTCAACGAAGAGTAAACATTTTTAGAGGAGCTCTAGTAAATGCGACCGCACCGGGTACTGTGAACACGTTGAAAAAGGTAGTTCACTGGGAATTCGTCGTAGGCCGATATTCGTGAAACAGGCCTCCCATATTTTCGCACGCCTTTCGGTGAATTGTAGCAACTTGTGTTCGCAAAAGTGGCCTAATTTCAGACCTTCGACCGGAGATAATTTAAATTGGCAGTACCTCGTTTCTGATTCGAAATCGGCTTACCTCAGTTTAATTCCGCCTCTGCGGCAATACAAAGCAAATTAGGCCGCTACTTAACCTCAATGCGAGTTACGAAGCTTAGCATTTATTAAAAAAGTTTATATATAAAGTGTTTATTTATTTCGTGTTTCGCGGCAATTACAGGAGAATTTCCTCACAACTTCTCTATAATGGACGACTTACTGTCTTTTAAGTGGATGTCTGTGTTTTTAAGGTTTCGGCATCGGGTTTTTAAGGACACTTTTTCCGATCAAACTTATATTTTGGTCTAACAAAATTTTGGTATAATTTGGTTAAAACAAACAAACAGATAATTAGAGTCCAATATTCACGAACACCTTGAACTAGGTCTAAACAACTCATTGCCATGTTATTGCAGTGTAATTGTTTTCTCACCTGGATAATGCCTTTCGGTGTCCAGAAATGAAAAGCACTCTGTATTTTATTTTTTTAAAGAACGCCAGTTAATAAAATTTAATCATTGCAACGCCAGTTACGCGTTTCTGGCCTACTTACCTTCGTATTTCGTTTTTAAAACAACCAGATATTGAAATTATCAGTGAGACTATGAAGTAAACACTCTCAGTAAACGTTGCTAACTACAGTGTCGAGTAGGCACATAAAAAAGGCTCCCGGTTTGAGTGATAAACACGGCGAAATGTTTGCCCAGCACTTAAGAATTAACAACTTTTTAATTTTGATCACATTTTTCTAACAACGTCATTCATGGATAACAATTAGCGATAATTCTTTATCTTTAATTGATTAATATAAAAATGAAATTTTGGGACTATATTTTTAAAGGAAAACATTTATTGATTTTGCACAATTGAACAGTAAGTGTGAAAATGAAATGCAATTTGTTAGCACTTTGTTCTATACGTCGTTGTATTGTCATACGATTATGTTTGGCCAGTTTGTAGAATTTCATTATTTAATTAATTAATTTTTATGGGTCCTTGGAGTTTCGTTCGCTTTCCTTCCCGGGCGCTGTTTCGGGTCGTTCAAGGTTTCCTTTTGAGTGTGGAACAGGGACAAAGAAAATAAAGAACGGGCTCACCGGGGCCCGTTGATCGAAGCGAAGATGTCGGCTGTGACCCCCCCACGTCGCTTGGGGTCTTCCCCCCCGTTTTTTTTTCCTTCTGGATCCTCGGCGACAATGGGACCGTATTAATTAGCAGATAAGTGGGGGCGGGCCCATTGTCGAAGCGTCCCACCGGAGGGCCTGAGGTTAAAGGTTCACTGATGAGGCCGCCCTTCAACTCCCCCATTGTTCGATTATGAACCCTGCCCCGTACAAGTCTGAGTTCACACCTTCCGAAATGGTGTAATTAACTGCTGTAATAAAAATTTCTATCTAGCTTTCTCCCTTGTCCGTACACCGATATGAACGTCGGATACCGCGACACGCAGTGACGACGTCGATAAGCTCAAAGTGGTCTCATGTAGGACACCGAATATCACAGGTTACATCAATCCTGATCTCTAGCAGCGAATTTAATCAAATGCATTGACATTGAAGTTAAATCAAATTATCCAATTGAGATATTTTTCAGAGTGTTCTTTTAGATTGAATTCGTTAAATTTTATGTCGTTTACCTCGACGGTGTATTGATTAAAAAAAAATCATTTTAGCTTTTGTTTAAAACCTAGTTGGATGTTGATGTACATTCCTATGAATTGAATAGTACTAACTAAGGAAATAGTGTCAACTATGATTAATAAGTTTTAATACAATTCTTCTGTATTGTCTGACTTCTTATCTTCTGCTTCATCGTCAGTAGCGTCCCGCCACAAATGTAGTGAAGTGCTTAACCATGTAACACGGAATTTTTCTGTTCAGTTGAACTGATTCGAAGATTCAGACAATCAGAACCAATCGAATTAATCATAAATTCTATCCCACTGTCGGCGGTTCAAATCCCTATCTGTTGTCTATTGCTGATTTCACGATATTTTACAATGGTGCATCGCCGTCCGTTTTATAAAGGAAAATTGCATTTGCGAAGCCCGTGGTGCCGGCTGTTTGTCAGGTCGTGAGGTTTAATTAGCGTCAGTTAATTTGCACTGACCGCGTGTCCGCTGATCCTCCAGATAGCTCCAACTGCACCAGAGAAGACTCCAACCGGCTAATGAACACGACGGTTGACCTATCCCCTTTTCAATAGTCATTATTAAATTCGGATCGACAAAGGTATCATTAAATCTTTATAGTTTAATACACCTGTTTTGTGGTCTGCGAGGGGTTGGAATACCGTAGGTTCGTGGTGTTTCTGTCTCCTCTCGCTGGTTTGGTCTTTTACTAGACCGGTCTCGGCCGCTCGCCATCTTCAGTAGCGGTGTTAGTCACTGTTGGCACTTTGGATGTTTTTTGGACAACCACCACAGTACAAGTGAAAGTAACAGTGCAGGAGGATGACCAAAAAACATCCAAAGTTCCAACAGTGACTAACACCGCTACTGAAGATGGCGAAACCGGTCTAGCAAAAGACCAAACCAGCGAGAGGAGACAGAAACACCACGAACCTACGTTAAATCTTTCTCGTCGCGGCCAATTGAATTGTAAGCGTACAGATTAAATTTATACAACTGGACAAATTCGAATTGAGATCGCGTCGGAAATTGAAAAAAAATCCAGTTCGCAACCGGATGATAATGAGGTTCCAGGCAATCGAAAGTCGTTCACCTGTAAGTATATTTCTATTAGCCGTATTTCGGGTCTTGTTTGGAACAATGATAAAATAAGAGGTCCACATTACGGACGAACTCGAAATTCTATCGGGATTTCAACATTTTAGGGTGAAATCTGGCAAAGGCAAAAAAGAAACATTGATTTGATATTTGGTTTGATAGTCTACACAACGTCAGTGTAGATATATTGAACTGAATCGCCAGTGAAATCTGTATTTGTGCCAATACAAGTCTAGAATTCTAAATGATTAATCCCTTCTAGTGCCCCATTAGAGCGCAGTATGAGCGCGCCCCGAGTACGAGGGGCAGTATTGCAACGGGCCCTAGTTTACTAAGTTATGGACAATAATGCGGTTTATGAGGTTGAGATCGGTGATATCGCATCTGAATTGGTAGTCGTTTCGAGATTAATACCTGGTCGGCGGGCCAAAGGAGTTGTGTTATTAATGCGGGGCTGCTAAGACCGCACGTGGTACACTAGCTCTAAATTAGAATCGGCCACAATTTATGCCCTACACGCGTTTTACACGTCCGCCATCTTACCGAACCCCTCCTCCCACCCCCTACCCCTTAATTTGATCCGATATTTCACAGAAAGCTGATAAACAAATCAGTGCTGCCTGATTTAGCTATAAATACACCCTAGATTTCGTGTGTTTCTGTCTCCTTTCGCTGGTTTGGCCTTTTGCTAGACCGGTTTCGGCTGCTCGCCATTTTCAGTAGCGGTGTTAGTTAATTTTAGCACTTGTACTGCGACAGTGTACTGACACAGAACCAAACCGGTGAGAGGAGAGAGAAACACACGAAATCTACGGTATTCCAACCCCTTGCAGACCACAAAACAGGCATGCTAAGTAAATTAATGTATTAATACTGTGTTCAATCACGATAAGCGCAATGCGGATAAAATTTAACGGATGCGCTATTAATGTTTGTACTACAGCTCCGCGATTTTATCAAAGTCCACCGGCTAACGGCGGCCGTCGCCCCCGAAATAATGGGGTTACACAAATCCCAGAATGGAAATTAATGCCAGCGAGGCCGTGGGCAACAACGCGAAATAATCTGGACCCCGCCGCGCGGGGGATCTGACCGCAGCTTCATAAAGTCCCCTTCCCGAACACTGTACTCAGCCCCGTGGACAGGAAACATTTAGTGCCTGCATTTGCATTCAGTGCGGCGGCAACTATAAACGCTTGCATACCGAAGGGGCCGGAAGAAAACTACGGACAATTGAGCTTTTTCCACAGCTTTGGATGCATTCTGTTGTACAGACGTTACGCGGTGTTTACTCCACGTTTGGGTCAACTCTAATATTAGTGTCGACTCTTCCGACGCCGCTCGCTGCACTTTTTCTTTGAGATAGCCAAACAGTCATTCCAAAATTATTCGTGCATTAAATACAAATAGTATGTAGAGAGATAAAATAACTGGGCATGTTTTCAATTGACCCGAGAAGACAGATTGATGATAATAGGCGGAAGTCTGAGCCCAATCACAGGCTGACACCTCCTAATCTAAGTCTCAATTACTCGGGGTCGAACCAGAATCGGTTATGACGAAGCGATTACGACAGACTGAGCTCATAAACTCGCGAGTAGTGCACTCTCATTAGTGCAATTTCCGTACCAGATAGGCCCCGGGGGTAATTACGGTAATGACACCACCGCAACGGCAATCGCAGCGGCGATAAGGAAACGATGACGGCTCAAGGAGGGAGGAGGAGGAGGACGCGCCAAATCCGCGCTGCACCTAAACCCAAATCCGGCTCCTATTCGCACCCAAATGGCTTCGCCGGTTTCGTTGGACTTTGAATTCGCGGCTAGATCCCCATTGTGGCATTCTCCCACAATGTACAGAAAATTGCCTTCGAATGCCTATATACTTGAGGCTAACTTAACTCGTATAATACTTTAGCTTATCGCAAGACTTACTATAAGAATTATTTTACTGGCATATACAAAAAAGGTACACTGAACATTAGAGTGGGGTGCTGAATATTTGATGTAATCTTAAACGACAATATGAGCGTTGTCTGGGACTACGTGTTTTTTCATAAATTCTTACAAATATAAATTACCTCGAAGTATCAGTATTATCACCAGGAATGCTTTTAGATATATACATATCCTACTCCTGTTTTGAAGGGTGGAGCTGCAGTTTATTATATCCGAAAAAATTGTTAAATTAGCTTGGAATCTAAAAGTGCAGTTGTAAGACCGCCACCACCAAATGCAAGCAGCGAAAATTCCGGATTCAAAAATCTCCTTTCTATTAGAATTTGTAACTAAAGAATCCTAAACAAAGGTACAGTTATTAGAACATAACTGTACTTTTTTCCTTTTAATTTTTCCCTCGTTGCGCTTTTCAAAATCGAGATGAAATGTGATATTATAAGATAAATATATGGAGGCCTGGAACAATACGAAGTATCGCTGCAGGAGTTCTTTAAGCAGCGAGTAGTCGATAAATTTCTAATTTTTGTTATTTAATAAAGTTGCTTCAATCTCTAGATACAGTATATTAAAAATACCATTAAATAGATTTTATTCACAAATCCGTAATAAAACCGTTTTTACCGATATTCGTAAAACAGTGATTCTCAGGAAATTAAAAAAAATTCAATATCCTTTAACCTAATTCAGAATGAAAAATAATAGTCATAGTAAGGAATTACTATGAAAGGAATTAACAGGGCGCTGTATTAAAGTCTCATTGCAATCTTAGAGATAGGATATCGTATTTCAGCGAAAGCAATTCATCGTAGCCTTTTATACTTGTTAATTAAACTCGAATGTCCAATCATTTTCCATCTTCCTTCCAATTTTCTCAGTATCCTCTTTTCTAAAGTCTTCGCCGAGTAATTACAATTACAGGGCGGAATGCGATTACGCGCTGGGTACTTTACATAATTCCGAAATAGTACCTTCCGTTTTTAATATTTCGAGTATAATTCGGTTGCGTTAAGCTCTGATTGGCTGTCGTATTTTTTTTGTATTAAGTCGGAGTATCAACTTAATATATTTTTAGGGTGTGTACGCGGTTCGGGAATATCACATTGGAGGGGGGACCGCCCTATCGCAGGGTTTTACTACTTACTCCCATATTCCTAATCCGGACCGAACACATGCCGCTGTGGCACAACTGGTCCCAACATAAAAACAAAAAATAACCCAAGATTTTGTAACACGTCGGCAGTATTGATTTGTAAGATCTGGCGAGCACATTTGCCTCTGAATCACGGATTCTGATCAGAAAACAAATAATATAAGGGTTCGTCAGTGATTGCACGTAAAAAGTCAATATCGTTCAATTTGTTTTTTTCTGGTTTGATGAAACAAGTCATTTACTAGGCGTATATTGACGTATATAGTGATGGAAGAGTATCATTTAACAAATTCCAAACGGAAGATTCAAAGACATGCGGCATTAGAATTTCACTATACTTGAATTTAGATAATAGTATTTGAGAATTTTTTATACGTGTGCGCTGACTGCATACGCGTATGGGAATGAGAAAATGGCAGGTGGAAATTTTTTGAACCGTTTCAATAATGTCTAGAAATAAACAGCGCAATAGTTTAACATACAAATGACAGTGACAGTGCAGTGAGGATGCCCGAAAAACATACAAAGTGCCAATAGTGACTAACACCGCTACTGAAGATGGCGAGCGGCCGACACCGGTCTACCAAAAGAGCAAACCAGCGAGACGAGACAGAAATACACGAAATCTACGGGAAACAACGCAATAATTTTGGCGATATTATTTTTCCCGCTGCGGCGTATGTGGGACACGTTTCGCCGGAACGAAATTTGCCAGGCGGCTTAAAATGAAAAAAAAACCGACCGTAATCGTATTGTAAATAACACTCTACAAATAATGAAAAATATAAAAATCGCAGAAAATCGTGACAGTAATTTCCACAAAATAGTTTTTCCAGACCGGTTTTCACGGACGGCATCGGGCCAAATTTATTCAAAGGGGAGGACCCACTATGGAAATAAACATCCGAGAACGTTATTTGCGAGCGCAGTTCGGTGTGGGACTGTTGAAATGAGTTGATCCCAGCATAGAAACAAGTCCATTTCCAAAAACAATATTAGTGAACTCCCAGCCGCCCTTTTGAGTACGATTTGCGTTCGGGCTATTTGAAGCTTACTTTGTCCTCTGAATTCGTGTAAAGCTTCGCCCGGTGGGCGGTCCAGAATTCGGGTGGAATATCGCGCGCCTAGATATTTTTAGTCTATATATAGAGTGGATTCCTCGCAAAGTCCAGAACTGCACTTAATGAATTGGGTTTGCGTGGGCTCGGCAACGCGAAAGTGGCGCGCGAAAGGTTACGAGTTTTCGAGATCGCGAATTGCTTAATGGCCCGCTATTTTACCCGATACCCCTGGACTTTAGAGCCCCAAAGGGTAATTGGCACTTCATTACAATTACTACAAGTTTCCCACAGTGACTTTGGGGGGGGGGTTATAAAACTGAACGCGTGCTTCGTGGACCCGACATTTTCCTTTAAGGTCGGTAGTGCACGCAAAAATGTACTCTTGTTTATCGATATACCGCGATAAATTTATTCCCCAAAGCGGAACGATAAGGCAAATAAATCCTGTTGCATTCGTTGTACTTTCCGGTTTTAGGTTTTTATTCTAATACTGTCCGGTCAAGAGCAACACTTACATACAGCACATTAAACACATTTAATTAGTCAGCGGCGTACCCTAAGTATAAAGGTAACAGGGTCCATCGTCCTTACCATATTCTAGTTTAATATACTTGTTTTGTGGTCTGCGAGAGGTTGGAATACCGTAGATTTGTTGTGTACCTGTCTCCTCTCGCTGTTTGCTCTTTTACTAGACCGGTTTCGGATGCTCGCCATCGTCAGTAGCTGTGTTAATCACTATTGGCACTTGGGATGTTTTTCGGGCATCCTCACTGCACTGTCACAGTACAACATCGAACAACATCCAAAGTGCCAATAGTGACTAACACCGCTAGTGAAACCGGTCTAGCGAAAGACCAAACCAGCGAGAGGAAACAGAAACACAACAAATCTACGGTATTACCATATTCTGTTTCGGCTTCACGCCATCTTCATTAACAGCGCAGACCGATTTGGCAATGCCGGCTGTGAGTGCCTCGTTAATTCACTGACGGAATGCTACTGATGCAACGAGGTCCAGCATTGGAGGAAATCGGCCGGTATCATCGAATGCAAAGATGATGAAGATGATGATATTATCCACCTTTAGACGAAAGGCTGCGTAATTGAAGTTTTCAACGATGTTTCGATTCTCGTGACAACAAATCAACTAACTCAATTCCGGAAGTTTAACGTTTATTTCTCCAGCCGGGCGTCGGAGTGAAAGCTGTGTAATTCTTGAAACACTTCTAATTTGGAATAAAAACAAATTGGAGTTCTTTTAATTAAAGCAATCTAAACAAACTGAAACAAAGGGTTCGTTCCCATTAAGGCGGCCTTTTGAAAAGGTTATAAGTAAATAACGGGGACTGTTCCGCTCAATGTTTCGAATCCTTTTCAGAATTAATTTACTATTTAAAGCTCTTCGTGAAACATTTGTATATATGTAAATGGTGAACAAAAATTTGAAATATCTTTTGTATTGGTTGGTGTTAATTTGTCATATAATAGTCTTCGTTTCTTATTTTGCAATTGTAGTTGTTAAGCACTAAGTTTATTGCCAATAGCATGAGACATCTTCTTCTGATATTCAATTACAAATTTGGTCGCGGGTACGCCTCTTCCTCCAGTGCGTGTGATCTACGCCAGGCACTATTGAGAGCAAAACGTTCGCAAATGAAAACTCATGTAATATATTTTTAAAAGAGATATTTAAATACCTATTATTTCAAGCCGTCTATATTGCCCATCTTCCGTTTCGTCCGGAAGAAACATCGTTAATTTACGGTGAGAATACAGAAGATGTCGATAAGCTGACGCTGGTCCAAAAGCGTAGGACCAAATTCCAACTCGCATCTTAAATCGATTACGATATCTTGGGGTTTTAAGAGGGGTCGGTCGTAACACCGTTTGCAACCCTTTCAACCTCTCCCTTTCTGGCGAAATCACCGAAGATAAATTGTAAAATATTTTATTGTCCATCGGGCCTAGATCGGCCGTTCTGTCCGTGGGGGTTAACGATTACGTCCCCACCATAACGGCCCCACTGTAGCCTCCTGTCCGTAAACGATCTCCTCGGTACGGGGCATTACACAAGATATCGGTCCTATATCAAACGCCGGGTTATGACCGAACACCGGGTAATTGGAATCGGCCCGGTCCACGGGCTGAAATTCAGTTGGTCTAACCCAGGGTGCCCTCAAAGGCCCGCCCTTCATCCCGGTAATTGTGGTTTCTTGCAACTGCCTCAGTTACCATTCGAGCAGTACCACTAGACCTTCCTTAACTACATTAGCCCCCTCAGCCCTCAATTTGTCCCTCTTAGATTCGGTCTCGGCCAGTAACTCAAGTCTAAGTAAACTCAAGTTGATCCGACTCAAGTTCGAAATATTTCGACATAGTTTATTCCGTCACAAAATATTAGATATAACACAGTAAATACTTACTGCACTATTATTTGTTAAGAGTCTAATCTTAATGAAAAAAGTAGTTGATTCATGGGATAGAGCGTCGATCCGGAGTGCCCACTTCACTCTCAGCACTTTCACAACTCTGCAGGGTAAACACGCTCACAGAGTTTACCCCAGAGGTTTCAGTTCCTCCGGGGGGGAAAAAACTAGGCGGGCCGATATAATTCGTGAAATCCGTACCGGGTGCGATGATCGATTGGTGGTGGAAGCTGCGCAGGGGTCCAGGCGAGATTGGACGGTCAAATATTAATGCGACCCCCTTACCCCTACTTCTAACCGAGTACACGAGTTTTCAGCCGGACGTGTACTTGTGCACTTGAAAAGCATTTAAATTTCCGACGAGAGATTTTCTTTCATTGCCCCTTCTGCATTTACCGGGTTTTTATTAATCTTTCGACACCGAATCCGAATCAACTCAAGACATATAAGAAACAGGAATTCTTCTTAATACAGCAGGTTATTGAACTACGATATAAAGAATATATTTATATTACGCTCAAATATAAAAGGAAATATATTTCAGTCTCAAAGGCTTGTATGAGATTTGTGCCTGGCAAACTTCCTGGCATTTGGTATTGCAGTGTATTTAAACTCGTCTACGAAGTTTAATTAAATTTCCGAGATTTAATGAGTCATCATAATATAATTTATGCATTAGAATACTCGTTTTTTTATGCATCCCTCTTCTTCTCAACCCGGACAAAAAAATATAGCTTGCCGGTCCAGTGGGCACAACAGGAGGAGCCGCGAATAATATGGATTGAGCGACCCAGTTTCTTCCCCCTTTTTTATTTTATCTTTATTTCCTTTTTTCCAGTTTTTTTTTTACTCCCGAAGAAAGTAAATGCGGTAAAAATTGAGTTCGATCCGCGGGGAAGTCCCATTACCGGAAGTAGATGGAATTGGAACAGGGGCGAAAACAAATTGGTGATTTATTCATCCGGTTTGTGGTGGGAGGCGGGACTCCTCGCTTCACATAAATCCAACCGGATTTCATTAATTAAAAGACCGAATGGAGGGATTCGATTTCATCTTTTCTTTTTCAATTTTTCTCCTTCCCGTTTACAGGGGTTCTATTTTTCACCTTTTGAAATGGATCTCGGCCTATGCCGTCAAAAGTGCCGATAATTAATGCTTGAGGAGGAACGAATTTGCAATCGCCTTTTTTTCAGTTAACCCGTCCGTTTAATAGTCGGACGCGAATATTTTTCATTTGTCAGTTTTCGGTGAATATTTTAAAAGGAATTCGGCATCGTTAGGCCCGAAAGAGATGATGTATAACCGCCGGACTGGTAATCCGATATCGGGGCTTCGGGCTTAATTAACCGCTTAATAATTTATTTTCAGATTGAAATATAGTACTCGGTTTTACGTTTAATCACTACTGGATGCAAATCAAGTTGATTACTAAGGATTTCCAGGTCACCCGTGCAGATGATAAATTTTATAATTTCGATATGAATTTACACTTACTTTGCGAACGCAAATCTTCGCTGATTCACTAAAAACATCGTTCTTGCACATAATGACGCAATGTTTATGTTGCCATAACGATACATCCGTTAAATTTCTAAAAGTTATATTTATTATATATCAGTTAGAAGAGAGAATTAAATCACAGGTGTGTAGCGATCGCCAACTGACGCTCCCGTATCCATACCACAGTTTTAAATACAGAGAACTGACTTGGCGCAAAGGTTAATCCGTATTGAACTTGGGGGAGAAGTTCCGCAGCGGTGTTTCTCCGCCGGGACTTAAGTGTGAACTCTTAACAACTTTAGGGTTTTCTCCAGTCGGACTTGGGCTCGCCCTAACGAGGCCCGGCGGTCGTCTAATGGCTCTTCGAACTCCCATCGCCCTTTCGCCCCCCGCCAAATGAAAGTCCTCCCCCGCCCGCACTTTTCCCGGAGCGATCCTCGTGTATCTGAGAGGCCCGGATAAATCTGCAGTCGGATAGATACAGGATATTTTCTGCTTTAATCACCATCAACAATTCTGGTTCAGAGATCTCCTCGGGCTATAGCACAAGCAGGAGGGGTGCGCTCTTAAATAAGTCGAAATGTGCCATCACCCGGTGGTTTCTTTTATTAGGAGAAGCAAGCCACGTATAAACATCTATAACTATAGTAAGAAAAGTTAAATACTTTTCTCCAGATAGCCTGCGATGTGCAAAATTATTCAGTTGGCAAATTATTCAATTTTCACTGAGTTTCGCTTTGGGGATTTACTCATATGTTTAAAAACATTAAATTGTTAAAAAACATGTTCGGAAAATCGCAGTGATTTTTAAACTCAATGATGGAATCTATAATATGATCGTATATCATTTATACAGTAGTTTGTTCGAAAATGTTCAACGATGAATAATTTCAAAGGTTATGCGCATGATTGCGCAGTCAAATTAGTCCAGTTAAGTCCGTTGGGGGAACGATCAGAAAAAAAGAAAAAAAAACCTGTACTTACCGCGCCTCAGGGCCTCTTGGCAAGTTGGACAGCGGAGTAATTGGCCCGCGGGCCCCTCCGTGAAGGGAAAGGGAAAGGCCGGAGCAAAAAAAAATCGGAATTTGAAATTCCCCACTGCTTAAACCGTTCCTTGTTCCCCACAATTGGGACCCACTTTTAATATGGACCCTCGTCGGGCTGTTTCTCAGATAAGGACCCGGTAACAAATTGACCCGTTCCGACCCGGATCACGCCAACCGTTTAGACATGAAAAAGGAAAACGGATCTGTGTATTATTCCATCCACAGCAGCATTAAAAAGAAATGTACTCTAAATAACATCTTACTTAATAGGTAATTAGCATATACAAGCCATCGATAGTGGATAATTTCTTTGGGGAGTCGTCTGTTTGCCGGAGGAATTTAATGTTCCATAGGATGACTTGTAGTAGGAAACATTTGCACCATAATTTAGCTAAGTTATGATTTGGTTAGGGGATGATTTTTTACACGAAATATTTTAATGAATTTTGATTTTGAGGAATTTCGATTTTGAAACCGTTTTACGACGGAAGCTCTGTATATAGGAAAGCCCTAATATACTTCTATTTTCCTTAATACCTGTTTTGTTTGATAGCTGTAATTTAAAGAAAAATATTTGTTGAGAAATTTATTATGAAGATTCTAGACAGGTTCAACCTAATCTATTTGTATTCTGGTAATAATAATATTGAGTTCGGATTATGTCATTTATTCTATTAAAATATAAATATTACTAAGGGCGTAAATAAACATATAAATTATTGCATTTAATAATGGAAAAATACCATTATATAAATAGGAATGCTCATACCGTCTGAACCAATTTATATTTTCTAATGTCATTAACCGAACTACAACCGAGGTTATTTTGATACTAGAATATGATAAGAAAGCATTTTATAAATTATATTAGGGGAGCTTACTTTCCTGGAAGTTAATTGTCCCGACGTATTCTCTAATTAGAAGCCTAGATTCAACTAATCTCGTTGATGAAATGAAATGATCCTAATATCGATTGAGTTTCCCTCTGTCCCTATTGGGTTTTCCTACTACCTCGAATTTTGGTGGTTTTTGGTCCGATATTAAAAGGGGGGCGCTCTCGTCTTCTGAAAAACGGAAGCTGCGTTGGCAGCCTTCTGCGGCTATTCTTCTGGCGTTTGTTCGGGGAGAGAGAGAGAGAGAGAGAGAGAGAGAGAGAGAGAGAGAGAGAGAGAGAGAGAGAGAGAGAGAGAGAGAGAGAGAGAGAGAACAATAACAAAAGGGAGTTGGGCCCTGTTTTAATTTTGGATGCCGCTTCTTCTTATTTTTTTTTCTTCCTTTTCGTCTGCAGCTGTTGCCAACGCTGTTCAGGTGATGAGCACCTCGGCAGCCCCAGAGGCGCGCCCCACATCAGTTTTCAGGACTTTGGACCCAATCCAGGACCCGTCTTTATACACTTCTCTCTCCCGAAAACAATATTCTTGTACCGGTTTTTAGTTTTATGATTTACTCGCACCTTGTTTACAAGTGATTTATTTAATCCTCATTATAATGAAGATGCATTTTGCTTTGTGTTTCCACTTGTAAAATTCTGTGGCTGGACCGTTTCCAGATTCTCGACATAAATAACACGCTGTCATTAATATATAGTGAATTCCGATTTGCACAAAAGTGAAATTATAGTTCATCTTTCTTACTTATATAAAGCATTTTATTAGAAATGTCACACTACACATGTGTGCAGTATACTGGAAGTACACAATTATATCTATAACGACGTAAATGAATGTACGAACCTTCTAATTGTTAAAAACACGGGTTACCGGATATAGTACACACATAACATAGTGTACTGAAGAAACATTACAGTTGTAATCTCCAGTCCTCGTTTCAAACTTAATGTAAGTGGGTGAATACAGCGGATGCTGTCCCTGCCGAATGTGATGGGAAAACCCCACATAAAGGCGAACGACCCATAAAGTCAGCGGTAACGCCGGGATTAAGGGCCCTCTTAAATGAAAATAATTTCTCGATAGGGTCCGAAGCGTAATTGGCGTGCGCTTAATTAAAGTCGTAATATTACCGTTTGTTGTTTTTTGTAAAAACTTTATTACTGTCCTGGTACCCCTTTCTTCAAGCGGAAAGAGTTTATTTCGTGACGCGCTATTTACGGTTGAAAATGTTAAAAAGCGAAAATAAATCGGGACTCTGTCCGTGCCCGATGAATGGTCCTCCATCCCTTTCACGCCTTTTGGTCTTCCAACATCTATCAGTCGTGATTAGAGTATATTTCAAATGTACGGCGGGCTTTATAAGTTCTTTAATTGGCTTTCCTTTAAAGGGCGCGCGATGAAGCGGTCTTCCGCCTTAGAGGCCCGAGTATTTATTTTAATTGGAGCAATCGCACCCCCGAGCTCCTGACTAATTGGAGTCGGTCTACCGGTCTGTTTCGGGGTCGGAGGAGATTCGAGACCCCAATTGCGTGAATACTTCCCCGGTCTCGACCGAGTGGGCGCTATTAAAGCGGACCCATTTTCGGTATTGAATTGGGTTCGGTCGAGTTCGAATCGTCGGGGTACGCGCCGAATTGTACTCTGACAAATTGTGTTCCTTCGGTCAATTAGTAGACAGTTGGTAGCCCCTGAATAGTTCGGGACTACTTATCCTGTCTGCCAACTAAATTTACCTCTTACAAAAGGATAAATTCAACTAACTATTTGATCTTATGCTTGTCCGTTTTCGGCTTCCGCAATGCTACAGAGGTTGGGGAAACGCCCATTGGAGAAGCAAGATAACAACAGCTAAAGGTTTGAATGTCTCTTATTAACATTGGGAAAGCCGCGTAACATTTTTTTTCTTTTCGATACACCCCGTCCGTATGTTACGGTATCTACAACAAAATGTCCTGTTATCTATCGACACTGAACAAACCGAACAGACGAATCCGACCATTTATGTTGGGCTTGTTGGGATCGATGGAGTGAATAAATGCACTTATTAAACAGGAGCGTAGAGATCGTTGCCAAATGGATGTTCCAAATTCGTTCGGTATTTCTGGACCTCCGCGATAAGCCCTGGAAAGCCTGGGATAATAGATTTAGCAACTTGTCCCCTCTCTGCGGCAAAGGAAAATACTACAGCGACGCTTTCCTCATCCCTTCCTCGGCCCTTAGATTATTTATTTATTTTTTTAAACATTTTTTATTTTTGTACAATCAACTACATATAGTTATTGGTACAAATGTTGAGTGTTTTCTTTTCACGTGAATGTCTCGATAAAAGAGACCACCCGATGATGACACTTTTTTCACATGAACAGTTTACGGCTTCGGACCAGCGTTTGAGCCGACGCGGGGGGGGGATAATGGATGGGTAAAAGGGGAAAGGGACTGAACGAGTGGATTTGGATGTGGAGAGAGGCGGGAATGGAATTTAAGGAAGCGTCATTTTGCGACTTCGTCGGCTGTTGGTATGTTGAGGTCATTATGCATTGTTCGGTTAGAAACATACCGGGGAGCATTAAGGATGGTACGAAGGACTTTTGACTGAAATCCCTGGATGCGGGCGATGTTGGATTTCTTGGCGGAACCCCATAGCTCTATTCCGTAAGTCCATGTCGGTTTTAAATGGATTTGTATATTATCAGTTTGTTGTCTATTGTAAGTTTTGATGTCTTTTTCAAAAGAGGTCTCAAGCAGTCCAAATTTGCGATTGAGGTCTGTTCTTTTGAGTCGCGTATGGGGATTCCACGTGAGACTTTTGCCTATGTAGAGTCCCAGGTAGCGAGCCTGCTGTTGGGTGGGAATAGGAGCATTGTTGAACTGAACAGGAGAGCAAGTTAGATTATTTAACTGGCAAAAATTGAGGCCGCATCTATCAGCCAATTTCGGTTGCAATATTTATTTTAATTAAGACGTTCGTTCGAAGCGTTAAGTTGTGGTACTACCTTTGACCCGTCGAGGCCGACGAAAGGCCCTGATTATAGGAATCCCGGACGAGAGCTGAACTAAATGGGCCCTTCTAAATGGGACTCGGCCGCCGGGTTAATTCCGCAGGGCCATTTGTCCGCTCCGAGGGCCCTAGGTTAGACCTTTACTGGGGCACAATCCACAGCCTAAATTGCAGAAGGCCCTCGACACCCCGATTGAACATTAATAAAAGTTGGCCTCAGAGCTCGATGTCTAGGAATAAGTAGGTTCATACGTCTTTGTCACCCTGGATTAAAAATTTTGTCAACGCCGACTTACAAAATAATCAAGTCCCTATTGTATCTGGTACCAATAGAAGAAGAATACTATTGGGTTGACAACTAAGTAATTGCATATTTTTAGGGACGTCAACATCTTTGCACAGAAAAGCCGTAGATGGTTTTGAATGCATGCATAAGATACATTCAGCTTCTCTGCAATGTCCCCCAATAATGGCCTTTATTCGGTCATCATCGACCTCCACCGGACGTCCAGAGCGCTCCTCATCTTTTAATGAAAAATCCCCCGACCGGAATTTCGCCAACCGGTACCGACACTGCCGTTCTTTTAACGCTTCATCACCGTACACGGCGTACAACTTTTTATGAGCCTGCGAGGCATTAACACCTTCGCGAAAATAAAAAAGCGAAATGTGACGGAAATGCTCACTTCGGTTCACCGTGTTTTAGCTTTTTATACACACACACATTTCCGGTCAATGTAATTTTGATACCGAATGTTTCAGAAAGGACCAAATAATAACGTATCAAAGAGTCTTATCTGTGCAAAGATGTTGACGTACTTAATATGTACAACGCCGCTAGTTGGTGAATTCCGCAATTACTTAGTTGTCAAGCCAATATTACTAGAATACCTGCATTAAACTTTTATCCAACACTTTATTATTAAGACTATTTCAATAATAATTATTTAATATTGCGGTTAAAATACCAGGAAAGTTGAGATCGTAGTAGGGATCGATCAATTATTTTTAGTGCCTGCGGAGTTTTAAGAAAGGAAAATTTCTTCGGTCCGCGGAATACTCAGTGTGATGGAATAGTGAGGGTGAAGCAGGCCAGTGCTGAGGGCGCTTTTTAAGTGAGCCGGGCCGTAGAAATAAAGGCCGAGGTGTGTCAGTTGTCAGTGTCGCGCGCGCGGCGGCGGGTGGGATGAGGCGGAGGGCGCCCGTCCGGCAGTGGGTAGGCAATACCGCGCCACAATAAAGCCGGCCGTGCTTGGCCTATAGAGGCGCCGTCCAAACCCCGACAATATTGCACCGCCGGAGATACTCCTCGTTGGTCAAAATTTAAAACGCTTTCATTTCACGCTCTAATCTACCCTTTGTGCCTTTCTCTCTCTCTCCGTTCCCGACAGTCGACTCTGTTTTATCCTCTTTTGTGGTTTAATGACGATTTTCATTCTCATACTTCAAATAATTCTATCTTCAAAATTTTTAATAACTTATAACTTTACCCTTTGCACTCGAGGCCGTTTCCGCGCGGACTAACCAGTCCACCAGCGCCAGTATTCTTGTAAATTCGCCAGCGCCATTGTCCCCGTATTTATTATGACGCCAATAAATGCCCACATTTCTTCCATTATCACACTGTGCCAAGTTCGCCTTATCGAGTACGGTGATAGAGTTTTATTATCTAACTTTGTTCTGGCGTAGTTATTTGTTTCGGTAACTATTTCATTTACGAGTTCATTAGTAGAAAACAGTTCGAAAAAATCCTTCTTGTCTGCGTGTGCGTGCGGTCCTTCAGGAGTGTTTCCGGCTATAAACGGTATTCTCGAGGGTATTTCTTCGGATTCTGTACAACTAATCCAATCGGAACTGTCGGATCGTGGGTCTTCCGCAGTATCACCATCATTTTTTCATAACTTAGACCCATCATCGGGTTTCTTATTTGTTTATTGATTTTAATAGATAGGATGATGTCCAGCATTTTCTCTCGGATTTTTATCCGTTTTATATATATATATATATATATATATATATATATATATATATATATATATATATAACTGCGTCCTGTTAGAAAGGCGGCTATACTGTTACTCTGTTAATTAAATGGCACACTACAAGTAGGGATGAATAGAGTAATAATTAAGTAAAAAGGAAGTAAACACGGGTAATACTATCTCGCCGAGCTTTCCTCGTTTGCTTCAAGCGCCGTCTCGCCTTCGTCGGTAGAGTCATATCGGTAATATAGCCCGAATATTTGTCTGGAGTTTTAATGACATTTCCCCCCCCCCATTATTGAAATTTCCGAGTAAATAATTTGAATTCGTGAGGTACGTACACGTATCAAATACCGTTAAGGGTTCTCGTCAGCACTGGGAAGAAGAAATCGGGCTAACTTCGAATCACCAGCCTGATTAGCAGGACATTGTTTTTATCTGAGAATGAAAATTATACATCTATTCATCGTTCAATGATGTAAAACGAATAATCGAAATCAAGTAAATGTTATTGCATCACAGGTGAACACGCTTGTGTAATAAATATTGATTAATATGAGATTCCAATGCAAAAAATGACTAGCACACAGAGACCGATAAAACGTATCATTACATATTTATAACTTCCAAAGAACAAAGGAAAGTATTCGATACTCAAAAGCACAATTGAGGAAACATAATGAAATAAATAAAAAATACGTGTCTATTACGGGAGAATGGGCCGAATTATTAGTGACTACTGTGTCGATTTGAACATGAGGTGAATTGAATATGAGGGTAATTTGTTATTTCGAAAATTCCCGTCCCGAATTACTCGTTCGAACAGAACGGTCAAAATTAGGGTCAAACAACGACTGCGGTTAATGAATAGCGCTCAGATATGTAAATCGGGTCCCACCGGTTGGCCGCAATTAAATTCCAGCTAAACCGTCAAATATACGAATTATCAATGAACCGGAATAATCCCTCAATCTAGCGGTACATTTTCTGTCTCTTTATTTTTAAATGAGAGTCAAATTTATGTCTACGATATTTTTATATAAATACCGGCCGCGACGATTCAATTCCCTAAACGAAATTCCAGACAGTCGTATGGGCGAAACGGACTAAGGGACTAATTAAACCGTAATACATTAAGACAGGATTACCGTGCCATTCGATATACGCCGCTGTGTAAGTTGCATGTCGAGGCTAAAGTTCAAGGGCTTGAAAGTTCGATTTAAAAAGAGCTCTAATTTAAAAAAAAATAATATTAAACTCACACCCGTCCAGTTTAAAGGTTAGGCATGCCACCGTCACTTTGGTCAATGGCATGAACCTTGAAATTTCAGCTCTAGTTACTGGTTATTTTGCGTGCAGTCCGTAACCAATTTGAGCCGTTTGAGTGGTTCAGCTCTCCGTCTATTTATAGACATCACTTATTTAGTTTTTTCGCCGTCCAAACATTTCAGACCGCCGCGCTTTTATTGAATATAATTTTCCAATTTTAAATCCGACGAGTACACTTCATAGACTCAGAATATACCTTTAAAGCGTAGGGCGCTGGAAGTTACGACCGAACCTTTCGTAACTACTTATCGCGCGAACAGTTTACAGAGCTCATTTTCATGATAACATATTCAGTATGGTAATAAAACGTCCCTTAATACATCCTCTCTTTTCGAGCAAATGAATAATAATTTTTTATGAGAATTGCGCCGTCAGTATTTAGACGCATTGTTGCGACACTTTTATTTGTACGTTGGAGCTAATGAGATCATTCCGTTTAATCACTCTTTAATTACAATTGTCTAATACTCTTTTGAGGACGTGTGGTTCTGATGCACTGATTGAAATCGCAAGTAAATTTCACGTAGCTAATTTTCGACCAAACAATTTCCTGTTACCTATCCTGAAATGTTTACATCAATCTCAAATAAGTGGAGGGTTCTGTCCTGCGATGACGATCGGGGTTTGGTTATAAAAAAAAGTAGGAAAAAAGATCGTTTTACAGGTTCCTTCCCCGCATTCATGGGACCTATTGGGTCCCCCTTTAAAAGTGTCTTATGGGCGAGCCGTTACCCTGGCCCCAGATAGGGTTTATGCTTCAGAGTTGAGCTGAAGCAGGGGCTTATCTCCAGGGGACCGCGCCCCCTTTGAGCCTTTCACGCCTCCCCTCCGCGGGTCACCCTATCCTTTTCACGCCGAAGATGAAAGTCCTGCGTTTTCCCCCCTGAAGACTATCGGTCCTGCCGGCGAATGGGATTAGGACCAGGAATGCGCTGAAGTGGGAGAGAGTAACGGCTAGATAAGCGTCACAGAAAGCCTTTATAAAAATATAAAAAACTCGGTTTATTACAAAGCACACAGAGTTGTCTTTATCCTCTGGAAATGTCCAACTTTTATTTACAATTGGCTAAGTGCAGTTGACAAAGATTAGTCGTGAGCTATTTACTCTATAATATAAGGTGTTGAGGGATATCGGATGACTATGAAGCTGAGTGCTGAGGAGATATAGGCTGAAACGGTTTTACACTATCGGTTGCAAATCGAGTTAATTACATGTGATAATTGTATAATTATATCACCGTATCTCTCTTATTTTCCCGGCATTTTTGAGAACGGAACGTCAGCAAATCCTAGTTGGCACTAAGCGAAAACGGTTTCGGTGTTTCTCCAACGCCACTACCGGACGCAGAACACAGATTGCTTAGGAATATTCGCTGTTTATTATCCTTGCATACATGTGTCTGCACGCCGAAAGTGCTGACAGGATGCTTCGTTGGCAGGCGACATGTTTAACTATTGCACTACTGTATTAGTGTCTGAATGTTGTCTACCTCGCAGTGGGAACATCGCCTTAATTAAATCAAAGCGTGAGTCAGCTTCAAATGTGAAATTTCTCTATTTTGTCGCCGTTCAGGCAACGATAGAAGTTCACGAAAAACGCGGTCCTGTAATAATTTTTTATTATTAATCAATTCTCTATAATTATGTTTCGGCGTCTCGCCACTTGTGCCCACTTACAGTTATACTTTATCTTGTAGGCAATTCTTACGTAATGAACCAGCAAACTGAATTCTCTAGTCTTCTCTAGAATTTTTAAAAAGAGAAAGAACTGTCGCATAATTTAATAAATATTCTGCAATGCGAGAATGGGCGTTGAGCGAACAATGACTCGTGATATTTTTAAAGTACAAATAACCCGGGTCGTTGCACAACCGAAGAGGGAGATTATTTTCTATAAAGTTCTGAATCTGAAAGTAGTATTTCTGGCTACAAATTACAATGTAGCGTTTACAAAAGTTGCGGCATAATATTTTTAATCGGGGGCTACAATTTCGAGGGTTTAAGAAGGCTAAGAAAAAAAAGGCCATTCGTTATTCGGGTTCACCCTTAGAGGGCCGGCTCTTCCCATTCTACAACTATTCCGCTTTTTCTTTTTTATTTATATATATTTTTTAGCTTCTAAAAGCTGGGAAATTCATATAAATTCTACCCACTCTGTACCGCGGTGTAAATCATTTAGCCGGGCATAAATTTTTCTCTGTCCCCTCCCCCCCACCATTTCTTATTTTACATTGCACTTCTTTATTCTCCCATTCTTTCGCCAGCCAGTTTCACAGTAGAGGCTAATGAACTTCGGGCCGAAAGCGGACAAAAGAAATAGAGTTGAAATTTGAAACTGGGGAGGAAATTGGGTTGTTCTTTCAACCAGTTCGAGCCGGGGTACGAATTTTTCATTCAATTGCAAATTTCAACTTAGCAGACGAGAGGAGTATACTGATGAGTACGCTCATTGGAATAAGAAATGACGTGTGATCGATCACCCCTTCTCTGTTTTCGAGCTTTTGCCTGCATCTACAGATTCCTATATAAGTTCAAATCCTCTGTTCTGAAGATTGTATGAAATTTTCATTTTTAATAAACATTTATCTCACCAGACCCGTAACTATCTGTAACATCCAACCCTTTAGTCAATTATCCCGAACATACTCGTTATATACATTGAATATATTTACTCATTTCTATAGTCTATGGTTTATGATCCTAGGGACAATAAAAATTGTATCAGTTTGCGTTCATACTTGAACGCGTTCATACTGGTCCTAATTCGCACGTATGCGAAATGTATTATGTCATTAATAATAATTGTATAGTGTTATCCGCGGAATCGATGTTAACAGTTCTTTTTTCTTGTTTCAGGTAAGGCTTCAATTTGTGTCATAACCTAAGGTTTAAGTTTAAACGTACACCGATCCTGTCGTCCAGTAAGTACATATATATATAAGGAATCTATTTTATAGCAAGGAAATACACTATTTATCAGTCCAGTTGTGCCAAATACAAGAGGAATTGTTGTGTAAATAGATTTTACCGATCCTAAAACAAAATTACCGTCTTTCCGACTTATTTTATAATTGTATGAAAAATATCATTTTATGAATGATATTACGATTGATTACCCTTGTCCGTCAAACGAAATGAACGCGGTGAATTATTTTAATTCGTGAATTCACTCGTAAAGAACGAGCGCATTTATACGCGCCCCTGGTTTCTCTCGCTTTCGAATTAGCATGAGTCAACACATCAAGCCCTCAACTAAGCTCACTGGGCTTTAAGCCGTAAACCCGAGTTTGAATTTTCCTTGGATTAGAGTACTGTCTATAACTGAATTTCACGAATATATCTAATTATTGTATATACATTTAATTGAATTTACTATTCTATTGTTTGGTGGAGGAGTGCCAAAACTGAACGTTCTCTCGTAAAACGGTGCGCGTAGTTCTGTGTATCCAGTTATTTTTTCCCCCCCTCTTCAAATACGCCATTGTATCTCCCAATTTATTAGAAAAGTTGGATTTAACTCCACGAATTGGATGGCGTAAACTGGTCTCTGCCCAACCATTAACCCCCCCCCCGTCCCCCACCCACCATATTCCGACATTCGATTTCTGGCTCTCGATTCGGCTTCGAAAGGTCTGGGGCCCGGGGTAATTGCTTTCGGGGTTTATTAGTGCTCCGGCTAAGCCAGCGCGAACTTTTTTCTCCTCCGAAAATCCAAAACTGGAAAATAGCCGCCGCACTAAACTCGCCGACCGACCGGTACCGGTCTGAATCCAGAGTACGTCTGGACCAATATTCAATCGCGGTTTTAATTCAAAATTGGGTTTTGCGCATACGGTTGAATGGACCCGCCGTACTTCCGTACGCAAAGTGAAAACATAAATCCCCCATGCGGAAATTTTCAATTATTTTCCAAAAAATCGGGAAGATTAAAAAGGAAATTGATCACCCCGAAGTCAAGCCTTACCGCCGTATTAGGTCAAAAGCCTAATAAAATATTAGAATATTTATTACTTTATACAATGCATAATATATTTACGATATCGGCCCGTGCAGAGCGGACATGATATATTGTAGGGCGTGAATGGACAGAGGAACAAGTTTCGAATCTGCAGTTCCCATAATATCTCTTTTTTTTATACAGTTAAATAATGTCTGATAGTGTTGGATCCAACTTTAAAAAAAATCCTATCCAACAGATTATTTTATTCTTATCACTCTCTGTTGACCCGATAATATGATGGTTATTGGCATCTTATATATTCACCGAAAATATCTGAAATTCCTAAAATTTTCCTTTTTTTTGTTAGTATACTCTTTGCTTTCATAATTTCTCCATCCGAAATGTTTAATTAATTTGCGAATTTGAATTAATTACAACTGGATCTCGGAAAAAATTCCCCAGGCTCTTATAATTGAGTGTCAAACGTCGTACAGACCTCATCGCGATTTGATTTTAAAGTTTTTCCCCATGTTTATCGCCTATAAAATCCTGCTATTTTATGAATACTGTTCTTGCAGTGAACAAGTAGAGAGTAATACTCCGTACAATACGTGGGATTTCAATGTGAACAACGTGGCGTCGGACCGGAGAGCGACAGAATGTTTATAGGCGGGCTGTAAAGATTAGGGGAAAATTTACAGCCCTGCCAATAAAGCGTACATATTTTACGACTTCGGCGAATGCACAGGGCTCAGTAAACACATATTCACTGCGAAACTGTATAACTGAACCCGAATTAAATGTATATAACGTATTTATTTAACGACTTTGTCGCGGCAATAGTCAAATAATGGGTTCAACCCGAAGTTAGTACTGAGTTATCCTCTGCTTCCGTTGACCAAATGTAGCTGGTCATTGTATGTATACCCCTGCTACATATTCCTGTTAGGTAATTACGTCTGTTAGTATACTATCTCTGCACTGCAACTGATGCTGGTATTCCTGGTTCTACGTATCTCTTGAGATACGATCTCAAATATGGGACACTAAAAAAATATTCAATCACCCGTGGGATCTTTTACGACGGTAATAGCGTATCGAAAGTGCTGACACAGCGCGTTTTCCTACCGCGGCCCAGAGTTGCCATCTTATTCCCGATTAAATTCAAAGCCGTCTACTGTACGCTCGCCTTGAAGAGTTTATTTACATCCCTTTGTCGGCGGTCCTCTTGGGAAATTTCGCAAGGAATAGAACAGGGGGGGGGTGGTCTGGGAAAAGGAGAGGAAGAACCGGAGGCCGGCCGTCCCGCGAGGAATCGGCTTCTCGGGAAGCATGACCGACAGATTCGGGTTTTTGCTGAATTTCGGGTCCCGAAATAAGCGAACGGGATTGAGAACCGTTCGCAAATAGTTCGGATTTGAAAACCGAATTGAAATACGTGCCGTTGAATTTAAGCCATTGATTGAAAAATCGGATTCATGCTCTGCTCCGTTAATGAATCGAACCTTGTTGGCGGATAAAATTGTTTCACGCAGAGCTCAAATTGAACACTTTTGTTCTAAACATAAAAAAATATTTGCAGTATATAACGCAAGCATAATTTTGTTTTTCCATTTGTGGAGGCGCGCCAATTCCCAGAGATTACGACAAAGTACATTTAATTTAATACTGTTCAAACGTTAATTATAATTTGTTTTCGATACGAGACCGAGTCGTATACCCCAGCTCCGCTCGAGTTTCACCACTTGTACCGAATGTTTGAACTCGAGTTGGTACATGGGACCGACGTTCCCTGCGCACTCCAAACCCCCCACAACTGTCTAAACATTGGAACAGTTGTTCGGAGACTTCGCGTAACGAGATGTAAGAGCGTCACATCCCATTTGATAAACCGTCGAGCCTTCATACCCAACGTACTCCAATTCAATGACCCTCAAAGGCGGGAATTAGTGTCAGCCACTCGACGGCCGTCATGAGATTAAAGCGAAATTATCACTTCTGTTTTGCAGCTATCGACGAAAATAATTATTAAAATATCCGGAATTCGAAAAGATGGATTTGAAATTTTCATAGATATTCAGCCCCTACTGATTATTATAAAATTATTTACCCAGAACTATTAGCGAACATTATTATTTAAAAATATATATCACATATTATTTACTAATTTCCATTCCTGGAAGAGTTTCATTTCTTCTTAACTCCTCGGAAAGTAGGAGTTTCAACGATTGCCATGTTCTTCGTGCGGGTCGAGGTTTTACTGAATTTTGTGTATTATATTTTACTGAATTTTATTTAATATATATCGTGTTATTTACTTCTTTCTGCCTTGTTCAAGCCTCTTTTTTGAGCTTGTCTTTCCATCTGAGGCGGTCAGAAACAATTTTGCCACCTCTTTCAGTAATTGTCTTTTATGAAGAATGTGACGAACGTCTATAAATTTCTGATTCAACTATAATGAATGTATGACTGAATTTTGCAAACGATTGAAGTCATCAACCGTTTAAGAAAAGGGGGTTGAGTTTCACATACACACACATTTTCAACGTATTTCTTGTTTAACGCATTTCGATTTCAATGAATGCATGTTGCGAGGGACGTGTACGTTACAATGGTACCCTACCGGAGTGATGGTGCGGTCATGTCGCCGTCGTACCATTCAGCGCGATTTACATGGCTAATTCGGATATATATGGATTGGGCTAAACACGCGTCCGTTGTACGGGCATGCGTTCAGGAACGTAAGCTCGGCCCCCCCAATTAGGCCGGATCGATAACACTTAGGCGCTATCAACCGCTCCGACAACGGACATACGGCAAACAGCGCTAAACGTGAACGCCACTGGAGCCCCCCGCAATGTTGTCCTACCTGCGGCCAATACCTCAGTCACATGAAAGGGCCCTCCGTCTTATCGGAGGTCCGATATCAACACGACCCTTTTAGATCCCGACCGAAGATAATAAATATCATAAACGACTAACAGCTAACCAATTCCCGTATATAATGAGAGAAAGGCGTCAAATTTGATCCTTGGTCCTTCGTCTCCTATCCTCTGCATACGATACTATAATATATTCTATTTTTTTATAAATGTCGACAACAAATACTTCAGCAGCTTCCATATTGCGGATAATAAGTGTACCGTATGGATAAATACAAAATAAAAAATATAGACATCAGTTGGGGCGTGCCAACCTCTGGGCACGAATCCTCGGGTCAACTATCCCAATCGATTTTACCACACACCCCTTGAGCTGCACACGTCCTAAGCCCTCTCGTCTGGATCGAGTCCAGGAGAGGAATCTTCTCATGAATTTTCTTGAACAAAATATCTTCATTAACAAAGGCTCGATATGGGTTTTGAAGTCCGATTTTCAATTTAAAAATGATTACTGTAGTTGTGAGCAAGCCTTTCAACTTTCACCGAAGCATTTAGAATTCGTCAATCAAGGGCTGGTCTGAACCCGACCAGTTTTCGGCTGCAAAACTTTGTCTGCAATACGTTGAGGTACTTTCGAGGTCTCTGTCCTACTGAAAAATGGTCCCAGTTAGCAGGCAGTTGAACGAAAAATGTTCGTAACATAAACCTGAATTAAAATTTTAATCCTCAAATTTGCCATTATAAAGGAAAGAGGTTTCACGACAGTCTAGTGACGAGCGGCAACAGGTGTTGAACTGTCGAATCGTATAAACTTTAGGCTTGTCCGATTCAATATCGGTCGGTCCCATTTCTCCCCGCCCCCCCCATGGGTCAAATAACTCTTTGTATCGGCTATTCAGCGGCTCGACGACGGCCGTGAGGCCCATCGTTGGTTTTGCCGGAACCCATTTCCAACTTTAACCGCTGTCCACTCTAACCCGAAAATCGGGCCCATTGTTTCCAATCGGCGCAAAGTTCCCCCGTCGAATTAATCCAGCCGGAAACTTATTGCGGGATTCGAACCCCCATCGCTCTTGCCGTGGCGACGTAACTCAACCCCCGACTACGGTTTACGCTGGACACTTCAACCAATCCATCCCCGACAGGAAACTGTAGGCGTTCGGCGCGGGTTATTTGGGATTCTCCCGCTATCGATTCGAACGTTCTTCCGCCGTCTTCGAAACTTTCCTGGGGCCCGCCCACCTCGTCAGTCTAATTCAACTTAATCTAGCTAAGAGCCAACAAACTCGAAGAATAGTATGTTTCGTTGCGGTATTTTAAACATATGTAGTACCTAAACTACTACGTAAAATAGTCAAATTTAATCATCTGAACGGCAAATTCTAGTGAAGTATGATTTATAGTGCTAACTTCAATTGGCAACTTTTCCGGAGTAGTTTCCAAAATTAAAATATGGTTTGTCCAAAAAAAATTAGTGAATGAAATCCCTTGAATGAAAGCGTTCCAGCTCTTCAATCCATTACTAGAGTAGGATTATTGAAGGACAGGAGTACTTGGGAACGAAGATTCGCGTGGGTATCCGCAGAAATGGGGTTAAAGAACCAATTGCTAAGCAGTATTGAGAGGAAAAGAAAACAAGAGAGAGAAAACGAAATAAACTATCCTGTGCCCGTCCCCGTAACTTACTTCTTGAGCATGTCACCGCTCGAGCGGCTTTACATATCCTCACTCTGTCGGGAAGCAATCCGTATCTCCGAACTAAAATACACTTTATACTTGTAATTTTTCATTCCCAATACGTTTCTGACACCGAGGTGAAAATAAACCAGTAAATTAATCGAAACCCTGTTCCGTTGTGTTTGCGATCGTGAGACACAGGAAAGTGTGACCTTATGAAAATGTACGCGCCGGCTTGAATTTTAACAGGATTGAGTTTATGCACGTATTATTGACGTGCCCGATGGGCGGCAGAAAATCGCTACCGACGACAGCTTATTGCCGATAAATATTCATGAGCCCCGTTCGCGTTTCGAAACAATGCGAGGGCGTGCAATTATAATAATTAACTTTGAATTTGTAAACGTCAACGGGCGTTCGTAAATGTCTCCCCTTTCCGCCGGTCAATTTTGAAATATTATTTTGTCCATATTTAATACTGGGCAATTGCTGTTTAATTTTCAGAACACATCTGTTGAAAATGGCCGCCCAAAGTTTTGACAATTGCTTTCTGTCTGCAGTCAATAACTTATATCATTGTGTAGAGGTACAGTGTGCTATATTAGTGTCAATATGCTCTATACTGCATAACGATCGTTATGGGGAAATGGTGGAACCTACACTATTCTTCCCACTCTCTTCGTTTGCAATTCCAGCCAAATTCTGATGGTTTGGGAAAAGTAAATTTTAGGAATCGCGAGCCTACCCACCACCCCCGTGAAAGTTTTCTAACCGGATGTTGAAAGAGCCAGTTTGACGGTAAGTGGGCGGCCGTATCCATTTCGCTGAGCTCCTGGGCGGTTATAATAGGTGTCGGGCCCTGTTCATTATAGTTATCCCCTTCTTGGTTATTTTCGCGGGGATCAAGACTCTCGTCGTCGCTTTTGTCGGGGGATGAGAACGCCCCCGGAGTGTTCACTACCGAAGTAGGAGTTTTCTCGCCATTGCGCAGTAAGGGATGTTATTGCGCAACACTGAAAGGTCTCATCATAGTGTTTCCGTTTTGGTTCAACTGAATACCTGTTCCATAACAGGTCCTGTTGCGAACACTATTGCAACGAAACTCAAAATTATGGTATGAAAAAGACAGCATAATGGTCATCCGCCAGAGTTTATAGTATCACTCTTGCTGTCATCCCTCGCCTTGTTCTGGCTTATTTGATCATAAACCGTATTCTTTATCGGTCAGTAATATAACAAAATTCTCGACAACATTCCACTACTGTATTTTGAACCCGAATTGTGCGTACGGAATCGAGTCCGCAAAATTCAATCCTTGCAATCCATTCAATCCTAGCACTTCGTAGAATCGTTAACGCCCCACCTTATGTTTCCAACCGCACAATCCATTCCGCTTTGATTGTCCCATAATTTACCTATATATATCTTTCAATTCCAAACTGTCCCATCTATCCTGTACTTCGATTCAACAGCTCTCTCATGTCGCCTTCGTGAAAATCGCATCCCATCGATGGATTCTCCATCAAAACTAGTCACCAAATATAATTAAAAAAATGTAGTCGGTACATAATGTAAAACTGGAACATATAACGAATTACATTTAACGTAGCCGCGGGGACATTGTAAATTTAAATTGAGAGATTCACCGCTCCGAATTGTACTGCGCCAACATCAACTTGTATTGTAAAAAAAACGTTTTACTTTCTGTTAACTTTGTTTTTTCAGTGTCAGTCTACCGCTCTATCGGATGTTGCGGGACGCAATTGGGATAATGTTATAGTCGTGTCCCAGAAAGCTTAATTTGATACTCGCGTGTCGCAAGTCTGTCGCGGTATCTGACGTTAAAAATGCCGACGAACCTGTTCAGGGCCAACATAAAGGAAATAACGCATGATCGTGTTGTTGTTTTTTAAGTCAATTCAACGACGAGAAGTATCCGTCAGATGAACAAATTGATCGTACCTTTAATTTAAAGCATGACTAAGTATGTTCCACGCAAAATGTTAATATTATCACTCTTGCGAACTTAAAGCTGCCGGCCTGCTTGTTCCTTTTAACTTAAGTCCAATCCCTTACTTGGAAAAGCGTTCAATTTTAAAGCCAGGTTTCCGACATTCTGACTAAAACTTTCCTCAGAGGAGTGTTAATTTACCCAACCGCATTTATTTAGCCGAGCGAAACGGTATAAGTTTATTTCCATGTAATATACTGGATATTAAGGTAGGTTGTTAATACATTTTTATATTTCTCTGTAAAATTGATGATTATTTTTCTGAATTTAATATTCTAAGGCCCTGAAATGTTTGTATTAAGCCAACTTGAAATGAAAGATTTGTCTCCCAGTCCCCCCGCCTTTTTTACTATTCAGATTGAGAAAGGGCTACAGAAGTCCGAAATCCGTAAATCTCGCTCTGTCTTAATGCCTTCTATTAAGCCGGATTCTCCACTTTACACTGAAGGCTTACTCCACTTTTCAGGGCTTTTCCATCCCCAACCTCTTTTCTAGTGTCATAATGGCTTTCTAGGTTCTGATAAAAGTAGCATCTTTCAGGCGTGTCTCAGTCCGATTTACCGTCGGAAAAATATTTTTTACTTAAGTCTGTCTGGCTGAAATTATTTCTGAAAAACGTTCCCGTCATGATGTCGATTACCAATTAAACTTTTACACTTCTATAGTGTTGAACAACAGATAGGTCTAGGACACTGCATAATACTAAAGAGAAATCTATGGAAATATGAATACATTTGCGAGAAGATCAGATGTTAAGATGCGTTGAATGGCGAACCAATTTCAATTACTAACTTGAATTGATTAACAGTTATTGAACTTCGGTGCAGTTCAGAAACGTTTCTAAAAAACTACTGGCAGTTAAAGTTCAGTTCTTTTTTAAGTTTTTCTTCTTGTTCGAAAGTTTTGTACAGCAATCTGCGGCAGAAGTTGGTGTCAATACGCTGTTTGAGTCCCAGGCACTTTACACGAGACATTACACGAACTATTGATAGTCTTGAAAACGCATTAAATACTGCGTTAATAATTCGTCGGGCATTTTCTTTTTTTAATAATTTTTTCTGGTTGCAATGGCTACAATGCTCTGATGGATACAAAACGATGCTGCATTAATCTAAATGTCCATAGTTCTGGTTCACCATCACTCTTCCATCGAAAAGATACAAAATGCTATAGGTACAAGAGACACATAATGGCCATTAAATATTACTCTGTAAAATGAAACTATGTATAGCAAATCAGGCCCACGGAACGTAATACATAAAACTCCATTTGATGCCCATGTAGGCATGTACTGTTGAATCAACTCTGTGTTTTTACAGCGGTGTTTGAGTTTACTTCCCTTTTTTGTTGTTGTTCCGGCTTCCGCGTGTTTGTTTTCTTTTTTGGCCCTCGGTCGGCATTCGGTCAAGAGGCTTATACCCCTCGCTTTTGTTAACCGGCGAGATAGTTCTCGCTTCTGTCCCGCATCCGTGTGTAGAGAGATTATTTTGGCGAAGGTAAATATAAACTCGCATTCTGAATAACTGCAATATACAGTAAACGGGTTGAATATCTATCGATTTTACCACGCGACAATACTCAACCTAAATTCTACAGATGACTAATCACAACGGGGTGTACCTAGGCGTACCGGCCTGCATTCATCAAAAATTTGGCCATACCAGTTAACGCAAGATTTGAATTTGCCACCGTTCTTGCAGTAAAGTTGGCAACCCTATTGAAAAAAAAACCATTTGACAGCTGATAGTTTAGGGTCAGTACAAATGGAGAGTTACACGATAGAACAACGTGTTTTCATTGTTGAACAATATTTACAAAGTTTACAATGTCAAGCAGTGAATGTTATACTGGTGCTCGATATCGTGACACGATAACACAGTTCTTTCTGCCTAAACTGGATGATATTGATGTGGATGACGTGTGGTTTCAACAAGACGGTGCCACATGCCCCGTACAGCCCGTGAAACAATTCAATTACTGCACGAGACATTTCCTGGCCGTGTACTCTCCTCCCCTAAATCGTGTGATTTGACACCATTGGATTTCTTTTTATGGGGTTATTCGAAGTCAAAGGTCTATGCCATCAAGCCCGCAACTAGGCGTGCATTGAAGGAGGAAATTCAACGCTGCATCAACGAAATTCAGCCACATTTATGATAAATGGTCGTGGAAAAATTGCGACAAAAGAGTGCGTATGTTCCGGCAAAGCCGTGGAGGCCATTTGCCCGATGTGTTATTCCATACATAACCCTATCCTGTGTACTTTACGATTCAATACAAAAATAACAATTTAAAGAAAAAGAGCTGTTTTTTATTTAATTCAAATCGCGTTAATTTTGGAACACCCTATATTTCACGTAAGGCACCCTTGAAATTGATCTTGTTCTATTGTTGTTCGACACTGTTTGAATCAACAGCAGCGGCATACATGAGTCAATGCTTTGTACGCGGTGTCATCGATCGATGCCCATAGATTAATAATGTTGCCGATTATGCGTTCATCGATACTCCGGCCCTCGACCCCGGTCGTTCAGACCTTTGAACTCCGGACCGACAATCGTCCGGATACCCCGGAACATCAAAAGACCCGGTTGAAAATTGTGCCCTCCGCCGGTAAGGGCTCGTTTTGTACAGGCGACGCCCAATTGGCCTCCCCTTTGACCCTTTATAGCCCTTGTTATTGTCGGATGGGACCTTTTCAGTTGGGGCCGTGCCGTGTGAAATTGATAGTTTCCATGTAAACATCCCTAAATTTCCCTGCATTGAATTAAAACAACCCTGACGTTGTGTATACGCTATTTCCCTTATAGGTTGTACTTGCGTAAATACTTATTTACACGCGGAAATTGATATTTCCTGGCATATGATGAAAGTGTGTTGTGAATAAAAAAATCATGACGTACATATAATTAAATAACTGTTCGGTTCTGTGCGTGGATTTGTAATCTTCCGTCTCCACCTTTCCATTATCACTACTCCCCAGCATCATGTCAGGATAGCTACTGGCCATGAATCCATCCTGCTTGCATAAACTTAATTGACTTTTCCACTTTTCATTACTGGCGAAACCGAACTAGCTCTAGACGTGAAATGAAACCGCCGGCACGATTGATTGCAGCATCCCACGGCTGACAGTAATTCGGCCACCGGTCAGTTCTGGTATTAAAACAATATTTCGGGGGAAACTGAAACGTTTCATTTTCGTACGTCGAGCGATGCGAGAGCACCGAAACAAGAAAGAAAATAAAACACCTGTATCAACCAATTTCCATATTCGTATGCGACAGACGTGTCGACACATCATTTAGGCCGTGTCCCTCCCGTTTTCGGCCTAACCGTATATACTGCGGGAGGAATTTACGCTTTATTCGGATCCGTAAATTGACAGTATTGATGTATACTGTGTATGCGCGCGTGAATACGGTGCCGGTTGGGCCAATCAGCCGAATCAACCCGTAGTCTTCGATTCCCATTCAAGTATATATATCAGGATGCGGGGGGAACCTGCCTGAATACGCGCGGTGAATGCGGCGGCCCGATCGAATGGTAATTTTCTTTTATGGGAATCTTTCAATTATCCCCTTCTGGAATAGAAGCCCTATTCCGCTGAATCTGAGCGCGTAACGCGGTCTTATTGGGAAAATCTAAAGAACAGGAACGACTGTTAGAGTCTACTATTCAGGCTAAATACTGGGATGCAGATACAGTGGCGCTTTTGTTCAACATTTAGCGGGAAGATTGGGATATCGTTAAATCTTAGGACTTTTCTGTCTATTTTGGGCTTATGGTAGGTTTGTCGCCATAGTCAGTAGTACCGCTTCAGTAACGGCGAGATATCCTATCCATATCTTTTACCTAGGAACATTTTATCGTAGAAATGTCTTCTTTTATCTAATATTTTAGTATTACCGATAATACCAGTGTAGAAGATATGGGTAGGTCTGCTAACCGCTCGACGGGCTTCTGTAGTACTGCAAGCAATTTTACTTTACATTTTTCCGTTAGTTATGGCTGTAAAAGTGAAATAGCAGTACTGACCGTAGAGCTAACTACCCCACTGTGTTATCGACTGAAGTTTACTGACGATTGGGAGAAACTAAAATTACTTCCAACATTAAACATTTTGTTACATTATAGCGGTATATGCCTACCCATATAATTACTGATAATTGTGCATTTTTTATAGACTGAATCAATTTTAACTTGTTTTTTGTTTTGTTTCAGGTAAGTCTTTACTGTGTGTCATAACTAAGGAGAAAAATGCCGCTAGACTCTTGCCATTGGAACAAGCAATGGAATTTCAGTCTAAACTTAAGGATCTGACAGTATTTTGTAAGTACCTATAATAATAAAACTTGTCAAATAACGGCTTAAAATTTTTGTGCACATACTGCGCCTGACAATCTATTTTAAGTGTTTCGAACAAGTGTGAAATGAAAACACAAAAGTGTCTTCAGTCCATAGGCACTAACATAGGTCGTTTAAAAGTAAGGGAAATGCTTGGTCTATTGACGTCCAATGCTAGATTCTTCCTCATTGAAAGGAGAATATAAATTAATAAATTCGGATAATGATCGATATGCCGGATATTTACATATTTACCTTCAATGTATAATACTAATCAAAACCCTCAAAATAGATTTGAGCCAAAAAAAAATTGAATGTATAAAAACCGGTTTCAATGTACTACTACGCGTAATGCGACATTCCGGTGGGAATTAAATTGCGATCGTATCTTGATTTTACGATAGGCGATATCAATTTGAAATTAATATATATTAATAATACGAGCGCGTGCGAGAGATTTAACAATAAACGGAGGGTAGAAATTATTATATGAAATTCGTATGCGGCATTGCGTACCGCCATAAAAATTCGCCGCTCGCCAGTACCGTAGTACAACAACCGTACGTGTGGATAGGTTTATCCGAACGATAAAGATTTAATGGCCCGCAAGTTGGGTGGAGGGGGGTATATTCCGTGCTTGACGAGGGCTTACCGGGATGAGTTTTATTGCGGGATTAGGGCGCTAGTCCATAATACCGAAAGGAAATAATAATTGCGGTCTTTATACTCGCGAGCTTAAAATTCTTTTATATTCCTATTCCTTCTGTCATTCCATTTTCCGCCAATATCATATAAAATTAAATTTTTTTTTTATATGCCGAAAATGAAACCACTCTCTTAATGCTCTTACTATTCATCTCCACGGTAGAAACTAGGTTCTGAAAATTGTAAATTTGCAATTAGAAAAACTTTTGCTACAGGTGGTAACTCCTTCTTAACCGTATAATTCACCGATCATATCGGTCTATTCAGTATATAATAGCTGTAGCATGCTGTTCGAACTACATACGTTGTTCTCCGTCTGGTATAATAGAGTAAATGTTCAGAACATTATCGCAACTTTCATTGTGCATTTAAAGCATTTGTGTTTATTTCACCGCTCTCCCACCAGTCGTCGGCCTAAAAAAATGGTATTTTTCGTTCATATGAAAACGAATATGATTAAAGCGATAATAATTGAGATTGAGCCCAGTGCGAATTGATACAATCTGTTATATTTTATGGCTTTTATAAATTCAGATTATCTGTTATGGCCCAACAGTTCGCAAATTGAACAGTATTCCACTTTTGAATTTGTTTTTCAGACTCGATCAGTTAACAAATTATCGGATTTGTTTTAAAACCTCGCGATTTGATTTCCCTCCGCCCGTCATCAACGAGTATTTTCCAAACAGCAGATAACGAATATTCTGGTTCGTGCGGGACCCCCGGACCCAATTTATGAACCAATTATTGAGTTGACTGAGAAATGTCGTGCCAACCAATATTTAATGGATCCATTTCATTTTTTTTTCGGACAAGTCATGTAACGCGTTTCCAATGTACGTGCCCGACGGTCCGGTGGTATCCGGGCTCTGGAAGCGTGTTCGTGTTTCGTGAGGAAAAATAAACCTTCTCTCCGTGGTAAGAATTACTTTGTCGCGGGTTCCCATTTAAATATGGAATGTGCGTGTGCATCCTTGAATGGACTGTTTTTACTTCCATTTTTATTCTTTATTATATCACTTTCATTCCGAATTTTCATAAATTGTTATGTTTTCTTAAAACCTTCCTTGTCCGACATTGTACTCTTGTCGTTATACTTCTTTTGTTGAATCAGTTTCGATGGATAAAAAAAATCTTGGTTATTTTTCGAACAGACCTCGTATACTCTCTCTTATTTGACGATAATATTTTCACTGAACTCAATATATTTAAAAATTATCCCCCGGTTTATTGACGATACATCCTTCACGGCTTGATGCTGGTTTCGCTTGGAGCTACAGATAACGCCAGTTTTTAGAACTATTTATTATCAGCGTGCGGATGCAGTACGTCATTTGTGTTGGACGCGTGCAGACTTCCGAAACGTTATTGCAGGGCCCGCAGCGAGTCTACCAATAAAACTACCTGGTAACTCGCGTTTAGCCTTAATATTTCTTGTAACATCTGGCCTGTTTTCGGTTTATATTCTCGGGCGGACGCAGTCTCGGTTTGTAGAATGCGATTTTTCTTTAGAACGACCGTCCGGTTTAAGAAATTATCGTTTCCCAGAGACAAACTTTCTTGTTTGAAGTTAAGGCGAAGTGAAATATATCAAGATAACTGCGTCATCATAATAATGTTATTTTGATTATTTTCGGATTATTATACCGGATCTATACATATATACCGGATATTATACAGTTATGATCATAGTCGTATTGCAGGACTGGGTTGTATTTTTTTTTCATTCCCGGATAATTAATTTAATTTTATACTTGAAACTGAGCGATATACTGAGGTATGTTGACGGCCCTTAA
Organism: Lethocerus indicus; assembly: GCA_019843655.1. Classification (NCBI taxonomy): domain Eukaryota; kingdom Metazoa; phylum Arthropoda; class Insecta; order Hemiptera; family Belostomatidae; genus Lethocerus; species Lethocerus indicus. Next base: position 2,920,367 of record JACDQD010000009.1, on the reverse strand, counting down.
TATCATAAGGGTCTGTTCTAGGTCAATCTTCTAGGGCACGCACTAAAGATTCAGTGTTGCTTAAACTCGACGTCGGCGAAGGGCGGTTGTCGCTCGGTTGGCTCGAAGCTGAAAGGGTGGGATTAATTCGATGCGGCCCCGAGGGCCGTGTTGAGGGCCCGTCAAGCCCACGTCGTTCACGGCCCTGTTAAACTCGGACGGCCCTAACCCGGTACGCTCGACCCTAAACGGGCTCATTTAAATATCCGGAGCCGCCCCAAATGGAGGCCGGGATGTAATAGCCAAGTGCCGTGTAGTGTAAGGCTTTCATTAAATTTTCATAAAAGAGAAGACTACGGGGATGCGGCACATAACGAAAAAGATTTCTAACCGAAGCGTGATATGAATAAAACAGGGACCAGTTGGCCGTAAAATAACGCGCAGGACCCTTGTAGATGTCACTAATTTATCAGCTGCTTTATCTGGAGCAGTTTACAGCGCTCAGACAATTCCCAGTAAGAGTTTTCTCCCAGAACAAGCGGATTAACCGTGAGGTTTCCCTCAAAGTCAGTAGACAACGCGAACGTTATGCGGCCGCATATGAATATCGTGCATTACTTCGAACCGAAGCAAAAGTGTTCCTAACGGAGAAGAGAGTAAGAACAAAAAATTCTCTAAAAATCCTATTAATTATTTCTTCAAACGGCAACTTGCTGACAAATTCATAATGTTAGTCTTGTAAATTTACAATTTACAAAGCAATAACAAAATGCCCCCTCGGGGATAATAGATGGGCAATAGAGATGGCCGAGATAGTGATTACTCAAAAGTACATAAAAATGGACAACTAATTTCAGGAAACGACATCAAGTTAAATAATAGAACCCGTCGAAGGCCTGGAAATAACATGAATGAACCATCAGGACCGCAAAATATAATACAGTTTACAGTGGGCATAAAATGTTTTATATTCGCATTTTCTCGGCCACTTCATTTTCAGCCGGCATTCCACAAGATTACATTACCTTTCCATTCATTTTATACAACCTTTACGAGGGCAATAAGAAAATTAAACTTCTTTATGCGCTTAAAAATACCAATGTCGGACTTACGACGGGAGATGGTAAATAAATAAAAACAAAAAATTTTAATTTACAATGAGGAATAGTCTCCTAAGGTACTGATCGACTCAAGGAACTTCTACACTAAAGATTAAATTTGACTTTTTAAATATGTCTTATTTGTCACTACTCTTTCTCGAACTGCTACTTACTAGGCGCATTAAGTCCTCATCTAAACTTAGGCCTAATCCACCCCTTAACTTAGTCTCCTGACACTGAGTGTATGGGTTCATTACTCCGCAGCTCCAGTGATGTTCACATTATAAAGTAGATTCCTCGACAGCTTTCACACAGGAAATTGTAATACCTATAATTATTTATGTTAAAATAAAAATTGTAATAAAGCGGTACGCAATGGTGAAAATTTGAAAAAAGCAAACGGGCGGAGTTGAATTAAAATCAACTTCCGGGCACTCTAAACGGGGGCTAAGCTCGTTAGCGAAATTTATTAACATCCGGCTATTATAAACCGGTTGAGAATTCATTCTTTAAACGCCGTTTTAGACCGAGGGTGGGCGCTTTCGGTGGGGTGGGAGTGGTATTTTCTTCATAAATAAATATGCAAATTGAGGGCTGCAATTTTCAATTGCTAGATGGGCGGGGTGGCGAGCGGCATCGTATGCTAAACTGGACGGTTTTTCACTGTGGAATATTCGCGGATTAAACTCCGTCGACCAATTTGTATCCCGGTTTTCCTTTGCAGGCCTCGGATATCCCGTTAGTATAAAGCATAAAAGAGGAGGAAGGAAAATTTGCATATCGGACCTCCGGCTAAGTCGAAAGATTATTAATGTGTATTTTTAACAATCTCGATTAGGGTAGTATACAGGAAATGTACTGGCGTTGGCTGCCACTCAATTTTGTCTATGACGAATGTCCATAAACACTTTCATTTTATACCGTTTATCGTGCGGGAATTTTCAGAATGAACGCGACGTTTGTTTTGCCAACGACCAAGGACGTTCTACCTTAAAAACATTTATTTATTTCTATTCCCATCTAGACGAAATTACCGGATATTTGCAGCGACGAAATGCCGGCAGCATGCAGTATTTTAGTCATATAATTTTTTAGTTTCTCCCCCTGAATCTTCGTGATATGTACTTTTCCTCGCTTCCAAACAAAGATCGATATCGAAATGGAATTTCATAATTACGAAAGGATAATGGACAATATTACAATACCATAGTTCGTTCTGAAAACTTTGTTGAGAGATGGCAGTGGGCCGATGACTATTAAGTATGGGGAAAAACTAAAGCTTTGAAACCAGTTAAGTAACGGACTCACGCCATTAACGATTTACTCTTGTGTTTCTGTTCATAAACCACCCCCTTTTTTTCAATTAGTTTTTATCATCTGTCTTCATTTTTGTTCGACTTCCAATAATTTACCAGCTAGGTAAATAATTAATAGCTAAGTATCGACATTTTTTTAAAAATGTATTTTAAACCTCAACCACTTTCGTCATTCGCTCAGTTGTATTTGCGCGCCAGCAGTTGAAGCACCAATTTAGGTCCGGAAAATAAAAAAAGTTGAGCTAATTTTCAAAATATTATCTCGGCATAAATGTTGGCCAAACATACGGTCCGTTTGAACTGCTCCACAGGCGACATCTAACGCGGAGGATCGATTCGGAGAGGATTATACCGAGCAATACCAACATTCGCGTCCAACTTCAACGTAAACTCAGACATATTCTGGGTTGTTTGCTTCGGTCAGTGTAAACACACCCGAATTGACATTTCGGGACGAAGCCCGATCCGGGCGTTTAGGGCCATTGGCATTGACGCATTTGATGTTTCAGTAAACAACCGGTAAATTGATCATGATAGAATTTTATTTGTGCATTTCAGTTAAACTACAGGATCACTTATTTTGGATGTACCGCACAGATAGTAGGATCTGTATACGTTCGCAACCAACTATTTTTTAATCTATTGATATACTAACCCGTATTAATTAAAACACAATCTGTCTGCACAGAAATTGAAAACTGGGAACCTAAAATTTAAATACTAAGTTATTTTTTAGTCTTCGCATCTCGGATGCAGAGACATGGTTCAGAACTTGACGTAATTTGGCATACCGATTCTTCTGCTACTGTTTACAATGAAGTATTATGTAACATACCCTTGGCAATACGCCCCCCTATACATTGTATGTATAGCGATTGTTCTACGACGAATCCCCCGCATCCCCGTTCTGCGGGCGACATCGCATATCTCTCTGAACCGGGACCGGGTCCATGCTGAAATTCGGACAATTCCAGTCATGCTGTACATAAATCTGACCGGTCACGATTCATACTGACATTGGTCAGTTCATTTGAAATCCCCGCGATGCAGACCGGCCTGTTCGAATGGAACGCGCAACTTATTATAAACAATGTCCAGCAATCTTGCGTAAAATAACTAGTTCATATTCTCATGGATTGGTTTAAAGTTATTGAAATGGTTCATTTTTGTACCATATACCTATAATATACGAATTTTGAGATTATCTTGTACCGCGAATGCGCATTGCCTCCTTATTTTAAGGAGCTGCTTTGGAATTCGTTAGCACAAAGTTGCTCTGAAATAGCAAAATTGTTCTTTTCCACACGGCCAATTTATTATACAGTGGTATCGTTTTTCCCTCGTCTTCAATAACATCCCGCCAGTGACATATTTTTCGGTTCCCGGTGAGAATTCGGAACACAAACATTCGTGAAGATTCCCCCATTCCTTCCACTAAACTAAGCATCTTTTTTTATGATTAAATTTTAATGCTGCATTTCTGTAGAATACCCTAATTGGTACCTTTTTTGGGCTTAATGAACGGATCGATAAAAACGTAGATCTAACGAAAAGCCTGGTCTTTTTTTAATTGAATGAAATAATTCCTCCCGCAGGTTTTAATTCGCCGCCTTCCCCCCATTTCTTTTTAAAGTTTTGAATGTAGAAAGGACTTAAGGAGAGAAAGACTGCTAAGGGCGTTCCGCGGGGCTAATTCATAATACGAATGGGAGAGAGTTCAAAGTAAAGCGATATCGCCAGATCGACTTCAAAGATTTCCACCGCAGTTTTGATCATTAGACTCTCTTTTCGTAGGATGGGGCATTTTTTCATATCCACGATCCACGACGTCATATCAGAGTTAAACTACGTACAACTGAATATTTGCTCTAGATTACTCGAATGTAGATAAAAACGTGTCCGATCACGCCCAATGGCTTACGTCACAGACGATAGCTGAACTGATTTGGAAACATATTTGTAAGGTACAACCCTTCGAGTTCATATCTCTCATGAATGTCACCCGAGTCCTGTGTTTATATTTGCTAATTATCTTAGAATACACTGTGATTTAGCACCGTCCGAGGGGGTCTATTGTTGGAAGGGAACGGCAGGTATCCCATTCAGGGGCGCTGCAGAATTAGGCATTTCATGCGCCAATATCGCCTAGAATTCCAACCCATCTTGTATTCAGACAGAGTAACAATGCAGAGACGTGAATTCCGGTGACAAAGATCACCCTACACAATTGCAAGTGATGAGGAATAATTGCAGCAAGGAAAATAAAAAAACCAACTGGCATGGTTTAGTTACAAATATAAAGTAAAAAATATCCCTTGTAAATTTAAACGAAATATTGTATCATTATGATTCAGAATTTATAACCGAATATAGTAGCAGTTCTGACAGAATAATTAATCTCATTCGAAATTATCTTCCCTGTTAAACAATCAATATACCAATATACCATCAATGTACCAAAGATATTCTGAAGATAATTTAGTTGCGTAGGAAATATTTTTTTTTAACTCTCAACGGTTTGTACTTTTTATACCAATTAATTTCAGGCAGAAAATTTGTTTTTGTCGAAAAGTCATTTCGTTTAAAATTTTATATCGAGCACCTTCGTATGCTACCTTTTCTAAATACAACAGACGTAGTAGTACCTTCGTCTACTGTAACTCTATCATTTTTTTTGGTGTCCCTTATCACAGTGTTTTAATAAATCCGTTTAACATTTCTATGAAATCGAGCGGCATAAAAAATGACAGTTATTTTTAACACTACTAGTAAACTATCAGTCGATGTGGCGTTATGCCCGGCGCGATGGCACTAAAATCGAGTGGCCTAGTTTGATTACAGTTTTGCATATTTGAACCCCCCTCGCATACACGATGCTTAAATTATAATTCGCAGCTATAGGCCGAACTAGCAAGTTTCAGACTCAGCTGAACACGGTACCGGTTAACTGCTTTTCGGGCCCAATTTTGTCCTAGGCCTGAATTGCGCGATAACTGAAATGTCGGTAATTTAGTTCGACTCCTCTTTCGATCTTCCAAATAGGCGTTGAAGGCGATACCTTTTTAAATACTTTATTTAACGTATCGGTTCGTGAGTTACAGAAGGTATCATAATCGTTCTTTAAACGCGAGGCGTATTGGTAAAGAGTTTACGCAATCGAGAAATTGTAATTGACTCTAATTGAAATTTCTAAATTATTCGGTATTAGAAACTGTTAGAAAAAAACTGTTGAAATTTTAAAAAATTATCCATGTTTGACAGATAGTCCTTTTAATTTGGTTAAATTGTGTACCCCTCCAATGACGATGGCGAAAACAGGAAGCCATTTCTGGCCAAGGATGATTGCCGGCAATTTAAAATGCATAGCACTTCAACAGAATTTGTTCAAACTGAAATTTATGGGTCGAACTTTCAATTTGGGTTTGAAACGATCAAAAGTGAGGAAACCGGCCAAAAATAACCAAATTGCTGCTTCATGGTTGGTCGTATTGGGCTTTAAAGTTATACTCGGGGTCCGATAGTGTAGCTGTGCTTTCGAACTATCCGAAACGAAATTGGCAATTACCCTTTCTTTAAAAAAAAACGAATTGACCCGTCTGGAAAACAAAAATCAATTTGGCAATGGCGTGTTGACCGCTCGGCAGAGGTCGGAATTAATTTTTTGCGTGCCTGTCTCGGATTACCGAGTTCCAACCTGAATCCAATTATAGTTTTTGAACTTTAAAAATAACGTTTTCGGCCCGCGGAACTGCGAAGCTATGTGCATTGACCCGCAGTTGAATGACTGCGGGAGAGATAAGTTCATTATTCATTATTCGGTACGCTCCATGGTTTGGTCTTTGTAGTCACTCGCTCACTTGTGTCATCCTCATGTTAAGACGTATTAAGGAACGAATACGGGACAAAAATGTGTTGTCTTCTTATGGAAGATTACAAATAAGAGCCGACAAGTTGAAAACCAAATTGCGGCTACGTGAAATGCCAAGCCGACGAGGCACGAGAGCGTCGCGGGCTTGCATAGCGAAGCGCCTTCACCAAAATAAAACGGACCGGCGAGTATAACGTCCCTAAGTCGGAAATATCTCCTGCCACCCTCTCAATATTCCTCCTAATATATGCCAAGTTGATCTAACTCTTCAGTCCCCTTACGACGGAACCCAGTAAGAATTCCAAAACTTACGGCTCACCCAGGGGAGCCCACGCGGCGGGGAATAGTATCAACGTCTCTACTGGAAATAGCTCACGTGCTTTTCCGCGAAAACCGGATAGGACCTCTGACAGATAGGAGTTCAACACCTGCTGCCGGATTTTACCGGAAGTTAAATGGAAACAATTCGAATTCCGGTCGCGGAAACCTTCGTTGGGGCCACAAACACCGTGATCCCATTGTAATGGGAAGGTGAACCTGCAGGTGTACCTGCGCTGGTGAAGTTTAAATTAAAACGTCAATTTTAGAGTTTTCTTTTTAGGAAGGTATAAAATAAAGTAAAATATTCAGCGTTGAATTCGAGAGTGGCGACTTATAATTATTAAATCGCGTCGACAATTCGGAATAAATTATGAACACCGTATTTCTTTTGTCTCGTGTTTTCCCTTATCATTCGGAACACTTTATCTCTCCGAGTTTCTCCTTGTGCGCGAACGGTCCGCGAACAGAGGTTTTAAACATCTGAAACTCTTTGATAAATTTGTCTTATGCTAATTTTAGTCGTGTCCAGGAGGCGTAAGCGCCCCTCTCAAGGGGTAAGTAACCTCCCCTCCGCCCGGCTCCGTTCAACTGCGATAAACACGCCAGCCCCCCCGAGAATTCAGGCTATCGAGATCGAGATCTCCCGACGCTTATTCACGCACTCTCTTCTGCTTATTTCAAAGCGAGAGTACCGTAAAAATTATTCATATTTTCAATCGATACTACTCTTCGTCCCGAAGATTAGAAACTCTAGATTACAGAAGGCTCTGTTCGAAGATTACAGAAGGCTGAACCAAATTCGAATCTCTGGAATAAATTCTCAACTTTCAAATTCAAATATGCATTGGTTATTGTTTTTTTTTTTAATTTTGTACAATCAACATTATATTTTATTTTTCATATGCATATCGTGATAAAAGAAACCACCCAAAGATGGCACTTTTGGCACAAGAACAATTATGGTCTAAGGGCTAAGAAGATCTCTAGGCCAGCGACGCGGGGGGGTATACTGGAAGGGTAAGAGGGAAAGGGACTGAACGAGTGGATTAGGATGAGGGGGAAGGCGGGAGTGGAACTTCAGGAACCGGGATTTTGCGACTTCATCGACTGTCGGTATGTTGAGGTCATGGTGGATTTTGTGGTTAGAAACATACCCGGGGGGAGCATTAAGGATGGCACGAAGGACTTTTGACTGGAATCTCTGGATGCGAGCGATGTCGGATGTCTCGGTGGAACCCCATAGCTCTATAACGTATGTCCATGTCGGTTTAAGTATCGCTTTGTATATTGTCAGTTTGTTAACGAAAAAGTCCAAATTTTCGGTTGAAGTCGATTCTTTTGAGTCGGGTATGGGGATTCCACGTGAGTTGGTTATTCGTGAAGCTCATATATAACCGGGAGTATGAGCGAGAGTACTTTAACGATTTTATTAGAACACTATTTAGTCCTGTCGTAGACGAGTGTGTGGTCCAATATACTGCCGAAAAATTAAGTCACGCTTTTGACATTTGTACAGCTGCTGAAAATATCTCTGGTGCCGCGTGCGTGATCGTGAATTATTGAAAAACAGGAATATCAGTCGAAATTTGCATGTGAGGGAAAATTCGACGTGCTGTCGCTTTAACAACGAAGTTTTTTTCGACGTTTTTTTCGGACCCGATTTGGAATTCCATTTTCATTTGTTTCACCTTCATCAACTCATTTTCCAGTAATAAATATTAATTTATTAAACACTTGTTATTATGATTATTGTTTAATTCAGAGCTACGCCGCACACGGCGGCCTTATGTCTGCATATTGTGGGAAAAAAATTAGAAGAAGAGGAAGCTTAAAGAGGCACTAGAGATGTTTTATTAAGAAGTATCGATCAAATGAAAGAACCGGATGAAAGTGCTCGACAATATGGACGACTGATTTTTCCACCCCAGATAACCGTTCCGATACTAAGATTTTCTTCCACTCTGGAAGTCGTTTAGAGCTCCAAACTGCCCCGTGCAAATTCAAGTGCATTACCGAGGAGGCCGCATTTACCAAGCTATTAACTCAGTAAATGTAAGTTGTCCGTTATCTACCGAACTCTATTCTGTAGGCGGAGTTATTTGAATTTCTGGCATGTACTGAAAGCCGAGAATCTATCCCTGAGCGTGACCATTTAAGTCACATCCCTCTATACAATAGTAGGGCGAATTCATTTTTACCGAATATTTAGTCGACGGTCCGCCATATGAACGGCCATTTTCCGTTTTGGGGACGCGCGTATTGATTTCCGGCGGAAACCGAAACAATTCCACGGGGTTTACGACCGCTGGCCGGATAATGAAGTGTATTTTTTCTGACTCCGCGCCAGCGAAAATAGCATCGTCCTGGTCTCAACGGTCCGAAACCTCGTATCATATTTTACCTTTCGAGTTATCAATTCCCTTTGGACGTAAGTGGGTTTAATACAGCAAATTCTACAGCCGTTACTGGCGATTTATATTTTACACTTTTGTTTTGTATCCGGAATGAAACGGTGTTACCCATAATTTTTGATTTCTTTGTTCAACTTGGGTGATTTTGCCGACATTTTATCATCGCCCACTTCTTACTTTTATTATAGCTTTTTATTTATTGTACCGTATAGCTGTGGGTACAGTGAGGGTATTTTTATACTTGTCTTTGATTGTCGCCATAAATGAAACCACCCAGTGATGACGCTTTTTGACTTGTAATTATTCTTCGGAAGGAATCGGGATTTTTTTTAAATTTCTCAACTGTCGGTATCTCGATGTCTCTGTGAATGGTATGATTTGAAATATACCAGTGGGCATTATACGGATGGTTCGAAGTACTTTCGATTGTCTAATACAGGTCCATATTCTTTACTTTGTGAAGGCGCTCAACGATGCAAACCCGCAACGCTGTCGTGTCTCACCGGTGTGGCGTTTCACAGAGCCGTATTTTTGCGCTAATTTGCCGGCTTCATCATTGTTTAATGATTTATTCAATAAATAAATCTAACCTAAAGTTATAATATTCTAAATATTATAGCAGTTATTGTATTGAAAGACAGTATCTGTTTGTTTTCACTGACGAGCCTCGTACAGATGGAGAATTTAGAACGAGAATTTCTCGTAAACCTTCGTGGTTTACGCTTTATTACAAACCCGGTATCGTTGAAGTTGTTTGTCGGCGACTACCGAAAATCTGATAGCGGAATATTCTTTGTTATTTTACGGTCGGCGTTAAGATAAATACAGTTTCCCTCGGGACGGTTATTTATTTCCGAGCGGTGTAGTTTCGAAACGCGGCTGGGTTTACGGCTGGCCGAACCGCGATAATACAGCTTACCGTAAAGTTCAGCGATGTATTCATTCTGCTTCGATTGTATTTTTAAGGCCGCTTCTTGTAGTCGTACGGTCTTTGATTATTCGCAGACTCGAAATGCCGACTCGAACTGAAACGTTCGAAGAATCGGATGGCGACGAAAATTTATACCTTCACATTTTGTCATAAATCTCTGGCAAATTCTTATCGGGCATCGTGAAAAATGAACACGAAATTTCGTCGACTCTGCTGACAGGATGCTTCATTGGACCTGCGTCATTTAAATTCCGAAAGGAAATTTTTAGAAATAGAAAATTAGGGCCTTGTTAGACTTAATTTCGATCTGGAATTGTTGGGAAAATATATTGAATTAATACTCGGCCAGAGGGGACAGTGGTTTCCGATTCGGTGCTCGTACTTATAAAGCAGTGAAATTACTCCTGATCGGCTTATTTATCGTCCCGTTGTTGAATTTGTGCGGCCATTATTATTCAGATTCAGTTAAGACCTCTTATTCGGTTTATTCTATTGGAGGGAATTACTACCGTTATACCGGTACGCGTCGCCGAATTTGAATTCTAAAATTAACGACCCTTCTGCGCTTTATCGTTCGTACGATAGCGGATGGGCGTATAAATAAGTTCAGGCTACAAATTTGTGAAACATACTGAGTGTCACGGCCTAATGGTCTTTCACGGGGATCGGTCGTAAGTTCGTCGACTTTTTGGCCTACTGACTTATAATCGGGTAGTTTGTAACTTTTAAAGGTTGAGAATTTTTAAAGGAAAGTACCGACCGACCATTTGAAATACTGGCTTAGAAGTGCGGAGATAAGCGAAAGGTTGCGTGACGCCAAAACGAAATAAGAATTTCATATATTTTTCACCGACTTCTAAAATCCGTATGAAATATGAATGACTGTAGTATAATAACAGTAATGAATGTATTATTACGGAAACGGAAATTAGGAACTTTTATTGTTTCATGTCGGCTTTAATATTTGTAAATGCTGAATTTTCTGATATTATTCATCCTACGTTTTTGCATGAACAACAATTCTATGTTCTTTTGAGTAATTTGGGTCAATTCAGTTGGACGTTTGCTGGACAAATGGACGTGTTATACTCAATACATAACAACACTATGGGTCATGTGATACATCTTTCCCATGTAAAAAAAAAGAAAAAGAAAATGGCAACGCTGATTTCATTGCCGTCTGAGGCAAAAAATAAACGAGTTTTGGAAGTAAAAATATTGAATATTGAAAAATAAAATATGTTCCCGTACAATTTAATTAAAGACGTGTGGTTGGATGCGTCGTGAGTCCACTAAATCTTTTGACAGCTTGACAAGCCCTCAATTGACAGTTGACAGTTTCATACTGGCCGGCTAAATCTGTATGAATTTTCATAAATTGTCGTTTGTTAAAATTTTGTCAATCGGGGATGGAACATTTGGCAATTTTCCGATAACAAAATTAAAATAACAAAACGGTCGATTAGAGACACCAGCGATTTCGTAATATGCATGATCAATAATTAATTAAATGTTAAAATGTGTGTATTAAGACGAACATAATTATTTCTTGCTCATCTCATATTTACATTTGAAATTTGATTCTTTAATATCTATCCTAAATATAGGATATTTTTTATATTTTACTTCGGGTTCGAATCCCGATTAGTTTATAAATTTCAACTGACTAAACGGGGGGGGGTCCTAAACTCCAGTATAGGCGTTAGAATTATGTTCGTCAGTTTGTTCCTGAACAACAACAAAGTCTAAAGCAAAGTTATAAGGCCGCCTCTCCGAATTATGCGTACCGCGGGTCGGTATGCATGTATTAAACAAAATTTGTACGTTGCCTACAGTACGCTGTGTGGATTTAAAGAAAAAAAAGACGTTTTTCTAAACTGTGCCCTAATTCAAAAAAAGAGTGAATATTATATAAATATTTGGAAGAAGATTTAACGAACGAAATTTCTGAAACTTTTTTGTTCCAGTGCCGTACGGGTCTTTTGCGGCGTATTAGACACTGTCGTCAGTTGATCGCGCGCCACAGTTCAACGAGTGCTGGCAGCCCTTCAGAGCCGATAAACCACCCGAACAGTAAGTGGATTCCAATCATTTTTAACATTCTTGTGGAATAAAATAAATAGATATATTGTAGAAGAAAGAAATTGTACTTTCCGCAAGAACTGCGGCTTGGGAAAACGTTTCCAGGTTCCCACCAACCGAGCCCCCCTTGAAAAAATCAACTATAATCCTGAAAATATATCCTGGAGTAAATTGTTATATTTATATATGTCCTATACTATCCAATTTCTATATTTTTATTCCAAGTTCGTTGGTCATTTGACTAACGATCGTTCAACAACAATCTCTCTTTTCTTATTCTCAGGGTATTAACAATCTAAACCGACCGTGTGTATTAACCTCGATCCTAGTCTTAACCTGAATTTAAGAGAGCGTCAGTTAGGGCGTAGTACTGTAAACGAAATTTATTATAACTGAACACGATAGAATTAGGCTCGGTCGTAGTTCGGATATCTTTTTGACGTCAGTTTTTTCTGAATTTACGAGCGGCGGAGGTTCGGCGCTGAACCGAGTCGTCCCACTGTGTACGATACGGTCAACCGGCAATGGATTTTTATCGTCGCCATCATAATAATTCAAGGGGTTGTCCCGGAAAAAAAAACCCCGAGAGGGACTTAAAAATAACCCCGTCTCCTCCCGCTTTTATGGCATCCGAGTTTCGATGAACCGGATATTCTTTTTTTTGTACGACCGAATATCACCACTGCAGCTTAAATTAATAGCGGATTCCGCAGAAATGTGTTGGGTGAAACTCTTGCCGAATAAAGCGCGGTGGTAACGCCGACGCTATCGATGCGAGAAGTGGCGAGAAGCCAGTGCATAACAAGGGGTAAGTTCCCGGAAATGGAGCGATTCAGGAGAATTCCGAAGTCGACGATCCGGATGCAGACGGCGATCAGGATTTTTCTTGGGGATTTGCATAAATAAAATATTATATGGCCCAGTGCAGCTGTTTCTAAACCGTTTTTAGGATTGTGTGTCCCGCCTCAACCCTTTGAACATCTCGATGCCGCCATACCCCAGTTCTGGCAAAATTTCTAGGCGCTTAATATAACAGTGAAACTGTTTTAAAGCTTGCTTTAATGAATATATAATTTTCGCATTGCGTCATAAAAACAACTTGGGAAAATAATATGGAAATTAGTGCGATCGTTGAGAATATAGTCTGAATTTAGCTATAAATAGAGAAATTTCTTCACTCAAGAATACTTAAGGTTCTTATAGGGAACAACGAATTTATTCTTGATGTTTTTTGAAATTTCCTTTAGATACTTAAAGATTGATTAAAATCACAGTCTGGTTATTGACGAATGTGTGCTTTTACATCCACCTACCCATCTATCTGTTCGTCGAATTTAAAGCCAGTAAATTTACTGAAAGATATACCCATTCTAGCAACTTCAGTTCTCCTCGAGATTATGGGGCGCTATAGCGCTATACTTTAACTGACACTATCGCCCCCATTAATCTTCTCCTGACACTATCACCAAATGGGTTGGGGTTCACATTGGTCGTGCTACCCACTGCCGCTTGCATTTTAGGTAAATCCCCCGCCCCCAACATCCGGGTCGCATTTTTTGCTTTGGTAGGGCTCAAGAGAAGATCAGCGAAATTTACCGTGTGCACTTATTTTACCCGATGCTTTCTCCGTCCCTCGTCCATTTTTAATCAGTTTCGAGCATCAATTTTCCTCGTCTAATTAAACCCTCGGTAATGGAGTTTCGTACAGATTTCAACCAATCACCAAGTTATGAACAGTTTGCCGTTGTTTATGTTCATCTTCTTCGAGGTTGGGCTTTGACCTCAACTTTTATGTTTGGGGGTGGGGGGAGACCTCGTCGTAAATTGTTATCGAGTTATGGTTTCGGCCTAATTGAATTTCGGAACGTAGGCAGTAAATTATGGCGCCCTGGGCCAAAAAGAAAATTACAAATGAACCGAGGCTTTTTACTTGTTTTCAAGCCGCGTTGTGAATATTGTTATTCGCCGCGAAACTATCAAAATTACCAAAAAAATAGATAATAAAAACATTAGTCGAAGGAATTTCATATTGTAGGCAGTATAGTGGCAAGCATGTTATACATACATTATAAGCAGCAGGTTGGTGAGCCACTTTGGTATGTTGGAAGGCAAGATCAAAAAATTGCCCAAATAGATATTCTAAAATATTTATTCCTTTCATTAGTGAATTTAAAACGAACCTTTGGTTCATTGTTTGCTCGCTAAACTTGTTGGATCTAATGGTTTCTAGTATAGTTGGTTAGGCCAAAAATTGTTTTAATCGTTCCTCCTGTATGTGCCCAGTTCATTAACCGGATTTTAGATTGGAGCCCGAGGAAATCCCGCATGCGTTTAATAGCCCCAGAGATAACGGCAACTCTGCCGGACCGTTCTTCCGCGCTATCGAAAATTGGTCTTATCTCGCCCGACTCCAAGTATTACCGCAGTATTAAACTGTAATTAGACTAGTTGGCTTGGAATTAACGCGTTTCTAATGGGGTTTCTACCCTCCCGCCGCCCTCGGATTATTTTTTACTTACACTACCCAGTATCACCACCCGAAGCGACTTCTTAACAAGGTTCATCGCATAAATTGCGTCCAGTTTTCTTCAAGAAACCGAACTTCGGAAATCAATAACGCCTTGGGATTGTATTACATTTCTATTGATTTCCAGCTTTTCAGTTAATTTTAGATCATTTAGACAATCCCATACTGATGTTCAAATCGAGCTTTAAGCATGCAGTATGCGTTGATCGTTAAATAATTGAATAACCTAATATCAACATTCATTAGTTGCCTTTTTCATAATTTAGGATTTGGATCGTCCTTAATATATGAGGCTGGTTGTACCGTACAGTTTACTTATTGTGGCTCCGTACCTAATTCTTTATGTCCCGGAAATTCAATTTTTCGAGCTAGAAGGTTCGGTCAATTCTCTTTAATTCTACTCGCTTTTAATACGCCCTCCGGTGAAAAAGAAAAGAATTAAAGACGAATCTTACCTACTTTTAGGAATCCGGTCGTCGTTAATTTTTTTTATCTCATAAGGTTTGTCGGTATAAAGGCTCCGGTCTTATAAAAGGATCCGGCGCGCTGATTTCATTTCTTTATTTCGAAATGCAAACGTAAATCTTACTTTGTCCTCTTAAAGCTTCCTTCGGTTCAACTTGGATCCGCGAAACTTTTTTTTTATTCCTTCCCTTATCCGTTGTTGACCTGTCTTTCCTTTTATTTTTGGACATTAAAAAATTCGAATTGCTTCGGGAGGTCTTCTGTTATGCTTTAATTTGGTAACACAACTTTGGAAGGTTTTTTTTTTAGTTGAAGATTGTTGCATTCGAAGTAATTAAACGTGAAAATCGTTTTGAATAGATGGTTCGTTATTTTAAAACTTTGAATCCAATTAACATTATTTTTACAACATGATTAATTAGTAAAGTAACTTGGGACTGATATTTCAAGCTATATATATAAATAAAAACTTGCCATAAACACGACAATTAATAAAAATCTAATGATTAATTTTTAATTAATAAAAATAGTAGTATTACTATTTGGTTTACTTTTGTGACGGCGCTTCACGATGCAAACCCGCAACGGTCTCGTGCCTCGCAGGTTTGGCATCTCATAGCGCCGCATTCTGGAACTAATTTGCAGGCTCCTTCGTTTAGCGCTACAAGATAACTGCCTCGATATTTATATTTATATCTTAATACACTAATTAAATCGCTAAATTAAACTAACTAAATTAAATAATCCTCTTTTTTGTTCTTCCGGTTGTTCCAAGGACTGGCGGCAACAAAATGAAGTTAGTCCACAACCCGATGTCGGTATTATAAAATAGTTACTGTCATGCCTCATTCATAAGCGCGTTTCTCGTGCTGGAATACGAAATATAACTGTCTCGTGTAAAGTAGGCCCGTTTTTAGTGGCCGTTAAGGAGAAGTGTCATCAGTGGAGGAGGTCCGATGATTGATGACCAGGTGGGAGTTTTGTCCATCAACGTTTCGCTGTTTTCCACCTTCCTTTTTTCAATCTCTTATTTCCAGTCCCCTTATCGTCCTGCTCGTAAAACGAGGACGCCCTTCAGGACTTCCGGCCAGGCCGTGTTATAAACCTGAGTTCTCATTTTCTCACCTACTCTTCTGTAGTCCGATTTTTTACTTGTATTCCTCTGACCGATGCTAGATGGGCTCTCATAA
The DNA here is from genome assembly GCA_019843655.1 of Lethocerus indicus. Lineage (NCBI taxonomy): Eukaryota > Metazoa > Arthropoda > Insecta > Hemiptera > Belostomatidae > Lethocerus > Lethocerus indicus. Next base: position 2,904,177 of record JACDQD010000009.1, on the reverse strand, counting down.
TTTTGAAATGATTTTTAGGTTCAAATAGGAATATTAGGATATAAGTAATATCAACGTGCCCGTAATAATTTTTATTTGTAATGTCCAATTGCATATAATATACATATAATAATATTTATAGATAATATAATCTCTTATTTATATATTTATAATTTTTACAACAAAAAACTATCCCCAACACGGAACAAGTAATAGATAAAAACATGATAAGCTTCATATAATTGCAACAATTAACATTCACTCGATATTATATTATTTTAAACGCTACGTTTCAGAAAAAAAAGATGGTGGCTCATATTCATAATATAGAATTATTGATGTTACTAATAAATAAATAATAGCTAGGATTTAACGGTGACTTAATCGGAATTTCCCACGTCGACCCTATATACATTAAGTTTAGTATCGCTACTAGGTATGTGATTTTACTATTGTATCATCTAACTTATAATATATATCGTGTAATCTTTGTCGGAAGGGCATCACCCTTCGAGCACTTCGAACTCCTCGAATTCCATGTCGGAGCAGGGTCGATGCGACTCCATCATGGATCTGTTCTGTTTGCGGGACTCGATCAGGGCTCTCCACGACTGTAGGGGCGGCTGGGCCGAGTCGCACTTCTTGGTCTTCTCTTCGAAGGCCTTCTGCACCTTGATGAAGGTCTCCTTGGGGCGCGGCCGCTCCTCCTGCTGCTCGATGTCCTCGATCGGCTCCATCCTGCCCCTGCACTCGGCCAGCTCCTCGCCCAGGCTCTTGGTCGGCCCGTACATGTCCTCGTGGAACCTGACCTTGCTCAGCTCGTGGACCTCCTCCCCGGTCCCGGCCAGCTCCAGCCGACTCCCGCAGCTGTTGCTCTTCACCAGCCTGAACTTCACCCCCATGTACTGGTCCCCGCTCCTCGTGTACCTCCTCGACTCCTCCGAGCTGCCCGTCTGTCTTATCTCGTCCATGATGGTCATCGTCATGGGGCTCCTCGCGGGCCCGTCCGTGTGCGCTATCACCCTGCCCCCGTAGTACGTCACGCTTGTGCCGCACGCCCTGATCTTGTTCATCACCTCCGGGGAGACCGGGTGCGTGTCCGACTCCCTGCAGTAGAACTCCTGGCCCTCGTCCTCTTCGCTGCTGAAGATCTCCTTGTGGCTGTCGTTGCAGTCGAGCTCGTTGTCGAAGCAGCTCATGTCGCTGCTCACCCCGGAGGACAGGCTGCCGGTGTCGGTCCACTTCTTGTTGAAGGATCTCTTCAGCGTTTCGTGTCCTTTCAGCTCGGTCTCCGTCACCTTGTCCAGTTTCTCCTTGGACGACTTATTGCTGTCGACGACTCTCACTTCGGGCGTTATCCTGGGCTTGTTGTCCTTGGTCTTGTGCGGCTCTATGAGGGGCGTGCCCTTGTAGAGCTTGGCCGATATCGGGAGCATGATGATGTGGTCCTCCCTCCTGGCGAACTTGACCACGTTCTGGAACATCTGCCTTGCGTTCCTCACTTTGTCCGGGTCGGGCAGCTCCTCGTCTTTCAGCTCCCTGTTGGTCTTTATCGGGTGGTAGAAGAAGTGTCTCTGGACGGTGGTCTGGAACGGCTTGGATACTCGCGGCAGCGTGTTGGACACGGCCGGCTTCTTGGGGTCCTTGGTGCCCGCGGGTTTGACCGTGGCCCCCGTTATCCTGCACTGGTTGTCCACATCGCCGGCGTTCTTGTGGTTGTACTCCGAAGCGTCCAGCGACTGATTGCTTTCCGCTCTGACCGGCTCGATTATCACCACGTTGTTGTTCACCAGAATATCCCTGAGCCCGATGTTCTTGCCCTGTAGATATTTCTTCAGGTTGCTCAGGGCTCTGGCCTTAGTCGTCTCCTTGTTGTTGCTGTTGATCTCCTCGTTGAACCTGTTAGCGTTCGATTCCGTCACGGTGATCTTGTTTTTGAATATCTCTTCCTTCCGCTTCCTCAGCTCTTCGCCGAGACAGTGTCTTATCGCCTTGGGTGAGGTGTCGGTCGAATTGGGGTTGCTCTCGTCGGAGAGATTCATTTCCGACGTGGCTTTCCTGCCGGCGAATCTGAACGTCCCGTCCGGTCCGGTCGTGATCTTGTTTCTGTTCCCGTTGGCGCACTTCTTGACGACGTTGTTCAGCGTCGAGTTTATGTCTTCGTCCAAGTTGAGGAGACTCCTGGTGCGCAGAACGACTTTGCTCGAGGACCGCTTCAGCTCCGGTTCGTACGAGTACTCTTCTTCGTAGAATGTCTGCTCTGGGGATTCGTCCGAGACGTCGAGTTTAGGGTTGATGGTATTGAATTTGATGAGTTTCATTTTAGGGAGTTGGGGCGGTTTGGGCGGTTTGCCTTCTACTTTCGGTTCCCTGGCTATTATCTTGTCTGATAGGCCGTTGGCGAAATAGTTTTCTTCCACCTTATTGATTATCTCGCTCACTTTGATTTTCGAAGGGTGCTTCTCAGTTTTGTCCTCCGGCTCTTTAAGGACCGATTTTTTCTCCTCTTTCTTCTCTTTAGCCTCTTTAAGCTCCTTGATCTGCTTGTGGACCTCCTCTTTGAGGTCGACTTGCGAAGGGCACTTCGTCTCCAGGATGGTCACTTCTTCGGATATTTTGACTATTTCGTTGGATGTTTCGACGACTACGCTCTCTTGGACGGGTACCGGTTCTTTGGGCTGGTCCGTTTCCTTGGGTACCTCGCGGGGCGGTGGCTGTTCGGGCGGCACTTCGGGTTCCGGCTTGGCTTGTTCTTCCGGTTGCTGGTGTACGAGCGGAGTCGCCTGTATCTTGAGGTCTATTTCTGCGTAGAGGTTGTCCGGCAGTGGTACCGGCTGGTGTTTGTCCTCTACCTGCGGGCTCTGGACCACTATCTGTATGCCGCTCTTGTTCTGTGCCCCCGTCACTATGGACACCTGATTGTTGTTCAGCTCTGGCTTCTCCGCCATGCTTGGTGCCGGCTGAATGTTGACTGTTGCCAGCTTGGCCGGTGTCCCGTTGTACTTGACCGTCTCCTGGCTGCCCGTCTCAGAGCTGGTGTAGTACTCTATGTCGCTCTCCTCCTCGGTCGGCTGCTTCTCGTTCACGGCCCGCGGCGTCGGCAGTCTGCTGTACCCGTACTCGCTGCTCGAACTCTTCTTACTGTTGTACGTATCGTATTTGTTGGGATTCGGCTCCTCGGGCTCCTTGTTGTGCTCCTCGAAGTTGACCTAGGTAAATGATTGATATTTATTATTATTAAATTTGGGAAATACGTATAATTGACTTAACACTCGAATATTCCACATGGATTGGTTATAATTCTGTACCATCAATGAGAAAAACCAGATGACTAGAACATACTTTACTAACTGTATAATATTGTGGACACTTCAAGACAGTATCCTCCTATATAGGAGTATACTCCTATTAGTATACCCTAAAATATTCTGATATCTTGTTTGTTTTGCTAAGCTTGACCGGTTTGCGGTCATGCCATTTTAGTATGAAGTACTTTCTATAAATCTGAATTTTATTTAAATTCGGGGCCAATAAAGACTGTTAGTAATACAATTTTTTTCTCCCGCCGAGTTAAATAGAAGCGACGACGCGGATATTAAGAAGATACACTTTATGACCGGCCAGTAAAAGTAACGTTCGGAGGGCAGCCAGGCCGCGGCAGGGCCCCATCAACGTGTGCCCTATTAACGAGCTTTATCGTCCCGGACCTTAGGGCCTCGCCAACCCTATTAGTTATTCAGTTAATTCTCCGACGCCTTTTTTCTCTTCATTCATCGCCCGTTTACGATTAAAGTAGACTATTAGATTATCCGCCTATATTAATTATTCGACCGGCCGAAATGAGGCACAGGCGAAATTTGTACGAGAAAATATTGTTTCTAAAATCCCTTAACAAATATATTGTCAGTTCACCGCATGTAAATCTCCATTATATACACTTGAAGATGTGAGTTACCTCTGTTTTTCCTTTTATCGCTAGGAACACAGCACAGTCTTTTTATATAAATGCGGTTCTCAAGGCTCTAAGGCACTCTTACATCCTCCTTTCTCCGTATCTCTCTCTTTTTGAAGGTAATTGGTTTGTGGGGCCAACGGATTCGGCCCGTTCTTTTTACCTTCTGCCCTGTTCTTTTATTTCATCCTGCATAAAATGACGTCATCCGAAGTCATACGTAATAATAGTACATACGTGTTTTGGATAAAGTCTTGTGCTTTCCGTGTGTCTGAGAGGATGCTGTAGGGGCCTTGTCATCCGGTCGCAGCAACTCAGTGTCGCTCGTAACGGACGCTCGTTCAGACAGGCGCTGAAAAGCAGACAACAGTAAATTATTATGAATGGTAGAAGAAAATATAGACTATTAAGAAATATAAGCGTTCGGCAGATTTGGCGATAATCCTTGGAAGGAAGGAAGGAAGGGAGAATATACTAGGTATACTTGGTACAAAGGGAGCCAGCACCTTACTCAGCAACGTGCTTAGTAACGTGCTTAGAACCGACCGATTAGGTGATTAGCACGCCTCCCCTTTGACGGGTCAAAACCCTGTCGAACACGTAGCGATGCTATCGCTAAATCGAAAATTCGTGCGCATTATATAACCCGTTTGCCGTCATATAAAGCAAGAGTTTAGGTATCTGATATATCATAGGTTGATTGATATTATTATTATAATTAGTCATCCGTCATATACCGTTGTTCCTTCAATAACATATTATATTTACAGAATATTTGAATTGATTTTGTTTGTACATAAATTATGAATGCCAGGTTTAATATCAATAGTACTGAAAATCCTTGTAGTCCGGTCCCTGTTTAGGTAGTTTACCCGATATTCAGGACAGTAAATGTGTGTTGACAAGATGATACTGACGATGGCAAGAAGTTAAAAAGGTTCTACCTTAAAACCGAATTTTACGAGTAAAGTTATACTGTAAAACGACAATGTCTGTTGTCAGTTTCGTTGTACAAAATAGGCGAGTATTTAGAATATTTAAAATTCAGTCTGCCCCCTTCCAAAAAAACAGTTACCGTTTATAAACTTGTCACGTAAACTTACGTTTTCTCTGAACTTACAAAATGCCGGTTCGTGTTTTTTTTTTCTTTTTCTCGGCGCCCCGGTCCCCTTAAGATTTTCTTGGCGGCCGCTTGAGAATGGCTGATTTATCAGAGGTAGTCGTGGCAACGCGTGATCCCAGCCCCCTACAACTACTCCACATGCACATGACTTGATAACAAAGTCCTAAGCTTCAGCGTACCTGGATGAAAAGCCCAAACTCGCGCTCGGGTGGGCGGCTTAACCTCTGCACGAGGAACAAACTTGACTGCAGTCCTACCCGACTCGGAGGGCTATTTTTCGTACCCCTGCGTAACATAATCCGACCTAACTTTAAAATTAGGTGCGCATATCTTCTCTCTGGTTCTATTTGACAATACATTTTGTTACCTAAATGCTCTAACTTCTGCATTTAATCGATACTGCAGGTAAATCAATTTCGCGATGAAATTTAATATACCCCTTTTTAGCGTTTGAAGGTGTACTGGAGATCGGAATTTAGGTTTCCGCTCGCAGTGGCCTTCCGCCGTGAAACACTACGCCGTTTATGCGTTCGGTGTATACTAAACCCGCACAGTTCCCCGACTGTGCGGGTCCTGCATCAGCGCCGTTTGACCAACGGCATCTATATTTGCAGTTATTATAAATCTGGCGAAACTAGAAATTCTTCGATGTTCAGACTAAATAGATTGCTCCGAAGGATTCTATCGTTTATAATAGACCGTATTTAAAATTGCTCCCTCTAATATATTTTTTTTATTTTAATTTGGCGCCTGAAAAGGGATAAAATAAAATACGGAGAGCGCAATTAGTGCCTGAGATTCAAAAGGGACGAGTTAACAAAGTTAAGAACCCTGCCCCCCCCCACTTCACCTTTCTCGGCCGGAATAAATAAAATAGGCGGCAATTTAAGAATTCTCCGGCTCATTGGCACCGGGGGGACGGTACCAATTAGCGCCGTCAAAGTCCCATTTGTTTGACGAGCGGGGCCCGAGAGAACTTTACAAGGGCGGAAAAGAAGAGTTGGCCCGGACGTCGGTGTGACAGAAATAAACGAGCGGAAAATTAAATCAAAACGGATTTCCTCTCCCAGTCATAATCCCAGTCGCTGCAGGCGTCTCGGAAGGAAATTCCGGGCGTATTGTTTCCCCCCGGTAGACATCTCTAGGAGGAGACTCTTCTGTTTAAATGAGAAACCCGTATATGGTTCAAACAAAGGGTTGTAATTGTCACCTTCGAATGTATAACGAGCATACTGGAGTCTTTGAACTCTTTTCTTTTAATGAGGGGAATGTATAATTTTGAATTCATTTCAGGATATCTACAGAATTCTTCCTGTAGTTCCGTCCACTTAGTACACTTCTGATACTAGAGTTTACGAGGTCATCTCGTATAATCTGTCGATATTCTATAGTTTCAACCCTGGCTCCTTTCAGAGTTTCACCTTTACCGTAACTTTGATTGTATTTGAGAGCGGCGGCCTTATTAATCAAATTTCGGTGGCGAGAAGTTAATATTCCGAACCATCACAGGTTGGAATACCTGCGCAAATTCCCATTCTGTCGGGTCGCCTCTGAGGTTGATTACGCTGTACAAAACAGGACATTGTCCGCGCATAATGGAATCGATCATCTCCGTGTTTTCGACCGAAAATTCAATTCATCGGCTTCAAATCCGGTCGTGTTCGTGGGTTTGTGAGGCGGTCTAATGATGATGACCCGGCGAATAATTGGGCCCATTGCGGGGGCCCGTACATGACCATGGGATATGGGGGCCCCGTGTTCCCGTTCGTTGAACGAGACACTGCACACCCGATCGTCCCTCCGATCACCTCTTTATCCGTTGTCGGCGGTTTAAGGAATTTGTTTTCGGGGCCTAAATGTACGCCCTGAATGTGTCCGACCCCCGGAGGGTCCGAAGGACCCTTGAAACGGGGACACTGGTTTAATCGTCCCCGGCAATTATCTGGCCCGCTGGCGTTTCACAACCCGAACCGACCCCAAAGCCAATATAAACTGCACCGACCCACACAACTACAACCAAACGTATAACAATAAACAGCACCCCACACACACAAGTAGGGCATTAGTCGTAGACACTTCCTCTGTGGACTACGACCACGACTGGCCAATGTATATACTATAGAGAATACAGTGGGAGAATGACCCTCTAATTCTGCTAATTATAATTCCATGCCCCGGATCTGTCGACAACCGACCGCAGTCCATTTGTTATTCACGATTGTTCTCAAATAGAGAGAAAACTCTGGTATTAAGCGATACTACAACCTGTACAACAATCATTATGTATGTACCTTATATACCTCAGCTCTTTCAGAAAGCAGCGTGTTCGAATTGCACTGTAATTTTGAATGAATCTCCAGCGGATATCTAACTATAAAAATAAATACATATCCAAGTGACAGCCGTATAAATACGGAGAGCCCTTATTTTCTTGTAAATCAAGGATTGATAAGAAAAATTTAAGGTTGTGAATATTTCTGTTTTTAGTATTTTTTGTAGGCATTAATATTTGTATCTGTAAAAAGATAATAGAGAGATACCAAGTCCACCTAACTTGAGTTCTGTAGACCGAGATAATCGGAAATGTAATTTCCACAAACAGAGGCATAGATTTGTCGTAAACGACCCTCCCATTTGTAGTAGTGGATTTTTCAGTTCTGATATTGGGAAAAATATTGGAGCGAATAAGGGATCATATTTCTCCGTATGCCCCCCCCCCCTCCTCAGCCCCCGGGAACGTTTGGGGCATAGAATCGATTCTGCATTAAAAAATACTTAGGAATAAATGTTTGTAGCCGGTTAGATCTCGAACAGGTTCAGAAATTTTTGTCGCCCAGAAACCGCCTCACCGGCGGGCTGATGTACCCGACCCCCGCCCCTAGAACGGGACGGTCCAACTTTCCAAGAGTTTAACGCCGCTCATTGATATTGGCCAACCAACTTTTGTAAGTGGTTTCCCGCCGAGGAGTGGTAACGGCTTCTCTGAAAGGTCCTTTCGCGCTCCTATATCGATAAAAGGCTGTCAAGATGAGTGGGTAGGGGAGGTTTTAACGGAAATCAACATGGTCGCCTAAAATGTTTTCCAAAGTTGGTTTTTCAAATAAATACGGAAAATATGTATAGTATTCATCTTTCAGTACATTGAGTTTCTGTGACTGTTCTCTTGTAGAACTTAATTAAATGAAGGCCTCTTGGAGGGGACTTCAATTTTATGATTGTATCGATTGAGAAAATAAAAATAGAGTATTAAAAAAATTTGAACAATAAAAATATTATAGGAAGAATTAAATTATGTCATTGAATTGAATCGTGACGGTAAAATGCATTGAAACGCGATCATCTTTTATTTCTACGGTTCTTAATTATGCCTCCCAAATACTCTCCACTTTAATTGCAGAAAATAATTCCCTGTTTTTCCCTCGATATTCCATAATTGCCCCTTCAATTTCGAAGGTGGAGCACTGGAAATAATTCTAAATTGAAAAACCCCCCAATAAAATTAATTCGAAATTCCTGGTCCCTTTCTCCCTTAAACACGCCCCAGCTCCCGCCTCGGCCCTAAATCTATTTAGAATATTCGACAACTCAATTAGGGGGATTTGACTGGCGGCTCGGTCTTTGAAGGTAAATCGTGCCTTTCGCCGGATTCTACTTTGGAGGCGGCCGGAGTACATTTAAACTGGGTCCAGTTTAAAGGGGGGGGGGGAGCGGTGCCAATTGGACAGATTTCACTTTAAAGTGACCGTCGAAATTCGCGGAAAACTTCGTTACCTCTTAAACCGAACGCGACTCAGTTTGAAGCTCCGCGAACGCAATTTTCTCGGGTTAATTACTGAATAAAATATTGATGCAAAGATAGGGCGGCTTGTGCGCCTATTAGTTTGCCGAATTAATTTTATAAGCATTTCTGGAATAGCCGTAATGTCAATTGAGGTAGAGTGGTGTAAGTAAAAATTGTAAAACGGCCCGCCCGGCAAATTTAGTTTGAACGATTAATATTACAAGGAAGTTCTCCTTTCTACGTGTCGTTTTCAATATTGAAATAACCGTAGGTGGGCTTAAAAAATGGTATCCCGGTCCCTTGCCACGTTCTTTATTTACCCGTTGGGCAGCTAACAAAAGCTGGCGGTCGGCGATAAGTTATGCCTTTAATAGCCAGCGTTCCACTCCTTATTCATCGGATTAGGCGGATGAACCCCCCCCTGGAGGATACGTCGGTTTTTACGGTCCCGAATAAACTCGAGGACAGGAGTAAAAGTGGTGGAGGCGAGCCTCTGGGTCTTCCCCACTCTGTAAATATTAAAGGTTCCCGGCTTTCTCCGGGTCGGGTCAGCCGGGTTTTATTGCCCGCCTCCTTTACCCCCTTATACCTCGCCTCGGCCGGACGCCTTCCCCACCGTTTTATAACTCCCCCCCCCTCCTCCACCACCGTCCGACAACTGTTCGGGGCGTAAAATTCAAAGAAATACCCAGGTTCCGGGTGTAAAATTTAGGCCAATACGCGAAAAACTGGAGCGCTTTGTGCTAAGAATGGAAAATTCTTTATGAAGGATAAAAAAACCACTCTCCACAGGGCACAAAGTAGAAATCCAAAGTTCTGATTCAACGGCCTGTCGTCTACGAAAGAAATATAAGAGGTTTATGCCAGGTTCCAATGCGTTAATGATATTTTTTATAACTTATCAGCGAAGCATCTAAATATTGATGAACTCAAAAAGAGGCCAAACCGAGGTATAAGTAGAGTGTGTACAGTGCACAGTTACCGCATTTCAAATTTTTTGTGAACTAAAGAATTTCCCAACATTTCCAACAAAATACACGATGGTTAATAACTGTATGAATAAAGAGTGTCGATTTCAATAATTGGTGTTACTGTGTCGTTCAGGATCATAAATGCGCGCTAATAAAATATTAAAAAAGTAACGGCAACTATAAATAACTACAAAATTATTTAATTAAGTGAGGCCCTGGAATTTTTATGCCGATAATTATTTCACTGGTATAATGCGATACTATACAACTACAATTACTGTATGGAATGAGTTCTCTCTAGTGCCTCATAAAAATCGTAATCGGCTCGGTTACCTCTCGGTTCCTCTCTTATTAGTTGGAGTCCGGGTCGAAATATGATGTTGTTATGAGAAATTGACGATTTGAACAAACAGTATTAAACTTAAGACTCTTCGTCCCCCCGTTGCGCTGTCTTCACGCTCAAGTTGGACCATAAAACGGCCCGGCCGAGGGCCTCCCGTTTCTCGATTAATATTGATCGGCCGAGATTAAATCCGGAGGAGTCCTCGTCCTCCAGCCGAACCCCCTCCTGATTGCGGTACGTTAATAATTTCATACCGAATTGTGTCCCGAAGTTGGGTAAACTGTTCTCGGGGACGCGACCGGAATCCTACGGGAGGGACTCGCATTTCCCACGGGAGAATGCCGAGGGCGGGGCCCACGTTTTCGGAATCCCAAGACCTCCGACCCGAGTCCTATTCCACGGCAATGCGACCCCCGGTCGCGAATCCCAGAATGCATACTTATTGTCCGGAAACTTATTTATCACCCATACAATACGGACTGGTCTCCGAATTCCTTGGTAATGGAATTTAAATACAATGAGGTACCTTCCGATGTCTTATCTGTACGAGACCTATACGGACATTTAAATCTATGTACGAGATATAACAGTAGATCGCGTAGGACCCGACCAGAGAGTGTCGATAGTCTATTATCAGTTCTTGAAAAGCGGTCGATCTGGGAAAATAGACGATCCGACGAACGCTGTCTAACTTTGCCGAACTATAGTTCTGGAGAAGGGAGAAGAATCGGCGGAGGATAAATAAGGGGTGTTAGGCCGGGGTGGAACTAGGAGCGAGCCCGACAATGGGAGCCGGTAGGCCGCCCCCGCAGAGAAAAGGTATTATGCGGAGGCCCTTCTAGAGGCCGAGAATTAGGCCGATAAACCGAGATACTTCCCCGGTCCCATTGTACCGCCACAACCCCCGCTACTACTACACAAATACCCCCCGGACTTTATTAATGGCGCCCATTGAGATATCGCGGATGAGCGCCGGCACTCTAAATTGTTGCCTCCGAAATAAAGAAGGATTATCATTGTCGCCATCTTCTGTCTCTTCAGTATTTCGAATTAGGCGATTTAATTCAAAAGTAAGTTGTAAGTTCAGATTTAGAAAATCACAGTATTCCTTGAAGTAGTATAAAGACATGAAAAAAATGGTTCAGACTGTAAAACCGACTCAGTCCTATAAATATTCATCACGCCCTTTTAAGAAATCGACACAATATTTACACAAGAGCGGTTGAATAAGTCGTCCCTCTGAATTTATTCCATCGAATAATTTATAAATCATAAGGGGTCTCAGTGAATGATGGAAGCGGGGCTTGTTAGATTCAGTACATAACACGGATTTTACGGCCGGCCGGCCGAATCCGGACGAGGTGATTACAGAGTTTTATTACAGTTGTCGGCCCGAAGGGTGCCCTCAAATCCGGGCGAAGGTTCAATAAAACATCCTTTGATGCTAATACACGTTTATCCTTTCGTTAGGGTTTTCCCTTTAAACGTACATAGGGGGTAGGTTTTTCAGACCCTTATTATACATCCCTTTACCCAGTGCTATTAGCCGTTTCTGATTCCCTCAAAGGGGCAAATTTGCGTTTTATTAACAATTAATCCCTTAAGCCTATAGATAGTCGCAATGCTTTTTCAAACAGTTTAACGCACGGAATCCTCTCGGAAACTACTATTCTACCGTTTCTGTAGTGAAGAAAGGTTTTAGCACCGAGTTTTTCGTGTCTAAGTAGATCTACTTCAGTTGGACCCTGAAAATATTAACCGAGAAAAAACGCGATGTTAGAGGATGAAAATCTCGATCTTCGTTTCCATCGCTTCGGGCATTTTTATTATGTCTCTTTTTCAAAAGTTATCGATATCCCGATGTAGCGGCGTAACAAGAGTGATGCCGGCTTTCCAAATCCCCGTTAAATTGTCCCGAAAGGTTTCGGCCGCCGTGTAATTCTAGCCCCGGCGTGTTTTTTCCCCGGCAGAAACTTAACGTAATTTATTAACCGCGAATCAATTTGCCCGGCTCTCAGTTGTCGCCTGACACTGTAGCTTCTGTGTCGACACGTAACTCGAGTGGCCCTATTATCGATTGTAGCAGGCACGGCGGGGAATGTGACGGACGCGGATGATAAGGGGGGGGGGGCTGATGGCCCTTCCGGCCCTAATTTTAATGGGGTCGACGGCCGCCTTGTTTGCACCGATATTAGTTGACTAATGTTAGGCCGGCATAAGGGAAGTTTCCCTACCGTTACCGGACCGCGGAAGCAATGACCCGTATCGGGAACGGCACACGGAACATGTACTTTGTTGCCCAACATGTGTCTGAAATTCTATTAATTGCCTAACTTCCGCATACAATTAAAATTCGCGCCATTCCAATCTCCGGTAATTCAGGATATAGAATTGATTTCATAACACAGAAGAGTTTATTAACCGTAGGTTCGTGATGTTTCTGTCTCCTCTCGCAGGTTTGGTCTTTCGCTAGACCGGTTTCGGCTGCTCGCCATCTTCAGTAGCGGTATTAGTCACTGTTGGCACTTTGGATGTTTTTTGGGCATCCTCACTGCACTGTCACTTTCACATGTACTACAAGTAGTACATCCAAAGTGCCAGCAGTGACTGACACCGCTACTGAAGATGGCGAGCAGCCGAAACCGGTCTAGCGAAAAACCAAACCAGCGAAAGGAGACAGAAACATCACTAACCTACAGTATTCCAACCCCTCGCAGACCACAAAACAGGTATATTAAACTAGTTTATTAACCCTTTGCACTCGTATGTCGCCATATAGGCGACATAATACATTTTGTCGGTACATACATAAATATATGTGTTGTTACGAAATATATTACTATAATAATATTTTTGTTTTGATAGAATGTGAAAAAAAATCCGAGTCGATAGATAACTTACTTAAATATTAATACGAGTACAGTGTAATACAATTAATACACGAGTGCAAAGGGTTAACTTGAATAGTATTTTCCAAATTATTTATCTTTTGAAATCGCAAGCCTTGTACCCCGGTGGACCGAATTCATTCAGCTCAATGAATATTTCCACTCATTTTTCAATATTCAAAATGCCTACTTTTCTCGTCATTTATAAATATAAGCATGTAAGAAAAGAAACAGTTTAAAATGACTCCAAACGGCGTTGTTCGCCGTAATACGAGATCTAAGAAGTCGGGAGAAATGTCTGTCGACTTGAACGACTGAAGCGGACCCAATGCTGAAAACCGGCGCCTTCCGGCACGTTAAACTGAAGTTCCAAGTTGCAAGCATCGCCTTCTAGTGGGCCTCGACCGGCCCCAGAGTAAATAAGCAACAAGGGCCCCCCCCCCACTCTGGGCCATACAAAAGGCCCGAGAGAAAAAGTCCGCGACCCCGCCCCTACATGCTCCTCGGTTTCGCCCTATTCATTGGCTTCCGTCTAAAAGGGCTTATTATGCTTACACTTCCGCTCTGTGAATAAGTCGAGCGTCTGACGACTGAATACTGAGGTCATTATAAGGGAAAGATGAATTTAAGGACGCTCGCTGATTCTTCAATTCTATTTAAACCCACGAATTCCTTTTTTAAAAAACATTCTTTTACTGTTAATTTCAAATCGTGTAGTATAACAAAATCAGCTTTTCATTTATGTATAATACCTTGCATTTCATTCCCTTGTTTTTGAGAACGGGTCTCTAGAGTTTTTGTTCTCATAATCGAATGAACTCAAGTTCTGTAATTTTTCAACTCTGTTTCATCGATTTTCATCGAAAAAATTGGTATATTATAAAAAATGCAACGTCCACATCTTGCAAGAATTTCACATATTATCTTTGACACAAGAAAACTTTGTCCTTCAGAATAGTACTTTTTCTCGGTATTGTTTACTGTGAATAATATAAATGAACATCCCGATGAAACAATCCAACATAAAATGATTCAAAATAAAAAGAAGTTAACGAATAATTAATAGTATCACGTTCCGTGCCGCAACAGAAGTTAGGCAAGACAGCAGGGTCTTGTTATGCGACATTACTCTGGGCCCCGATAAATATGCCAATCTCCATTAACGTTAATGCAATCAAGGGGACCATAATTACGATGCCGGCGGCCTCTCGGCAAGTCGATGTGGCACTTAAACCCATTAGAGCTGCCATGTTTGGAGGAGACTACTTCATTTAGTTATACGCGGTCCCTCCATTAAAAGCGAGTGTAGAGAAACTGCTGGTGCGCGCGCGGGCAGTTTTAAGAGTCACAAAGGGCGGCTCGAATCTAATAACGTTTTTAAATGTAAAAATGAAATGCAGTGTCGGGGACTCATCATTCGGAGATCATTATTCGATACGGTCTTCATAGGCAAGCCAGCTCGAAATATCGTTTAACAGAGGGTTTTCACTGTCTACACTTGTGCTTTATCAACTTATGAGTCGCATAAAATGTATAATAAAACATATAATGAAGGGGTAATGCCGTCAATCTGCAGATTAGTCTGAGAAAGAACAAAATTTCAGTACTTCAACTGATCTCACGAGGTAATCTTCAGATTATGAAGTTACTGATATTGGTTAAAATGCAGAATAGGGGGCCCCCACTGATAACCTAATAGGCGAGGGTATATATCGATATCTGTTTCATTCGATATCGTGACAAATCTATATCAACATATTCTCTCACACATACTCTCTCGCGACCAAGATTCATATCTCAATCACTCTTTCCGGACTCTCATGCCTCAAACTCGTGAAAAAATACAGGCTCAACCTTTCCATACCCAACAAAAATACGTCCTGCTTCTATATGCAAAATAATAATAATAATAGTAATAAAAAACAGTCGTTAGGTTATCAGTGGGGGCCCCCTATTCTGCATTTTAACCACGTATGCAGCATTCAGTGGTACTTTAGTTGCATTATAAAGTCGATAATAAAAGTAATTACTAATTGGGACTGTAGCAAGAAGGAATGAGAAATAAGACTTAAGTTACAGTACTTCGTCCCTCAGCACTTCAGTAGTCAGGAGACTGGTGACTATAGGAGATGAGTCACGCGCTGTTAATGTCACGTAACGCCCTCTCTTGAGGCTTTCCGTCCGCTCGAATTGCTTTCCGCGCGAAAACCGTTGTCAACGGATACCCCGGTCAGCGGTTGAGTCGTGTCAACAGCTGAGATCGGTTAATTTGGTTCGACGTTTCCCTCTCTCGGCGGGACCTAACCCTCCTCAAGCGAAGGGTCTGGACCCCAATTTGGCACGGTATCTTCGGTAAAATAACAGTTAACGCACCCCTGGGGGGTTGCCTAACTTCTGCACGTAGTTCTATCCCCTATTCCTAATCAATCCCACGCTACGAACCATGAGGGAAGTGTTGAAGTAGCTGAAGACCGGGAATTATACTACATGCAAACATTTCTCTTATATTAGTTATATTTTACATAAACTAGCCAAACTAGATCAACCAGCCATCCTCTATTATTCAATAATATCACCCCTTATGGCCTTATCAGTCGCAAGTCACTCGTATAAGGAATTACGTCTTCACTTCTGATAAGCATATGTCTCGGGGGTTTACCGTTCGAGACGTCGTAATGTTTTTATGTCCCCGATAACGCCGCAAAGCTTTCTTGTCGTCTCCGGCAGGTAGACAAGTTTCCAACATGTCTCTCGGTTATATATTTAATAATACTTTGTTTGTTATACGCGGACATGTATGCGCAAAGTTTGGGCGGAATGCTCGAAACCTGATAATTAGATTTGATAATTGTAATTGCCTCGCAATAAGCGGATTCTGCGCTTAGTCAGAAGGCTTAATTATCAATCGCCCAAATACCTTGTGATTACCAATTAATTTCCTTCTGACAAAGCATGATTTGTAATCTCGGGATGGCGGTTATTAAACGGGCGGTTATCAGCAAAGTCGGTTGGTGATTATACGAGTAATTGGGGTTATAATTCATAAATTTTAGTAGCAGTTCTAATAATTTACAATAACTCACTATATATATTTCGAAACGTGATTTACTTTTACTTATAAAACACTGCGTTACGTTGAAATAACGTCTTTTTGACGTTCAACAAGTCGAACGAGATAATAATTCGTTTTTGGCACCGAAGCGGTGGATATTGGGTCACGATTCGTGAGGGGCGCCTCGCCTCAGGAATTATTACTAGGTATTGAGTCGCAGCGACCTCGGGCAGGAAGAAGAACTCTTCCGAGCAACTCAATACGTGACGTTTGCGGACATCGATCCGCGTTAAGTCCTGGACCGAACTGGAGAACTGAAAGGGACAGAGTGAAGACTCACTCGAGCGATATTCTATAGCTACGGATAATTTCTACGGACGGACGCGACAGTGTCGAATGACAATCCATTAGGGGTTGTAAACAGGGCCGATTGAAAGTTTATCGTGTCGCCTTTAGGGGATGTCAGACTGCGAAGGGAGTGTGTTCCTTGAAGGAGCCGATTTGTAGAATACGGCAAAACGTGTTTCTGTTCGGTTTAATCCTTGGGCGTCCAAATAAAATAGTCATTATTCAACAATAATTTTTTCTATTGTAAATTTATTTAATTCGGAAATTAAATTACTACTTCGTAATATTGGAGATCATTCCTATCACTCGTAATGAAATGCATACATGTTATACAGCTTTAACCTATTGAATCATATTTCAATTTACGCGTACGATCACTATGGTTTTCCATATCGTGAACTTTATATTTCTTGCTCACACAAACTGGTAGAGTGATTGTTCATACAAATAAATATAATAATTCAAGTAGATACGATAAAACAAATATACCGTTTCGTAGCCCTTTCTATTTTCATCAATATTGGGGGACACATAAATATTGACTTAAAATGCATGATGTACTACTACGGTCCGGGTCTCGGGGGGGTGAACACTTCGTTCTACATTAAAAATATCCCAATAGGATGATCGCATATAGTTTAAACTGGGCCGTTGATGCATTGGGATGAGGCTACACGCGGTAATGGTGTCCCGGTTTCTCGGTGCCAAGCGCTAATTGTGAAAGCCGCGGAGGCCATTTAGTGCCGGCGGACGTTTCTTGTAGGCGACATAATAAGGAGTCTATGAGATGCTTCACTAATACTGCTACCCTAGTCCGGAGTCTTAGGGTCAATATCGATTGGAAGATTTCATCTCCGAGCGGTTCGCATCGAAAGACATCGCAGAAAGTCTTGTGCTTGTGTATTTCGGAAGGTTTTTTATATTGTTCCTTTTACAGAAACTGATTACGATATTTCATTGCGATGGAAACAATTATTATCTCTACTGAGTTTGGGACCAACGCAGGATTTCTAATATCCAGCACTCTCGTAATTGTTTTTCATTTACAGTAACTATCGTTAATATATGAATTTCGGTTCGGATTCTTCTTATTTTTTTAAAACTTGTGTATGTACAATATACAGAAAGCGTACAGCCATCGTAATTAAAATCTGTGTCCATGGAAACCTTTGAGTCTCAATGTTGTATTGCAGATGTAAGTTGCAGATAGTTGTAACATCCCATATCTCTGCGTCTGTCGCCCGGAACTTTGTTATCTTGGACCGCGGCCGAGAACTTTTTGGGGGTAAAATATTCTTTGGAAATAAACTCTACCCGAGAACCCGATATCGGCCGGCCAACCCCTCGGGGGGGCAACTTTCGCCCGTGTTTCCACCCCAGAGATATTAGACGGTTCGTTAAGTTGGCATCGGCCCGAGAATCCGACCGGTCAAACTTTAAGTCGAGATAGAACCCCTCTCTACTACAGTATGACTTATTTTTGTCCGCCTCTTTCGCCGTTGATTCAAAGTTTTCGTACAAGTACGCCGAGGTTGGTTATATATATATTCCGGCCTCAGTGTTGTAAATCGCGGTCTGAACAATTAAATCGTACGTTCCCGTGAACTGCGACGTTATCACGTGGATGCAGTTTCTCGCATCTTAACGCAGAATAAATTGTTTTGTCAGTACATCCCTGAGATTCAATATATTCGTATTGAATATATTTTACCTTGAATATATTGTACTACAGTCGTGTACCTCTCCGGTTTGCCAAACTCATTTGGCCGCCGGCCAAATATTACATATTGATTCTGCGGAAAATTAAACAAATAAAGCGCGTAATTTTACTTTCATACAAGAACTGTTCAGCGCCCACTTTCTGCGAAATTTTCTGTACAAATACTAAGGTCTAAAATAGTATTATAAAGTTTAAAAAAAATTTGGTGTATCCCCGTTTACTTAGCCGACCGATCGGGGAGATCTCCCATATTGACCTTAGCAACGCTTTTTTTTCGTTTTTGTTTATTTATCTACACACGTTGGAGTTGTTCGCTCGATCTCGAATTGTTATATGTATATTGTTGTCCGTACAAAGCACAGTATATAATAAAATCCATCAATTTAATGGTGTATACACAGTTATAAATTTAAAAAATAAAGTGTAGGGTATAAGAAATACCGTTAAAAATGTGGAGAAAATTTTAATGATGAGTTGTATTCATGGACGCGCTATCAGACTGTTCTGAATGCAACGATATGCAGATAAGCGATTATGAATCTAGTGAAAATGCATTGTTCGACCCATACGTCAAAATAATCGTCGTATCCTCTTAAGCGAAGTAGTTTGGGTTGCTCGAGCGTGGTGGAAACCGTACAGTTCGCTGCGGCGAGCGTGGTCGGATAAGTGTTAAAATTTAATTTCTGTGTATCGGAGATAGGAAAAATTCTAGACTTAATGATAACTCACCTCTTGCGGTCTGGCGATCTCTGTCTGAGTTTAGCTCTCGGTATCAGTTCTTGTTTTCGTACCCTGGCGGCGAGGTCTACTCGGCGTTCTTCCCAATGGGCTGGACAGGCTCTGTTACCCTGCTGCTGCTGCTGCTGCTGCTGTTGCTGGAGGCGGCCATCGCTGCACTCGCACGAGCACCTGGACAAACAAAGCAGAGAACGCTCTTATTCGGCGCGATGACGAAATTATTTTCAGAAACCGGATCGTATCCAGTTTAAATATTCTCTTTGTGCGGCAGGGCCTCGTCCCAGTTGGTCCAATTATCGTTTGTGTCAATTAAAAGTGTTTACACTTCTCGGCCGGCGTTTCGAAATGGCCGACCCGATTTTCAGTGTGACGGAATTTTTAGTCCCTTTAAAATCGATGTTAAGCATTAGTAGACTGCTATAGAAATATATATGAAAATATAAACAAAAGTATTTTTAAATTGGAACTAGATTAAACGGGAAAAAATAATATCCAAAAATATTACAACCTATGTAATTAATTGATGACTTCGTAAATAGTTTTGTGTTATATCTGTGGGGAAAATAACTGACGGTTGAGGAGGAGCAATAAAACTCGCTTCGTGGTACGATCTGAAGCTCTGTCTCGGATGCTGCAGATATCTTGATCGGCGTCTTGAGAAATTTTCATTGCGACAGGGGAAATAAAAATCGTGTACAGGGATCCGATTTCTGTCTGTCGGGAAAAGGAATTGGGAAAGGGCCGAGATGGGCGCGCAGCGGCTTTTGCGAAACTGCAGAGGAGATGTTGTGGCGGATTTCATAAATCAAACTGATTCGCTCCACCGAGGGATTTACATTCCGCCGTGTCCTCCACCCAGATTTTTACATTTGATATTTAACATTTCCAATTCGATGTTTCGCTCTTATAATTTTTTTTCTTCTATCCTGATCCTTCTATCCTGTACGACAAAATTAAAGATGAACTGACTAATGTACTAGAATGTACAGCATTCCGGTTATTCATATACTATAAACATCTACACATACATAGGTACATAGTATTAAATACCCAAATTCAAGTTTTATTTAATTAATATGGTTACTTATTCTACACAAGTCTAAAATAATTATTTCAACTGATTCAGCTGAAGATCTGTTATCGAAGCGATTCGGTACGACTTGAAATTTTCACTTACTTAACTGTCAAATTCATGAATGAAGATCTGAAATAATAGCGTTTAAATTTTGAATGGGTTCCCGTAACATATGTCGGTTCTTTGTACATATTGTATGTAACCGTATGAAATAATAAACTGTACTGTATACGTACGCGTGTCTGTCTCCGTCACTCTGATCTGAATACGAATTAGGAGGGAATTTGTAGTCGAGAATAAGTGAAAATGTAACGAAGCCGTTGGCAATAACTCTCTACGCAATATTTCTCATTGTTCACGGTTTTCAGACCATATTAATCTGTGAGATAGTGCCCCCTAAACGGCGTCCCAACTGGGGCTCTTCTCCCGGTTGCAGGTTATTACGGGACAATATATCCTCGCGAGATAACATAATATCTCGTCTCTACGGCTCGCACACGCGGCTAACATTTATAAATTGCTCAGCGCCGCCTTATCGGCCCCATATTCCCATTTTTTTTTTTTTTACTTATCAAGCCCTCTCAGGTCCCCTTAATTGGAGGAGCCCTTACTCCGTATCCATTTCGACTGGACGCGCTTTCCGAGGCCAATAAAAATACTCTCCCCCATTTTCATTGGCGCTTATAGAAGGAGGTAATTTTCAATATTAAGGTCTGTATTTACTCTCCCCTAATCTCGATATGTTTGAACCAAACGGACTCTATTTATACGGGATCTGACAGCGGTTTTTCATCCCCTGGCCGGTACCAACAAGAGTGTTCGGTAATAGCGTAATAACACGTATGTAATCCTGTGAAAGGTAGTGACAATTGTTATATAATAAAAATAATCATATCCGCAATTATCGCGTTACATGGTGCTATTGTATTATTACATTAGTACACTAGCGCGGCCCGTATGAACTATATAGGATTGGATGGAAGAATATGCTGCCACTTATTTCGGGAAGTAGTGACAGTGCTATGACAGTTACAGTCATCGCCCACAATTTTTATTCCACGACTGAATATTTTTCTTTATTTTTTCCTATTAACTGAAAAAAAAATGTGTTATGCGTTAAAGAATTCTCATAAGCTGCTATCTTTCATTCGCTTCGGAGGATTGCCAAATCCTTAATATACAAGAATTATTAATTAATCATAAATATTATTTTTGTTCTGCGGCCAATTTCTTGAAACTTAATACAGATTGCTTTTATTCCTCCGGAATTGCCGCTCAAGCACAAAGAACCATTTCGCCGCGAACGTCTTAGTATGTAAATCGGCTTTTATGGAATCATCGGCGGATAACGGCCGCGATCTTCGCTCTGCAGATGACAGCAGTGTTTATAACTCGATTTAATCGATTGTGCTTGCTCGGCCCCCCCCCAGAGTTCACGGTATTGTACCGGTATTCTGCGGCCTGTATTTGGAAGCTGGCCAAGAACAATTAAGGGACCCGATTGTGGAATAACGGCAGTATTAGGGGGACAAAAACACGGGCACTGTGCGGCTTATACTCGCCTAAACTGCCCAATACCTTTCTCTGACTGAGTAACTAGTTTTTAGAGTGTACATTTTAAAAAGTATATTCAGGAATCGAATAGAAAATACCGAATTGAGCCTACTGAAGTCTTCGATCAACCGTTTGGACAGTCTAAATTATTCCCAATGAGAAAATAACGCCTCAAAAATTACTTGATGTAATTAAATACTATGTTCTTTTGCGAAACTTCGGTTTAAGAAACTTTAGTCCAACTCGATTTATGAGTTTATCAGCTTTGTCCGCAAAAACTCATATTCCCACAATTGTTTCCTAACAATTATCCCTATCCATTCACGAGGATATGTAGATTTAATTCATTATGTAAGAGTAATTCAATAACGAATTACAACTTTAAACATAACTGAACAAAGCATATTACAATAGACTTGATTAATTCAAAATGTTTTTATTTTTTGTACTTCATACTCTGTTCTCATATAGTAGAGTCAATTTCGTTAAAAAAACATTGACAATGAAGTAAATATTCTGTAATGTAAATTTAATGTGTCTCCACTCGCTGGTTTCATCCCGGTGTACCAGTTTCGGCTTTTCGCCTCTCCGATTAAGTGCACTATACGGCGGTGTCAATTAAGTCCTGTCACATTAAGTGAACGACAGTAACAAAAGAGGAGATATATTCCCAAATACTCGCCCTACGAGTCTCTTAAATTGGGCATCAGTTGTACAACAGTACGCAGAGTGGTGTCATGTGTCTCGAAAGTTTATTTTTAGTCGCATAAAATATTTTTTTTTTATTTGTTCTCGGTTTTTTTGTATTCCTGCGCTCGTTTGAGAAACCTTCACTCATTTTTGAGCCGAATGCGTATTCATAATGCGGTTTTTTTGTCGGTTGTAGTAGTAGACGCATTGTTACTTGAAATTCGGCGCTCTCAAGACCGCGCGAAGTCCGAGCAATCTCGGCCGTCGTTAGCGCTCCATCTCAACCCCCCCCCCTCCCCCCGAGGCTTTTTGCCGCGAAATACTTATAATTCCTTTTAAATTCTCTCGTCCAAGGTACGGGGACTGAATGCGGATCGGTCTTCGGTCGTTAGGCGTGGAGTTTTCCCCCGAGGGGATGCAAATGAGACGAGGGACGTGTCATGAGGGGGGAGGTGGGGCACGTTGAATATGCAGATTGTATTCTTTGTCAGCTCTCGGCGTACTGGTACGCTCAGCTGTCTCAGCGTGTGCGACAATTGAATAAGGCTCCGTACACTTTGGCATTCATATCGCGGCAATCGATCCCGTGTATCGATTGCTTCGATGGCTCAGAAAGCGAATACACCATTCTCAAAAGATTCTTACTATTGAAAACCTCTCGCAGACATGGTATAGTTTCGGTTAACACAGTGTTTGGATCCCTTCCAAAAATATATTTACTCCTCTCGATGTATTGGAACATTCGCATTTAGTGTACGCCGAATAGTTTCAGCTAATTAGCTGAAACTAGCAAAAATATTGCAATATTCCATATTCCATATAAATGTTTCCTCTTTCCACTATTTGCACCCATATTTCAAGACGTACTTAAACAGACATATACGTTTATTTTATCATAGTGAGACAATTTGGGTTTTTTATATACATTAGTGGTAGTTCACTGTTGTGATTCATTCTGAAACTTCTAAACGGTAAAATTACCATCATGTATAACTATTAAAAATTAAAATACATTGCTATTCATAGCGCAGACTGGAGGGTTTTACATCAAATTGTCGTATTTCTATGCTTACACAAATGAGCTTTGTTATTAATGTAACATGTCTTGTTTTTTGTTTCAGGTGAGTACATTTTGATATTTATGCAGTATCTACGGACCAGTAAGTTCTAAAGTTTATTCCTTATTGATTTAATTTTAAGATGTAAGCATGCTTAGTACAAAAAGTTCTTGAGGTATACACCCAACTCTCGTCGTAAGGCTGAATCTCGTTCAGTGTATCGCGGCTTCGACATTTCAAGAACCGAAAGTCGGAAACGTGTTTCAATTTGCGAGCTGTCGCTTTCCTCTATTCAAAATATTTTGTCGCGTATTTATAAACGGCGTCCGTTCGAATTCCCGAACGATTCCGGAGCCGTCTCGCTTCAATACATTATTCAAAGTATCGGCCGGTCGGAAAACTTTCATCCCGGAGAAACTCTCCCCCTGCGAACTTTTTGAATACGACCCTTCCCTCCCCTACGGGAATAATTTGTCATCCGCAGGAAGGATTATTATTTGGCGGTAGTTCGATTTAAAGTGGAATACTGGGATGGAAATTAGCGGGAATCTCGTTGCGGACGGAAAGGGCCGAAATGGGGCTCATTTAAAAATCCTCCGCGGTCGCAATCGAGCGGTTTCTTTGACGCTTTCGGCGTTTCATCTCTCGTTTTGGGGTCGGAACATAAAACAGAAAGCGCACAGACCCGGCTGTAGTAACACGGCCGAGAAATGCAAATGTTAAATAATTCGTAAATTACCTTCCCTTTTTTTTTGGCCAAGCGTGTTGGGCCACAGTGACCTTTTGACGAGGTGTAGCCCAAAATGAAAATATACTGGGAAAAGCTCTTCATTTAATGCCGTTCCATTTTATTAATATTCAAACGAATATAGCTTGAGTTGTAATGAAAATTTTAATCTCAACAAGTATTAAGGAGAAAA
The DNA here is from genome assembly GCA_019843655.1 of Lethocerus indicus. Classification (NCBI taxonomy): domain Eukaryota; kingdom Metazoa; phylum Arthropoda; class Insecta; order Hemiptera; family Belostomatidae; genus Lethocerus; species Lethocerus indicus. The sequence goes on along the minus strand of JACDQD010000009.1, from coordinate 2,879,985 downwards.
GAGATATTTTTCGGGGATTTGTTCAACAATTTCTGAAACCGAAAAACTTCAATTACTAAAAGTTAAAACTACCAACAGACGAAACTAATAGAAATTGAGGAATATTTTTTTCAGAGTTACTAAACTTTAATCATAATCGCAAGTTATGATATTGTTTAGTTTCAAATTTAAGAACATTTAATTGCGATACCTTCATTTTTTTCCAATAATTTTTAATTAAACGATGTCTATTTTTAGTGATTATTCGAAATTCCTGTTTGCTTACATCGATACTTTTTAATTTTAATGTTGAAAACAGACGAATTTACTCTCATTTCCATCATTCTATTCCCTCTCCATCGTCTGTTTGCTACAACTTTTTTGTCTCTCGCCGTTTTCAGTAGCATTGGTATTGCTGGGTCACTAAGAGTGGAGACATTTTTTGTTCCTGTAAAATTATGGATGAGAATTATTGATCGGTCGCTGAACTAATTTTTGGATGCATAATAACGTCTTGTTGCCAACCTACTGGTAACATACCGGTATGATGATAAAATGTAGGCGTGTACAAAGTTCTGTTTCGTGCAACCCGTAAACGGGACCGGAATTGAATGTGAAATTTGACAGGTCTCATCGTCCTGTATTGTTAGTCGGAACAACAATGAAAATGGACACGTAACTCTCGTTACGCGACTCGAAATTAGCGCCGGTTGTAATGATAATAACGTGACAACGGGGCATTATTGGCAAGTGAAGAAATACTCGAGTGTAAACTGCACTGATTAACGCTATTTCAAAAATGATCAAAGGTACAAATGGTTCGAATTGCGTTGCATTCAAATTTTCCAATTGTTCGTTCCAATTACCAATTAATTTGTGTTAATCGTAACTTTCCAACGTGTACGTCAGTGTGTTCAACATGGCGAGATGTCGTTTTAATGAATTGTAATATGTTTGCGAGTTAAATACATAGGCGCAGTATTTTGAAATTTAAAGTCGCCGAATTTTAACCTTGTTTTTACAGAGTTATTTGGTTTGTTATTTATGACCAGAGAAATTTTTTTTACTAAAAAAAGGTACGTTTCTCGGGTCTAATCTTTACAATTCTCTGTTCTGGTAGGCATGTGTGAAAGTTTTGCTCTCAATATTGCCTGGCTGATAGTGGTTGATATCTCCCTACTTCGTTACGCATACTTTTTCCCCTTTTCGGAACCTAAGCTCCCTACCATATATGTGAACGTTTTGCTCTCAATACTGGTTCTTTAACCTCTACTTACGAACTAATTTATTCCTCTTCATTGTTATCTATGAACAGAGAAACTTTTTTCACTAAAAAGGGACATTTTTTTGATCTAATCTTTACAATTCTCTGTTCTGGTTGGCATGTGTAAAACTTTCGCTCTCAATACTGCCTGGCTGATAGTGGTTATCTCCCTACTTTGTTACGCATACTTTTTCCCCTTTTCGGAAGCTAAGCTCCCTACCCTATATGTGAACGTTTTGTCCTCAATACTGCCTGGCTGATAGTGGTTGATTTCTCCCTACTGCGTTACGTATACTTTTCCTCTTTTTCGTACCCTATATGTGAACGTTTTGCCCTCAATACTGGTTCTTTAACTTCTACCTACGAACTAATTTACTCCTCTTCATTCTTGCTGTCGGTTTCACCCCGCGAATCTTCGTTTTGGGACAGCGTTTTCGAGCAAAGCGCCCTATCCCTGTCCCTAGAGAGAGAGGGAGAAAGAGAGAGTTTGAGTGGGGGTGTAGGGAGGTAGGGTTGTCTCACCTGGGGCCGGCGGCGGGGTTGTTAGGGCACGGCGGTCTGGGGTGAGAGGTTGTCTCCATGGCAACCGGTCCGGATCCAGCACCCGAGGCCGGCCGGCACTGTGGAGATTGCCGCAGTGCAACACATTTCCCCACCCCCACCCCTCACCCCGCTCCAGTTCGATACGCCTGCTCCACGACCGCGGAATTCGCCCCCCGCCCGCCCCGCACACCACAGGGGGCTATTGCCCCCGCGACACTTGCCTTCACGCTAAGGCCCCCCACGTTTTTTTCCCTCCGTCCCTTTTAACTACCCAATCTTACTTCTAATGGGCGTACTACACAGTTTACTCTCCGTATCGATTCGCATTCGCAATTGAAATTCGGTCCCCCGCCGTAAGAATTCATTCGGGCAGTCTGAATGCACCGTCGCTTTCAACGACAATTAGATACATAATAAATTCCTTTCTGTTGCCACACCTTAAGATATTTGTATATAAAAAAAAGCTGTACTCTCTGCAAACTCAGATCCTTACTTAGCATCATGGAGGATTAAGTTCAATTGCCAAAAAAGTCTTCGTGTTACTTTGAGAAGAGCAACTTGTCCTCCCGTTTTCCCGAACCGGTCCCAACTTCCTATTGAAAATCGAGTGCGCTACTTGGGACTACTCTTAGACAGAAGATTGACACGGAACCCAAATACAAAACTGAAATTACTGCTCGACTACAGATCAAAACTATCGCTCTCGATCAAATTATTAATTTGTTACAACCGCGTACTGAAACATATTTGGGCCCACGGAATCGAACTGTGGGGATCCACCGAGCCAGTCCAACTCTTATAGACTCCAATCCTTGCAATCCGTAATCCTTTCGAAAAATTACTAACGCCCCACCATATGTCTCTAACAGACCTAAAAGTCCCGCTCGTTCGAGAATTAGCGGCTTCCCGGTATAAATCCTTCCATTCCGATCCCTTAATTCGACAACTTTCCTCGCTTCTCCTTCCCGAAAAACCCCGTGCTTCGCCTAAAGCGGAGAAGGCCACGCGATTTCCAACGACCTGAGTAAGGGCAGGAGCGGGAGTACCATCATTGGGTGGCTTCTCCTTCAAGAGTTCACCGAGTCAGTGTAAAGTAAGAGCACTGTCACTAGATACAATCCAAAAATTGTAGTTGTGACTATACCAATAAATGAAAAAAAAACTAGTAACAAAATATGTAATCACTGTAAACCATGATAATGCCTGGTCTTTGCAGGTTCCGCAAGCGAAAAGGTATCGATAGTGAAAATAAGGTTTAGGATTAGTGAGAAACGTGGAAACGGTTTCTCGGCTGAGTGGTTGTGTTTTGTAGTGTGGGGGGCGGATTTTAGAAGGCGTCTAGGGCCCCTGATCCTGCCGGGGTCTTGCATTTGGGTCTTGTCCCTATCGTATTTCACGGGCAAAAGAGGCCGACCTCCCCCGATGGCCCGCAGGTAATCCACGTCTCCTTTTTACAGCTCCCGACTTTATTTCGGACTTCACATCCAGCCCGCTTTACGGTGCATCCTTTCCCGAGGGTCCTGTTTCCGGGGTATTATTTTGAAGGAAAAACGAAGTGGCCCCGATTTCCCCCGTGGCGCATTTCTCTGCAGTTTAAAATGTGTACAAACTAATCTCGTCGAAGTCGCCGGCATTACCTGCGAGGACGCTATTAAAATGGAGTGTTAGAAAAAATGTGGGTCGAAGCCACAAATCGCACGAAGAGTTTTATTCCACTATCTTCGGACAAGTGGATTAGGGTTTATCCTCCGCGAGGTTTCTCCCGCCGTCTGTAGATAATACTCGGGAACGAGGAAAAATAACCCTAGGTTCACGAATAAATTTCAGTAGGTTAACTTAACTAGTTGCCAGGCGGTATACAAGGGTAAACTTTCATGCATGCCACATAGCCGAGAGCATTAACTAAAACAACATTACACGTAATAGCGTTGGCAATATAAAAATTGTTGTTTAATACAAGCGATGTAGTGCACTAACATGAGGGTTGAAATTCCTGTGGCGGACTGAATTTTCCTTCAATTAGAATTTGTTACTCAAAAGTTGGATATTGTGAGCCATCCAGTTGTAAAGGGGATGACGTGAGTTCTATCCCAAGAAACCAACCGGATATTCAATAATAATAAAAATTGCTACGGTGCTCTGTAGCTTTATTATATGCCGTATGATTGATACAGGAAATGGCTTTAAACTAGGAATATTGCAAATATCATAAAATGCGGTATTGAAATATCACCACTGCGTATCCGAGAGGTTCCTAGCAACAGAAACAATTCGTCGGGATCTCGGTCTGTTACTGTCGAGTTAAAAATGGAAATATTACTAGACCGAACTCCGGTTTAGTAGGGCAATGTAAAATTGCCTGAGCCGCAGTTAGGGTTCACGTTTAACAGTGTAAATTTCATCACGATTCCGAGCCCTAAGCCGTTACGGTCGCGGAATTGGGCGTCCCTTAAGCCGTTTGCGGGGCGTCTGCCGTATTGCGCTTTCATCCTTTAAACACCGTTGCAGGGTGCCCTTTGTAAAGGGCTGCACCTCGGGCAGATTAACACGGCCCCCGGGGCTATTTGCCTAGCGGAGGTGTGCACCCCTGGTTTTAGACCGGTGGGTTCCCATTTTAATAGCGCGGCCCCACTAAGCGGGGGAAGTTTATATATAGGAGAAACGCGACGAGACTCCCCTTTGTTTTACCCAATTTGAATTTCGTTCAGACCTTGTTCATCCTTTGAGATGAGAATCGTTAAAATGGTGGCGTCTCATAGAGCAGCGCTGGTTGGGATCATCACGCTAGGTTGTACTTTGAATGTTTTCCTGTCGAGCAATTTTGGTCTCGTCTTAATAGAAAGTTATAAAAATGAAGACAATGTAGTATTCTGTCAGAACCAGGATATTTTTCACGCTAAAAATATTTCTGCGCAACTGTACCAAACTTTGTTACAGAATTGGCTTCCGGTAACGCGTAAGTAATTCGATCTTGTTTCATTAAACAACAATGGATCTGGGATGAACAACCAATCGTGCATATTCTTCTCAATCGTCATCCATTCTTGTATGAAGACATTGTAATCCTTCTTCCTTCTGTTGCCTCTAGTTTGTAATCCCATGTCCAAGATCAAAATTCACGGAGGATGACCGTCCAATAAATAAACCCATCATTAGGAAATCACCGCAAAAAATCATATAAAAATATGCGGGTAGTGTTTGGATAAAACTGAGCTGTTCAGATTCAGAGGTTTTCCCATTGCGATTCTTAGCGGTCGGTTCACCGAAAGCCGACCTTATATTCACAGTCGGTAACAATGCAGTAGGCAAACTTGATTCGAGAGTCCGGGCCGTTTGTTATGGAGGGCCTCTTTGACCCGTTTGATTCTCAATGCCCCTACACTTGTTCAATGCAATTAACCCCCCACTTTGTGTATTTAGCGCCGATAATAGTGGCTAAAACGGTTCGGTTTTCCAACAGATTCTATTGTCCGTTACCAGTAACATTGTCATTTCTCTTGCCTACAATGGCCCCCATTGAAGCGGCAAAACTTAGTATTGTTCGTCCAAATCGGTCGATTTTGTCGAACAATTAATAATCCGGATTTGTTGGTTTAATAATTATTATTGTTGTAGGATCAAAAATAAGAAACGTAGTGTTAATTGTTGATATTTCTCGGATAGAACTACTGGACTACCAATAACTCAGTATCGTTGGAGTAGAGCAAATAACGCTTCATAAATAGCTATAGGTTTAGATCGATGTGTGACAAATTTTTCCTTCGTTATTCCTTCACGACAGAGCACAAGATCCTAGAAGATATCTAATCAACTCGGGTGATGATCCCTCCACTCCATGAAAACTTGAAACTCGAAACCGGTTTTTTAACCGCCCTCCGGAAGCCCCGTGCGAGCCGCGGCGGATATTTCGGTTCGTCGAAAATGGTAATCGAGGCGCATAATTATAAGGGAATAATTGTACGGTAATTTATTCATTAGTCAACGCCGGTCGGTCGAATCGTGTGCCTGCGGCAAAGTGAGAAGGAGGGAGGGCACGCATGCCCAACGGTGCGGCATCGGTCTCGCTTACATAAAACACGAATCGAAAAATTATACTTCGAAAACAAACGATATCCCAGACACGAAAACGACAAAATCTACCGGCGGTAAACCATCACGTAATCTGCGATTTCGATGTTTAATTGAACATCGCTAAGCGAGATAGTGGGCCGGCGGGCAAACTTTTCGGAATATTGATAGCCACCGTGATTGACTGGAAACGTCCGGAAACTTTTCGTATCCGGGCGGAACTTCGGGCAACGGGCTTTGGAAAGACGGAACAATGGAAAAAAGACGGAAATTTTCGAGCTGTTTTACACTAAAATATGAAATTTACGATAAAAATGTTGACACGACGTAAAATATTATTGAAACCGCTCTTTGATTCGGTTCTGATATTACCTCATTCACTTTGAAATAAATAATTCAAATTATCACAATGAAATCGAGAATTTTGAGTATCGGTAAATATACTAGAAAGTCATGTGAGAGTGTCCTTATCTCGGTTTTTAGGCCCGTATATATTCATAGGAAATTCTCAACCCTCCGCTGTTTTTCATCCCCTTGGCCCTGTTCCAGGGCTTGTGTGGGGGGGGGGGGGTGATCGTCACACTCAGCTCACAGCCCCTAAATTATTCTACCGGACCGATAAACAACGGACTATTGTTTTTCTCGTTTACTTTCCGAACCCCTATTTTGACCGAGTTTCACCCCCCCCCTCTCAACTCACCGCAGTTCTGGTTATTAACCCCTCGTTAATATTATCCCGAACCCTTCGGATCTTATCCGTCCGCGCTCTTCCTGCTATCGGCCGAAGACGGGAAATATTGTCCGGGTGGGGGGCCTGTTCAGCGGAGCGAGGAAAACTGGAAATTGCTTTTCCGATTTAACGCCCTTAACTCTATTGAGTCCGTTCAATACAGAGTAGGCAATATTAGATAACTCAGGTGAAATGGTATATATATATATATATATATATATATATATATATATATATATACATGTTAAGGTATGGTACGGAACGATAAGAAATGAATGCCCTTTCGAATTCCCGTGCCAATACGGCGAACATCATTTTCCTTAATCTGTCCAACGGGGTCTCCATTTTCCAGTCCCATGTAACCCAATCGTTACATTTTATAGCGGAACAATATATTTTATCTCCGAAATTATTTAATGACGACGAATAATACCGTATTGAGAACATTTTCATTACTTTGCCACTTTTGGGTCAGTTAGTCGGTGAGTCACTTAGCCCTGTTGACTCTATATGGAGTCGATTTGATTTTTCGAACTGTATTTAGGCGATGAGTTCGCGTTTTTATTTTTTTCGAGACGTCGTTAGGCGGCGTACACTGAGGGGGAATTCAGTGTCCGAAATATGTTAGTCTTCCAATTCGAGACTGGATTATATCCCGGGCCTCGAGGCGTGGGTTCAGAGTGACGCACGGGTGTCTTGCGTGTCTGGCAGTAGGCTGAGATTTATAGTTGGCAATCCACGTCCCGGCCTTCTTAGGTGGGATTAGGGCAACGGCCGATTAATCCAGCAGGATCTTTCTCTAAGCCGAAGGTACAGGCCATCTTGCCCACCGGCCACGTTTACTACAGGGTTACAGCCCCAGTTGTACAAATGTTTCTGAAACAATAGAACTTCAGCCGGTTCCTTGCCCGGATTTAATATAGGAGTGGCCCCGGCGTTGTTTTGACGATTAAAATGCTACCGGACCTGCGCGGGCTCGATTCCAATCCAATTTCACAAAGGGAATAATTGGAAGTAGATGCCGATTGCAGGGGGCTAATTAATTTTCAGAAATCTGATTTTCCGGCCCTGTACACTGCGCACTGTGGGCGGTGCTCAAAATAGATTTAATACGTTCCTGCCTCTAGGCCGGCGATTTTCAACCATTGTGCCATCGGATAATTGGGCTGCGAAAATTATTAATTAATAAGGTTCCGCAGTTATTGTCAGATTTAATTATTTCTGAAAGACCGGGAAGAATGGTTCGAATCTAGCGTTCGGACGCCCTTATTTCCTAGCTGAGTTCTCTATAGGATATTTTGAATAGGATCATTTACATCATCATTTTACAGTCATTAATCTAATAAAACGGAGGACATTGCCCGTGTTTTCGGAAATTATATCGCGTTCCTGTTCCGATTTACACATTCGACTGTTCGGTCGATTGAACAGTTTTTCCAGTTTTTCCTACCGTACAGAAGTGTTGTTATAGCTCTGAAAATGCAGGCATACCGCTATCCGGGGACAATTGGGGCGTAGAGCTATGAATATTCAAATGGGAGCAGTTCGAGCGGGGGGTCCCGCGCCTGCCTGCTTTCATGCCCCAGGGAACATCCTTCAACTATAACTCAACTGATAGTATGATTCATTTCCAGTTGCAAATCACTAGCGCGTTCCGTTCTGAAGAAAATGTGACAGTTTTTGGCCTTGTCGCCGTCGTTAGTAACATCCAGCCAGTAACGTAATAAGTTACTTATTATCATGGTTAGTATCGCAGATTTATATTAAGGAATAAATTCTAGATAGACCCTGTATGCTAGGGAAACAGAGCGTCCGAACTCTGGATCTCTAATCAGGATTTTAATAATCTGTTGGTTAATATTTTTTTTTTAACATAATAGATTTATTTGTTGATAGTCAAGCATTTCGTTAGGAAACAAGTGAAATTCGGTACTGTAAAAACCAGTCGTATCATTTTTTTACATTTACAGAATCCTCTGTAATATTTTTAGTACCGATTACTTCTTATTCTCTGGACGCAATTAATTAATTTCATCGATGTTGTTATTCTGTTGCGCAATAAATTAGGCACGATAAGCTCGGCGATCTCGGTGTTTAAATTGGTACAGTGTAAATAAGAAGGAAGGGCTTGGATATAACGTTCTATTTGTAGAGCGGCGTGGGGGTGGACTCCCTTCGTATTAACCGGCCCCTCGTCGGAACTATCTTCCGTAGCCCAATATCAAGGGGGGGGGGGAGATTCTGGTCTAGGTGAAACACCAATCTCTTTAATTTACACCCCAAACTGTTCGGCGAAATTGAACAATAATGGAGCGATTCGATATTTTAGTTACTGTTTTACATTCAAATTTGATTTACGCCCGAAAACGTGTGGCGCGAACGTTGTCGGGTCTTATAAGCCTTTTTAAATAGAACTGTCTCAAGGCTAAGTCCGCCATTAAGTTTTTCTTTCAGGCCATCAATCAACTCGTGAATTGAGGTCGGCTCATATGCGAACAATTGATATTCACGAACGCCGGGCGTCTTCCCCCCGTTCCTCTATATTCTCTGACCGGATCTATTGTTTTCTGAATTTCGGAGGTACAAGAACTCCCCGCCCCCCCTCGGTGTTTTTATACCCTTGAAAAATGGAGGATGAAAACGGAAAAAAATACCGCCCGGAGATTATGGAGTTGGAGAGCCTCAGGTACACGGAAATTCGCGTGCTAGCGGACACTTATCTCGGTATAACGTTACACCGAGAAGGAGGAGGGGTCCCGGAGGGTCGATGCATGCTTTTGTGAGGATGCTCATTCTTTAATTTATTATACACTCTGTTGTTGTTTTTCTTGGGGTGCGATGACTCTTCTCACCCCCCACCCTCGGTAGTGTTTTCAGAAATAAAAAAATCGACACAGTTGAAATTCGGTGGATTCGTTTGGGTGAGGTGGGAAATATTCCCAAAGTCTAATAGGAGCTGTATGTTTTCTGTGTTTCCTCTCGCTGGTTTGGTCTTTTGCTAGACCGGTTTCGGCTGCTCGCCACCTTCTTTGTCGCTTTGACCGACAATCCGACAAATATCCCCCCCAAAACACAATAACAAGACAATATATATATATACGACAAACAGACAACCACCACGGTTCAAGTGACAGTGACAGTGCCAAAAGTGACTAACGGTCTAGCAAAAGACCAAACCAGCGAGAGGAGACAGAAACACACGAAACCTACGGTATTCCAACCCCTCGCAGACCACAAAAAAGGTATTCTAATAGGAGCTATTGAGTTTGTTTTAGTTATTTATTACATATCTCTTGATTTTGTACTTTCGCACTCGTATGTGTAACTCCGCCTACTTTACGCCTTTCATAACCTTTTCACTTTTAATTCTTCTTCTTGCGGTGGCGACTATTTACGCTCTTCTGATTGTCTTTACGCCCGTTTCTGGCGCCTGTAACCTTTGTGGTTTGATGTGTGTCACTACAGCGATACAACTCCTGTAGAGACTTCTATAGAATGTCAGCGCCGGCACATTGAAGGCCCTCGGAGGATTTCATGCTCCGCGCTTTTGTGAACTGACTTTTTTCACTCCCGCCCCTCTCGCCCGTCCCGTCCGCTTTCCTGCCCTGCATTCGGTGCAGAAAAAAGGAAAGAAGCCGGAAAGCAAAAACGAAAAAAAAAATTTCTCGTACCTAGAGTTAATAAACGCGCTGGAAAAACTCCCGGCCCGAAGAGTTCAAAAAAGGAACAGCGGGGAAATAAAATTAAAAATGAAAGGTAATTTAAGTAAGCCGCTTGAAAAAAATATTAAATTTTAATAAACAGAAGCGTGAAATTATTAATGCCGTATATTCCTCGGCCGCTGTAAATATTTTATTTTCATCCGCGAAGTAAAAATTCACTTACATTTTCGGAATTATTCTAGTAACAAGAGTAATTGAATATTCCGTTGACGTTATTAGGAGATCGGCGTAGGTTTGTAATATCAAGTCTATTACTTTCGGGGATTGGGATTGAGCCCGCGAGCATGAGAAAATAAATTATTATGAAGGTATTAAAGCCTTTCACTTATTCCAACTCGACGATAGAATGAGCCGAAGACAAAAATCTATTAATGGCGATGACGACATGCCGAAACCGGTATATCCTATGACCGAATTCGTGGCTCCGCTGATAATATTCCCTGGCATATGATGTTCCAGACCATATTTTTATCATCGTAACAATATACGTCCCGTCTTTAAATATACATAGAATACCGTAGACGGAATTAAATGTTCCTGCTCCATGGTGAAACTGTTCCAATTCCAGAGAACGTAGTCCGGTTGTTTTTGTCAACTCTTTCGCGCCACCTAATTTCCTGCGTCGGTCCAACCGGATGGACCCGTTTAATTGTGGGCGGACGTTAACGAAGGAACGAAGAAAAAGGGACATTGAAGGTTTTAAAAGGCTAAAAAAAGGCCAGAACGATGGGAACGTTTCCCAGGTTCTATTGGACAGTCCCATTGTCATTTACAGTCGAATTGTACGCTATGGGAGGGCCAAACCAAACCGGAACTACTGTTATTTTCACACCAAATTCTAGGAACTGTCTTCCCTTCAATTATATACATATTTAATTATTTATATAAAATAGATTATGGTAGGAGGAGAATGTGAACAAACAGTTTTGATAGATCCATTTTCAGAGCAGTTCAAGGTAACTTGAGCTATGCTGGTTTCGGCTTCTCTCCGTCGGTGATAATAATAATAATATGTTCCTTATACATAGGATTCTGATAGTTACAATGGTAATATATTTGGACACTGGAATAAAAACACAATTTATTTCAATTTGAAAAGTAATTTCCTTGAATTAGGTCAATCATCCTAAACTGTCTATAGAGTTTTTAAATTTCGGAATAAGTTCTCAGTCTATTAATACTCAATAATTTGTAATGAACAAAAAATAAACAAGAGAGTTTTGCGGATAATATTTTTTTTAAACAAATATTCCTGTTTTAAATAGCGGGCCAAATTTGAAGCACATAATTTTGTAAATGCATTTCACTATAAAAAAAAAAGTTGGCCTTCGCTTCCACATTGGGTTTATCTGAAGAACTAGGTCATCTACGCGAGCGATTCCCGCCACCCGACCGGTAGAAAGATGACGACCTGATGCCAGAAACCTGTCTAGATAGAATTTATCCGAAAATTTACTCGCATAAACGAGGTTAAATAAGTAATGAGGCTGCAAACTGCAAACCGAATCGTACAGGAATTTGTCGGCAAATTATTCACACGCCCGAACCGCCATTAGGCCGATAACACAACCAACGGTTTTATAAATAGTGTAAGGTAATAACTGGTAAGATAGGTAATAACTAGTTTAAGGCTAACGGGGCGGCAGCTGTACTTGAAGTCGGTGTTATATTCAATGCGTACTTATTTTCAGAATTTATGTTAATAATATACAGAATATATGTAATAATACTACTGAATTGATAGAATGGGCCTTGTGAACTGTTTCCATTCGCTGGTCTTTTGTCGGTTTCGACTGTTCGCCGTCTTCAGTAGATTTCAGTAGGTTGGTGTGTCATAGGCATGTTACTTTCCAATTTTCTTGTCGGAAAAAATGCAACGATTGTATCCCTTTATAGTAAAAATTGTATTCGATATCCTCGCAGGACAACAAAAAAGTATTAAAAATTAATTTTGTTTTAAACACTCGGAGCTTTTGTCTGATATTGAGTTCAAGTATACCTTTTGTGAATGGCAAGCGCCTATATTTAAACGCGAGACAATAAACCATTAGGCCTACGGAAGATGTAGATAATGTCCAGAAAAACCTCTCACGAGACATTCGGCAGAATGGCGGTGGGGACGGCATCGCCCTTGGGCGCGATTCGCCCCGTTGTTAAACCGTGCCTCACTGACCCCGCTACACCAAGTTCGCCCGGACTGTTAAACCTGTCTAGAAATAATCCAAGGTTACAGGTTTTATTTTTCAGCCCGTGTACCGGCCGACGGAGCGTGTAAAAAATTCTGTACACGAATCTTCGAGTTCTAAAACTGGCTGTCCTCACGTGCTTGTATCGAGGAAACGGCCTCAAAACCTAGATAAGTTGAGGAAAAAACTAAATTCTACTAAAAAAACAACATACGGGTTTTACCTGTTATTATTAGGTGTACCCAAAAGTAATCAACAATTAGATCAGATGTATTTTGGTCTTGTGGAGTCCTTCAAGAGGGGAATCGAAAATTTCCCGGAAAAGTGGCAGAGAGTTGTCGATAATATCGGTGAATATATAGTAGATTAATAATTAAAGTTTCTTTTTTAGCAAAATAAGATGAATTCCAAAGTCAAAATGTTACTTTTGGGTACCCCTAATATATGAAACGCATGAAACTATTCAAAATTTATCTGCAGAAAAGAAATTGTATCCTGTATTTTGGGAATTAAATTGCCATATAGGTTGGCGCAGTAAAATTTAGCTTATACGATAGAATTAGTTGTAGACAATACAATTAACGTCGTTCGTATATTCAGATTGCCTCTAAAATCGGTCCAGAGGAAAACCCTGCAGGATGATAAATTTAAAAGGTCCCTGCCTATTATGGTCGAATAAAACTGAAATAAACGATGATTGAACTGTTTCGAGTTGAATTTGGTTTATATCCGCCGCAAATACGATCAAATTCCGTGGTGATATCGGGCCGCTTGTTATACCCCGGGGGATAAGGGGTATATATGTATATATATAAAAGAAAAGGAGGGTTAGGGGAAATGAGTGAATACAAAGATCCTACTTAGCCCGGGCAACCGCCAGTGATCTAGCCAAATCCCCTTATATGGGGGTCGCACTGGGGAACCAGGAGAAAATCGGGAGCGGTGAATAGCGAATGAGCTCGGGAAAGTTGCAGGGGGCAAACTTGGCTCGGTAGCTGATTCGTCAGCACTGATGAAAACATTATCCTGCAGGAACTTTCCGCCAAGATTCTACGTGGAGGGAACATTTCTTGAACTTTATGTATATATAAAAATACAGTAGTGGATAATAAATTAAGTAGTGAACAGTTGAGGTATTCGGGAAAGCACAGTATCACGCGATGTTACCGGTAGTAATATCTCGGGGAATCTTAATTACTTCAAAATCAAAGATCTGCAGTTTAAACAAGCTTTTGTGTATACAGTTTGCATTTAAGAATGGACGAATGCAATTCTATTGCATTTACCACGGGCTGTTAGCTCGAGGTTTCAGTCACGTTTAGCTCGTAAAACGCTGTTGTCAGTACATCGGTACACCACTTCGTATAAATGGTGGACAACGGTAGGGGGGGGTTGGGGACCAAAAAGGTCGGCCGGGAAAATGAAAAATGGGGGAGGAAAAACTCGCTGGAAAAGTGGAGCGTCTCCTTACCGTCCCGGCTCTCTTGGAAATCGACAGGGGAATTAAATCAGGAGAGGATAAAAGAAGAAAGGGAGAGAAAAAAAGGTCGGGCTTTCGACCAGACGCGTATAAATGGGATAACGCCGAAGCTCGGTCGAACGAGCGGTCGCTTCAAAGTTTTGCCAGAGCCCGGGCCCGCGGACCGAAGAAAGTCTAGTTTCTTTCTAAAAAGGTAACTATAAAGTTCCTCCGCCCGCCTTTAGAAAGAAGAAAGCGGGAGATTTTTCCAGTTTCTCTTATTTTGTTGAGCACTGAAATAAAAACATAGGCGACTTTCCATCACAGTGATGAAAAGTGAATTTTGGGAAAAATAGGTCGGCATTAGACGGCCGGATTTCTTCTGATATTCTTTCTTTTCTTTACATTATAATATACAATACAGAGCATATAGGGTGACCTAATTTCTGAGTATTACTTTTACCAAAATTTTATGGATTTCATTTCGATTCCTAACATTAGTCCTTCGAACCATCCTTAATGTACCTGTAATGTCTCTCATCGTACCGACAGTCGACGAAGTTATAAAATCCCGGTTGCTAATGTTTTGTTCCCGTCTCCCTCCTCGTCTTACTCGTTGAATCTCCCGTCACCCTTCCATTATTCCCACACCCGTGTCAGCTTAAACACGTCGAAAAGTGCCATTACCGAGTCGCGTCTTTATCTATTGAAGCGAAAAACATGAAAACATCCCGCAATTGTACTTATAGCCATAAAGGTTGGCTGTAGAATAAACGGAGAGACGGAAATAGAATTTATTGCGCTGTCACCGGCGTGTTTGTTCAACTCGAATTGTTACCTACACTCCACCGAGCAAACATTTAAATGCCCCGAACTGCCGTATATTGTGCAGCAACAAATTTCCGTTTACCGTAGATTTGTTGTGTTTCTGTCTCCTCTCGCTGGTCTGGTCTTTCGCTGGACCGGTTTCGGCGCTCGCCGTCTTCAGTAGCGGTGTTAGTCACTTTGGATGTACTACTTGTGGTGCAGTGCAGTGAGGATGCCCGAAAAACATCCAAAGTGGCAACAGTGACTAACACCGCTACTGAAGATGGCGAGCGGCCGAGACCGGTCTAGCAAAAGACCAAACCAGCGAGAGGAGACAGGAACACAACAAAGAGGTATGTTAAACAAATTTCCGTTTGGTTCATTCTCTCTTCCGGTTGGCACATGTGAAAGTTTTGCTCTCAATACTGACCGGCGGCTTGTTTTCTAACCTTCTGAACTAACCTCTTCCCGGGTACCTTCGTCAGGGATACCCATCCTCGAGCAAAACACTCTGTGGACGGTGGGAGAAACTTCAAACGGTTTATAAATATCGATATACGGATAGAAATCGAAATTCAGCGATTGGAACTTGTTTACGAGCCGTGAAAAGCGAATCGCTCGTAACCTTGTATTTGTCTCGGAGTAAACACTTGTTTGGCGGCTTTAGAGGGCGTAGAAGGGGGATTTTCCTAAGCCGGTGTCCTCTTACGATGCGAACAAATAATTTAATTCGAAAGCAGCGAGTGGACCGAGAAAAGCCTTCCAGGTTGCAAGTTTTCAGTCTGTTAGTTACGTCTGTTTGTTTTTTTCAATTGGATTAATTCTACTAAAAATGAAGTTTTCCCGATTAGCCGTATCAGTTACGTACGATACGAAACCACACTATCACTGTACCTTCGCGTTGTAACATTTAAGTATATAGCATTGGGGTGACGCATGGAACTTGATCAGTAAAAAAAAAATGCGCATAGTGATTGTACAATGTGATTCTGATACATGGGATACGGTCGATAGCAGGGCGATATGCGAGGACGGTGATTGATAAGGGCCGGGAGATAAGCCCGCCCTGGTCCAATATGGCTTATCCCCGAACCCCTGTTGGAATACAAGCCAGGTAGGGGGTGGATTTGTGCCGAACTTGGTGTTCCGTGAACGCGATTTGATAACAAATTGAAAAATCAATCCCCGGCTCGATACCGGGGACTTGCTCTCTTTTCGCACTACCGTACGCAGGTAAATTAACCTTTAGAAAATATTAGAATAATTGTCCCAAAAAGCATTAAAATACTAGTTTAGCACACCTGCTTTACAGTTATTATATATATAGAAAAATGACGAAGGGATGGCGGAATCAAGTTTCGTTCTCTACAAAATTTCTGGTTACTTACTTGAACCCACTTTCACGGAGTCAACCGCTATATATCCCCGTACTATCGCCGACAGTCGGATTCTTCTATTAATAAGACATTTTCTGTAGACGAAATGCCGTCTGGTCTCTCGACAAGAGATTTCGAAAACCCACTTCGGAAAATGGAACCGCGGCAACGTACAAGTACCCGAAATTTTTAACAAAGGGGAAGGAAAAAAGTAGAGTCGCCACTCCCTATTTCTTCAAACGAACGAACCAATTAAGAATCTGACTGGGTTTGAAGTAACGCTGCACGGTTTGAGCACCAGTCTCTTTATTAAGTTTTGTTGGAATATGACATTCCGGTTAGGTGCTTTAGTTTCTCTTTTTCATCTTTACAAGGATAAAGGGTCATTTATTTATTGTTAACCCTCCGATTTAAATATTCATTAATAACGAGTCACATCTACAACATAAGTTACGTGTCATAATTTCGTGATAATGGAATGAATATAATTATTGAAATTATTTTAGGAATAGAGGTACCCCACGGGTGCCAGTTACTGTAGCTTCATAAGGTGAATCTGACGTGCAAATTTTCGAATATTTTCGTGCAGGCGAAACGCGATACGAATTTAAATATACTTCTGATTTTATCATAAAGTTGTTGACTGTTTGGCTAGAACCGGTTCCGATAAAGTTTTTCGGAGACATCGGTTTCTTCTACAATATTTCAATCAGATAGTGCGGGCATTTACGAAAAGTGCACGAAAAGTCCCCCCCCCCTTCCACCATAACACCACGAAACTTCTCTTTCGAGGACGGGACATGTTTTGAAGCGCCCGCGGGCGAAAATTGTTTTCGAATGTATCGAAAACACAGTTCTTGACGTATGAGTGTTGTTTGTACGGCATGAAAAAAAAAACAATTTTCAGAAGCGAAAGTTTTCACTGTCAACTAGTGTACTAATAGATAGACTATTTCCTGAAAAACATATTGATTTTTCATATATTTATATTTAGGTATACGCCAATTATTTATGTATAAAATTTTTTTATTATATGTTTTGTACGATATCGTGCAATGGTATTCGATAATTGAATAAATATTTGTGGAACATATTTAATGAAGGTATTGAGAAAGCCTTCTCACTAGTGCAGGGTTTTCCCTTTATACTCATATATAAAGCAACGAATTCCTAACGATATATGCAATAGCAATGACAACGAGACTATCGAAGAAAAAAGAATTTCCCCCCATTGGATTTATGATCCCTGTATCATACTTCTTTGATTTAATCTCCTTATTTTCCATTCCTCGGTGCTGTTTATTTGATTCGGAATTTATAGCGTCGTATATTTCACGATTATCGCATTTAGGTCAGATGCAGCGATTTCGCTTTACGGTCGCGTTGAGCCGTGAAATTGTACCCCTATCAACTTGTGGAAAGGCAGAATTTGTACTCGTCCTAAATACGTCCTAATTACTGTAGTATTTGCACTGGGATATTGCTTTTTTTGTAGGGAAAAGAAATTCGAGAGCACGAAAAAGTGGTAACGTAAACATCGTTGACTAATCTCATGCGTGAATGAACTCGGTTAACATTTTTTCTCCTTCAGTAATGACAGGGCTAATTTTAAGTAAATAAGCATGCGCTGCGAATATAAAACGACGAAAATTTTTCTCAGTTTCGCACATTTTTTTCGAGCATCGACTTTACTGACGGATTTGGTTGTATAAAAGAGACAGACTTGATGGAAAAAGGAGATTTGTTTCTTACTAAATTTAAGCGTTTTTTGGAGGATTAAACAGGACATCGATGAGTCCTCAACCTAGAATTCGGTAATCCAACCAGTATTTTCCCAAAATTTCGTCCATGACCGCTCTTAAATGTTTATTGTTAGTTATAAGCTTACATAATTCACCTTATATTCGATATTATTTATGTTAAATAATTATAGAAGAATTTTATTCACTCCAGGCCCCCGTCTCCATCTTAGCGATCGCGTTTTCACCGGTTGGGTATTTGAAACGAAAAAACCCTCACGAATATAGGTCCGTATTGGTCCGTAGATGCGAGGGAGGAAAGTCTCCGGAGGGGTTTTAAGAGCTACGAACTTATTTTCTTAATGCAAGAAGGCACCGGGGATAAGACTAATTAGAATGAAATTAGTTTCGGGGCGTGGCCAGAGTCCAAGCAATTGGAATAATCGCCGTTGAGTCATCGGGGATTGGACGGAAAGAGAGCGGACAACAGTAAATATGGTCTCACAGAGCCCGGACAGTGCCAGCAATTATTCTGAAAGGCAAGATGAGGGGGGGAACGGCGACGTCCACCACGCCCTGAGAACTTGCGCTCCGCCCCCGAATTCAATTTCATCCCCCGGCCTCTCCCTACTTAAGGGAATTAGAAACCTGCGGGGAGGCTACAATATTTTCGAGGCTTCTATCCGCGCTCAACACGCCCCGGCCTATAGTAAATCGGTATTAAACGCGTAGATTTCGGGTATTTTCAGGAGAATTTTATTTTTGTGTTAGCACACATCAGAAATCGGCCACCTTCGGGCGGTTCGTCGATAGTGATTTAGCGGATAATAATGAAAATAACTCCCTGGAATAATAAACAACACGCTTTCCGGGCCGCATTAAATTTTCTTAAATATCTATTCTGTATTCGGTAACATAAGCGAGATACATAACTTGTATGTATTTAAAAGATTTTAAGGAATATGGTAACGTCCTCACTGAATATCAATTCCAGAGAATCAGTACTACGAGGTCTGTTCAAAAAGTATCGCGAATTTTGGGTTTTTTCAAAAATTATTTATTTATTTATGAATATCTATTTTGTCCCCTTCAATGTAATCCCCACCAGATATTATACACTTGTGCCAACGTTTTTTCCAATCCTCGAAGCGCTTCAAAAATTTGGTAGCTTCACCACATGCCGCAGTCAACATTCGATACGATTCCGCGCACTTCATTCTGTTTTTCGCGCAAAATTTGACGCAGATTCTCCGATCCGTTTTTCGGAACGGGTAAAAATCGAAGGCGAACCGAAAAAACGTGCAAGAAAAGCGGCTTTAAAAGATTAACCGAACATTCACGACGGCTGAAATTGTCGGCATAAAATTCGCGATACTTACCAACAGACCGTACAGCCTGATTGGTAGAATATGGATCGCGTTTTCTTTTATTTCAAATATATTCCCTTATACCAGGTTTTTAACAAAATTGAGCCGGGACATAGAAGCGGTACCTTTAGGGCGTTTACGTCATATTGAAAACTGAACGGATATAACTATCGCTGTTGATAAACATCTGGACCGATAACTTCCCTTCGTGTGATCTCAACTGAAACGACCTGTACAGTCGGCCCTTTATTATACCCGGGTTGTTTTTTTTCCTACCCGACGAAAATGGTCACGATTTGAACCGGAAGGGGGAAACGAATATTAATTATATTAACGAATAATTAATATTAATGATTTCTGAGTACGGCCCATGCTTTAATGTGTAAATATGTTGAGGTTCAACACTGCCTGGTTCTTTAACCTTTGTGTCTCCGGACACAGTTAATTATGTTTCTCATTCGTCGTTCGAATCTTCGATCAGAAAAATTATTTTTTCGGTACATTTTTGGATTCATACTCAAGTCAGCGAGTGGCAACAGGAATATATAGCTACAGTTTTGTAAGGTCTCGCCGGTCCCCGAACAGGTTTCTTGAAGAAAGTAATTCCCCTTCGTATTTTTCCACACTGAGTCACTAAGGATATTGTATAAAGTTCAAGATATAACCCTTCTGGATAGCTCTTGGCAGAAATTGCTATTTCTGGGATCAACAAACTCAGATCTTATAATAATAAAATCTTATAATTAAATAATTGAGATTCACTAGAGTTGCGAAAAATCTATGTAACCGATATTTCCGTTAAAGATAGCGGTTTATATAAAAGTTTTATTTATGCAGCAAATACATTTTTACTTTTCCGTCAGAATTAAAAAAAGAAAGTGATTGATTTTCCAATCCATCCTCATCATAATTTTGACTGACGTTTTTTAACGTCCTCTAACGGCACCTTGAGTAAACTCGAGGACCTTTATTTTTTTTATATCAGTTTATAATAAATCAAATTTAATATTGATTTATACCTTCCTGGTGTAAAATAAAGTTAAATAGAAATTAGAAGACAAGCAAAGACCGGCGCCAATCCATCTATTTCGTCGCATCAATCTCAATACTTTATACCAACATTTCAACCAAGTTCAAAATTTATTGGGTGTATACTTATCTTTATACTTTGTCCTTTTTTGCGTCTTACAAACAGTATAATGGTATTTGTTGATTCGTTAGGAACTGAGTATGATTTGTCACTAGCTGCTGATTTCGCCTGGGGTTAGATTGGGGCTTTCGTTGCATGCTTAATTAATTAGTGGATGCTAATTTATTGTCATTCCGAGAATCGACTCAATCATTTGAATTCGCTCTGTGTAAATGGCCTCAGTTTCGGGGATATTCGTTTGAACTATCTAGTCCTAGGATTTCTGTTAATTAGTTAATGTTCAATACGAAATAATAATGCCTTATATTAATTTATAGAGAGTGGGGTATAGCCAATAGTATCTAATTCATTCAACTTCATCTTGGGCTCGTTTTCGCATACAGTTTCCGAGCAAAGCACATTATTTCTGTCCTAATAATATAAAAAAATACATAAAAATTATTCCCTGCGCCATGATTCCGTTCATGATTCACAACTCATGTAACTATATCCTTTTCGGCGGTGTTCATTTCACAGGATGATATTTCACGCCGGTGTGAAAACGCTCGAACAGAAATTGTTGCGGACTGCGGACCGCCGGCCGGTTTAAAGGCGCTACACGTTCGCGCCGGTGGAAAGCTGCACAAAAAACAGAGAGTTCAAAAAGGAAAAAAGAAAAAGGGCAGGTGGAAGCGGTGGGTTTTTGTGTTGAACAATGCTCTGTGACTGCCGAATGGGTCATACCGGAACTACAGCTCCCGGCCAGGAAGTACACTCGGTCCGTAAGCCTCTCTATCGCTTCAGAAAACTACACTTAATATCGCAGTAAAACAACCTGGTTTTTTTTATTTTTTTTAATGTGATATACACAACCATATGTCATTCGTTACATGAATCTGGCACAATCTTAGTACCGTACTAGCGTACAAGTATTTGTGTGTTTCTGTCTCCTCTCGCTGTTTTCGTCTTTTGCTAGACCGGTTTCGGCCGCTCGCCATCTTCAGTAGCGTTGTTAGTCACTTTTGGGTGACCGCTACTGATGATGGCGAGCGGCCGAAACCGGTCTAGCAAAGATCAAACAGCGAGAGGAGACAGAAAACACAAAATCTACGGTATTACAACCAGTCAGAGGTATTTTTACCGCAACAAATATTCTCCGGTTGGGGAACCTCCACAGAAAAAATGCTTCAATACTGACTGGCGGCTTGTTTTAACCCTTCTGAACAAACCTCTTCCCCCTTCTCAGGATACCTTTTCGAGCAAAACACTCTGTGGACTGGAGCCGATATCTGCCAATAGAAATGTAAACCTCAAAATTGTACAAATCGGGTTTATCATTAAAGGATTTAACCCCTGCTATCTTTCCAAATCAAATTTCATTAAATACCAACTGAATAATACGTTCCAAAATGTGGTTCTTGGGTTCTGTAGGACAGTTTCGTTTGATCGTATTCGAATTTACGCTGTCCGGACGAACTGTCTCCGCACAAGTATAAATCGCATTGAAATCACGGTCTGTCTCTTAATTAACCCCTATACGGCCTCATCCCGCGTTTAATTCGCCGTAATCGAGTGCAAACGGTACGATATTTCGTTGGCTGAAAATATATTTGAGGTACCGAACGGACGGCCGGTGAGAATTGCCGCCGGATTATGAATGGTATATTGGCCGCCGCGCCAATTGGTGAAAATTACAATTTCCCCGACAGTCGGTTATAGGCCGCTAATCTGCTGTTTACAACGCGTTAATCTGATGGAATTTAGCGGTGGAATTGCAGCTCTAGGGCCGACCGAATGACGGGCCGTTGACCGGCCGGGGGAATTACAATTGCTAATGGAATTGCTAGATGTTCTTTAACTTTCAAAAATGGTTTTTCCTCCTACGCGTTAAAGGCTAGATATTACAATCGAATTTCACCTCGTGTAATATGACTCACATTCATCTCCCCTACGAGCCTTCTAAGTAGAAGACACGAAAATATGTTGTCTTCCCAGTAGTTCCCGTTTTTATTGTTATCTGGGAAATTGGACACTGGTCATTAAATTCAAACAATTTGCTTTCGTGTCTAATATTATTATAAAAAAATTCTAAAATATGTTATAATTATAGTCGGGTACATAGAACAGTTCGGTTTAGCTTAAATGAAGGTATACTGTCACTGATAACGCTTATCACTAACTAGTGTTGCATAGCGCCAAATAGGCGGAGGTAGAATGTTGCATAACTGATAATAAATGAGGCACGGTGCAATAAGCACTTCACTCCACTCCCTCCACTGGTCTAGCTCGATAGACCTGTCCGGTCTAGAATGTAGGTTGAACCACTCACTTATCCTACGTTTTACGAACGCTTCGGTGTAAAAACAGTGGTAGAGACTATGATGACTAATCGTCAACCTATTTTATATAATGTCCGTAGTATCGAACTGCGGTAATAACAATTTTGACCAGAGACCATTATCTATAATGAATAGATTAAACTGTCCCACATAATAATTGATATATCTGCCGTGTAAGAGACTATTGTATGTTAACGTAGGATTCATTACTGGGGCTTTGAACGAAGCCTCCTCAATACACAATTAATCACAAGCGTTATTAATATTTCTAGGTGAAAATGGACAGGAAATTCGCTACGAGCCTGTTGAAAGGTCTTGAGGCGTATTAATGGAGTTGTCGATCTTAAACATTAATTAGCGCGTCGGGTGTTAGACAGCTCATTTTACGACGGTTCCCCTTCCTATTTTTGCCTAGGTTTTTTTCTCCTTCTTCTTCTTCTTGTTGTTCTAAGAGACAACCGATTCTATTTTACCGACCGTAAAATGGGATTTCCAGGAAAGCGCCCGTCCGATAATAAAGACCCCGATAAAATGTTTTTCAGCGGTTTCTCCTCATTTTAGAGGTCGGAGTTTTTCTGCTAACCCCCTCCATCTCTTTGATGCCTCGCCTGTTCCACATCACATGTATGGTATTGAAAGTGTCGGCCGCGTTCCTTTCAGAATTAAATTTTTTCATGTACTTTTCTTATTATATTCGTTAAATGTGGAATAAACTCTAATGTAAACCTTTCTTATACATTAGGCGGGGACGATATTTTAGCTATTACATTACTAGAAATGATTACAATTTTAATAGTAGTCAGTTTAGAGCGATCGAATTTTCGCAGACATTGGAGTCACTTTACGTATGTATAACACTTAAGGATGAATAATGGGCTTAGTGTCGTATTGAATCTAAATTCGGTAGACCAGTTTTATTTTCCTTCAATTTATCCCCGCCGCCTTTCCCATTTTTAAGTATTCCGAGTTGGAAAGAAACGAAGAAGCGGTCGGCCAACCTTGACAAAGGTCCATATGAAAGGTCAACAACGCGTCTTACAGCCGCAGCGTACACAATTACGCCGCATTTGCATGTTATTGAAACATTACCGGCCTCAAAATGCACCCAGATTTGCATTTTTTCAATAAACCGACCCGGAGGTCGGTTCCAGCTTTGAATGCAGTAAAGAATTAAACTCCGACACTTATATATAGAAAATTGAATGATTTTGAAAATGTTAACGATGACATAGTCTCGAAAAAATCACAAACAAAATTCTGCTTAATTAATTATAAGCGTAAACAAATTTTAAAATTAAAGTTGTCGTGAATATTCGTGAATATAACTCTTGCACAATTGGCCGTCGGTAATGTCGCGTAATGTCAGAATATCGTGTTGATTATGTAATTATCAGGAGGTGCGTAAGGGGAAAAAGTGAATTAGATTGTGCTTCACGTGTAAAGGCGAATTATGCAACCGAGCTGCGTGCAGTCGGTAAGATATTATGCATCCGTTAGAAAAAAAATGGTAACACGATAGGACTTTCCTATGCAATAATCATATTTCTCCACGTAAACTACCCAGTCCGAACTTAGTCGATTTTGCTGAAAATGATCATTGAATTTGTCCCTCCTCTCCACGCTCGGCATTGACTTCCTTTTATAGAATCGTTGTCAGACTGGCAATTTAACGCTGCCGAAAAACAGCGATTGGCAACGTGAGTGAGAAACTGTGTCGTACCAAAATGGTGGGGCTTCAGCAGCGGGCGTAGCGCTTCAACTCCTCTTGTAGGCTAACCAAGAAAATTGCTCCATGAACGGAAAATTGAGTCGCAAGAGAAAAAATAGTTCAGCTCCAGTATAATGAAGGTTGATATTTCTGAATCGCCTATTCCAATTTGAGTTGCCGCTCGCCTTGTTTCCTCCAAGACGACTGGTCATAAGCTGAACAGATTTCTTACAGACACCAGTAGTCACAGTCGTCGATATATTATATTGAGTATAACCCCCAAACTATAGTTACAGAATATGTGATTAAGAAATATAGTAGTTCAACTTCCTTAAGCGTGATTCTAGTTCTTCGACTGGATAAGGTGTAATGCCGATTACACGGTATCGTGAATTCTGTCCTTGTTTTCGACACAGAACATACCCCTGGGACGAGTTGAAAAAAAACTCTGTATATGCTGTGGTTTACGGTTTAGATTATTATCCTGAGGCTATTAAAAACGCTGGACGCGGAAGTCGGCCATTGTTGGGCGACGAGAGACATCATTTTGCGATGACCGTCCTTCCGAGGTAGCGCAATTAAGATAACGGTACTTGGCGAAGTCGGGAAGAAGATAGCGTCCGACCGAGAAGTTCACGACGGACGCCCGTTTCGGCGTCGTTTGTGGTTTTGCGGGCGGACGAATGTTCAAAAGCCTGAAAGTTTCCTCACTCCTAAAAGCTACAGGAATACCATGATGGTTGATGGAAATAATTATGGTGGATCCTGAAAAATGTTTAAAAATTCACGAAAATAGTTCTGAAATAAAATCGGTATTTTATGGCACCGTTAGGATGGCACCTCGGGACTTCCGTGTAGACCGATTATTTATTATGAAAAGTATTAATATTTCATTAAATTTGTCGTTTGAAATTGCCTTTTATTCGGCCGCTAAAAACACGATCGCCTACGGAGGCCGGAACTAACGAAAAACCATCGGATGCTGATAGGCGGGATTACACTGTCGATCGGACAGGTATGAATTATCTATCTTCGGCCGAGGGGATATTTGTATTTCTGGGGTCGGTATAATTGCGAGCCTGGAAGCCGCAGACCACACCGGGAACGGAGCCCGGGGGCACCTCGAGTCTCCGTCCAAGGGGATATATAATTGCATTCAAATTTCCGATTTCAACATCGGAACACACGCTCTATAGAAATTCGAAGAGCTAATTGCGTTATTATCGGCGTTTCACCTGCCTCGTCGCTCTCATAATAATAATTACTACGCTTCTAATAACACGTCGTTTATACAGGAGGCACTTTGTTTCTGTCCCGGCCTTAAGCCCCCCCCCCCACTATTTAATTAATATTCACAACTAGGTGTGTGTACTCGGCGGGATTTTCAGGTGGGCGACCTTTGGGTGAATAAGGGTTGGTTCTAAATTTTGCAATGTTTTTAAGCATGGTGGGTTTTAAGTCTCCTGGTTCATTCTCGGTGATAGTGGATCGCTATAGAAAACGTTCATAAATATAGATATTGGTATAGAAATTCAACTTGTTTGCTTGCCATGAAAAGCGAATTTGTTTGTAACCTTGTAGCGTATTGGCATGGAGTAAAAAGTTGTTTTGCCTCTGTAAAGGGCTTAGAAGGGAATTTTCTTAATCCTGCGTTTTCTTATGGCGACAAGAAATAATTAAAATTGGAAGTAGAACAATCTTCCAGCTTGCTTTCAGTTGGTAAATCATGTCTGATGGATAAACCGGAGAAAAATCTGCCTAATATGAATTAACGGGGATAAGCATAATTAAAAACAGCGTAAGCCTTCCGCTTGTTGATATATTTTTTAAGAATCCATTGTACTGAAAGTTTCCTTATTACAGTCGGGGCCGATTTTCTCCGGGAGTTTTCCCACTCGGGCGTATCCCTTTTCGCCTAATGCCTTCGGCCCTCTTCGCGGTCTACCAATTAACCTGAGAGAAGGAAGCCCTTGAATTTTACAGCATGCGTCTGTTATTTATTTCCCCCGCTGTCGGACCGTGCGAAACCACCCCCCCCCCCGCGCTTTTAACTCCGGTCCGGCTTTTATCGGGCTAATGGACCGAATATATTCGTGGGAATTAAAGGCCGAGACGCTTTTGTTACTGTCGCGTCGTGAAATCAATCTGAAATATTGCTCAGGCTTACTTGGTAGTGCGAGCTCCCTTTACATAGAATTTTAATATTTTTTAAATGTTATTTCATTCCATAATTTCTCTTTACTGCCAGTAGTAGTATCGCGTAATTACCGCGAAGTAAGAATTTAATTCGTGAATTAATGTCGTTAAGGGCATTTGTAATATTTTCCAAAATATGAAGAAAGGAAATTGGGCTAGATTATAGCTTGTAAAAATAGAATGGGAAAAGACATTTTCGTTGCAACCTAAGAATCATATTTTAAATATCAGTTCACAGTTATGCATCGCTTTCCGTCAGGTATCGAATAAGAAATCTGCATGAAATTACGGTGCTCTTTTTAAATTTGAAATATATCTCGTTTCGAAGTTCTTCCGGAAACTTAACCGAACACTGGGTAGGGAAATTTTCGTGCCGAAGTCCGCACGAAGCCTCCCCCAGTTTCTCAGAATTCGTGCGCTTTGAACTTGCCCTGTTTGAAGTTGTGTATCTCCCTCTCTCTCTCGGCCGGTGTTTCCCCAGCAATCCGTTGGGAATAACCTGGAGGGAGACACACTCCCGTGGCGGCGAGGTAAAAGGCCCAACTTGTATTCTCCGCCACTTTTTCCCCATAGTTGCGCAATCCCCGCGACCTTAGTCTTTCCGACGATCGCTTAATAAAGGTCAAGCAGGAAAACAAAGTAATTTTAGCTTTTCAGTTCGTTATATGTTTTTTCTCTCGGCCTCCTGCCGTTCCCCTGTTAATGTCGTCGCTTATAGAAGTTACACGCTTCACTGCTGTGGGCAATATTTTTTTCTATAACAATTATCTCGATAATTGAGGCTTGCCGAAATTAATGCCGATTAAAAATAAATTTAAGTTCGTTTCTTCTGGCTAGACCGGCCACATTTACGGGCTATAGTCTCGATTTTAGCCATCGTGCAAAATGTCATGAGGCATATTTCCTTCTTAGTCATTTATATTTGGTGATAGTAGCAGCGGAGCTATAGCACTAAAATTTTCCCCTGATTCAACTGCTAAATGATACTGTTATAAAACTTTTAGGATATCTTGAATTGTTAACGAACTGAACTAAAATATTTTGTTATATATATTTTTTCGTAGTTGAATTATTTCCCGGCCGATGTTTGTACGCCGTTTCATCGAACCGTTTCCATTAGCTGCAGACTCAGTGTGTTATGGATTCAGTGACCCGTGGAATCAAGTTCCGGTCGTCCCAGATACATCCCTCCTCTGTACGCGACATCTCACTGTGTCGCCTAATATTTTTTTTTTCAATTTCGAACAACACGAATTCAACACTTTCATTATTCTACTGGGCCGGTTTAAATGTCCGAAACCGATAGTACTTGCTTATTTTGTTCTGCGCTAGACCGGTTTCTAATTTCCGTCCTCCCCAGTTAGTGGCCCTTGAAGGTCTATTCTAAGGAGTCCAGAGGACACTGGATAGAGTTCTGTTCGCCGGATTCTTAATCCACCGGAATATTTAAAAAGAATTAAAATTATACGATTTTGAGCTATAATATTCATCTCAATTTATTAGTATCCAATTCTTCCCAAGTTAGAAATTCTAATAAAAGTAATAATACCAGTCTCAATAGCGGATTAATACGGACAAGCCTAGAGTTACCTAGCGCACAAAGTACACGGACAAAATAGGTCACCGCGGCGATAAACAGTAATCAACTTCGCGAAGGTTAATTGCGGATAAAAAAACGTGATAATGAACACTCGACTTGGCCTCTGTAAGCACTTCGGACGGTTTGAAAATACCGACGATGGTCCATTTTCTGCCGCGGAGACCGACAATGCTATTGTTCTTTTTCGACCGTAGTTTTTGTTTTGTACCGAAAGCCCCCGTAACTTATACAGATCGGCGTACGGTAGCCCAAAAACAGATTATACAATTAATTAGTCCGTTTGCATAATTAACCGTGCACTCGTTATCGTGCCCGATGAGAAAATCCCCGCCAAACTTATGTAACTAGACCTGAGCTGATGTAACGGATGAAACCAGCGGGGGATATGTAACTGTGTGAAACGCTCTTCTGGCAGTCCGAATCTCGGCGTTATCCAACTCAATAAATTATGTTTTCTTTATGCTAATTCGGGGTAATATAATCCTTACGGATGAATAACGCAATTCATAAATCGGCCGAGATTCTAGCGATGTTCTGTCTCCAGTGATGTTTAAAAAACTTTATTATTTTTGTTAAATATCAGCTTCCATAAGTATGTCCTTTTTCTCGTCTGTATTTCACAACGATGAGCAACTCCGTTTTGTCTCGAATTTTATGGCTCAGTGTAACAGTAGTGACAACAACGCAAACATTACCCGGGCCGACGATGCAGCTTTACGCTGCGAGTGAACAATCGACGCTAAGCAATGTTGAAACAGGTGTAAATTGGCCCGTCTATTCTCGGGGTACAATGAGGCCTCCATGAACATTGACTAACGCCATTGGCGTAATCTGGAAAATTTAGAAAACCTAATGTCCGTACATGAAGGGTTGCGTTTAGTGGCATTGAAACCCAATCGAGATAAGAGCGAAAACTGCCCGCGTGCAAAAACATGAAGAGTTCGTTAGTACGCGTATTGCGCAATCGGCGGTAACCTTCCGTTAACCGCATTCGACGGCTAATTGGTTTTAACAGGTGTATGTTATAGAAGCGTCATTTACTCGGGCCGTAATTAATATCCGTGACCGATCCGTGTTTATCGAACATTGGTCGCGATCAATTTCGAAGAGGAAATCTTCACAGTGAAGAGGCGAGCTTTGAATTGATACCGGAAACGGAAGCGAAGTCTTTAATTGTGGCCGAGTTCATTCCCGTCCATCCTAAACGACGCTGCCTCCATTCATCGTATCCTCCACTCATAATGTACCGAAGCATTTTGACAGCAACAAAATTCGAATTACTTCATAAATTCATTGCGACGTCATAATCAGTTTGATACTTTATCCAAATGCAGATACATATACACATCCAAGGCATCTTTCAAAATTACATAAAAGGCTAATCTCATGGAATTTTTCTTCCACGATCGACCATTGCTGTGATCTGTCATTTCATTGTCTGTAGAATGAAGAACCTTGACCAAACGAGAGTATAAAATATATCTATTTTAGTCGTATAGAGCTTACAAAAATCATATTTTCTGTCTACACATTATACATTTTATGATGAATTTTTTAGATGTAGATTATTGTGGGCGCCACATGTAATCTGAATTTATAAATTAATCTTCGAAATTCATAGTAAATTGAATTCTGTTGTACATGTAAAAACAATATAAAATATATAGAATTGAGTTCGTTTTTTAAATGGTAAAGTGCTAACACAGCAGAAATAGGCCCATGGTAAGGTTCAGTTTTCAACCTGTTGCAAATTGAGTTCGGTCATGAGGGAATTAATTATAGTCGATCTCTGTTACTCACTCAATAATACACCTCCATTCCTCAGGGTGGATCTTCAAGTTGAGAACACTTTATTGGGGTAGGGAGAATCACTGGCACAACTGTTGGACTTATTTGAGGGTCACCAAATAAAGAAGTGTGCACTGTTGGGCGGTGAAGTGTCGTCTGGCGGTGGGAGCCAGCGATGAGCGACGGGCACCAGGTGCTGGTGGCGGGGGCAGTCATGTAAATCGCACGTTGGGGGGGGAGCCCCGCTCAAGGTCCCCTCCGCTGCCGAACGGGCAACCGGCTGCAGCCGCCGCGGCAACTCGTTCATATCTCCCCGGAGTCGTATACAGGTGGAAGAACTATTTCTCCTGTAGGTTCGTGATGTTTCTGTCTCCTCTTGCTGGTTTGGTCTTTTGCTAGACCGGTTTCGGCCGCTCTTCAGTAGCGATGTTAGTCACTGTTAGCACTTTGGATGTTTTTCGGGCATCCTCACTGCACTGTCACTTTCACTTGTACTGTAATGTTTGTCATTATGTCAGTCGTTTATATATACGTGTTCTGTTATTGTTATTGGGGGTTATGTTTGTCTTGGGATTTTGTTAATCCGTTTTCTAGGTATGAGTCAGATTGTCGGAAGGGGGTGGTGTGGTGGTAGGGCGGGTGTGATCCTTTAAGAGGATTATAGGTGTAAATATCCCGTCACTCTGGGAATTAATTTTCTCATTTATAATGTTGTTTTTCTTATGTGTTTTTCTTAATGAGAAAATTAATTCCCAGAGTTTAATTAATAAAGGATCACACCCGCCCTACCACCACACCACCCTCACCCCCTTCCGACAATCTGACTCATACCTAGAAAACGGATTAACAAAATCCGAAGACAAACATAACCCCCAATAACAATAACAGAACACGTATATATAAACGACTGACATAATGACAAACATTACAGTACATGTGAAAGTGACAGTGTTACACGATAGAACAACGTGTTTTCATTGTTGAACAATATTTCAAAAACAATGAAAGTTTGGCAACCACAGTTCGACAATTTCGTACAAAATATGGTCCGAATAGTGGCTTTGTTAGTCGTTAAAATTGCCGCGTTTGGGGTTCAGAGAACCGACATGCGATTAACGAAAAACAAATACATCCTCAACGTGTCACTGTTCGGTGCGGATTTTGGGCCTGAAAATGGACGAAAATGAAACTGGTCAAACGGTTAATGTTACTGGTGCTCGATATCGCGACACGATAACAGTTCTTTCTACTTAAACTGGATGATATTGATGTGGATGACGTGTGGTTTCAACAAGACGGTGCCACATGCCCCTTACAGCCCGTGAAACAATTCAATTACTGCACGAGATATTTCCTGACCGTTTACTCTCTCTCCCCCAGATCGTGTGATTTGACACCATTTGATCTCTTTTTATGGGGTTATTCGAAGTCAAAGGTCTACGCCATCAAGCCCGCAACCGCGCGTGTATCGAAGGAGGAAATTCAACGCCGCATCAACGAAATTCAGCCGCATTTATGCAAAATGGTCGTGGAAAATTTCGACAAAAGAGTGGTATGTCCCGGCAAAGCCGTGGAGGCCATTTGCCCGATGTGTTATTCCATACATAACCCGTGTTTTTATTTAATTCAAATCTTGCGTTAATTTTGGGACACCCTATATAATCCATTCAGCTCCTAAGACCTGAGTTATCATGGATATTTCGTATCCTAAAATCGAAAACATATTCCCTCAAATTGTTTGAATGTAAGCAATAATGAAAATGGCGCTAAATATTTTGCTGAGGCCCTTCAACTGCATTCAACCTACCCCAATGATTCCATTATACTATTTAGTTATTTACACTGCGGAAGAAAGAAAGGAGAAAAAACTATTGCTGCGCTATAATTACGACTTGAATAGGCAACAACAGTTGGTTCGGAAACGGTGGCCATTACCTTAATGGTATTATACCGACCTAACGGCTAAATCTTTATCTCCACTCATTACCGTCTATTCGTGCAACTGTTGTATTTGATTAAGTTGGGTTGAGCTTAATCCGAAGTAATTCAGTCTCGGTTTTTCGGAGTGGAAAACCTAAGTTCAAACTTATTTTTGTAACTTACAAACGCTGCTTTTTTAAACAAAACACAGAAGAAACATACTCTCGCTTAATGATGGGCTTGCTGGCTTACTGTTTCGATTTTTCCAGGTCGTGGCATTAAAAACTGCATCTTCTTCAGTTTAAAAAAAATATAATTTTCGACTAATGCCTAGCGGTCTGTGGGGTATTTCCCGAAGGTAACGTGTTCAAATCGGATTTTTTTGGTACAGACCCGACAAAATATTTTGTGATTTTCTATGGGCCAGTATAACTTTTAGGTCACATTTCAATTTATCGAGATTTTACCAAATAATTATAGGTTTTTTCGTGAGATGGCGGATAAATCTTAATCCTATAACGTTGTCAAGACAACCAATATCAATATCAATTTTTTTTCATTGGCATATATAGGTTTATAATTGCTGATTTTTTAAAAATAAAAATTCAGCCCATAGAGGGTTAACAGAAATTAACTGAAGGTTTAAAGTGAAAACAAAGTGTTCTCGGCCACGGCTGAAATGTGAACTGCTACAAGCTGGAAAATAGGTAAAGTCTGTCCATCGGCTTGCTCAACGTTCCTTAGCGGTCACAAATGGAATCTGGCGTGTGGGAATTCGCACTTATCTCTCTCAAAACGGTCGTCATAACTGTTTCTCGTGAAGAAGAGCGGGGGGGGGGCGATTCTCATTGGATGAATTGGGTCTCCGCGATGTCGAGACGCGATGGTCTACTTAATGTGAGAAGCGTAGAACTTCGGGAGTTCAGGAGGAACACTCGAAACAAGTTATGCTCAGTCGACAAATAAATGGGACGGGCTTATTTTGAAATTATGTTAAGTCAACTGTCGTAAGTGTACGTCAGAACCGATTAAAGGACACGGCGAAAACCCTACTTTCAACAGGAAAACACAGTGTTAATTGAAGGTTCGTGTTAGTTACGAGTTGGGAGACTTCATTAGTGTTTCCGACGTTGTTGGAGCCATTTAGAAAATAATACCAGAGTTTATGTTGGGCCAAAATAGGCATTTGGAGACAGAAAATAACTCGAGTGATTCTATTACAAATAAATGAGCGAACGCAAAACATAGCATAATTGTTATGTTTTATCTACAGCTCATTGTATTCGAATTAGTGGTATTATCTTTTTTAACATACCTATTTTGTGGTCTGCGAGGGGTTGGAATACCGTAGGCTTGTGGTGTTTCTGTCTCCTCTCGCTGGTGGACAGAAACACCACAAATCTACAGTATTATCTATATTTTCGTAAACCTGTTAATATCTCATTGTTTTTTCCTAATATAGTGGCACACTTCCTTATGGGGGAACCGGCAAAAGTTTCGATTGAACATCGGAATTATCGGAAAGAAGTAGGAGACAGTGATTGCGCAATTGTAGCGAAACTAATAAAGTAATAACGAGTATTAGATAAGAGGAATTCGACCTGTATTAAATCCTTGAACGTGAATTCCTTATGGCTGTTTAGCGTATAACGGTTGGGTAATTTTTTAGATTCTGTAATATGTAACTTGTGAGTCTTGTTTCTGCGAGTGGATACACTAATTCATGCATAGAGTTATGTAAAGGTTCAGTTAGATTATGGTAGAATTATCCAAAACGTGACTTCTACGAATTAATCGGTCTTTACAAAACTACTTTTACAATTATAATTGTATTACCATCTTTATAGCGATCTAAATAATTTGTACTATAAGTGCATCGGATGCTACAGAATACTAAAATATTAGAGTACGGTGAATTTGGAAATACAATTAAATAAAATTATATCAAAATAGTATTATTACACTGGCGATGGTTGGAATACGAAAGGACAATTAAAAGCCAAAAGTTATTCGGCTAATGTTCCTTCCTGCTTGCCTGCTCAATGTCTTTCTCATTTTCCAACTGCTCTTCGGTAGTTGCGCAATTCAAATTCAAACCAGGAAACACCGCGAACTATATTATTTTCCTTTATTCTTCTTTCCGACCCGGCATCTCATTTCTAATTAACGACGCCTATCCGTTTTAATGACGATCACTCGTTAGCGCTAACGAGGAGTATTCTCGCCACCGTTGAATTGTCCCCACTCTGTTTTCCGTACGGCCCACGATTGAACAATAAGTTCCGTGAGCACTTTCTGACTCATCGACTCAGCGGCCTTCCTCATTGCGAGCCGCGTTCCTCACGATTCGTCCGACCGCGAAACGGGCGCTTTGCATTAATAAATAATAAATTTAATGGGTCCCCCCCCCGTCGATTGAATCACCGCCCAGCGTTGTTATTTATATCGGACGACAGCTATAAATTGATTGCAGTTTCTCGCTATCTCGATTTATGAAGTATGCCGCAGCCGAACTGCTTTTGCCCGGAAAATTGATAAGCAGTATTTTCTTATATAATATGGTATTATTCTTAAATGCGTTTACATTGTGTGTGTTCGAGTTTTTTAAATCAGCTGATTTTTCTCAAGTGATAAACAGTTTCTATTTACCACTGAAATATTGCTAAAATTCACAGTTATAACCCCGTCGCCTTATATCAACGAAAACGGAAATTTTTCTCAGCTTTCCCGCATTTTAACACGGATTTTATGATAGGGTTTTGCATCGTGAATTAAGTTGTTGAATGCTTCAGGCCACATTGCCGGAATTGGGCCTAAGTAACAAACACTGGGTAGTGCTTATAAGCTCCGGAAATATTCTAGATTGGGATACCTGTTTGTAGTTTCACGATTATTTCATTCTCTTTCCTGAGTAGCACTCGCGAAATTGTCGCTCTCAATACTGCCTGGTCTTGTGGTATGCGAATATTTTGCATATCGCAATTTTCTCGAACTTCTGCCTCCTGTCGCTGTTTTCGTCTTTTGCCTTCAGTAGCACTTGTGTCGGTAGGGTCTTGAGCCCGGTCTAGCCGAAAATCTCACCTGCCGACTGTTTCCAGACCTTTCTTGTTTACTTTACGCCGTGTCTGCGAAACAAATTCCGGGGCCTTATAATTGCACCGGGAGTGAAAGGCAGTGAAGTCAATGTCGCCTCAGAGCTTCACATGTCCATTACCGGCCATCAATTGTGAGCGTAATTTATTCCGAACGTATATTCTCGTCCCTATCCGGCTCCGACGTGCCACTTCTCCGCCGTACAATGCTATCTGGATCCAACTGTCCACAACTCATTTTTTGCTCCTTATTGATATTTACATTTATGTCCGATACTTTGAACCGGGAGCACATACCGACTACGCCTGTTGTATAATTTTCTCTTGGACGTGACCTTCCCTTCTGCATGCCTCCGATCAATTAAAGTGAGTGAACTAGTCCGAAACATGGGATAAATTTATTATTGCAAACGTGACGCTAAAATACCGTTAGAATTGTGTAATACAAACTCGAGATTATTTACTTTCGCTATTCCTTTTACTAAAAGAATTTGGCATCTATTATAATTTCTGTCCCTATGTAGGAGACGAATTGGTAAGAGGCTTCGGATCGGCTAATTCAGAATCCGAATTTTTTGTAAAAGTTGTTTCAATATTTTTAATCAGTCCTCACTTGGTGTGCAAATTATATTTACCATTTACCCAAAAGTAATTCACGGAACCATTCCAAAATGGGACCGTTCAAAAGGGCTGGGGATATTGCGGCGCCGGGCTTTCAGCGGCAGGTGTTAATCATATTCCAGGCCCCGAACTTAATCACGGTTTACTGAATTAAAGTACACCTCAGTCCGATTTCGGCTTCGAGCCCTTTGACTACAGTTTTCGGGGGCCTTTGGCGCTTTGGCCGATCACAAACAAAATTGAATATGTCTTTTTAAATCTGCCCTATTCTGTGTATTACTTTTTCAACTTGTCCACCGAAATTGGATTCAGAGGGTTCGTGTACGATGAGAATGTTAACCCTTTGCACTCGGTTGTCCCCTCTCGTGGGACATCGTAATTCGTCCCCTCCGAGGGGACATTAAAATTTATTAGCGATTACGTTTTTTTGGGCAAAAACCGCATTTTTGCGTCTAAAAATGCCATTTTCGGACATAGAAACCGCATTTTTGGGCCACTTTTTTTGCCCGATATTTATCTGTTTTTAAATCGGGACTGAATAATTAACTGTGCCATTCATGATATTCTAAAAATAACTGTTTTTTTTTATCTCGGTTTTTATAGTATTAAAATCCATACGCTTATGAATTGTATACTTCGGTTATTACTGTATATTATTTTACGATTATATTTCATAAGACAGATGTCCCACCGTTTGACCCAGTTTTTTTACATGGATTTGCATTCCAATTATGAAATATCGTCGATCATATTAAATATGTTCCCTTTATTGCGCGATATCGTTGCGTAATAATTTCCATTCAGCCGTATAAGTTCTTATTACAATTTGACCCACGTAACTTCTTTTTGCCCCGCCCGCCCGTTATGTCGTTACGCTCGCAGTTCCGTTATCTCTACCGTCCGTATTCAGTGTATAATTGCAGAAAACAACAACAGAAAAACAACTACTAATCGTAAATAGTCTGTCCTGCAAAATAATTGTTTAAGGGTTTGAAACATTCCTTGGCGAACTGTAACATACGAAGTCCAATCGTAACGTCGTCCAAGATGAATTTAAAGTAAATTTGCGTAAATTATTGATATCATTTTTTTTTTAGTAACTTCTCCTTAAACAAACCGTTCTTAGAACAGTTATATACTTAGTTATTAGGGCTTATATTTCCCTTAAGTTACTAAACTATAGCACACTTCTCCAGTCGCTAGACCGAGAATTCCGCTTCAATAACTCCGCTTCCCCGGGGCCTACTCTCTTTCCATTTGGGCATCTCGCCACTTCCATTCTTGGTAGGGGCGGCCTTATAACTTCGGTTTAGAACGGGAAGCAGTTGTTCAGTAACAAACTGGCGAACTGAATTCTAATGAGTATACCGGAGTTCACCGGATCCGCTCTCTTGAGCGGTTGAAATTTGCAATTGACGGAAAATTAGACTGATGAAAATTCCAAATTGTTCTAAACCCGGTGGCGTACGAAAATGTACTTCAATTATAAATTAGAAAACGTCTCCTTTTACGATGCTTTGTTACTTACCCCTTGAGGAAATCCAAAATGTGGATAAATTTATTACCGAGTGGGGCCTCTGTAATAAAAACTGCGATTATAAATTAGACCTTTAGATGTTCTATGCTACTGGATACGGCGAGTAACAGGAACATCTCGGGCGCTACCTTAAGTGCACTTTAAATTTTATATTTATTTCAAATATATTGTTCGAACTAATCGCAGTTTGAAACTGAATGGAAATAGAATTGGTTCACTTCGAAATTATTCTTAAAGCCTAAAAACAAGTTAACCGTGCTATTATCGCGGTGGACAAACACTTGTGGCAGGTGCACGTGAGTACACAACGTGGGGAAACAACATTACGGGTTACGATAACTTGTCTACCGCTATCGGGTTTTATATTTCACAATATATGTGAACATTTTATAATTCTCCATAATAAATCCGTGATTCATATATATATATATATATATATATATATATATATATATATATATCGCAGGAATGGACTGGATTTCTGGACTACAGGCGTCACGAAGTACAATTCAACGTTATTGAAACTAAGCTTTTGGAGCTAAGAGAAACTGTTCTTGGCCAAAGTTATTGCTGCTAACGTAGACTTTCGGGGCGAGGAAAGTTGTGGCTTATGCTAGCTTTGTGCGCTTTCAGGACCCTTCCCCTTTCTCCTCCTTCCCCCGCCCCCCAACGCGTACTTGAGCTGAATTTAATAATCCCCCGACACTTTATCGCCCGCTTAAAAGTTGTTCTTAATCGTAGATTTTTATTACTGCGCCCTAAAGCCGCGTCCGAATGTTTAAAGGTCGGAAATGGCTTCTCGGTGTTCTTTATTTTTTGTTAAATACGTTTACTTAGAAACCAAGCACTTTATGTTTGCCTTGAAGACCAGCCGAACTGTGTGCTTATACAGAGCGTAAAGGACTCTGTTTGCAGACCCGGTCGGGAGGGAAAGCCTCGGATAAACTTAAAAATACGGGCTGAAATTCAAATGAGATACAAATATCGTTATTCCGCTAAATATATGATATACTCAGGCAGTTATAAGACTGGGTTCTTGCGAGTTCCTACCTCCGCTCGCGGTTTCTCGACATCTTCCTGCGCTTTCTCGCGCTTTCTGGTATTCGAAATTGAGTGAACACACATTTAATGCTTTGGATCTTACGGCTGTCTTTAAATTTGTAATATTTCATGAATCAAATCCCATTAGGTCTTATAAAGAAATCTCGATATATTAGGGGTACCCAAAAGTAATCAACATTTTGACTTTGGAATTCATTTTTTATTTTGCTAAAAAAGAAACTTTAATTATTAATCTACTATATATTCACCAATATTATCGACAACTCTCCGGCCACTTTTCCTGCAAATTTTCGATTACCCTCTTGAAGAACTCCAGCCCAAAATACATCTTATCAATATTTGTGGGCTACAATTTTACCGTTGGTACTTTTTCGCCGAATTTCTGAAGATCGGAAAAGTAATTTCGAACTGTTATTTGGAAACGGTGGGGGGGTGATAATGAAATTTGCGTGTGATACGAAGCCGTACTGAATGAAAAAAATTTTCATTTTCGTTATTAAACGTTTAAATCGTCGGCCATTCGATTGGGGGCCCGAATTGATAGAAATTTCGACCGACTCCAATTTTCCGACACGGGTTTTCCCGGGGTAATTCGATCGCCGGTTCGGTAGGGCCCACGCGAATCCATCATTTAGATTCGGTCAAATTGGTCGGAAAATGAGGAATTTATTGCTCTGGAACGATATAGGCGAAAATCTACTCGGAAAAAAACGCGTGTCGCGTGAGAGGGCCTCCTTTCTGACCCACAGGAAAAAAATTGAACAGTGGATTCCACTTTAAAATTTGGAAAATTTTCTCGGTATTACTTTCATTTTTTCTACGCGCAAATTGATGCGCAATTTAAAAAAGTTATGTTCTTAACCTGAGCTCGGTTTTATTAGCTTGAAAGTTTAGCTTGAGCAGAGTTGCGACAACATTTAATGACGATACCAACTTCGGCCTTCCGCGTGGATTATTCTCGGCTTAATAGCCCTTCCGATTAGGCCCGCAATTACTGAATAACAGATCTCTTCACTTTCACTGTTTTCAGAATAACAAATTTTATAGAGTGATCCGGAGTTAATTGGCGCTCGTTTAATTCAAATTATAATCGGGAATCCGATCACTTCTGCCAATTATCGGGATGCGGTCCTTCAGGAGCCACTAAACAAGAAGTCCATTCTTAAACCATTCAAATTTTAATTATAAATCTATCATAAAAAGTGTAATTCTATACATAATTAATAATATAATTAATACACAATAAACGATGCGGGATACGAGTCTCTGAAACAAAAATCTATTATTTTCCTTTGAATATATGCGGGATATCTCCCTTTCGACCCGACAAATAATCTTAAATGATAATCCAATATGTCCCACAGTATTCTGATACTGTGATATGCTTCCGACATTATTTTACCGGTGTGTTTTTCCCCCCGATTTTATAACACCATCGATTAATGTCTCTTCTTTTCTGATATATTACCTCATGTCACTTGTGCCGGACTTCGTAATCGTTGCGCAACAGGCTTTATGAGCCTTCTGACTGGAATGCCCGGCATTCCTTGGGCGCCATTATCGAGACCTAATTGCCGTCGTCAGTTATTAGGTCAACTCCATTTACCGACTTAATCGATGATAATTCAATGGGACGGTGTTATGATCGGTTGGATAAAAGGCAGTTGGTTATACAATATCTGCGATTAATTTTTTTTAAATATATACACTGTTTTAGCTTAGATTGTTTTAAAGGGCTAATTTTAGGCATAACCCATTTCTCTCAGTCATAGAGGAACGTGAATGCCTACTGTTGTTTAACTGTTTTGTGGTCTGCGATGGGTTGGAATACAGTAGATTTCGCGTGTTTCTGTTTCCTCTCGCCGGTTTGGTCTTTTGCTAAACCGGTTTCGGCCGCTCGCCATCTTCACTTTTGGCACTTTGGATGTTTTCGGGCAGCCGAAACGGGTCTAGCAAAAGACCGAACCGGCGAGAGGAGACAGAAACACACGAAATCTACTGTTGATCTTATTGTAAAATTATACTTTAGTGAATACAATTACAGATCGTATAAAATTTATGTTTGTTAAAGAACAATTTATGTAATGAAATTTATTATTTAGGTACACATTTTAGTACCGAAATTAATCATTTGATGTCCATAGCTGGCGGGCGAATAAGAGCATAACATAAGTAGTAACAAAATATACCAAGGCCGTTGTATTGTCTTTTATGTTTTTCTCGGTATCTGAACGGCTGATAAAAATTCCACGGGGCTTTCCCGTCTCGACTTCCCCTCCGTTCTCCGTTCGCTGTGAAAACACAAGCGGGGAAATGCGAGCTCATCCTACATATTTGTTTTTTGTGCCGAAAACGAAATTCAACCGGAGTGGAAATAATGCGCTCGGGTTGGTAAACACCACCACTGGTCGGCCATAACGCTGTATCCTTGAACGTGAAATATTAACACCGCGGTGTTAACCGTAAACTCGGTTAACGCCCCGTCGGTAATCGGGTATTTGCCCAGAAGTCTACCGTCCTCAGAAAAACAATAACACATGAGGTCGTATCGTTAGTCCGACGGAGACTTTCACTCAAAAAGCAAAAGGGAATATTATTTAATTAAATATGTCGCGTTACTATCAAGCAATCAAAAGATAACGCATCCGATATATTTGCTCATATCCGACTTAAAAGAATCGACTTAAACCGAAAATTTAGACTTTTAGGACCATTACTAAAGCGGACATCAGAATTGACCTTAAGTAACAAACTGACAATATACAAAGCGATACTTAAACCGATAAGGTATCCCGACACACAAGACATCCGACATCGCTCGCATCCAGAGATTCCAGTCAAAAGTCCTTCGTACCATCCTTAATGCTCCCCCCGGTATGTTTCTAACCACACAATCCACCTAAGAGATCCTCTTAGCCCTTAGACCATAATTGTTCTTTTGCCAAAAGTGCCATCTTTGGCAATCTTTTATCATGATATGCATGTGAAAAAAAATACAGACAGCATTTGTACTTATAACAATCAATGTTGATTGTACAAAATGAAAAAAAGGTTAAAAACGATATATTTGCATTTAAGGTTTGTTTGGAATAATCGTGTTTCTCGTCCGCCAACGGGGGTCGAACCCGAGACCGGGCCGTGTAACATATCAATAAAACAATAAAAATCAACTGCAAATTAGAATCATCCGGCCGTTAAAGGTCGTTCCTAGGAGGCGCGACGATTGTTAAATGCACGTTCAGGAACAGAGGTGTGTTTAGTGAACAAAAAGAGTATAATGGTTGATTATTTGCAAAACGTAGTTGCCTCATTAATTTGTCGTTTGAAGAAAGAAAGATGTCACGGACGGCAATCCGGACCTTCAGAGCAAGCAATGAAGGAGCTGTTGAAGCGAATAAACGACTTCGATATTCAGTCGAAAATTAGATGTTTCTCCGCTCTTGCGAACAAGAAAATAACAGCTTCAGTATGACCTAGTAAGGGTGTAAGGAAGTTTGCTGTTTGGAAAAAGTTGCTCTAGGAAACAATTGCACAATTGAAAACACAGCCGAACTGAAACACTAGAATCAGTTTAAAAAGACCGAACGTCAAATGAACAAGGGGAAAACGTTTTATTAAAAATGTCCATCCGGTTACTTTTGTTAAATAATTGAAGAACAAAACATGCACCCTACATTATATGGTGTTCGAAATAGTGCACTTGTCCCGCCTCGCTTGTTTTAATTAATTCCATCTTGTCCAGCATTTATAGCACAAGTTTTTTTGTTACAATTTATAACGCAATTGGTCTTTCACATTCGTGTTTAACTGTTCCGAATTGATGTAAACGCTTGGGCCCCCCTCCGCGGTTTAATTCCTGTCTGGCAATCTCCTGCACAACCGTAACTTGCAAATCTTATGCCGCTTTTCTCTCCTTTATTTGTTTTTATTGTTCATTTTTTTAACAAATCGGCTTTCAATGTCGGCACAATGTCAATGTGCCTCATCGCACGGAAAATGATAAGGTGTGAGGCACTCTGCTCCGGTATGAACCGGTCGATGTGTCAAAGTGATTGAGCCCAACCTTGAGCTAACTGGCGCTGGTCTGCGCGCCATTGAATATTGACTATGAATATAGATTGGAGAGCGCGTTTCTCCACAATTTTTAAATTGTTCTGTTGAAAAAAAATCAATTTAATTTCCGATAGACACTATTTGTATCAGCGGCCATGAATTGAATCTGTATACCCAGCGCGCGAAGAATACAAACTGTTCATTGCGCATTATAAATAAGCTATAAACGAAATAATTAGACGTACTGTTGGGGGACTTTGGACGGGACGCCGGGTGGGTGGTCTTTGTGGCGTCATCTCGGAGGAGCGCGCTATTATTGTCTAGAGATGAGATTCGGTCCCGACAATCGGACCCGGCAGAAGAATTAACTATACCGCTATATCGGCGCTATAGTTCTGTATTGACAGCACCGTTGTCCCATTCTGCGAGGACATGACGACTCCTGCTCAACGATCGTATCATGAAATTCGTGTCGTAGACCCGCCTACATATTTTTCATACTTTGGCCCACCTAGCTTTATTTATCTGTTATAAACTAATCATATAAATTTATATATTAGTCGTACAGAAAAAAATTTCGTGTTGGCCTAATCGACCAATAACTTATTTCCGAGTTCTAAGCTCGCCAATTCGGGACCGAACTCGCAAACCGTTCGCTGAAATATTAATTCGCAATGATAAACATCCCGATTGCTCGTTTAAAAAAACCGTTTTAGATCTTTAATCCATTAGATTACCGCAAGCGTTGAGTCACCGTTTGTCGAGAGGAGAATTATTGCAGCGATGTTGGAATTTTTTTTCTTTCCCATCATATTCCAATAATTAGAAAGGGAAGTCACGGAGGAGGCATCCTTGCTACTTTTGACCCTAGAGCTATCTCATCTGTCCTGCCTTTTAACTCTGGTCGATGTTTGATGTAACCACATCAATATCCGTCTTATTCAACCTAGTTTTGTCAATTTATTTTAATATTAAATATTTATTTGCATAACTAATTTACTATAGCTGAACAATGCATCAAAATTAAAAATAATGATTAATTCGTACTATTTGCTCTTTTTGTGTTCCTATTCCTATTTTATGTTAATTTGCTACATGCTTACATTATTGTCAGTTTAATACGTAAGTACCACTGATTTTACGCATTTAGGGGGTATATTTGTTTCTGAGCATCGCAGAAGAATTAAATGGTCGTTTTGTATCATCATACCGTTTTATCGGTCTTGAAAAAGCCCGTTTCGGTTCAGCCACTCAAGTCATCGGGAGTCGGATGAAAAGCTGGCCCTAAAGGGCCGTTTAATGCTAAACTGCCTGGGGGAGTTGACAGCGGGGGCCGGAATTGCCAACTGAACTCTCGCCCAGAAATCTTCCCTTTTGAGCGGTTGTCAGAACTCCCGGCGGGAGTTCCCGCCTCCTTTCTTAGGGCCCGGTCTCAGTCGCCCGCTTTATTCCTTAATCCGCGAACACCCATGAAATATTCATCCCTTTCAGATATTCAGACCGCTCGATATTCGGGAATTTATATGTCCCGGACATTGTTAACTTAATTTAATGCCCCCCGATCATCGTCGTTGGATCGTCTCCACTTCATTATCTCCCCCCAATACAGGGTTACAGGAGGTGCAAGGGCGCCCCCCGGGGCCACGGCCTACATTAAATGGACCCTTAGAGTATTTACACACGGACATAAAACACTGGACAAATTTCACTTATTTCTTTTTGTCTGCCTTGATTTCGCCGTTATAAACAGATTTTTTATATAGTCGGCGATTTTATTTGACGTACCTCTGAGGATCCGAAAAGAGCAGTCTGTCCATTGTAAAATGGATAAAGAAGAGCTTGCAATCTCCCGCGGGCGGAACTCCGAACCGCCGGCGATATATATTATCGTTGCGAGACTTAAAACGTCTTCGACTCCGAACGAGATAGTGTATTTTTCAGTGAATAATGTAGTGAGCTAACTCGGTTAGTACGGTGGGATATAGAGAGGGAGCTCACATATCTGACGGCGGAATACAGCCTTCTGTTTGTTCTCTTTTTACGTCTGTTTTCTTTATGAGTGGAGGCTCCTTTGTTATGCAATTTACGGCGCCTGTGAGACTCCTATTTCATCCGCGGGCTGACGAGACCATCCGACAGAAACACGAAGAGACGTGTGAAATAGTTGGGCAAACATTTTGATCCCGACAATGTGTGCAATGACGCGTATTGCTAGAACGTTAAGGAAGATTTTTTATCTGTTGCGGCACAGATAAAGAAAAAGGTATTTCCGGAGCCATTTCAGTTCATTATTTTAGATAACGGATAAAAATAAAATATAGAAAATAAACTAAAATTTCGCATAATAAACGATACAGTCAAGGGGAATAATTACCTGCCGAAAATATACAACGCGTATTATTTATTTTTATTTTTTTTAACTTTTTTATTTTGCACAATCAACTTTACAGTTATAGGTGCAATTGATACATGCATATTTTTCACGTGTAAAGAAAGTGATGGCGCTTTTGACATGATTTAACTACAGCCCGAGATGATCTCTGGACCAGTGGCGTTTAAGCCGTCGTGGTGGGGATAAAGGATGGGTAAAAGAGGAAAGGGACTGAACGAGTGGATTAGGATGAGGAGAAAGGCGGGAGTGGAACTTCAGGAACCGAGATTTTGCGACTT
Organism: Lethocerus indicus; assembly: GCA_019843655.1. Classification (NCBI taxonomy): domain Eukaryota; kingdom Metazoa; phylum Arthropoda; class Insecta; order Hemiptera; family Belostomatidae; genus Lethocerus; species Lethocerus indicus. The sequence goes on along the minus strand of JACDQD010000009.1, from coordinate 2,835,030 downwards.
CGTCAACTGTCAGTTTGTTGAGGTCATGGTGGATTGTGTGGTTAGAAACATACCAGGGAGCATTAAAGATGGTGCGAAGGACTTTTGATTGGAATCTCTGGATGTCGGATGTCTCGGTGGATCCCTATAGCTCAATGTCGGTTTGAGTATTGCTTTGTATATTGTTAGTTTGTTACTTAAGGTCAACTTCGATGTCCGTTTTAGTAATGGCCGTAAGAGTCCAAATTTTCTGTTTAAGTCGATTCTTTTGAATCGGGTGTGGGGATTCCACGTGAGACGTTTGTCGAGGTGGAGCCCAAGATAGCGAATCTGCTGTTGGGTGGGACAACGCATATTAGGATACCTAAAATATAGTACATCATAATTCGTGCGAATTTAAACAAAGAATGGGCAGATAACTAACCTTGGAAATAAGGTATTGGTGGATGAACTCGTCTGACTGTCGTACTCCGGTCAACGACTTAGTCATTAGACCCCATTTAAATGGGTTTATATAATGGTCGTGTTCGCTTGAGCTTGACCCTCGGTCGGTCAATACGAGTTCCAAGTTCACATAGTTAAGGGAAAATTGATTCTGTCTAAAGACAAGGCCGACCCGAATGGTGAAACACTTTTCTGTTCCAGCAAGGTTAATACTATTTTTCTAGCAAATTACGGACATTTAGATTTTGGTCATTGTACTCCTCTCGTTCACGTGAGAATTGGAACCATGAGATGTAACACTAATGCAAAAATGTGTACTATTTTAATTTATCATAGTTATTAGATCTCTTGATAACCAAATGAATTTCGGCAAACGTGACAAAGTAAATGTTTGACGATAAATAAGTATTATTTCAATATGTGTATTATTCAGACACTAATTATAATACATGGAGGTATAAAAGAAATGTTTGCTTTTTAATATTATCGTATATATAGAATTACATATATTTTATATATATTATTTATTATTATGTAAATATATTAATGTTGTTGCTGTCAAAGGTACATTGATCGCATAATTCATATAAATGTTTTCTTTTTTTGTTTCAGGTGAGTACACCTTTCGTTATGACGCCGGCTGTACGGCTCCTTTTAGTAAGTAGTTGCATGTTTTTCAATCCGCTTTCGCCATTATAAATGTGGACGTTACATATTTAAAATGTTGTTTGTACGAAGGTGGGAGGCATACGTCAATGTTTCTATCGCCTCAAGTCTTGACAGTGTTATATTATTTCTCCTTCGAACCGGACAGTGTTTTTCTCAGGAGTTCTACGATATTGGGTTTAATCTTAGGTTCGAATTTTGCCGTTAATTTACTGCTCTGAAAGGTGACGCATCGTTGCGGTAGGCCATTTGCATTAACAAGGATTATTGTTCACCTTCAACTTTAATAATTAGCTGACTAAGAGTTGTCACGTTTTTCCGGTATAAATAAATACGGGTCTATAGAAGAAGATAGATTAGACTTTCGATTACTTTATAACAATTATAGATTTGCTCTTCTTAGTCTCAGTTTCGAATTCTTCAGACCGCCTCGAACAGGTTTCGTTACAGTTTGCTCCAGAATTCTTTACCTTTTGGCAAATCAAAAGAGAACATTGTCGCGTTGTATTGCCAAAAAGAAAAACATAAACAGCTGTTTGTTTGTATCAAATTAACAGGAAATATAGGAGTATCGCCGGCAACTTTAGAAAGAAAAATGTCACTGAACATTTTGGGAATGGTCCCAATTTCGAAATAACTTGAATTGCCCTCGAACGCCTACAGGGCGGTTATAATTGGGATAACGTTTTTTCAGGACGGCCGTTGAATTGAAATGTCCCGACAAAAATACACATTCTGCGGCCACATCAAACAACGGCCTCTTATCTGGCCAGTGTTCGGCGTACAATAAATAATATTCTGCCTTTTATCAGTTTTTCCGTAACGAAACCCGCTCGCTCATTGCGCCAGTCACGATAGCCATAAATCAACAAAGTAAAATACCACATGCCTAGGCGATACTATGCCTTGAAAAAGGACCTAATCAGAGAATAATAAAATTGAAAAAACTTTCATATGTTAGAATACAATAGGGAGAGGGAGGTGGCTACATTTTCATGGGTCCCGTTAATACCCTCTTTGATGACAGAAAAGGTTAATTTACCTTTTTTCCGTTAATCCTACTGTATTAAAATTCGGAATTAGTCCAATGTAGTGTGTTTGGTTAAATTTTCGTCGGCTCACCACAAGATTGACACTACAGACAGTAGATTAGTCTCTCTCTCTCTCTCTGGTGGGCATGTGTGAAAGTTTTGCTCTCAACACTCCCTGGCGTCTGGTTCTTTAAACTTCGGAACTAATTTTCTCCCCTTCACCGCGGGCTCTCATTCTCGCCTTCGGTCTCTGTCCGAGAATATTCGTTAGGGGTAATTTCCCTCAGTGGGAGGAAAACCTTCTTAATTCACCTGTCCGGAGGTGGTCGATAGCTACGGAAAAAACCCTTCCTACGAATGACATATCCGGAAATTAATGGTAGTGTAAATAGTGTAATTGCAGGGAAGTGAATTACAATTTCCTAGCGCGCCATATATCCCGAATTTTTTTTCTTCATCCCCCGTCCAGGTGATCTAGGAGGTTTCGGCCGCCGCACTCCCGGGACCGCGAGCCAATCTCGTGTAATGGCCCCCACCGAATCGGGTTAATCTTCTCTGAAAAACCGGTCTGTACGAACGAGATATACTGCTAGCGAAACGCCCTGGAAACATTCCAAACGGGCGGGAGAGAAGTTTTACTCCGCCGCCGGTAGGAGTCGGCCGCGAGGGTTTCATCCCCTTCTTTTTTTCTTATTCTTTGAAAGGCCTACTTGATAAGTGGCCTGGAAGAAGGCTTAGCCGGTGATATATTGCTGCGCAAGAATGCGTCAACCCTCCCGGCCCGCGTACGCCCCTATGAATAAGAAATCCCAAAGAAATGTTGAATACGAATATTCCGGAGTTATGAAGATTTTGCCCGTTTATAGAACAATTTTCAGAACGCGGACTGTTAATATTGGTGAATTCAAATGGGTCCGCTAGAGCTGAAAATTGAAGAAATTCGGTATGATTAAAATTAATTATACAGACCACAAAGCTGTCCTTTCATCAGACCCAAGTCCTATTACCGCTTCCCACACCCTACAGAATCACTTCAACCTGATCCGAACATGGTTAAAAAGATGTAGAATAAAAATAAACCTAAACAATTGTGTCCACGTCACTTTCTCACTTAGACGGTTAAACAACAAATTATTATTGTATGACACTATACTTAAACCGATCTGGACGTACGGCCAAAGCGACAAATATCCACAAAATCCAAACCTTTGAGTCGAAAATATTAAGGACAATAACCGACGTACCCTACTATGTCTCCCACCTTACCCTACACACAGATCTTAAAGTCCCTTTTGTCCGAGACCTCGCCGTACAACGATACAGCAATTTCCACAAATTCCAACAAATTCTCGTAGAAGTGACCGAACAGTCACTGATTATTTTCTCTTTGCTGTAAACCCGTTTTTTCGATTGTTAAGGGAAAAGGGAAACGTTTTATAATTCCGCAATTTGCGGGCTAAGTTTAAATGTTCTTCGGATGCTCCGCGGGGGGTATCCTTTCTGGCGCTTTGTCGCGAACTTAAAGCGGCTTACTCGCGTGGCGGACGTTATAAAACAGATAACTGAAAAAATAACTTTCAACTCTGAGGACATTCCCTACTTTTACAATTCGAAGAAACGGAAACGGCGACAATTACTGGGACATTTATAATTGCTCTTCGCCCACAGTTTCTACTATAAAACTGTCTTCTAAACTGCCCTAATGGAAAAAACACGGGGACCAAACGATCATTGCCAACAACAACGTTGAAGAAACGCAATATTTCTGCATATTGACGGAATTATTGCTATTGTGGTTTCTATTGCATAAGCACGGAAAATTGTCTCGGCATTAAATATTTGCTATACATCTGTGAAGGAAACACTCTTTTGACTAATGATGAACACTGTAGTCTAAAACGTCTATTTTATCGTACAGTAATAATTATTTTCAACTGTTATTCATTGCGCTTAAGTCACAGAATATTTAGTCATAATCGTGAGTCATATTTCCAATCGGCTTCTGGTCGATAATGTCAGCTCGTGCATTTTTTAATAAAACCGCGTTCGAAACTTATACGATGAAGGATGAATTCAGCAAACCGGATAGTTTGGGGGATTCATTCGAAACGTTTTGCACGGAATTGCGTAACGCAGCCTCAATTGTGTAAGACTGAGGGTCACTTGGAGTTTCCGACCTCCAGCCCCCTTATACTTCCTTATGAAACTAGGATTTTCATGATTTCCCTCTCATTCCCCGTTTCCGTTCAAATTATCCGTCTTCTATCTTTTTTTCGCCGATATGGAAAACAATTAAAATGTGTGCAACGGGTCTTGGTCAACGTCGTTCTCTATAATGCGAAACCTCCCCCACTCTATGTCCGGCCATTAATCGGGCTGCGATCGTATATTAAACTAATTTCGAAATTAGTTCGAAAAAAAATTGGGCGCTCATTGAATCAACATGGAAACTGCATAAGGAAACTGTTATTTTATTTTTCCATATTAATACCAATGAATACTCCACCTTTTACACGTGTACACGTATGACAATTTAATTCCCGGATTACGCATGTCGTGTTCAAAACTTCACCTTAATCTCACTTTATTTCGCTAAACCCGAATTGCCAGTCGGTAGAAAACCCACTTTGTACTGACGATGGCGAACATTCGATAACGTTGGTTATAGTAATTCAAAAGTGTAGTAGTTGGAATAATTGATAATAAAAAAACAGAGCAGAAAAAATGCCGACCTTATTAACGTTCAATAGATAATAAATACGACCGCTTCTTGGAATTAACCTCATAACAGTGCCTTCCATCTCGATTACGGCCTTATAACTTAATTCAACCAATCGATAAAAATATTATACTCGTATTAAATGGAAAATTTACGACTCGAGAGTACCAGTCTACCCGTAAAAGGATCCTAATAAAGCATGGCCGATAATGGCGGATCCTTATGAAGTTTGATGTTGATCCATTGATATAACAGAATCTAGTCTCCCCCAATTGAATTAATAGTTACATAAGAATTGCATAACTATATAAATAGTCGCTATAAAAATAACAATGTACTCGGTTAAGATCAGCGTTAAGCTTTACAACCCTGGCAACGTAGGCCGCGTAAAGTGAATCTTAATATTATATGTATAGAGAATGTATGACATAAAGTTATTCTGCATTGTGTAAAGCAAAGCTGTAAAATTTAATGCCTCGTTTGTAGTTCAACTCTCCGAATTCCGAACACTATAAGCCGAACTGGAAAAGCGATACTGGAGGGTTTATTTTCCTGAAAATAAGTAGAAGAAACTGGGGTAATACTGGTTGAAAATGGCGACGATAACATTAGGCCCCTGGAGAGAAGCGGTTTTCCCTTTTACTTCGACCCATTCCGATAGAAACGGCTCAGTGATCCAAATACAGAAAGACCTTAAGTCTTGAAAATATAAACATCTTCTGTTTAAATTATGAAACGAATTTATAGTGATATTCTTATTGAGTTACCACTGTAACTATGTAGTAACATTGTACACTTCACACGCATATGTGCCTCACTGTTACTGCGGATGGTACTGACTGACTGAGTTATTATCTAGTATGTGAATATCTAAAGAATTTAGTGCTGTTAAAGTATGAACTGTAACTAAAGTATGTGATATAACTAACCGCATTGACAATGCCTATTGCACGCGACAGGTAACATTAAATCTATGCGTATGTAGTTTATTTGTAAGTTCACGTTTACTTTGTTATCTTTTACGGTCCAATTATCGGTGCTTTGAGCTTACACTTAATGACTTAATTCGTGCTGGGAAACTTTGCTAGCCACCAAACAGGAGATAGTATTAGGGGTACCCAAAAGTAATCAACATTTTGACTTTGGTATTAATTTTATTTTGCTAAAAAAGAAACTTTAATTATTAATCTACTATATATTCACCGATATTATCAACAACTCTCTGCCACTTTTCCGGAAAATTTTCGATTCCCCTCTTGAAGAACTCCTCAGGACCAAAATACATCTTATCAAATTGTTGATTACTTTTGGGAACACCTAATAGATATCAGGACATTTGCAAAATTCCTAAAAACATCTGGGCCTACGGAATCGAGTTGTGGGGATCCACCAAACCCTATAAAATACAATGATTGCAATCCATATTTCTACGAAACCGTTAAAATCACACATTATGTATCTAACAGCACAATTCATTCCGATCTGAAGGCTTCACTTCCGTTCCAAACTGTCCCATCGTCCCAATCCTTCAATTTAACAGTTTAACATTGAGAAAATTCATTCTGTTTATTTATTCTACATCGCTGCGTCTTAAAAGCATTAAATCCGGATGAGTTGTTGATGAGCTGTAGATTCTGAGTGTTTGTTTGCTGATGGCAGCCCCGCTAATTGCTCGCGACCGGAATCTCTAATGCCCGCCTCCCCCACAGATAGTCAATCTAAATTCGGACTAATAAAATGGTCGGTTATTTTCTGTAGACCGGTGGGAAGGCCGAGTTTGTTTTTCTGTCGTACGACGGACAAGGGCAAACAGAGTGTGTGGCGCCGCACAGTTTCCCCACGCCGCTTCCCCAATTGGCTTCCTTTCACTGCGCCCCTTTTTTTCCCCCGGCGTTTCCGCATCGCCCTCCTTCCAGAATTGTTTGAAATAACAAACGCAGCGGCCGTTCGGGGGATCGGGCAAATGGAAAACCGAAAGACGGCATCGCTTCATTCGATGGGCGGTATCCGCCTAGTTAATATTTACAGCAATACGATAGACCACTCGACTCAACCTTCTTATATTTATCCCCAGAGTTTTAAATTTTTAATAAAAACTCCAGTACTTTGTTAAAGGGTTATATCAGGGTTTGCCACTGTTAGCCACCGGGATTATCAAAGATACAAAGACACGATTCTACCTGAATTTCACCCCGATAATACCACCAAGTAATCGGATTAAATACACATAAATAACCCAGGTGAACGCACATATATAAACCGATAGGGATACACCCATTACTCACTTACTTTGCTCCGCTGGAGAACATAATTCGTTTGAAATACTACAGTAATATAAGACGCGTTTACTGTGGCGTACATTAATTGTATTGTGAACTGTAGGATACCCCATTATCGCAGCATCCCCGGTAACTCTTTATTTTTAAACTAACCCCCGCGTTTAGTTACTGCCGGCGGTATTATACCAGTAGTTCTCTTAAAATTATGGACAAATTCAATATTTTTTTTTATTCCTGTCGCCGGTCGGACACACCCAGTTGGATTCTGTAATAAACGTGCGCTCTACAGCAATAACACGCCGACATTCCAAGCGGGACCGGATGGTCCCGGCGGACCGTTGAGCGAACCCGTTTTGTTCGGGACCGAAAATCCCGGGGTAATCCCAGTGGCGCGGGAAGGAAGACAGATGAAGGAGGAGCCCAATCGGACCCCACCGCCCTTCCAAACCCCTATCACCCGACATTCTTTCCAGGCCACGCGATATATATCCATATTTCGAGGATAAACTGTTTTTTTATAAGAAATTTAAAAAATCCTCCGATAGTATTTCTTTCTAGAGTTGGGGATAGGAACTGACTTGCGGGTCTTTAAGGGAGATTTTTCGCAGCTGTTGAGTACTGAAAGTTTAATTCGTGTAAATTTATTCAGTATTTTATAAAGAATAAGTGTATCCTTCCGCTGGCCTTTTGCCGGACCGATTTCGGCTGCTCGCCATCTTCAGTAGCCCTATTTCTCAGTAGAGTGATGAGTGGCATATTCCAGACCCTTCTGCAGACCTTTCACGATTCCCCACCAAAAAATTTATATTTCTTATTAACACTGTATATAAAAGATAAATTATCTGGTTATGAAGTCAACAGTCGGACACGGCGTTATTGCATCGTGACTTTTACTTTGTCTTTAGGCGGCTATCGATTGCGTTTGTAACTCAATTTCTGCCGCGGCAAGACGAACGAAAGGGCCCCTCCCTCCTTCCTACCTTTGAAATGTTGTTACGGTACGTGCCCCGAATAACGTTTCCTGGTTTCTTCAGAGACCGGTCGGTATCAGCCCTACGCGCCCGATGGTATAAATCTTCAGAAACTGTCCAGTCGAGTCATCCCCCCGTCGAAGATCACCGGCACTCCTGAGGAAGCTTAGCGGCCGCACTTTGGTGAAACGTTCGAAGGCCCTAATTCCGCCTAAGATATGTACAGGCATTTCACTCTGTAAATTATTAGGCCATTGTTCCCGAATTACATCGCTTTTCACTTTCGCTGTCCCTTTGTCCCATCCCACAATAACTTCGTAACAAAGCCCCTCCCCTTCTTAATTAACATAAATTTTAGTACAACTCATTGTCGCTGTAGTTGTAGTTCAGAATTTAAGGTTGAGGAACCAGTCTGGTTTATAGCAAAATGTCCACAAATGCCACCCTGAAGAAGGAATGAACTAAAAGCTCGCTAACACTTCAAGTTCTCTAAAAGACACAATAATGAGTTAGTCAACTTCACGTTGCTTGTACACAGGAATTTATGCCCGAAGTATTACTATCCCACGATTTTACTGATATATCTCACAAGCGGTAGATCGTAAAAAAAAGTTCTTATACGATACGCATTGCAAAATTGCGCATTGAAAATCGCTTACAATAGGAATAAGTCGAGAGAATTGTACAAAAGGCGTTTACCCAATTGGCCCAACTACAAGTAAAGGAAGGGCGTAAGATTTACTGCAACTGTTAACAAGTTCTCAGAAGTGTTTTCCACTTGTATTTCCCTTCGAGATATTTTTTCCAGCCCTTCACTCCCCCTTTCCCCATTTCTGTTCCCGTTCGACGGGACGATATAGGGACGGGTTCGACGAGGGTGAAAAATAAATTGTTCCGTCTACAGTTCTGGATGTCCCCCCGGAAAAACGCGCCTGACTTTCTGTCCGACACACACACGTGACTTTCGGCGTCGAGGAGAAAAAGAACAACTAGCGCATTTCAGATTACACTGGGAACCCCACAGTTTTGTGTCAGAGGTCTCCCCCCTCCGAAGTATGAAGTTTTTTATAGCGAACCAAACATCAAAACCGAAGGACCAAGAAAACGATTTGACGAGTGTATGAACATAAAAGTGATGGATTAATATCTTGACGATGCATCCCGTCAGCACTGATTCCCGTCTCAAATTTTCCTTTTTTGACCCTTAAGCGACAGAAATGTCGCTGCGTTGCGCTACACGAAAAATAAATTTGGGCCTTTTTATAAGTCCGCAGGCCTTCGAGCGCCCCTTTATGGGCACGTCTTTTCACGGCCGATCAATTTCTCGGTGACCGGAATTTTATAACGTCCGTAATATCCTCCATCTCCACAACAGAGGGAATTGTCCAGAATACGCATTTTAAAGTCAACACACCAAATGAGAACTACTAACACGTTTAATATTAAAGAATATTAATAGAAGGCTTAAATATAATGAACAACTAAGACTATTTATAAATTATAATGGGCTATTATCATTTAGTAATTAATCAGTAGGGAACAGTGGGCCCAAATTATGTGTCTGAAAAGAACCAATTGGGTTTCATTACAAGTACTTGTTCATCTTATTATATTTAAATGAGTTTCTCATAGCACGGAACTAACGAATGATAGCCATAATGTAAAATAAATTCTATTTATTCATTGATTATACTTTTATAACGCACTTCTATAGCGCACATGTATACGTAGATGAATTTGGCGATGCTCAGAAACCCAGAACTGTTATAGCCTCCGTGTTTTTGTTTTCCTTCAATGCAAAACACCTTAGCGAATTAGACATAAATATTATCAGTTTATGTATCTTCATTTTGGATACATGTACTGTATGTCTAGAATTTATCTATTTCGGCAGATTATATTTTAAAACTCTCTTCAGACCGTATCGTTATCCTTACATTTTTTATTGCCTTCACCCCATATCGGTGTACGGTAAATAGAGAGGGTGAATAAAGGCGATATGTGTTGAGGTTGAGGATGTGAGAGAGGTTGGCCGTCTGTTTTATGGGATGCTGAGTCAGGGTCTACGTGTCTTCGTTATGCATTCCGGCCGTCATGCCCGGGGCCCCTCCGCTCTAACCCCTTCATCGGCGCCCATTTAATTTCATTCCGGATCCCGGACGGGAGGATGTCCACTCCCCGCGGGGATTTCCTCGTCCCGAGTTGATTTTAAGGACAGGAAGGAAGGAAGCCCCCTTCTATGCCCCCCCCCCCGATCGAAAAATAACTTCGTAATTCCGGTGCATGTAATGAACAGAATGTGATCCCGGTATAATAGTTCCCAGAAGGGAACCTCTGAAATTTCTTAAGCCCGGAAATTTTAAAAATGCTTAACTGAAGATTAGCAAAACGTCACGATACCGAGCCCTTAACCTACGGGGCATAGCCCGTATACGATAATTTTTTTGGTTCAAAAAATTGATCACAGGTTTAATTTTGCTCAATTTATTTGTATTGATTATTGTTTTGCAACACCTTGTAATTTGCAGATATCTTTTCATTTAAAAAAAGTAAATTTCAATTTTTTTTTCTTTTTTAAAAGTAAAAAGTAAAATTTTTTTTGAGTAAATTTCGATGAGCGAATGTGACCGAGAATAACTTGAAACTGATCACGATACGAACAGATAATAGGAATACATGACGAGCCTTGTCTGCGCTATTTACAAACCGTCCTACCGCGAGCGATGCCCGTAATATTTACAACACAAGTCGTGCCAAATTCGAAGGCTTGTTTACGTTTCCGGCCTAAAATTCTCGAACGTAAATCGTACGTTAAGGGGTTAATTGTCCCTAGCGCGAGAGTTAGGTTCCAGAATGCGATGTTCTAATAAAATATACAAATTTTACAAATATATATATGTATGTGTCTGATACCAGCCGTTGCTGTGACACTATTGTTCCGCCTTTGTATTGAAATGTATTGTCATTGCCCCATTATTTCCAGTCAGGCCTCGAAAATCCGATATCAGATTTCAATTGTTGTACCGAATTTTCCGCTTAAATTCTATCAGACGGCTCAGAATTCGCCGTTTGTCGTCCAACGGCGCGCGCCTGAAACGCAGTAAACAAAAACACAGATTTTAATTTCGTTAAATTTAGCCTCATAAATACCGATTTTTTAAATTTTCGTTGGTAAAATCGGTCCGGTCACGTTCGTTCCAAGGAAATTATTCGCGTCCGAAAGGCTCGAAATAAACGACATTATTCGAATTACCCGGGGCCCTCAGTATACTTCTTAGCGTGTAATATAATATTGGTTTTTAATTTTCGTTTGAAAATTTTTTCGTGAAAAAACGTACTTCCTTGGAAGGGGGGAAATAATTGAAGCGCACGACCACTAAGACAGGACTTCGATGTGCGTCTTAGGAAACCCTAACCGCGTTACTCTAATACTTTTCAGTATCATTTATTTCAGTTAGCCCCCCCCTCGAATAATGAAATATTCTTGTTATCGGCATTCTTACCCGATGTCGTCCAATAGCGGCCATTATTATAAAGTAGGATCCTCTAGGAATGTTCAATTTCCACCTGGCCCCGGTAATTCGACCCCTACCTGAGGGGGTACAATGATTAATGCCGCCTCTGAACCTGCCTATTGTGTTGAATATTTTCCGAATATTTTACCCGTAGAGACGAACAAGAGATTTCGGAATTTATCGACGTTTATAACCCCCGTCGTTCCAATAACCAGACCCAATATAATAGGGATTTTAGAAACGATATTTCCCTGATCGACATTCATTGTTTTACTCTATACAAAAATGTTCATGTGTTTCTGTCTCCTCTCGCTGGTTTGGTCTTTTGCTAGACCGGTTTCGGCCGCTCGCCATCTTCAGTAGCGGTGTTAGTCACTTTTCACACTCGTTAGACGAATTCGTTAGACCCCTCGCGGACCACAAAACAGGAATGTTAAACTAAAAAGCAATTAATTATTTCTTACTGTTATAATTTTCGTGCGTTATTTTTTAAATTCTCACCTGGACGACACGCCAAGATTTTTGGGGCCCTAATTTTTTCTAAATATTACAATATTAATCTACATTAATACATGCCAAGGTCAGGGGGATTCGCCGAAATCTAGCGAACAAAGGGGAGAGACTCATCGTGCGAAAATCCTTGGCTGATGCTCTCACGATCTCGCTAATCTTGTTAAATTCATGTTATATAGCAGTCCGCCATCGGCACTTTATCGGGAAACAGTTTTATGTTGTAGAGAATGCATATATGATGGGAGCAGTGATTGATTGAATATATTATGGGATAAGGAGTAATTGATTGAAAAGTTGCGGGCTACTGGGTTCGATTCCCTTACGCATGTTTTAAGCGATTGAAAAATTGAATTGTTAAAATAGCTCTTTAGGATAAATTTATTCTTTACGAATTATTGGATCAAGCCATGAATGGAATGTGATGACCTCAATGGAAGGCAGACAAGATATTAAGGGCGGGCAGAATCTCCGCCTTAATAGTTTTCATACATATTTCACCTTATTTTTTATTTGCACAACGCTTCTCAATGTGGACCCGGTACGCCACTTTGTATTCATAAGCCGAAGAATGATTGAAAGTTCGAAAGCCTGACACGGCCGTAGGAATCGATTCATCCCCGAATCGAAAATCAAATCTTCTCGAAACCTTTTTTATCGCGCGGCAATCTGCTTTCGGTTATTTCAACTTTCGTTTAGAGACGGAACAAAGAATATAAAGAAGCGGCCCCCTGCCGTTGGCCGGATTCATGAATTTCTTACGAGGAATCGTCTGCATGAGATTATTTTCTCATCATTCGATATTCTTTTTTCGACAGAGTAGAGGAACCGGCAAATTTATTTCATTCTTAGAAATTCCTTCGCAAAAAGGCTGATTTCTATAAGTTCCGCCCCGGTCGGTCAGTGGGTAATCAGAGTCCTCCCTGTGTAAGCTCTGGGGCGAAGGCCCCACCCTTTTGGGTTTGTCTAGGCTAAGTAGGGAGGCGGTTAAAGCCCCGGGGGGTGCTTATTTGGTAAAGTTTACCTTCAAGTTGGCCCGGTGTTGGTACCGGGAACAAATTTCAAGCCTACCCCGCAAACTCCCCGTCTTAAAAATTCATAAACTCCTCCCGCCCGCCCTACGTCGTCGCGTTTATTTCGGCCTGAACTCCGGCTTTTTTTGGCCGGGGAATCTCCCCGGTTTTATGGCGTGTCAAAACTTTCGCCCAGCTGATGCGGTATTTAACAATTCAAATATGAACAATTGACGAAGTCTACGACAGGTGACAGTTAATTATTAACATTATTTGATAGGTTCTATATTAACCTGTAACCTTAAACGCGATTCGAGAACAATTTTAATACATTTTAGAAAACAGTCTTAACGGTAATTGAATGGTCAGTTTCCTGCATTATTTTTCATGTGGGAAACCTCGAAAGTATTTCTATTTAGATAAATAGGTGAATTTTGACAAAATTACATTAAACTGTACGGCCGTTGTACCTCGCTGTGGCCTTCCGATGATCAAGGCAAAGTGGAGAAGAGACAGCCAAGGTCCCAACTAGACCGGGCCATTCTGCCAAGGCTGAATTTTAATAGGTTCCCATCGTATATTTTGTCGGTTTTTTTTTCCAGTCCACATTAATTACGTTTCCAACAATTACCCGCTATTTTGCGGAAGAAAAAGGAAACTGTTGTATTTCCCTTAAATTCGTCCGTCCAAGAACTGTCTGTACACTATAAAAAAGTATCACTCCGTAGATTATTCTTGTGTGAGAAGATACAATCGAATATTTACGAATCAATACAGTTTCAACCCGAAAAATAACAAATTTATCTCGACTCTATTTCAAGTAGGTCCACTAACACGCCGGATTCTACCCATCAGTGTTGTTTTAAAATTACGGATTCATCTCATTTATAATCATTAAAAAAAATCCTTTTGGAGTTCATTCGATACCCAGTAGTAATTGTTATTCTTCTAACCGTAAATTTCGTCCTAAATTTTTTTGTAAATTGTTTTAACCTTGGCCAAAAGTCGATTTACCGCCCCCAAATTAAGAGAGGAAGGTCCAGGGGAGGGCCTAAGGAGCTGCCGAAGATAAGGGAACTGCTCTTACAAGAATTGTGAACTATAATTGATACAGCACACCGGAGTTAGGGCAATTTAACCTCTCTGTCCGTGACGTTAACGACCCCACTAACGGCTCTGAATGTAGAAGTACCGCCAAGTAATTGCTTTTATCTCACAGTGGACTAGGAAGCGAATCGGTTGTTTCCTTGCAATTCATCTATAGCTTAATTACTTATCTCAAGCAGTCCTTTAGATCGTATATCATTTCCCCCAGATCGGCCATTTTCCTATTTACTTAGTACAATTTATAAGAAAGAGGATAGCGGGGGATGCAATTACAATATTTTGCATTACTAATAGCTGTATTTAATTTAAAACTTGCTGATATGTCAGTGATTAGTACAAACATTCTGTTACTGATGGATTACGAATTAATACAAATATGAATTGGTCGCTATTTCTCATATAAAATCAGAAAACAGAATTAGAACACACTTTGTAGTCAGGGAAGAGATGAATGAGATTTATTGTATTGACGTTTTTTTATTACTACAATATTTTTTTAATTTCATTTAATTAATCAAATATTTTTTTCTGTTTGTTGCTCGCACGTGTTTTGGTATCGTAATAATGCTTTAAATAATACCGTACACTTTCAAATCTATATTCAAAATCTACACTTGTCGTGTGATCATTTTGAAAACGGGGACAAAGAGCAACCGTGTTGGGAGCTAGTGAAACCGTGACCCGGTTCATTCCCCTTTAAATTATTTAAAACGTAAACTGAATAAAACAACGGAGGGTTCCCCCCCCCATCTGGCCTGGTACTGACCATGGTTATGTGAGCGTGTGACGTCCATATGAACACATTCAGAGCCAAGGTTCCCTGCACAGACAGTGGAGTACAACCACTACAATAATCCCAACACATTTATTCTATTAAAGTACACTAAATGTTTTCGAATAAAATGCAGTTCGTATGTAAACAATCAAGTATTATTAAGTTAGGTACTTAACAAGTTTTGCTTTATAGGATTACGTATATATGCTGAGTTGCGCAACGTGGGTTATATGTAATGTTGAAGTATTAACATACGGTAATCTATTAAAAATCAAAAATGTATCTGGAGGTTATCAAATATTTGCAGTAATCTAGGTCAAATAATACGTTATCTAATTTTTCCTCGCTGTCAATATTCAGTAGTTCCATGTTGGTTGGTATACCCGTGCTTATGTGCTTATTGCCTTTGATTCAATTAAATAATTAACTGCAAATCCAAAAATTGTTGCCAACAAAATATTTTATTATAATATAGGGGAAAATGTAGAAATAATGGGAGGCTGATATTAATCTCAGCTTACTGGCATTTTGGACTTAGGTGTCGCAGTTCTGATTCCATTGTTCTTGATTTGTAAAAACAACAAAAACCTAGACAACTTTTTATAAAACTAAGTAGGAACTTTAAATTTTACTATGGATGCACTAATCGCCTTTACTTACAATGGCTTAAATATACAATACAGTGAAGTTCACTACTGCAGTCTCTAGAGTTTATCACTTTTTCCCCGGGTTAGAAACTCTCCAATCCCAATGGCGGTATTAAAATATTTCTTTCATCCATCCTTTGTCAAAGTCGGCGCAATAAAGCGAGATGGAGCGGCGGCGGCGTTGAGAAGTCCGGATATTAAGCAAGACGCCGTTTTTAGGTACCGGTACGCGCGTACGGCGTGCACGCGAAAAGGGAATAAATTGAAAAAGCGGGCAAAAAATTGGGTCCGGGCGACCCGAGTTTCGGCGCTGCGTTTCGGGTTTTTTTTAATATTGCGAAAAGGTTGCCAACCCGAGCGGGGACCGCCAAACCCACCCACGGCTTAATTGAAAACCGGCGGCCTCGTTTCCGATATTAAATATCCGCAAAACTGCACGGAATTTGTATACGGACGCCTCTCGGTGGAGATTCCCAGACGGGTTTGTAGATAGTAATTTTCGAAGAAACCAAGGGAAAGAATGAGCCTGCTATGAAGGGAATAATAAGTAAAAAATTAATAAGTGTTAAAGAAACAATCGGCAGGCAGTATTGAGAGCAAAACTTTCACACTTTAGAATACTAGTTTTGTGGTCCGGTTTGGTCTTTTGCTAGACCGGTTTCGGCTGCTCGCCATCTTCATTAGCGATGTTAGTCACTTACGAACTTTGGATGTTTTCTGGGCATCCTCACTGCACTGTCACTGTCACCTGTACTGTGTACATTGACAGTAGATTTCGAAGAATCCAACTTAAAGAATGAGCCTGCTACGAAGGGAAATAATAAGTAAAGAATAAATAAGTGTTAAAGAAACAATCGCCAGGCAGTATTGAGAGCAAAACTTTCACACATGCCACCCAGAAGAGAGAATCAACCAAAATTTTAGGCCATTTTTAATACAAATATTCATCGGAAACAAGTGCGTGTAACACCACAATTTGTTGAGTGAGAGGAAGTAACGAAATGAAGAGGAATAAATAACTACATAATTAGAAGTTAAAGAATCAGTGGTGAGATAGTATTGAGGCAGTACTAAAAACTATTACTAGTTACCGGTAGTTGTATTCAAGGTAGTTAGAGAGCCGTTAATGACAGTAGTTCAACGTAATACTAAAGGGGAACAGCCGTATTACTATATTGGGCGTCAGAAAAAAGGGCGACCTCCGCCATTTCCTGATCGGTGAAGCCTGTCTCTGGCTGGAAGAAGACCTCAAAAGTAAACGGGACGGGGGACGGAAAGACTCTACGCACGGCCGGGTTGCCCAACAGTTCGTGCCGGAGGCGACCGGCTGGAGCATCAGCTTCTCGTTCCCGGTAACGGGACAACGATTGTTCGACGCTCATTTTTACAGGCATTTCTATACCCGAAACTGCGCCAGTTCAGCTAGTAAAGCCATGAATTACTTAATATAAGTTATGACTAAAAAAAATCTGGCCCTTGTAATTAAAATAAAACCGAAATGTAAAGAGGGCATTAAGTTCATTTAGGAGTTTAAAAAACTTCCGGAGTTCTGGTTTCGTGAAAGCTTTCATTAACAGGGTAGCCACCCCCCACCCCCTTTCAGGTCGTTGAATTCTGTCCGTTTTGTATTTTTTTTTTTTTTTAGTGCGGCCGGAATTAAATTAATTTTCACTAAACCGAAAGCTTCATTTCTGACCAGTTTACAACCCTCAACGCTTCCCGAGTCCCGCTCACTTAATGACGCAGAAAGATCGCAGAATTCGGGCGAGGGGAATTTTTCTCCCGGCCGTTACTGGGTTGGCAGGCCCCGGTCGCCGGCCTGTTATTCGGCCCGTTTATGCGGCTTCATTTCTCACTTTCCCGGTACTTTTTTCTCCAACCAGCCCTCCCCCAATACTTTGTTTTATTTTACCGTTCGAAAAAGAATCGGAACACCAATTAAATTGCCATTTCGGCGTCGACAGTGGAAAAAAGTGGCGGTGAAAAACGACGCCTCCCCCGTCGTTCCGCTGTGCACTTTCCCGCGTCGGGAAAATATGCGAAACCCTTGACGCTGATGAATATTCAGCGGGCGGGCTAACCTGCTTACGTGAAACAGCGCCGAAGTTAATATTCAGTCTATTTTCAAGTATAATCCGGGTATAAATTAGGCCGCCGCATGCTCCGAACATGAATCCCAGAATTAAAAATACAGATACCCCTGACAGGTGGAATCCTCATACACGACTCAAAAGAATCGACTTAAACCGAAAATTTGGACTCTTAAGGCCATTACTAAAACGGACATTGAAACTGACATTATACGAAGCGATACTTAAACCGACATGGACATACGGTATAGAGCTATGGGGTTCCACCGAGACATCCCAAATCGCTCGCATCCAGAGATTCTAGTCAAAAGTCCTTAATGCTCCCCCCGGTATGTTTCTAACAAAACAATCCACCATGACCTCAACACACTGACAGTTCACGAAGTCACAAAATCCCGGTTCCTGAAGTTCCACTCCCGCCTTTCTTCTCATCCCAATCCACTCGTTCAGTCCTTTTCCTCTTTTACCCATCCACTATCCCCACCACGACGGCTTAAACGCCACTGGCAGTAGTTAAACCATGTCAAAAGCGCCATCATTGGGTGGTTTCTCTAGCCTCTTTCCTCTCCTACCCATCCATTATCCCCCCCCCCCGCGTCTGCTTAAACGCCGCTGGCCTAGAGATCTTCTTAGCCCTTAGACCCTAATTGTTCTTGTGTCAAAAGTACCATCTTTGGGTGGTTCCTTTTATCACGAAATAAAAACGAAATATGTGAAAAAAAAATACATACAGCATTTGTACTTATAACATTCAATGTTGATTGTACAAAATAAAGAAAAAGGGTAAAAAACTGATACTGGAAATTAGATAGAGTTAACGTTATAAGATCGCATCTGAGCGTCAGCGGTGATAGAGTTTAACACACTGCTGACATAATTTGACACTTTTTCACCGGGTGCTTCGGAGGGAATCTTTATTGCCGAACCCGGTGATGAGTTTCCAGTCCTGAGAATGAAGTTGTTAAAGTCTAAAGTAGAAAGCGGGAATTAGAAATTGAGAAGGCATAACGCCGTCCTTTACGACTGCCGATCGTAACCTGTAAAAGATTCGTTACTCCCTTCGAAAGGGGAGAGAGATTCAAGGAGGCTGTTTCACCGCTCGTAATAGCCGGTTTATGACCGATATCTTTATTGCTACATGAACTATCCGCTTACTTTTGTTCAGAGAGAACTAATGACTCACGGTTTTTTATCGGTATTTTACTCACACCGACTTATCGCATTAGCAAATTATAAGGTCACTAATCATCTACTTATTAAGATCTTTTGAAATATCTATGTAATTAAAATATACCGAAATATTTACTAAATTGTCACCAGATCAGAGAAACTAACGATTTTGAACGCTGCTAAAAGTTTTGGGGCTACAGTGTTAGTATCGCCACTCAAGCGTTTTTCTGTTTCACATTGCCATTTTCAACAGAACCCCGTCAGTAACATAGTGATGATAGTGATACCGCATGCGTACATCGTTATATCAGTACCGCAATGTTACTGGCGTTGGTTTATTATCAGGCTTTATTAAAACGCATCAGTTCTCTTCCGACGAGCTTTATGGCACACTTGATTTTAACTGGACGTCCAACAGGACCTCTCCGGGCTAGTTGATGCTTTTAATGAAACCATCCTGAAATATCGTGGCCGGGTATCACATTTTTCTATCCACTTGATATTGTTAGGGGCGCCCGAAGCTATTCAAGTCGCCTAAAGTGGGTATTAAAATTGAATTCCCCCCTTTTACGGTGGCCTCTAATAATAAACGTTATCTGGCAAATTGTGGCCGGTTTTAAGAAAAGCCACCGACGCTAATGCGTCCTGTTTGATCCAAGAGCTAACTCTAGTTTTTCAGCATATTCCCTATTTACGTTAACAGAGAAATACATTTCTGGATAAAGACGATTTTGGCCTCGTTTCCAAAAAATACAGACACCATTTTACATACAGTTATGGAGCTTAAAACGATTCCACTACTGCATTCCTACAAATTTCAGATATAAGGCGAAATTCTCATGTACAACAGTAGCAAGTGGGCAAGGATATTTTTATTCTCAATTTGTTCTTAGTACTCCAATTTTCCCCTATTATTGATATAAATGTGCTCATAGTATGAACTCCCGCCGCCTATTCTGAAATTTAAAGCATCAATAAATGAAATTATTATCGAAGGGAACTAAAATAAGTCGGCTCTGAAATAATAGTGAAACAAGAAAAGACGGCGTGGCGCAAGTAATAATGCGGCGAAGGGAGGAAATGCAACTTGAATTCTCGACAGGGGTTCAAAGCGATATTACGCGTTGTTATGGAATTCTTAATATGTTGGTTTAGCTGCGGGGGCGGAAGCGTTCCTTCGTCCTAAGCCACAGTTTCAAGACACACGGACGGAGCTGCACTTTACCAGTCTATTCTGTATTAGAGAGGAATTGTGGAAACTCGTCTTCACTGTGACGCGAAGGGGAAAAGATACTAAAACTACAAAGTTGCTTATTCAAACGTCTTTTCTAGTTTTTATACTCAGGCAGTTTTAGTACTTTAGACTAAAATTTTAAAAATACACTTTCAGTACCTTACATTTCTTAGAATATAAATTCATTGTTTAGGGAAAGTGAACGTACAACTAGTTTATTATTTATTATGGTATATTTTTAACATGACACCTCCGATTGTCTCAAGCTATTCTGATTTCGTCATATTGTAGTCAGGTACTTATGCACTGCACTGTTACTATTGTTACCCAAGTTCTTTTAGATGGTTTTTAATGCACCTATGGAATACATTTAGCTCGTTTACCGATATATGAAATCGGTATATGGAAAAAACTATCAGGCAGAAAGCGAGAATTAATTATCAAAATAAAATGAGATAAGATACCGTTATGTATTAAGTGGGGTTTCACATATATCTATCTATCTATTTATATATTGAACTCAAAATGGTAGGGAATTAGTATGGAAGTGGGAAGGTTAGAGTTCACGGTTTGGTCCCCGAACTCCGATTTCAGTCGGTTGTCCGCAACAGTCGACCTGACATTTACACAGCAGTCGATATTTAGCGGTACAATCGATATTATGTACAAAATGTCGCATTTCGGTCGCGACCACGATCGACCTCGTATTTATCATCATCCGTAGGCTCGTTCAGTGTCCGGGACAATAAACCGATGTTTATAGGCGATTAATGGGTAGAAATTGACTACTTTTCGAGGCTAACACCATATCGGAATATAATTGGTCAATTATTTTTTCGTCCGGTTTTGGGGTCAATTCCTTAGTAACGAATGGGATATTACCTTTTAAATTATTTCAAGATTTATTTCCTTAATCTCGAACCGTGCTGCATAGTGTATCCTTTTTTTGAATAAAAATTGTAAAAAAGACTAAAAATATGAAGGCTTCGTCCAAAGCCATCGCATACTATTGGACCAGCTAACTATTAGGTCGGAAAATGTAAAACTATTACGGTCCACAAATTACGCGTACTGATACGAGCCCGGCATATGTTTATCGTGTGCATACTCGGGGGGAAGACAATTGTGCGAACTTTGAATTACAAATTACAATTACGCTGATGAATAACGGTAATATTTAGGTTGAAAATATGATTGAATGTTATTGCCCGTGTAGAATACGAGCCGTTTCTTGTCCAAACTATTTGCGTACTAAAAATAATCATTCGTGGTTAATGTAAAATATATCTACGCATAAATGAAATCTACATAAGGCTTTTCAACTAACAGTTCATTTGCAATCATACTCACCAATGTATTTGTTCTTCCCCTTTAAAATCTATTACAATTTTTGGCGTCCTTATGAAATCCGGGGGAACATAAAATTGAATTTATCAACCCAAAAGACGTTTTAGTCTGAACTGAATAACTGAATAGAGAGAAGTGTTAAGCGATTCGAAGACGTATAATCGTTATAGAAAGTGTTTTATTTTATTAACCGTGTGTCCCACTTTCCTATCGCGCCGGCCGAGTTCCTAATTGAATACTGTCGGTAGTATGCTCTAGTTGCTGTTCTTGATAAATTGGAAGCGCCGAAAAGGCGCAAAAAAGGAATTAACAATGAAGTAGGAATTGCAAGAGTTTCGCGAAAATGCAAATTGACCCCGATCCTCACGGTTCAGCGGATCAATAACGATTTGAGTTTTTAACTTCCCGATCGGAAAAACTTAGTCTGTAATTCAAAAGGGCTTACGGGTCGATGTTAAACAGGAAAGCTGGTCAGAACTTCTTCTTGGAGTTCCTTTAATCGCGTTAGTGCAATTTAATTTTGTTGATTATCCTTATATTTCAAACGTGTGCAATAATACGAGCAAAATATATTCCAGCCCGACTGCGCAAACGCCGATAATTCGAATTAATAACGAGCGTTAGAATTCACTTCGGTAGTTTGTTCCCAAACAACTGGCGCTTCACACCTAAAGTGCTGTTATAAGTCGGCCCCTACGCAATGGGAGTAGGCTGGGCTAATAATTGAAGTGGTTCAGAAGTTGTAGAGGGTTCGAATGCCGCTGGTGGACCGCATTCGTGTTCATTTAATAATCCGAATTCGTCACAGGTTTTCCTCGTTGAACTCTCCCGACAGATACCTCCTGCAAATTGTCTCCTTGGGTGGGATTTCGGAATGGAAGTTTTAAATTGGGAAGCCCCTAGTTCGCGGACGAACGGGACTTTCTAATCGGAATCAATTTCCGATTATTGAAAGAGTTTAGAGGGATTACGATCAACATGTTGCCAGCTTATCAAGAGTATTGATCACAATAAAAAAATATTTTTACTCACGCACAGCTAAAATTTCATGTGCTTAATTTTTTTTTAAACTTTATTTATTGTACAATCACCTATATGCCAGTTATAGGTACAATTGCGGTTTGTTTGATTAGTTTCACTCGATAAAGACGCCATCCAGTGATGGTACTTTTGACCTGTATCCGGCCTACAGAAAGTCTCTAGGATAACGGGCGGGTAAAAGAGAAAAGGGACTGAACACAAGTGGATTTGGATGCGGAGAAAGGCGGGAATGGAATTTAAGGAATTTTGCGACTTCGTCGACTGTCGGTATGTTGAGGCCATTATGGATTGTTCGGTTAGAAACATACCGGGGGGAGCATTAAGGATGGTACGAAGGACTTTTGACTGGAATGTTTGGATGCGAGCGATGTTGGATTTCTTGGCGGAACCCCATAGTTCAATTCCGATGTGCTTAAATAAAATGTGTTTAATGAAGAAAAGTATTTACAATACAATGATTTCTATTTGTTTAAGAGTTAAGGAAAAACCTGACGTGATACGGTTCAAACTTTCAATATCCCACATTTAACGGGCCTGAAGTAGGCAGTTGGTCCTTGTGCTTACCTTGTCGGTTGGTGCTTCTTGAGCGTGTGCTGCTGATGGTGGATGTGGGAGTGTCCGTGGACGTGGGGTCCCGCCGGGTGGACGTGGACGTGGTGGTGGGGGTGGTGGTGGTGGCCCCTGAGGGCTGTTCCGGGACCGCCTCCGCCGCCCCCGCGACGTCCCTCGTGTTGGACGACGATTTGGCCGTCCGCTGAATACACGCCCCCCATTTAGGCGGTCTTCTTTCACCTCGCGGGACAACTGAAACAAGAAAGCAGTTCAAATTTTTCAATGAAATCCAACCATCCGTTCAACCATCTCCTCGCGTTTGCGAACAATAAAAAAATTTCCGTAGATTACGTCGAAACTTTTTTTTATTTTGCACAATTAACTTTTACAGTTATAGGTGCAATTCTCGATCGAGTCTCGATAGAGAAACCACCCAATGATGGCGCTTTTGACATGATTTAACTACTGCCAGTGGCGTTTAAGCCGTCGTGGTGGGGATAGTGGATGGGTAAAAGAGGAAAAGGACTGAACGACTGGATTAGGATGAGGAGAAAGGCGGGAGTGGAACTTCGGGAACCAGGATTTTGTGACTTCAACTGTCAGTGTGTTGAGGTCATGGTGGATTGTTTGGTTAGAAACATACCAGGGAGCATTAAGGATGGTGCCAAGGACTTTTGACTGGAATCTCTGGATGCGAGCGATGTCGGATGACTCTGTGGAACCCCATAGCTCACTACCGTATGTCTATGTCGGTTTAAATATCGCTTTGTATAATGTCAGTTTCGATGTCCGTTTTAGTAATGGCCTTAAGAGTCCGAATTTTCCAACAGCGCGCCTCCCGTTACTTCACTTACTTTTTATTTCCCGTAAAGAAAAATGTCTCTTTTTTCCGGCCGCGGTCTGCAATTCCAATAAAAACAGTTTGTCGCCCCCGCGGTGTGGTGGGGATGGGGAGGAAGGGGGAATTAAAACCGAGCCATCGCATTTTGACGCAATGCGGGTCCACTCCACAATAAAGTCCCGATAAAAACACGCGGTTAACCGGCGGACAGCAATTAAAACCGACCGGTTAACGGGCTCTGGAATTAGACCGGAAATTAGACCGGTTAACGCTTCTATTGGCCTTAAACCGATTGCTTGATCTCGCATTGCAGTTGAATATAATTCGAAGCCCTCCCGATATTGGCGCCAAGCGTTTTTTGGCAGTGGATTAAAGTTTTCTTTAATTTAAATTACAATAATGAAAACGGACGTAATTACGAATTTTAAGATATTTGTTCTCGGTGGCGTGATTTGTACCGTTGATCACGCATTTCTGTGTCCGTCATCAGTAGCATTCCGTACTGTACGCTATCAATATTACAGCTGGGGTTTGTTGTTTAAACTTTCATTTGTTACCTTTCGAAAGAGCTTGGCATATCTGACTTAGATGCAATAGCGAAAACTCGAAACTGAAATTTGAACCCTGAAAATTGGAATGACTTTCGGCGAAAGGAAAGTAGTCCTCCTTACTTTCAATCCTTCTACCTTCCTCGTTGTTCATCCTCTGAAAAATTATTTATAAGAACAGGGAAATATATTTCGAATTATAATCAATTTATCGACAGTACTTATTGAAGCCAATCGTCCGCCTACTTGAGTTACCGAGGAACTGTGAGTTTTAGTTTCGAACACTATTTTGCACTGTGTAAACGATGAGTCTCACTTTGCGTAAAACCTTGACCGGAAAACCTGTAGGAGCGTCATGTTTTCGAGCGAAAGATAACAGTATCGTTGGCGATATATTAGTTTTTATTTTTAGAACCGGCAACGTTGAACGGCCATTTCTTCCTGTAATCTGAGTACGATTTCTTCGGTTCCGGCAAAGGCCCAAACGGCAGTTGCTGTTATACGTTGTACGGAAAATATGATTCGGTCGCGGCAATATTGACTCAAGTGGCGATATGTTTAAAAAGGTGTCGGCTTTCAAACGACTGGGAAGTACCAACAAAGTACGGACTCCGGCCTCGCTGGGAATCGGTGAGTTCAATTGGCCGAATTCGCTTCTACAACTTCATAACTCAAGTCAGTAGCAAAAACTGTTCGTCTTTTATCCACTCAGAGAAATATGAATTTCACAGTTCTTGAATTGGTTTCATCCTGTTGCGGACCTAGCATGCTGACAGCACTGTTATTTTATGTACGATGTTGTGTGATAACTGCGTTATTGATTCTGGACACAAAAAGATCGTGCTTAAAAAGTTATACTCCCCATACCCGACTCAAAAGAATCGACTTAAACAGACAATTTGGACTCTTAAGGCCATTACTTAAACGGACATCAAAATTGACCTTAAGTAACAAACTGACTTAAGGTATAGAGCTATGGGGTTCCAACGAGACATCCGACATCGCTCGCATCCAGAGATTCCAGTCAAAAGTCCTTCGTACCATCCTTAATGCTCCCCCCGGTATGTTTCTAACCACACAATCCATAATCACCTCAACATACCTACAGTCGACGAAGTCGCAAAATCCCGGTTCCTGAAGTTCCACTCCCGCCTTACTCCTCGTCCTAATCCACTCGTTCAGCCCCTTTCCTCTCTTACCCATCCATTATCCCCCCCGCGCGTCGGCTTAAACGCCAGTGGCCTAGAGATCTTCTTAGCCCTTAGACTATAATTGTTCTTGTGTGAAAAGTGCCATTTTTGGGTGGTTCCTTTTATCACGAAATACATGTAAAAAAATCAGCACTTGTATTTATAACATTCAATGGTGATTGTACAAAATAAAAAAAGGTTAAAAAAAATAAAAAGGTAGACATTAAGAAATGTAAATATCAATTTAAAAAAAGGTAGGTGCCATAATACCTAAATATCTCAGGATATTACTATGTTACTGTATAGGTCCAAATAAGCCAGTGGATATAAACACATGTTTAAACTTAAAGTACACATTTAATACGGGCCCATTTAATCTAAATTAGCATGACAGTTGGTACATAATGAATAATTATGGGATTGGCAGGTATTGTATATCGATCCTAGTACATTTGAGTGATGTTTCCTCGAGCCAACGTCAGCGACCTTCGGACATCTCAGACTGTCATATCTGACAGGTCCTCGCTCCCCCCCCCCATGACCCGGAATGTCTGACAGACGTCGGATATTACGTAGGCGTCGTTACGCCGGGGGAAATATGACGCCGTCGCTTCTACTATATTCAGTCCCTCCTCGCCACGCGCGGAATTGATATTGAGCGTCGTTAACCCGGTTTTGTAGATCGAGAGACAAGTGGGAGAATACAAAGGACCGAAACAATTATACGAAATTGCGATACAATGAGACGGTATATCATCCGTTGCTACACCGGTTCGCTAAGGAGTGCTGGAAACGCTCCGGTTTCAGACTTCGGAAAAATGAAAGGAAAAGATTTCGCCATTGGGCGAGAGATGTTCGTACAAATCGGAAACATTGGACTCCGCTTAACAATTGCGTATTACTACTATACCGACTATTATCGTGCTATCTTCGGGGCTTGAGAAATTTACTCACGGAGTGCTATTGACGGTGGCGAGAAGCCAAAACCGGTCTATCAAATCGACATGTATTTCGTATCAATCGAGTATCTTAAACTAATTTAAATCTTATAAATAGGTTATATAGTTGACAACATAATTATGACACCATATTGTCAACCAATAGGCGGAACAAATATTACGGCTCGTTCTTGTTATATTTTCTTTTGTAAAATTATTCCAGTTTGTTCTATTAATGGACTGGAAATTTTTCCCGAAGAAATATTAATAGACCAAATATTAACAGAAAATATATCTGCGCTATATATGACGGTATATGACCGTTTGCGAGGTGTTTACGGAACTTTTTCTAACAGGACGCGAACATTTAATTGGATTCGTCCTAGAACTTTCCCTTTGTCCAGTTGCGTTCTAGGATTTTCTGAAAACACTTTTTTTTCAAGAACAATAAAACCGTCGAGTCGGGCGTCGAGAACTTTTTAAGAAGTGTTTCGCGAATCCCCCCCCCCTTAACCCCTATCGGGCTCTATGAATATTTAATTGCGGCCTTCCAACTTTTTTTATTCAGTTTCTGGATTGTAATGGGATAGATAAAGATTGAATAGAGTTTCAGTAATTGCCCACTAATGCGTGCGATAGATAATTTAAGTTTTTACATTCGTTCGACCCGGGATTCTGCCATTTTCTGTTGAAAATGACGACAGCTACTTTTGGCAACGAGCTTCTACTTTCCTATCGAACTTTCTTCAGCAATTTTCCCGAATAATCTCAGCGTGGTCTTCAGTAGCGTTCTGTTCAGTAGTTGAATGTCCCAGCTACAAATTCCTTCGTTTTTATTTCGATACGATGCTATATTTTTTCAGACTTTTATCAGTTTTCTACGGTAGTTATGTGGTCGGTTGGATTCAAATATTCATCGGAAGTAAGTCCGTGTAACGCTACAATTTGTTCAAGTAATAGTTTTGCCCAGTTGGATTGGCGCCAGAGTACTGAAAATAAACGGCCGGTTTGAAAACCGATATTTTTCAACCGGCTATCCGCTGATGAATTAGAAAGCAAGGAGGGACTGCAAAGCCCGTACCGCGGCCTCCATTTGTCCCAGTCGACCGCTCTATTAATTCTGACAAAGTCTACTTTCCATTCCAGAAGCGTTTCTGTTTCTGTTTTGTGTTTCTGTCCGCACGAACGATTGTCCCGGAAAGTATTTTTTTTTTTTTTGGGGGCCTCCCGATCGTTTCTGAGAATGCCGCCCGTCTTGCATTCGCCCGTTGTGCACTGTTAAGCGCAAATTAGCATGATTCGCTTCTCCTCCCTTCCTTCCTATCGATCTCGATTGCCCCATCGGCAGCCTCTTTGCCGTCTTCCTCGATTGTGCAATGTTGTTATTTCGACACGCGTCCCGTTCGCATTGTCACTGTCCGCCTTTAACGGCGTCGTCATGCGTAAACATTTTACATACATTTAATTATTATTACCTGAAACATAATATAAATCAGTATGCAACACAGAACGGGTTCTATCCTCGACAACATTCGTTTCGTTCAAATATGTTTAGAAAAGTGACGCATAGGTCTTTTTCATATTTAGAATTGCTATTCTTTTGAATTTAGCAGTCCAAAATTACCATCCTTGTTAGCAGCTTGAGAGAAAACTCCCGAAAATCTATTGTTGAAATCCTTTTGTATTGGGTAAACTAGCCGTAATGTGTTGGACCGTCTGCGAATAGTGTCAAGAGCCTCCACGACAGCATCTTCTACTTCCGTTCGAACTCCAAGGCCGGGGAAGAACATCCTTTGTCGGGATGACGCCATTTGAAAAATAACCATTTTCCCACGCACAGAATTGTCTTTCGGTCGTTCTCCACTCAAATTTCGATTCAACCGAGCTTGACAATAAAGCCAGCCGGTTTCCATTTGAGGGAGACTGAGAGTAAACTTTTAATCGGTGTCAAAATTGGATAATGGGTTGAAAGGGCCGAAATAAAGATGTTTCAACATTAATAAAAATCAATACTTTCAAACATATTTTTGGCCTGAAATTTCTCATTTCCACTCTTCAATGGCGGTTAGACATTACACGAAGATATTTGGACCCTGAATGTTAAATATTCCGCTTGAAACTTTCTGCCACATATACGGCGCTTTTACTGCGTCTTTTAGCGGCAAGAAAACTGCTGATTTAGTAAAAATGTTGCTGTCATTCGTTGGTAAGCTTTTCCCAAAAGTGTGAAAGCTACGAGAAGCTTTTATGCACTCTTGCAGTATTTTTATTGGTGAAATTATAAACAATTTACTTCTGTTTTCGCTGTTTAATGTTTGTTTTCTCTTGCAATCGGTCGGCGTTTGTCCGAAGGTGAAGGAATGGCGAAAAGGAGAAACCAATCCAGCTCGTGGAAGTCCCAGAATTTGTGCTGGACGCGATTTTAATGTTTTCTGTGTTACATTTGTACTGTATGTTCGTGCTAAAAGTTTAAAATACGATTATTTAAATTTAAGTTCCTTAGATCATAGGTCGCAGAGGCAACTTCAAAACTATAGCAATGTATTAATGAAAACATAAATTAACCCTCTATGGGCCAAATTTTTATTTTAAATCCAAAAAAATTGGGGGAACGAAAAAACAGCAATTATAAACCTATATATGCAAATAAAAAAAAATTGATGTTGGTTGTGTTGACAACGTTATAGGATTAAGATTTATGAGCTATCTCACCAAGAAAGCTATATTATATTATTTGGTAAAATCTCGATAAATTGAAATGTGACCTGAAGTTACACTGGCCCATAGAGGGTTCTTCAGTATGATGAAGAATATTAGAATATTTATTCACGACAATAAGGCACACAAAGTTCTTATAGAGTCGAAAGTAAATTTATTCCTCACAGCCAGTTTAACAAGTGGGTCGGAAATGAGATCGCACCGCGCCACGAATGCGACAGAAAGTATCAATTAAGGTTTTATATAGTCCCAGTTGAGAATTCAGGCTTATTAATCGCAGCCTTCCAGCAATGTTTCGTGTTGCGAACATATTGCACTCTCAGAGCGCGAAAATATGACTCAGTAGGGCATCTTCCCAGCGATTTGGAGGCAGGATGGAAGGATGTATCCGAATTCCGCGAAATGTATTCAAATTAAACGTTGGTCCCCTTTTGTATGTAAATTGAAATGGGAAACATGGTTTAGGAACAGTGACAAGGAGGAAACGCGTTAATTTCCTTATTATCTCAGCACATCATTGCACTGTGCGAACCTCTGCTAATTGTTTACGTATATGTGTGTCTGTGTCTCTTATCAACGGTATGCTAATGCGAGCCGGATTACCGTCTTGGAGCTGACGTAACAGTCTTCTGAGATGTTAATAAGGGACCCCCCAACTCTTGATTATCAGATTATGCATTTTACAATGTGCAGTATAAACGTAAACTTTCCTACAGGTGATTACTTATTTCATACACGAAATTATTATTATACAACTGAACTAGTCCGATTATTAGATAGATAGAAATAGTTACAATACTATAATTTAATCTCAATTTACGAGCCATCCATAAAAAAATATATTGACAAGACTGTTCATTATCCCGGTATCTTCTACTCCTCTAATTTTTATGACGTCACACTCCCCTTTGGACTATGTACGTGCGTAATATCCTGCCGCATTTCCTCGAATAAAGTTGTTATTGTGGATTTTGTTTATCGTACCCACTTATCCCGGGGATGATCGATGTAATACGTCCCTGTACGAGAGGTAATTTCCCACGCGATAAGTTATGCCGCCGGGGCATCAAGTTATCTCATCCGGGATGAGGGGCTTTTTTCTGGCCCAGAATGACGCACTAATACATAGTAAATTAGCGGTAATATTAAATTTTTATTTTATATAAAGCGTATTATATATAATTGTGTCTCATTTTAATAACAACGGGTGAAAGCCACTATCACCTTATGTACCGACCGCTGTCCAGCAAGTATTTAGTTCAGTTCCCTTTTCGTTAGTTCGAGGCCAATTTGGGCTGAAGAAAATCCAGCCCTTAACTGTTGTGCCGCTTTAGAAGCCCGAAGTAAATGGACTGTGTATGACTTACAAGACTTGAGGCGACTTTCACCGAATAAATGGCTTGACACACGATTCAATCTAACCGGTTCTAAACGCCAATTAGCGAACTTCGTACAGTCGTTTTATATATTGAAGCATGTCTAATTAAATTATAGTTTAAATTTAATGATCCGATTAATTTGTTTCATGAACTCGATACCGTTTTCATGAATACATATATATAATCTATTTGACAATGAATGGAAATAGCCTAGTTTTCAACCAGATAATTGAATGTAAACGTCACTTGGATAGTTCAAAAACAATATAAAGAAATCATCTCATGAAAATATATCATTCTTTAAGTTCGATTTACTTGAATATTTTATAACACAATGAAGTTGTACACGGACATATGTGCCCATAATTATGAAAGTGGTCTAAGTCAATTCAAACTTTAAATACAACATTTTCATATGTAATTCACACAAAATTTCATATTCATAGTAAACTTCCATTAATCGAGACTAATAAAATTCTAAATTAAAATGTTGCATAATATAAAAATATTTGTTAATTTATTCGAAAGCAATTCATTAAATATCTCGAAACCAGAAATATATGACTTAGACCACTTTCATAATTATGGGCACATATCCGTTATTTGTTCCCTCAACTGACTTCTTCCTATTGTTGTCCTCATCAGTAAAAGGAAGTTTAAACTTCGATAATGATATCGTCCGTCTATAAAGCAGACCGCTATCTATCAATATTCGGGTACGTCACTTTGATATTTGCGTTCTGATAAAAGAAAACCGTTTTTCCGTCCCGATAACACTGACTTATCTTACGAGGACTTATCTACTTCGTTCCATTCAGTCCACGACTGAGTGTTGTAAAAACAAAACCGCATCTCTTTATGATTATGGCCGTAAATTATTTGAGACGCTATTACTCCTAATTGCCTATTATCTCTTATCAGCTTATACTAAACCGACATGTTGTCTCACTTTAGAGATATTTTTCCAACTCTCGCGCAATTACTTTCGCGGAATTTTTTTTTTCCAAGAACCCTTTCTTTGCGTACCCATTGTTGTCTCTGCACTTCCAACGGTTATCTAGACCGGTATAATTTTGGACGGAGGAAATGTCTTCGTTCGTTTATGGCCTTTCGGAAAGATGGCGGAAAGATTTTTTTCAAATGGAAAATGCCATTTTGAATTCAGGACTGAGATATTCGGCTGGAATACATTAGGTTTTCAGTGGGAAAAACTTCGTTGGCAGGGATTGACCCCCTGCTGAGACCGCCCTAGCGAGCTCCACTGGGGCCCTCAAAACCCTGGGGGTAGCAGACAACACCCTGTGGGAAAGGTGGGTGGTGAAAAACAGGAAATATCCTGGTATGTCAAACACTGATTTAGCGATGTCGGCGAATTTTATAACTTTATACCTCGGGTTATATTTATGCCCTCGCCTCGGTGTTCGACGCGGGGGGTGGAAATAGAAAATTCGACCGTTAAAAGAGTTTTACGACAGTTTCTGAAAATCGGCGCCGCCCGAGAACAATGCGGCGTCCGGAATAAAAGACCCCGTATTGTGTCCGCCCCGCCCTCCGTTCGAAACCCAACGACATCCCCCGCGAGAAACCCCCGGCGGCTTTTCTTTATTAAGAGCGGCTCATCCCTTTCCCGATAGAAACAGCCGACCGTTTTGTCGTTAAAAGGGAAGTTCACACTTGAGAGCCCCGCGTCTCGAGACGCTACATAAATAGTCCAACCCCCCGCCCCCCTTTGTTGTATCGGAATCTGAGCCGCTTATTATCCGAACCCGGCGGTCGCCTCGGGATTCCGCCCCAAGAACAATGTAACCGTTTTGTTGCTAAGCTCCCAGATGTTTGTCTTCTCTTCCTGCGAGTTCTGTTATTTTTCCCGGTCCAGTAGGGCGACATTTCCAGGACTAAACCGCTATTGTGTATACATAAGTACAGACTGTATGAAACCTGCAGGTTTTAGGTAATGATTTGGGTTAAGTTAGGTTACACCGAGCCTAATGTACTTGCACAGAATAATAACTGGGTGACAAGATTCAAAATAGGTAAATTTTTCTCTGTATAGACCTATTTTGTTTTTATTTTTTTTAATTCTTGCCGTTGAATTATTCTTGAGGTCTAATTTCTCCGCTTGGCTTTGTCATCTCGCCATCCTCAGTAGCATTCCAGTCCCTCTGATCAATCGGTACGAAAAAATAACAGCGGATACATGAATACAGTATACATATCGTGTTCGTTCTATATTGCGTGCAAGATATTTGAACCGAAATCAAACCGTAATCGACTAATTGACGGCCGTTTAATTGCCGGGAACGAATTTTTCAATTGCGTTTTGTTACGCACGCCGTATTCCACGGCAGCGCGTAACGGGACCGCATAAGAGCCCCGAGTAACAAAAACACCCCCGTAGTAACAGTGCAGTGACAGTTCTCTGAGTTTGTAAATACGGTTCGCCGTGAGATTTATGCGACATAAAATACACAACTGAGAAACAATAATACCGATTTCAGCCTCTTAAAATATAGCCCGTTTCGGCAACTGTGACGCCGAATTATGTTAGATAAGGGCTCAGTGGGACCACCGAGGAGGCTAAGGGTGATCTAAGCTTCATCGGGGGAACAATGCAGGGCAGTGGAGCTTCGGGGTTTGTTTCAGTTTGAATCGACCCTAGGGTAGAACAGATCAAAGTTATCTTATAATAGAGTCCACTGTGGCTGGCTAAGAGGGTCACTTGTCCCAGGCCCTTAATCAGCCCACAGGCTTCCTTCCCAACTGTTATCCCTACATTAGGGCCGTCCTATCACTAATTGTACTATAAACGATTGCCAGTATTTTATTATTCATAAATCCGTAAGAACTACAGAACAATACATATAAATAAATAGAATGAATAAAAAATAAGGAAAAAATTGTATGTTTTTATTCCTCAGCAAAAGTCACTGAACGTTTAAACATTTCATTTCAAACTTTATTTTCAAAACTATACATAAATAATTGATTAATTCGCGACGGGTAGAGCCAAGAAAATTTCACGATTATATCGCAAAGTAATTTTCAGAGAAAATATCTCCCAAGTCTAAAAAACCAGAAAAATCACCAAGCGTGAAAATCTGTATCTTTGTGAAACGTAACCCTTCGATTTTGAATAATTGAATTTTTTTTCTGCACATAATTGTAGTGAATTTTACGCCCAATCTTAAAGTTTTAAATATATGCTAAAATTAACGCTGCTAAGAAAATATTAAAGTATTGTTTGTTCAGGCTTTCTATACCCTTTCTTTATCACGTGTCTGCTTAACGCGAAGGAAACACCACGATCTTTCCACACGTCTAGGGACTTTTCCCGGAACGGTAACGGCTTGCCGGTTGGGCTCGGAAAACTCGAGTTTTTCCGTTAACCCATTTTATATCTGTTCCCTCGCCGAATTAAACTCCGAATCCGTTTAACGGTAGAGAGGACGGCCGACGGTAAAAGACCACTGGATGTCCAATTAGGATTTTAACGGTGCTCGCACTCGACCCAATTACTCGGCGGATCTTTTCGCGATAACAAAACCCGCGTTTCCTTTTTTTTCTTTCCGTTTTTACTTTTGGACTTTCACCGAGCGTTTTCAGTTCAAATCCGCTCGCTCAAAAAACAATTCGCCCCGTGAGTCGCCTAATTGAGGGAAAAACGTCCGAGTTATTGCCTAGAAATTGGTAAATATCAACATTGGACATCAGTGAAAAAAGTTATTTCCAACTTTTAGTCTCTGTTCCACACAGAATTTCGATCTTGATTAGCCCATTTCTGAAAAATGGCCCTATATTCCAAACTACGAATTATGCTTGATTTTCCGGCATTTTAAATTTCTTGAACACAGAAGTCAATTACTAACTTACTAGCGAAAAGAATAGAAACTGCTTATAATAAAAAGAAATCATCAAACACACGAAAACGTATGCTTATATTGAATGTACTGTGTTTTATTTTAAATATTTTATGCGTCGACTGCTGAATCATCGTTTATTTGAATGGCTGACGTATGGTTTCAGACTTATATCGTTTTCGATATATTATCATTGTTGTTTTCTCTTGATAGGGTGCTTTTCTCGGAAACTAGATAAAGTGTCCCTAACGAAGATTCGATGGGAAAAACCGACACATGAAGTTCAGAATTTAAGTTTAAAGAGCCGGTGTTGAAATTTAAGCCAGGCGGTGTTGAGAGCAAAACTTTCAGAAATGCCAGAGTATGAAGTAAAAAAATTATACTGTATGGGGTCCGGTTTAAAAGATAGTTGGGCGTTCAATTTTATGGAAATTTCAGATCATTCAGCCGATTTGTATATACAATGTTATATTGTAGGTATGGTTTTGTCCTTCGTTCGACGGTGGGACAAGGTCGAAAGTGTCCGAAAGTTCAAAAGACAAAGTCAAATCAATGGAGTCGGCCTCGACAGTCCTGATGTGTTCTACATTATGCTCGAAATGTCAATCGCCCCCATTGATCGTTTCGACAAATCGGTTTTGCCCGAACAACAATTATCAATTGTCCCGGCGCTCTTTATAAATTCACCGCTCCGATAATAACTGCCTATTGTCCCCCCCGGGAGTCTTCACTGCGCCTGATGGACTCCTGCGGCTGTGTCCGCACATAAGAGAAATACTGGTCGCGAAATGAGCGCTATTTAATATACGAGGTCTGTTCAAAAAGTATCGCGAATTTTAGATTTCCGCGAAATAAGTATATTCAATCTACGGTTTTTTTGGTCCACGTGTATCTCGATTATGCCGACAATTTCAGCCGTCGTGAATGTTCCGTTAATCTTTTAAAGCCGCTTTACTTGCGCGTTTTTTCGGTTCGCCTTCGATTTATACCCGTTCCGAAAAATGGATCGGAGAATCTGTGTCGAATTTTGTGGGAAAAACAAAATTAAGCGCCCGGAAGCGTATAGAATGTTGACTGTGGCATATGGTGAAGCTACCTCAGACCGGACAAAAAATTGATGAAGTTAGTAAATTAGTATTAGCCAATCGTCGAATCACCGTTAGAGAAGTTGCTGAGGACTTGAACATATCGATTGGCGCCTTGGTTTTTTTTTCTGTGGAAGAACAAAAATTGGCTTTTGCACCACGATAACGGCCCTGCTCATACATCGCTTATTGTACGCCAATTTTTGGCCAAAAACAACGCTCTAATAATGCCGCAGCCACCGTATTCACCGGATCTAGCCCAACGTGACTTTTTCTCGTTCCCAAAAGTGAAAAGGCGCATGAACGGTCGACGCTACGCAACAATTGGTGAGGTAAAAACGACATCGAAGATGGAAGTTAACGAGATCACAAAAAATGAATTTTTGAAGTGCTTTGAGGATTGGAAAAAACAAAATAGATATTCGTAAATAAATAATTTTTGAAAGAACCCAAAATTCGCGATACTTTTTTAACAGACCTCGTACATAATTTAACAGTTTTTAAAATTTAGCTTATGACCGCTTTGCAGCGTCTTGGGTTTAGTTAAGACTAAGTCGGTCGAAACAGTCTAAGTTTGAATTTTACAGTTGATTCTGCCTATTTCTGTCTATATGCTAGTTTTTGGTAACACTATACGATAACCCGATCATCGTTTGTCCAGTTTTTCCTCTGTCCGCGATAAATAAATTTGTTTTCTAAGTGAATTTCCCGGCGAAAGAAAAGCTCGCTTTGGAAGATGCCAGCAATGGCGGAAAAGTAAGATTTAAACTGGATATACGCCGGTTTCTATGCGTGTCATTAGGGGGACGCAAAAAAAAAGAAATAAATATGCGGCGCCTATTGCCAAACGGCGTATATCACTGTAGCGGGAGGCGCCGAAGGGCGGGCCCCGTGCCAACCGACGGCCCTTATATACAGACTAAGAAATCTCTCTATCTCCGATATTATTCGCAGAATCCGACCATCAGTTACTCGGAGCCGGAGCCGAAACCGGTGCCAAAACCGAGGCAATAATAAAGGGATTTAATATTGAAAAAGTCAGACGAATGTGTTAATACTTTCACAACAGCACGTTAACCGTTCGACACCTTTCATGTTTTTGTAATGTTCGAAAATAATGTTACTTTTTAATCTATGCTTCAATTTAAGTTATTTTCCTTATCGATTACTCTTTTAATCGTGATAGGTGTTAGTATTTAGCCGAAGCACGATGCAATTTCAGATTTTTTCTTAATTTTAAGTCACGACTACAATTTTTCCAGTTACATTTTGTGGCAATGCGCTTTGATGAGTACGCTTTAATTTTGATGGAGAATTCGCCCATCGATGGGTCTTAAATGAAACACATTTTACAATCTTGTGATCGCCTTTATTTAATTCAAGATTTCACTTAATAAATTTATGTTTTTTGACGGTTAGATTTTCTATTTAACAGTTTTCCGAGAGGGCCTACTTCCGGCCCGCCGGAGATTTCCGCTGATTGTGTCCGCATTGGAATCCTAATCGATTAGGCTAAGCCCGTTGGCCCTGGGGGTTTGCTCTGGGCCTCTAATCTCGAGTTCTCTCTTAAGCCGTCGGCTTTCGCCTCCTCCTCCTCCTCCTCCAGAGACCCAATATCGGCTCCTTCTCTGTGTCCCCGAGGGACCCCATCCGTCCCTAGGACCCCTCGAAGGCCGATACAATAAATGGACCCGCCCGATCTATGTAAGAACAGAATTCCTCCTCTATTCGCTTTCTGGATAGCTTAGAATTCGCTCGAGTGCAGAAAGACTTTAGGACATTTGTTTGGAATATCATTTCGGTCATCATAGGATTATAAGGGGGTTAGTTCGTCATGATATTAAGAACTATCCAAATACTTATATTTGAGCGCTCTGAACAGTTACAGTTTGTGGAAAAACTCATCATCGAAACCATAAAAAAATCCTGGATTCATTCTTCATCTCTGTTCTTTCATAACGTGAACTTCAGTAGAATCTTCTTGTCCGACATCATAATGGACGAAATACATCGTAATACCTAACACTTGATTAATCGCAGTATCCAACCTCTCGAATAAAGTAAAAATTGCCCTAAAAAATTCAAAAATCCTTCAGAAGGGCCTGATGCCCTTGGAGAAAATTCTGGGCTCCTGCAACTGTAGATTAATATCATTCTAGCATTTACAACGCACAGTTTTTGGGTTCCTCTCATTACCCAGATTGTTAGGTCCTTAACAATAATTCCTTTATTGCACAATCAACAATCTTACATGTTAAAGGCGCAATTGATTAATAATAATAATAATAGCTAAATAGTTTCAAAATAGCACACAAAAGGCGAAAACAAATTGAGGGAGAATACACGTGTTCTCTGTCTGGAAACAGTTTCGCCATACTGAAAGTACAGTCTGTTGCAGTTGCCCTTGAATAAATTAGCCCTTTATAGCACTTAGGCGAAAACTATTGCTGCTACTCGGTGCCGAGTTCGGCCTTCCACGCACGCTCCACGTCCTTTCCATCCCGAAACTATTAATAGGATAATCAAACGCGAATAAAAATTAAAGCAGAAACACCGAAAGTTAAGGAGACACTAAAATCTCTTAAAAAGTCCTAGAGTATGTTTCTCAAATGATGTAAATTGTGTTCGTCATTGCTCATTCTTCTAGATAGAAGCTTCAAAACATGGCCGTTTAATGGTTAGTTATGTTAAAAATTAACATTTCTCGCGAATTGAGCTATATCCATTGTTGTTTTTTATCTGGTAATCGGTCTTCAATGACTGGACGTTGAGAGGAGTTAGGGGCTAGCGTAGTTTTCTCAGTTTGAAGGGCGTTTCATCATTTATTCACAAGCGCTTTTGCGGCGTGCGCCCCGTCGTAAAACCTAATGCTGTTTTCCCCACTTGAAACATGCACGTGAGCCTTCCAAAAGTGTTTGCACAAAGCGATAATCGAACATCAACTTCTTTTTTAGGCCTTGTAAATAATCCGAAAGTAAACGGATACTTCCATTAAATTCTTGAAGTTTGTAACAGCGATATAATTTAAACTATGTATAATATATATTTATAAAATTTAAGATGCATGTTGGGTGGCCGTTGTCACGTATTATTGTGAAAACGCGATACGGGATATTGTGCAAAACAAAAAAAACGCTATTCAATTATAAGATAGCGAACGGGAGTGAGAGGAGGGAGGAAACCTCCACAAGATATACTGAAATTGCTCAAAAACTTGTTTCATAACGCTATTTAATTTACGATCTTTCCTCGATAATTGTGCCGCCCGCGCGATACCCACTTTGCCGACTTCGAAACGCAGAAAACGCCGCTAGCTTATTATTACTTCGATTGGAAGATAAAATTAGATTAAAATAAAATAATAAAGCGGAAGTAAAATTGAAATACGAAAAAGTAGCAATATCCTATAGCAATTTTGTCACATGATCGGCCAGGATAAATGATAAAGTTAAAGTTTTGTTATATGTTGAGAAAACATAATGACAAAACAATTTAACAAAGTTAAAAAAATCAGTATATTGAGATTGTTGTCTCAACATTCTGCTGAAATATTCAGCAACTGGAGCAATTAGTAAAGTGGTACCCATCATATTTCGTCGGTTTGTCGGACAATTTTTGAAAATGTAAAATTTTAAATGTAAAAATCTTGGATAAATAATTTACAGCTGCGTGTTGAAAGCCCGATTATTCCGATTTTAAAGTCCCGTTCGATCGAGGCCTATCCGTTTCCCGGTATAAATCCTTACGTTCCAAACTATCCCATCTTTTAATTCGCTTCATTACTTAGTATGGGCAGAAGCGGGATCAACACCAATAGTAGATCGATCCCAGGTTAGGTGAGAATATCCCCCTGGATATATATCCCACCTCCCAATACGCAATGTTATGGGAATCGGGAGTCCGAACGGGGACAGGTTGACGCTATTAAGGATAATTGGTGTGCCTGTTCTCGGGATAGAAAGAGCCTTCTTTTTGTATACTTCCTTCCTGGATC
Source organism: Lethocerus indicus (assembly GCA_019843655.1). NCBI lineage: Eukaryota > Metazoa > Arthropoda > Insecta > Hemiptera > Belostomatidae > Lethocerus > Lethocerus indicus. Next base: position 2,795,390 of record JACDQD010000009.1, on the reverse strand, counting down.
CGATTCCTGAAGGCGAAGATAAAAAAAAATTACTTTCGGCTGCGAAACGCGGTACTTTTTCGAACGTATTCTATCTCAATTTGTTGAAAATGTAAAATTTTAAATGTAAAAATCTTGGATAAATAATTTACAGCTGCGTGTTGAAAGCGCGATTATTCCGATTTTAAAGTCCCGTTCGATCGAGGCCTAGCCGTTTCCCGTGTAAATCCTTCCGTACCAAACTATCCCATCACTCTGATCCTTTAATTCGACAGCATTCCTCGCGTCGTACGCAATGTTACGGGTATTGGAAGTCAGAACGGGGACGGGTTAACGCCATTAAGGATAATCGGTATTCCTGTTCTCTTGGCTGCCTGGTTAACCCTTTTTTATGCAGGCGCAATTACACGCTTCTCCCTTAACGACTGGATGAGCGACCGTTCGAGCGTCAAGGGGTCGGCATTGACCCAAAGCTCGATTTCTTGGACAAGAACGGCGATTATGACGATAACTTTACCTTCTGAACTTTTATCGATCGGGACAGAAAGAACCTTCTTTTTTGTGTACTTCCTTCCTGGGGATACGATTCCTGAAGGCCAAGATGAAAAACTATTTTCGGCTATGAAACGCAGTACTTCTTTCGAATGTATTCTATCTAAAAATTGAGAGGAATATTCCTCCTTTTCAAGTTTCTACAAATACGTACTTTTTGTACCTATTTAACCAAATAAATTAAAAAACGAACGACATTTTTGGTTGTTGAGCAGTTTTGAAAATTGATCGATGCTTATATTTTTGTCTGTCCTCGTACAGAATTCCCCCATCAGTAATTGATATGCCGCAATTTCAACTTGCTCCTCCCTTGATACAAATTTTGATAATTATAAAAATTAATAAAGAAAAAAAATAGTGGTTTTTGCGCGGACTAGTTCCGGTACATTAAGGAAGGAGTCTCTTGAATGTTTTTATTTTGTGAAATCAGAAAGGAGGAGTTATTGAATTTCACGGTCGCTAGTGTTGCGGCCTAATTACTTCGGCGGTCTGCAATGCATTCGACCGTCATCTAGAAATTGAGAAACGTATTAGCAATTGGACTCAATTCCCGATTAGATCTTAAATGCATCTCTAGCTTTTATTTTTTTGGAATGTGGAAATTTTACTTCTTTTATTTATTCGGTGACGATCACACTATGACCCATCCTTGACTGAGGAAGAACACATGATCGCCGAGTATTAGGACAATATTTCCTATTTACAAATATATCCGGTATTGCAGCTCATATTTATAAAAGGTAGAAAATCAAAGGTTTTAAGAAGAACCATATAAATTATTTAAATTATACTTTTTGAGTACTGAGAGTTCGGCATTAAGACTGTTCATCGAAGGTACCCGAAGGCACGCAAGTACCAAATTTTATCACAATCCGAACGCGCTCGAATATTATAGCACACGGAATATTATTAAGTAAGTAACACTACGTCAGTGACAGTCTCACTGGATTGGAATAAACAGAAACCGACCTACGCTAAGATTAAACGGAAGACAGTACTGAATCCAGAAAATGACACGATGACGTTCTTGGCCTTCCATTAAATACGATCCTGATATTGTTTGCATCATTTTCGAAGGTTAAACTGTTAAGCTCGTGTAATCAACAATTGTGTTCACTCGGAATATCTACTTCATTGTACGAATTCTGAGAATAATTATTTTTCAAAAGTCCCTTGGAGCCGTGGTTCGAATGTCATGCCCTTTGTATAAATCGCAAATAAAGAAAAAAATAGCGAAAATAAAACATTATGCATGAAATGTCCCTTGAATTATCACATTCGGCTGTAAAACTTGTCGGCTAGAAATGGGTACGGTTTCTCGCTCAAATAATTACTTTCATTTGAATCATTCTCAAAATTGATTATAAGCAGGTTCGCTCGAGGGTAGAACAGGAAGCCGCTGCGTACCTGAATAATAATGGACGGCAATATAGGCGCGTGGTCAGTGGGTTTTAATGGGGCTAACTGTTCCCCGGAGTGTACCGTTAAGGAGCGAAGCCTAAATGAGCACATTTCCTAGCGCAATTCACATTATCAGAAGGACTTTGTACTATACAAGTATTGGATGACTTGTATAGTATAACAATTCATTTGTATACGCGACAATTGTTAATTTCAATTATTATTGCCTAAGTACTTGTGAGGGGTGTTGTTTAGCGTGAGCTTTGGTGGGGTCGCAAGCTAGACTGGCTTTGACATTTCGCCATCTTCAGTAGCAGTATATTAAACAGTACTGGAGAATATTATTTCCTGTATTTTCTGTTTTTTATTTGTTTTTTTTGTATTCAATTAATATCGGTACTTATTTATGACCGAATTCTGTTCTATTCGACCATTTCCAAATCTTCCGGTTCCTTAAGATTCTTCGTACTATCCAAATATCGACGTCAGTAGTCCGGTAATATTCACATTGAAGTTGTATTGCTTGAAAACGTCTTTCACAACTAAGAATGTATTTTCACTGTTGACCCATTTATACTAAGCGTCTTCGCGTTTTCAGGCCCTCAGGAATCGAAATCCGGTATCCAACTGTACTATCGGTGACTGAAAATTGACTGCGGGTGTCCAAGTTAAATCTGAGAATTAAAAAGAAAATTTTTATTTCCTTACATGGTTTTTACCGCTCGGTAGAGGCCCCCCGCGAATTTTCACCCCCGAAGGTTATTCGTGCGTAATTTTCAAGTACTCTGAAGCCGACCGCCATGTCTTCGAACGATCCCCAGCTATTCTTCGAATTATTCAGAATTTGAAGTCACGTAATGAGTTATTGCTGAGGAAGTAAAATATCTCAGAACAAGATATTTCTTCGCGGAATTTAATTTTTTTGTAGAATCTATTGATTGTAGTTTCCTCCTCCTCCTCCCCGGCCTACAAGACGGCCGCCAAGTCCAAGATCAAGTTTGGCGGATTGAATAACAACTTGTTTTTGTACTTACGAAACAATGTCGGCGAGTTCAGCCCCGACGACGGATGAGGATGTGTCGCAACGAAGTCGGAGCGTCCCAACCGCTCAGTCCTTTAACCACTGCTTCGAGCACTGACAGAACACTGATAAACTTTTTAAGCGGGTGTGGGCGGGTACTTTCGAAGATAAGTCCCTTTTTCGAGTATCACGCGCGAGTCCCACGAAGTTCTAAGTTTACTTTAGCGCGATTTGCCGGTCAGTTGTTGAATTGTCGGAGCCTCTGAGGCTACTGGTCCCATTAGGAGTGTATCGCCTCGCGAGCTAACCTGGATCTCAGTCGGAGCGTGTCAATTTTCCTCTTTCCGTACCCACCTTCATCGCCCTCTTCCCGTCCCCCGCTCTCGTCTTCTTCTTCTTACACGTTGACGGGCACGGAGAAAAAAAAGCCCCGTGCAAGAGTTGGGGGACCCATATTCTGGAAAAAAAACTCTCAATCTTTTAATTCGGGAATCGCCAATTAGCGTCTTAATTGCCTCGCAGACTTCGAGAGACCTTAAACCGGTTATATACACTAGAATTTATTATTTTTTGACACAACTTACAACACAAATATGGCTCTTCTTTCTCCTAATTATACTTTCGTGTAAGCCTACTTTACTTACAACACCGGTATTTTGACCGAACACAAAATTAGTGTGACATTAAACAAGCAGGTCTGTGTTATACTTTAAAGTCGATCATTAAGTCCGAATGACGCATTTTGTACAAGGACAAGTGACACAAAGACAGGTATCAGCGGCAGGAGGAATAGGAATGACCGTGGACTAGAACGGAAGATCCTGGGAATAAGGGGAAACAATTAGGTGGAAGCCTGTCGAGAGTTAATCTCGTAAGAGACCCTGCAAGTGCAGGCCTCACTTGAGATGGTCCATTCAAGTACTTTTTGTATACAATTAGGTAGCATTATAGCTCTGTATCAAGCTTGAATTTTACATAATTGTATTTCCTCTTAGTACGCTCTAGGCATTGGCCTAGTCTGACTTTTCATTGACTCGAGAGTTACTATAGTTTCATATGTAGTTAAGAATGTCCCGGTGGCGATTTTTGGAGTAAGATAATAGGACAGAAATTGCTACTTACCTCTCTAGACAGCGTCTCTATCTGCCCATTCTTAGTTATATTTTTTATATGGCTTCCAGGCCCTCCTGGATTCCTCTATCGGCAATATTATAATATATATAAATGTGATTTCAATGAAACTGTATACTGCAGTATATTCGCGTGCAGTCGTAGACTGGAGACTGCTGTAGTTATATCAGCGTTTTGCGTCCCGTGAAGAGTTAACCAGCCTAATTGGTAGTACGCAGCTCGACGGTTCCTGCGTACCATTTGCATATCGCTGACGAGCCATCTCCGATCGACTCTCAGGGCTGTTGTACCGGATGGAATTAAAACTGACCCCACCCCCAAGGCCTAGAACGCGCCCGCAATCAATCTGTTTTAATTGCTCGAGCGCGGACGGTGTGATGATGACGTTGGCGGTGAACCGGAAATGTAGGTTGTCCTGTTCAGTTCCTGTTCCAATGGCGGATCTGTTACACAAATTGAGCGTGTCCCCGGCGAATCGCCAAGCGTGTTTTTCTGCCTCTACAAGCGCCCGTTACAATTACACGTTAACAACTGTGTCGTAGGTCATTGTTGAGAAAACGTGCGAATTTCGGCGTGATTTCTGGCAGAAACATCGCAGATTGCACATACGCCGTGACAATACATATGTCTCTCGCGTTGTCCTTATTGCCTAGACACGTTTACTTCACGAATTTGAATAACTTGAATCGTTATTGGGCGTTCGACTTAAATTGAAACTGAAGCGTTGTTTGGCAATGTGCGATGACGCAGAAGACTCTACTGAAGACGGCGTACAGCCAGTCCTCGTTCCAGTGCTGCAGTTTGCGTTATGCGTGGAGGCATATCCCTTGCGCCGGCTAATGGAAGCGTTACTACGGGCGGTTGTAAAATTCGTCGTCCTCCCTCTTTACAACCCCGAACGGGAAATTCGGTCTTCATTTGAACGCGGTTCAACCCCTTTTAAGAAGATGGAAGAATTGAAAGTGGAACACTTTACTACCGAGAGGGAAACTGTTGCAAAACACGATTCTAAATTGGAGTTAGACCCATCCGATACCCAGTTGTAATTGTGTTAAATTAAATATTAATTTAAAATGTTACATATTTCGGTTAACGTTTATTTTCGTGGAATATAAGATTTTGATTTTTCGAATTATACGATCCACATAGGCGGGGAAAAGTTTAATTTGATATTATTATTGTAGCCGTCCGCATTGTCCGTATAATTAAAAAAATTTCATTTCTCTCAGAAAGTATAAGCAACTGTACTTAGAAAGGAGTTCGAATGAACCAAGTTCGTCCCGAGTCTCTCGACCTTTTCAGAGAGTTGCGCACCCGAATTCCCTCCTCCCTTCTGGAAAAGTTCCACGGCTATTTTCCGGAAGCGTATAAATTTTCGGTTTGATTTCCTGGGTTCGGTGACCGGAAGTTGGTGTCACACCGGCTTTCGGATAATGAAATAGGGTGGCCCATCTTCTGGCCCCTTTTCGCGGGCCGCTTCCGCCGCATTTGGCGGCCCCGGCAAAAATTCGATTTAGACTCGGACTTGCCCGTATTTTTTCTTACATGAGATGGACTCTCTGCCCTACACTATTTATTTGGAAAAGCTATTTATACCGAACGGAAAGAAATTCTTCGTCGGTTTGACTCTTACGGCAATTTCGCAATATCTGCTATTCGTTCCCCTGTTCGAGGCGATAAATGTAAATGAATATTTAAGAGAAAATAATTGTACGAAAAACAGTTCCTGAAGTGAGTTGGGTTCGATTTGCGGACTGCGGCGAGGGTACGATCGTTCCCTCGGGAGTCCCCCCCCCCGTTACTTTTATGGTCCCGGCACACCTCCGTGGATAAGCCTCGCTTTATGGTCAATTACCTCGGTTTTATGGCTTACGGGGATGTGAAATAATGTGAAACAATGTCGGAAAGTAGTGAAAGAGAACTCAGCGGGCTTCGACAGGCCTCGGGACTTATGATGCAAATATGATTCGTAATAAAATACAGTAGTCAGACTCGTCCAGTTATCGGCCGAAAGTAGTCTAATATTTGTATATTTTTATTCGTTACGAAGTGATCGAAACATCCAACAGCGATAATTGTCAAATATTTAGGCGTTAAAATATTGAATTTTAACGTTTTCTGGCGATTAAAGAGAAAAATAAAATTCTCTTTCACGCACCATCATGTTTTTAGCTACGTTTGACATCAGTAAGATAAATGCGGATCTAAAACTGTTACTCCGAAATTCCAATTTATTCGTTTAAAAAAATTGCACTTTTAGGACTTGCTCGATATAAACCTAGTTAGAACTCTTCTATAGAATATTTTCCAGTCCTGCCAGCTGAATGCTTCTGTCGGTGCATAAAAGCGGAGATTCTCAGTTGAGCGTGTTCAAACATGACAGTTTTGCAAGGACAAGTATTGTCATCCGTGGATTTATTATTAATTAAGTAATTTCAGAGTCTCTTGTGACTTAATGGTCCGGTTGGTCGGTGGGAGCTCTCCCTCTCGCTGCAGACGGACACGCAATCCCATTAACACCGATTCCTCTTCGGCCGGGGAGTTTCACATTTTGTCTCGTTAGAGAACACTCTTCATGGCGGCGGCTTCAGTTTCTGCTGTCTGGAGTCTACGCTCAATTTAACCCCGCGATTGCTCCTTCTTCGTTTCCATGGAAGATCCGTATCTGGCCCAGTTTTTTTTTTCTTTCTTAATTTCCCTTTCTCGAATTCCCTACAATATTTTTTCGACAATTGATACAAATCCTTTTGTAGTTTTTTGAAAGTGTGCACTCTCACTCCCAACAATTGTGTATAACATTACAGTTGAAGAGACTTTAAGGGGAAGCTAAACTGAACAACGAACAGGGAAAAGAAAATTTCTCCCTTCGGAAATCCGTTAAATTTAGTTAATTTGGTTAGATTGTCCAAACAATGTCCAGAAGATTTAAAAGCAAGAAGACATAAAACGCTGAACAATCTCTGAAAAAAATGTACGATATATTCAAACATTTGGGAATCTGACAAATCCCTGATTTAATTGGGTCCATATGGGAATTAATTTGTCCCCGAATGTATTCAGGGGAAAGCCCGACGAGTACTTAATTAAAAGATGAAGCATCGTTGTTGAATTGGACCCGCAAATGAAACTCCGGAGTCGGTCCCTACTTTGATACCGGCAAGTTTTTTAATACTGTCCTTTTTTTCAGCCCGGTCTCCTCCAACGTCTCCCCCTTTGAATATTCAATGTTCGGCACTTCGGGTATTCCGTTTCCCGCGTTTTTCCAGTACATACCCCAGTATAGAGATTGTTGTGGCATGTATGATACGCGAACCTAAACGAAAATTTCCCTGGTCAAGACGGTGGAGAGATTATTTTATTTGCATTTATACAATTAGCCATTACTCTTGCGAGATAATGATATAATTACGCACTCTCGCGTGTACTACGAGGCATCCTGCTGGCACTGACAATAGCATGAGATCCACTCGTGGAGTCTCGAACAAAAAAACCCGATTAAATATATTCATTTAATTTTGGTGTCGGTTTGACCTTTCAGCTTGTTCACGATAAGGCGAGACAGGCGGAAAATCGAATGAGTGGAATATTTCAAAAACGCATTCCTGTCGTGCAATAATTTAATCGAATTATCCAACCATCACTGAGACCGGAATTAATTTTTAATTGATAAGCATTTGAAGTATTTCTTTTGGGGGTTTCCAAAATTAATTTTTTCCATCCATTCGCTATCTCCACACAAGTGGATTCAAACAAGCCATCTAATAACACAATATCGCAATAACAAAATTAAATATCTTTAATAGCTCGTATTGCATGTATACGAGGTCTGTTCAAAAAGTATCGCCAATTTTAGATTTCCGCGAAATAAGTATATTCAATCTACTGTTTTTTTGTAGCCTAATGCTTGTACACGTGTATCTCACTTAGGCCGACAATTTCAGCCGTAGTGAATGTTCAGTTAATCTTTTAAAGCCGCTTTTCTTGCACGTTTTTTTGGTTCGTCTTCGATTTTTACCCATTCCGAAAAAATGGATCGGAGAATCTGAGTCAAATTTTGTGGGAAAAACAAAATTAAGTGCGCGGAAGCGTATCGAATGTTGACTGCGGTAAGATAAGACAATAAAAACGGCATCGAAGATGGAGGTTAACGAGATCGCAAAAAATGAATTTTTGAAGCGCTTCGAGGATTGGAAAAAACGTCGGCACAAGTGTATAATATCTGGTGGGGATCAATTTGAAGGGGACAAAATAGATATTCGTAAATAAATAAATAATTTTTGAAAAAACCTAAAATTCGCGATACTTTTTCAACAGATCTCGTATAAACCGGTGTCTTTCACTATTCGCGATCAACTTGAGCCCCGTGTGCCCCTTTCGTGTAATCCTAACTGCAGGTTAATTGGGAACGTCCGAACGAAGCCAATTTTCAACCAATCTCAGAAAAGGGACGGCAGGAATTTCGAATCCAATATATATATAGGACAGTCACTAGGAGTGGTGGCCCTCCAATGTTGAAATGGGATTTTCTGCTCGACAGGGATTACGGACAGTTAATAGACCCGGGATAGAACTTCAAATGGGATTATTGGACAGTGTGCATTTCTTACGAAATTGGAAATACCGTGTCCAAAAGGTGACCAAATATCAATCTCGACAAACGCCATTCTGTAAAAGCAAAGTGATAAGACGTCCTCGACTTGTATACAAAGTGTGACAATTTAATTCCTGGAATTATGTGTAATTAATTTTTGAAGATACATGATTCTACTGTTTGTGTGCTTATGAACTTTACTACTATTCTAATAACGCATTAATTTTTTAACAGCAGTTTATCGAAAATATAAATATCCTAATCATCTTCTATTACCGCTACAGTAATAAAAAAAAGTAGGGTTATCCAGAAAAAATTGTAATTAGCGAACGAATTCCAGAATTAAAAATGTCGCACCTCGGTAGAATTTGACACTTTCGCCGAAAGTGAATATTCTACCGGACTTATTGACAAGAGGATCCTCTCCTCAATAAAGCTTTTATTAAGCACAAGATAGTTCACTGTTTTTAATATATATGTAAAACAAGATTATAATGAGCTCGGGGAAACCGCCACCTGTGTTTACCCCAATCGAAAATCAGTTTCACCTCGTCGCATACTGCGAAATTCAAATTGGATACTTTCCCCTCGGCGAATTTTCATAATGAGATCGGATAATTTAAACACATTTTTCCTTCTCTCTTTTACCTTTTACCGGTGGAAAATATCGCGCTTCGACGACAAATAGTGCATGGTTATCGGCCCGCTGTATATGTAAGGCCCCTGCCCACGCAGATATTATAATCCCCTGTGCAGACAATTAACCTACAAAACTCTCTTTGTATTCGTGACTCGTTTTGATGTTTAACTCTTTCTCCCGCCAATTAATAAAATAACCGCGTTGCCCAATGGGTTTTGACTCTAGCGGCCGACCGTCTGTGACAACTGTTATCGCATGGGAGAAAACTGAATTAAATTTCTACTGATAGGCAAAGGACATGTCGCAGGTGTTTATTACACTGCAGTAAAAAAATCCTTAAATGGGAACGGAAAAAACCCTTGCACATTCTCGGGCTCTACACCTCCTATTCTTACCCAGTACAGGCTTTTTTTTTAATAGCTCGTAATAAGAATTAATCCTCTTCTTCTTTTTGGTACAAAGCTGACTTTACTTGGTCAGCTTCTTCCACGTCATTTAGATTGTTCGAAAGGTGAAATGCTCGGCACCCAGAATAGCCTCAGACCTGTCCTTCTTTTTGGTACGTAATAAAATTCTCAACAGTTTCATGGGACTAAAATTTATGTCCAGCTTTTTAATCAAATTCAAAATTGAAAAAAAAATATATAAAAGAAATATCAGCAGAATTGTTTGGGTGCAGGATCACTATTATTATGCGAAACTTGAAACATAATCTACACTATTTATATCGCCCTATTACGGGGAAATTCTACGGAAAACGCCCTTAACAGCGGTCGGGGCTGTATTTAAACTTGAGAGCTGAAATTATTTATCGCGTTGGTAAAGCTGAGACGAAACGAAAGCGCGCCTGTCCTATTAGCGTCCGGCCGGGGCGAGACGGCGCCAGCAAAAAATTGATCGTAAAGTTTCCCTAAGAAAAATAAAAGTGCGAGCGGATAAAGTGGCCCTGCCCACCTGAGCCCGACTTAGCCCAACCTGCCGGGGACTTTTTCATTCGCTCGCCGCCGAGCTCCTCTATCAAATTAGGACTTGTTCGGCGGAAAGACTTCACGTTGTGGCCGCGCTTTATAACGAAAAACCGTATCTCGGAGTGAGTTCGGATATTTATCTGAAATGCTTATCGTCGCTAATAAATCGTGAACGTCACCAAATACTTCAGAGAAGTCCCGCTATTCTCACAATCGTTAGTAGCAGTAAGTTGATTTATATTTAATTCTCAGGTTGAACATTTGTATAGACACTAATTAGCCAAAAAAATGATGTTTGGAGTAATGAAAAATGTAATAAAATAACCTGTTGTTACCGAAGAGAAAAATTTGCGCATAAGAATCAAATTTCTGGCTGAAAATGCGCCACCGCCTACACAGCATGTAGACAAATTGAGGGACAAGAATTGTGCGCCTTAACTTTATCGCCAGATACGGAAGAAATTATAAAGTTTCTGTACAAAGTTCATGCATTTTCATTTGTCAGCTTGCCCGGTAGAGCGCGCGATCTGCTGAATATTCACTTCCAAAGCTGGATTGTCTCATCTCTGCGTGACCTTTGGCCTATTTCATTCTTGTTTTTTTTATAGGTAACTCTTTCAATTATAACTGCGGACTTAATCGGCCGATTAAACTTTTAAGATTCTACGAGTTCCACGTTCGATTATCCCCAGTTCGGCAATTCCCTGAGAGGCCTTTCTTATAATTAAAGTTGGGTTCAACTTTTTAAGTTTTCATGAATCGAAGAAGCGATGCGTAAAATTACTGCGTGATGAATGTGGAGTAGGCTTTCTAGTGTAGGCTCTCCTCCGGATATGGTCACTGTATACATTTCTTATTGACAATAGTGTATACATTCCTAATTACTCCCTACAAAACCTTCTCAAAAAAGACCTCAATCTAATACGCTCCCTAATGGCGTTAATAAGTTGTATATTTTATTTTGGACTGCCCAATGGGATTAAATCCAATGGATAAATAAAAAAGCGACAAAATTGGAGAAGATGGAGCCATAAAGGTGCCGCGAACTGGGAAGTCGGTCTCGGCAAGATAATTGAAGCGAGTTCAGGGGCTATAATACTAGAGCCGACGGTAACGAGCAACCCTCAACCACACCCCGCTTCATCCCTTACAGTGAACACGGCGCTCCTCCGGCTAATTGAATCAATTTCTCAACCTAAGTTTAATTTAACCGGTTTCCCCGTACTCGGTGGCCGCCAGACATCGGTCCCGTCGAGATCTTACAGAAAGCAAACGACACCCCCCGCCTTGTTGCACCCCAATAATGTACATCTAAATATACAAGTATTTGGAGAAGGACGTTTAATTTATTAATGCGGAAATGAAGAAATATGATAGTGATTTTGCAGTTCTCTCGATACGAGCTCTCAAGCACATTAAAATAGTTAAAATTTTTTTCCCGCACTCTCATGTTTATGAAAAATATACCTACCTCTCTCCCTTTCAAAGTTAAGCTTTCCCGGCCGAGAATATGAAAATGCCGACGGGTTTAGGGCTCAAAGCAAAAATAAATAAAAATATGGTGAAACGGGACAAGGCGTAGAACGAAAGGGGAAGACGTTATTCTGGGGCCGCTTTAATAACCCTGAAATGTATTCATTGAAGATGGTCTTTGGAGACTTCAAAGTCTGCGGTAATGCCGGGCTTCTGCTTGCTCGCAACCTCGCAAAATTTCTTCCTCCTCCCTCCACACCCGGTGATATATTTAATTACAGTTATATATAGACAATTATTTCGAACCCCGCCATAAAAAAAATATAAATATATTCTTTCTGCCTCCCAACTACTGTCGATTCTCCAGTGTCCTCTGTGTTGCCACCGCGGAAATATACCAGGATTTTATTCCAAGCTCTTACCCTCCACATATTCCAAGCACAAAATTAATAAATAAATTTGTAATCTACCTAATATAATAAATAATTTATACCGCCTGATTATTCCGGGGCTACCCTCATCATATCGAGTCCGCAGATTTGGACGAATCGATCGCAGTGCGGAACATATAATTCAGTTACGGTTCCATATATAAAATGATTTCCGAATAATTAATTCCATCGGCTATTTGGAATGAAAGCAGCGACGCGGGGATCAGAACGTATTCTTCCGATAGTCGGCCATCGAACTAAATCGGATCAGCTTTGGAATTTGAATTGCTGCGCCAACCTCTATCATTATCTAAAGCGGTCAGTGGATATGGCCACCCAATTATCCGAGGTATACAACCGGAATCGGGAGCAGGCCGAAGAACGAGCGCTATCCGTTCGAACCGAAACCGGATATCAGAATGAACGATAGAGTGATGATCGATAATCGTGTAGTGAAATTATTAACGAAACCTACACGGTATTTAATTCACACGCGAGAAACATTTTCGCTCGGCTGCATATCCAACCTATCGGCCTATCGGTTGTTACCACATATTATTTTATGTTTTAGTAGTTTTTTTTTCATTTTATTACGAGATAAAACGTACAAACGTTTCCCTCAAAACTATGAAAATATTTTTGAGCCGCCACTAATGAGCGGTCCAGAATTTCGAGTTCCCCTCGTAATTAACCCTCTATGGGTCAGTGTAACTTTCAGATCACATTTAAATTATCGATATTTTACCAAATAATTATAGCTTTTTTCGTAGGATGGCGCATAAATCTTAATCCTATATAACGTTGTCAAGACGACCAATATCGATATCAATTTTGTTTCATTCGCATATATAGCTTCCCCCATTTTTTTTGGATTTAAAACAAAAATTCGGCCCGTAGAGGGGGTTAAATTCAGTCTACATTTTGGACGTCCCCACAGGAGAGACTGTTAGAGGAGAGCGTACATCATGATGGTGTACACATATCATAGTTCTGATTTCTATGCGTCTGGGGGATGAAAGGATCTCATTGCGGCCCCCCCCTTTGTGCCTCAACATTCTCCCAGGGGGGTTGTTCCACACCCCCGAGGCGCACACTCTTAATGCCTCAGAACTTGTGAGGGGCTTTGTTTGGTTTTAAACTTGGCGACAGAAGACGGTATTCTCTCTTCCTGCGCCCCCCCCCCAGTGATAGTTTCAGCGACAGTTCTTAAAGTATCGGCGACAGCTTAAGTACCCCTTTTTCTTTGCTCTTTTAGCCACACGCTGTGTATATCATCAGCTTATGTACTTATCAAATTGAAATCGTGTGGCTGGACGCCATATTCGTTTACGAGTTATTTATTCATGTAAAAATGACGGAATCAGAAACCAATGTTTTTTCGGTACAGCAACGATGAAACATTATTTATAACCAGTTAAACATACCTGTTTTGTGGTCTGCGAGGGGTTGGAATACCGTAGATTTTTTGTGTTTCTGTCTCCTCTCGCCGGTTTGGTCTTTTGCCAGACCGGTTTCGGCCGCTCGCTGCATCTTCAGTAGCGGTGTTAGTCACTTTGGATGTTTTTTCACTGCACTGTAACTGTCACAAATATGGCGTCGCTTTATATTAAGACACGTATGTATACACACACGACAAACTGACAGACACCACAGTGCAAGTGCCAACAGTGACTAACACCGCTACTGAAGATGGCGAGCGGCCGAAACCGGTCTAGCAGAAGACCAAACTACAGCAGAATACCACATACCTACGGTATTATTTATAACCTTAAAGCAGAATGATTTGGGACTTTTATATTGAGACAAATGCCTCCAGAAACCCACACAGGTGGGAGGCCAATCAGAATTTTTAAAACTAAATGTCTACTTAAAATGGTGTAATATAAACGATAAAACATTCAGAAAAGTTTCTAGTTTGTTTGATTTTGTATAAGAACTACTTGCGGGACTTCACGACTTAACAATCTTTCGTCCTCTCGACCGAATGCTGACGGCGTACAAGTAGCCGATCTCCTGTCATTTGTCGTGTCGTGCTTTTACCTGGTTTCTTCATTGGGCAGATAAATAACGTGGGGGCAAAAAATACTCCCGATAGTTTATGCTGCGGTCGACCTTCGTTTACTGCAAGCAGGAAGTACGTCTTCGGAAATCCAAGCGGTTCAAGGACAAGGGGGGGGGGTAGGGGGTTGTTAAAAGGGGTAAAGAGGGAACGGGGGGGGGGAGGATGCTCCATTAGGACTGGACTTGACGTCCCTCCAATTCCGAGTGGGAAAGGGCGAGCGCTTTTCATCCGCGAGGGTTCGCTTCGAGACCAATAAAAGGGACATTCTGCCGTTTGCGCAGTCAACGCACGTACTCCAGCCGCTCTCTGCGGCCTCATAAGCTACCGCTAATCAATTACTCATTTAAACAATCGAATCCACTTTCGGCCGCCGGGGAAAATGCACGTTCATCCGAGCGACAATCCGAATTCGTGAAACTCGAAGTTTCGTCCGGTTCAGACAAAAAATATTAGGCTGACAACTAAGTAATTGCGGAATTCTTCGACAAGTGGCGTTGTACATATTTTTACGTACGTCAACATCTTTGCACAGACAAAATTCTTCGATACGTTATTATTTGGTCCTTTCTGAAACATTCGGTATCAAAATTACATTGACCGGTTGAGTTGTGTGTTGTTAACGCCTCACAGACTCATAAAACGTTGTACGCCGTGTACGGTGATGAAGCCTTAAAAGAACGGCAGTGTCAGTACCGGTTCGCAAAATTCCGGTCGGGGGATTTTTCATTAAAAGACCCCAATTTCGATGATGACCAAATAAAGGCCATTATTGATTCGGATCGCCATAGTTCAACAAGGGACATTGCAGAGAAAGTATCTTATACGTGCATTCAAAGCCATCTACGGCTTATCTGTGCAAAGATGTTGACGTACTTAAAAATATGTACAGCGCCGCTTGTTGGTGAATTCCAAAATTACTTAGTTGTCAACCCAATATCTTCAGACTTTACAATGAGAGCTACGCCTAAGTAGTTAAAGATATTATTGAACACACCCTGAATAGTATTATCCGAAAACGAGGTCCCAGAAAGGATAAGTATTTGTTCTTTTGTCAACTATATAGTAGTTCCAGGAATCACCACGAGGGGGCAGGACCTGATGGGAAGTTAACAAATTCAAACCGAGCGACCTCCTTTCATCTCATGTTCCCCTGATACAAATCCTGATACTTTTCCTGACACAAAAATTGAAATATCTACGCCGATTTTTCGTTAATTTGATAATGAATGAATCTGTTAAGGCTTGTAATGCATAAATTAGAAGGGAAAATGTATTTTTTACATTAAAAATCAATTTATTCGACTACAGATTTTTCCTATTATTTTGAAAAATATTTTATACGATGTTCGTTGTCTTTTTGCCTGATGTTGTTGTGCAGTCTCATGAGAGCAACTCTTGATGCCTGTGACGTTTTTGTGCCAAGACGAAGTCTTTCCTTCGGAGGCATGACTTTTTGCGACAGGATAGACGTTAAGGGAGACTCGTTTGCGACGGTAGTGACAAATGGGTGAACAGAAAAATTTCCCGTATCGTGGAGTAAAGGTCTCTCTATATAGGATAAGTTAGTCTGGTTTTTCTCTAGTTTAAAAAAAAAATAATTACGATATAATAATACGACAATATTAACAATGCCCGAAATGGCAAATAATTTTATTTATTATGACCTGTGACCTGTACTCATGACCTGACATGCACATGAGATGCAAGCTGAAACTTTGGCGGAAATCGGTTCAGCCGTTTGTAAATGCATAGCGAACACACACACAACACAGTCGCCATTTCACAAATATTATATAGATTGGGCTTTTGTTCCCTCGTTAATTCCAACCGATTAAAGCACTGAATGAACTGGGTCAGAGGCGTGCTTAAAGCCCGGTACCGCGGCGTCTTAAGTACGGGCCGTATATTTTTATTCGGCGCTAAAACCCCTGTAATATGCCCCCATCGGGTCCCTCCAATCGGCATTTTTCCCCTTTTATCGGGTATGAAATGAAACTCCCTTCCGCCGAAATAAAGGGACAACAACCCAGTGAAACCGGAAAATTCGTCTATTTTGATTACTTTTATATGACGGTATAGTCCCGAAGTTGGTTCGCTTTTATGCGAAGGTTCGTGCGGTTTTGTTTCTTCGGGCTTTATTCGGCACTAGACCGGACCAGTTTCGGCTTTCCCCGTCTTCAGTAATATCCGGGGAGTCTCTTGATGAATCAATCCGTCGGCGAAAAGCCGAAACTGTCCGGATAATGTGATAATTGTCGCGAAATGGCTGCTAGTTGTAAATTTTTGTTGTCATTATAATTATTCTCTCTTTAGAAGCATTTCGGATCCCTCCGTTCTCATTGAACTTTTGGGTTTAGAATCATTCTGCTTTTACTTCCTCTGTAAGCGAGATTCTTGAAAACTTTTAAAGTTTCTGAAAACAAATACAGCTAGGCGGAAAATGACACTTTTATGCCGACAGTTTGGTTACTTTAGCATTTTGTCAGATCTTTGTATCTCTTCTCTCTCTCTGTTAGTAATTAACGAAAAATCGCCGGTAGCCTTACTGTACGTTGTAAACGCTATTGTACGAAATCGTTTATTCAGCCCTCCAAATTAGGATTGTACTCGTTGTCTCTCTCATCTGAAAATCAAAGCGGAGACATTCTTCCCCATTTTTTCCCTCCTCGTACCCGTTCTCATTTCTAACTCACGAGTGAATACTGCTGGTACTTCGGTATGCGGACAAACGGAAGGCGTTGTTGTGTCTCTTCCCCTTTTCGACGTTAAAGGTCTGCGCTTTCGTTCCCCGGTGACGGGCGGCACACGGCCGGGATTCGAACCTTTTCATCTTTCCCTTTTTGTAAAGCAAACTCCACGCTACACACACTCGCTGTTTCTCCCGTGCATTTTCAAAGTATCACCGGCCACGCCCCCGTTCCGTTCCCGGACGAAAACCATTTCAGATTGAGCCCTCGCTTTTAATCAGAGCCCGGCGCCAATAGAAATGTTTTCCGCCCCTTTTGATTCGCAAACGCCGTAATGGAACAATTTAAATGCGAGAACACAGTTTCCGAAACGTGGCTGATTGTGATTTGATACACCTGTTTTGTGGTCTGCGAGGGGTTGGAATACTGTAGGTTCGTGATGTTTCTGTCTCCTCTCGCCGGTTTGGTCTTTTGCTAGACCGGTTTCGGCCTGCTCGCCATCTTCAGTAGCGGTGTTAGTCACTGTTAGCACTTTGGATGTTTTTTGGGCATCCTCACTGCACTGTCACTTTCACATGTACATGTGAACTAACACCGCTACTGAAGATGGCGAGCAGCCGAAACCGGTCTAGCAAAAGACCAAACCAGCGAGAGGAGACAGAAACATCACGAACCTACAGTGGCTGATTGTATTTTCAGTAGTCCCGTCCTATAATGTCAGCTCTATTTCTCATTTCTCTCTTTCAAACTATTGTCTAGACACTCTAGGAATTGAGAATACAGAAAAATGAATAGACAAGAATGGTCGATAAGAACAACGCTGTCCTTGCGGGGGTAATTGGCTTGTCGAAGGCGGAAGACCGAGAATAATGTCGTCTCGAGATTCTCTGAGAATTATACAAGCTGGGAGGTATTATAATTCATTCTAACGGTGGAAAGTTAAGACTGCATATTTGCAGGCAGTGTAGGGGCACATGTATAATGCAGTAAGTGGGCTACCGGCCGGATCAAAACTCGAAAATGTGTCACGAACACTTGACAGGAATACAAAAAAAAAAGATTTACCTTTTTACCTTTAAGATTTATCCTCGCTTAAACATGCAAGTGGAATTTGGACGCAGTCGCGGCAAGTCGGGACCGTTCTTCACGGCTGGGCAGGATAAATCACGTCTTATTGATGAATAAAAGAAGAAATATCCTTTTCAGAGAAGATATCCTCCTTTATTGTTGTGCCAGAAAATAGAAAGAATGGACACAAGTTGCTATGTAAATATGAGAAGTCGTAGTTATTCTGCCTCCACACTGACCTACGACTACAGAAAGAAGAATATGACGGTGAGGTCCATAGTCCCTTTGTTGAACACATTTAAACGATATATTAGGTGTACCCAAAAGTAATCGACAATTTGATAAGACGTATTTTGGTCTTGAGGAGTTCTTCAAGAGGGGAACCGAAAATTTACCGGAAAAGTGGCCGGAGAGTTGTCGATAATATCGGTGAATATATAGTAGATTAATAATTAAAGTTTATTTTTTAGCAAAATAAAACGAATTCCAAAGTCAAAATGTTGATTACTTTTGGGTACCCCTAATATTTACAGTTTATATTATCATAGTTATATCTTCTTCCGATCTCTCGCTAAATCGATTTCGGCTGTCCGCCATTTTTGAGGAGCCAGTCCTCAATTACGGAAGAGTAGTTCCTCACACCCAGAACTTTTTTTTGGACTGTGAGGGTGCAGACACGATATTTTCGATGAAACCAGTCGTTATCCCGAACATTTTTTTTTTTTAATATTAATTGCTCTCATTTGCCGTCCGTTTCTCCAATTTTTCGTGCTCGCTTTCGGTAAAAATTTAAAATTTAGATTTTAAAAACTCGCTTTGGGGTATTAGCTTCGGGCCCGTGCCCGTGTCAAGATTCGGTCGGCGAATTCCAGAACTTTTCCCGGCTCGCGCTCCTTTCATTGGCGGAGCTCGTTAATTAAATTTATTATTTTAATTAGTCTTCTTATCTTATTGTTTAGCAACTTTCTAGCCATTGTCCCGGCGGGCGGGGGAGGAACGCTATTCCATATTTAACTTTCAAGTTCTAATTGTTCGGCGTCCCACATTCCCCGGCGGTCTCGTTCTGTGCCTTACCTTCGATTTCTACCTTAGTTCCTTAGTGTCCTTCCACTTCGAGGCGACAGAGCGTGACATTCATTCTTATAATTGTCGAACCTTATCCGAATTAGGTATTGTCGTTTCGGACAATCACATTCTGGTATGCGTCGGACGGCCATTGTCGACTTAATTGTTCGAACGCTAGTAACATACTGAATACTTTCTCACCCGAGACAGGAACAGCTTAATTCTTACCTACGGTGGGCAAGAGTGAAATTTTTGATCTCGATACTCCGCTCATTAATTCATTTATTCCTCTTCATCCTTTCCGACGGTTTCTCCCGGCGTATCTTCTTCAGACGTTCCTATCCATGTCCTGCGGGACGAAGAAAATCTTCATCTAAATATCGTCACCAAGCCGACATGCCGTCTGAACAAACTGCACCATTCATCGGTTGAGCTCGTTAATTCAATTTATTATTCTAATTATACATCTTATTTTTTATCAACTTTCTAACTGTTGCCCCGTCGCGACGCGCTTAGCATTATTTAACATTTAAGTTTCATGTTCTGATTGTTCCACGTTCCCCTCAGACGACAGTGGAAATCGTTAAGACCATTGAATATACAGATATATACATTCGTTGGAATACAACACTTGTGAAACTCAGGTAGTACATGATTTGATTCACTACTCACGAGAGTTTCTAATCATAAGAGTAGAAAAATAATCCACCGATTATTAAAGAAATTATTTAGAAACGTAGTCCACAATTTGAATATTGAAATTGAATTAGATCCATATAAATAGATACAACGATTCTCTGTTTTATTTTGAATAATATTTTTTAAACTCAAATTTGGCCCACAAAGCCGAATTTATTTGGTCTATCTTATGACCAAATAAATAATGATTTATTATTTTGTACTAAAAGATAGGATTTAGCAGCCGGTTCTTCTACAATTATTCCTGCGAAATCCTTCGAATAACTAAGTTAACACCTCCCGCGTAACTACATTTATTTATAGGTAACCGCAATTGTATGCCTTGTCACGCATAATTTTTCGATATGTTTCCATTAGGGCACTCGGCGAAGCAGTCTTTGAAGCCAAGTTTCAAGCATGTGCACGGTTTGTTGAACTTGCCCTTATTAGATCTGATATCGCCTTCAGCCGGCGGGATGCTCTTTCGTTTTTGATATCACGAACATGAAACTTTTTCTGTTCCAGTTGAAATTATCGAAGGAACTGCACCGAATCCATAAACGTTTCGGTAACATGCTCCTCTATCTGTGTTAGTTTGTTAGGAATTACAGTGTTTTTAATGAAAACTCGTATAACGATTCCTTTGGAACCTTTTTTATTTATCTATTATTATTATTATTTTGTATATGAAATGTTTTGTAGTTTTTAATACCCGTCTGGTGATCTGTGAGACTGTGAATGTTTTGTATTTTCTAATTCCCGGGGAGTAACCAATTAGCCAAGAAAGAAGGAGAAATAACAGCTAAATTCAAGAACCCGGTGTTATTGCGAAAAACCGTGTACGTTTAATTGGAAATTTATGATACTGTCATTCATCTCAGTAATTACTTCAGCGGCTGTTCGTCTTAAGGGGGACCCATAAAGGTTCATATTTAATTACGCCGTCCCGGCACATACTGTGCTCGTGAACGAGGAGGCTTCCGCGGACGGAATATTTATTAGATAATTTATTATTATTTATTAGCGGCCGTGATCTCCGGGGGACAATTGAGATATAACGCGCAAGTTCAACTCGAGCATTAGTCAGGTCGATCTTAATGCTTGTTACACGGCGTGTAGCTGAATAGTAATTGCATTAGTTCAACGGCTTTCGGAAAGTTCCGCCCCCCCCCGCGTAATCCTATAAGCGTTAGGGTCTTCCCCAAAGCCCGCGCTAGGAATTTTCAACTAGGAACATGACTTTGCAGGTATATCTTACCCCATCTGGTAGCTGGCGACTAATTTAAAGATTGGCCTTTAAAATTTGTATTGGCTGCGGGTGTAAAACTGTAAATATTTTTTTTGTACTATCTTCCGGATGCTCTTCCGACCTTTCGGAATTCTTAATTCAGGATCCGACCGAAGATTAGGGGTACCTGAAGATAGGGGTTTAACATACCTGTTTTGTGGTCTGCGAGGGGTTGGAATACAATAGATTTGTTGTGTTTGTCACTTGTACTGCGGTGGTTGTCTGTCGTATATATATATATATATATATATATATATATATATATATATATATATATGCGTGTATACAGTACAAGTACAAATACAAGTGCAGTATAGGTGATAGTGACAGCGCAGTGGGATGCCCGAAAAACATCCAAAGTGCCAACAGTGACTAACACCGCTACTGAAGATGGCGAACGGCCGAAACCGGTCTAGCGAAAGACCAAACCGGCGAGAGGTGACAGAAACACAACAAAATACTGTATTAGGGCTACCCTAATAGGTGAAGGTGGGGTGTTGGTATTATGACTTAATTGTTGCCGTATTATACTTTTTATTAAGGATACTTTTTTTTTCTGCGTTATTTGAGAAAATATGTCGTTTTTCAGTACCTGGGACGGATTAATCGTATTTTATGCGTATTTTTCAATGGGGTTAGGACAGATTCGAGTTGAGACCAGATCTTAATCAGTTAGCGCTCAGTTGGTATTACCTTCTCAAGTTTGGGATTTTTGGAATTTCTGCGGTAATATCGAGTGTTCTCTTCGAGGGGAGAAGAAGTTAAACCGAAAATAAAAGTTGAAAGTGGGTCGGCTTTCTTTTGACGGGTGCTCCGTTTACCAGTCACACTATAAGGCTTCTGAATATCTTATTTCAGATATTAGTCTAGAACAGCGGTTCCCGACCTTTTGTATACCCTAGTGCGCATTCTAAAATATTGGTAGGGCACCGGCTATTTTTTTTAAGGATATTTATAATTGGACGAGGATAAAAAATAATTTCGAAGTAAAAAAATTATCGTTCAAATTACAGACACACAAAGAAACGTACATACAAAACGTAGTACAAAGTAAAAAAAACACAAAGAAATCATTTTAAAAAAAATAAAATAAAAAAAATATCGATCTGTCAGTGTGTTCTTTGGCATTGCATTTCATTGGCGAGTGCCTGGTAATTAGGAAGAGTATGACGAATCCTGTTAGCGAACGATCATAAAGGTGCTCATCTATATCGTGATTTTATTAAATTCGTGTTTGAAAACAATGACTCCCCCGTAAATACGTTGATCCCCGAAAATGATTCGATTTTATATGCCGCTTTTTAAAAAAAAAATGGGAGCCTTTCTTCGTCGACTGTGTTCCATTGGGGATTTTAGCGAAATATCATTCTTAAGGTCCAAAATTAAATTTAATATTATCCGATTAAATTTGCATTAGTGTCCTCCTACTGCTGATATTCATTGGGTAATAAAAGGCTTTATTATATGCAAACGACGGATGGACAACGATGGAGGAGAACCCACTGGTTTTGCCACTTTTTTTTTGCCTAAACATTTAGGTCAGTTCCTATCCAGGCGTCTGTAGGGAACGTTTGAAATGTCGGAGGACAATTACTTTTTATCATTGTCTGCCAATATGATATTTTGAAATGGATGCTATAAATGTTTCATATTGTGTAAATTTTGTGCCTAAACAATTCTTATTGGGGAAATTAAACTCGAAAGTCGTTTCCCGGTAACGGATTTGTGTTCGGAGTTCGAGGATGCGCTGAATTTCGAAAATGTAATGTGAGCTGTTTTTTTCTTTTCGAACGTCAAATCTTCTCCTTGGTCTAATATCCGTTGTTGTTGTACGTTTTGTGCAGGGCTTGTGGTTGAATACAAACGCGGACTGCCCCAAGTGTGCATACCGCTGCCGACGTCGAGCCAAGAATGCCTCTTCACACTGAGACCGATATCGAACACGGTCGGCGATTTCGTGACAATGATACGCTCCGAAGACGACGCCGTCTCATCAGTTACTATTTCAACCTTAGGTAAGTACCCAAAAATCAGTTTTCAAACGCGTACAATACTTTTTAAGCCGCTTAAGTCACTCCAGTGCAGTTGTACAGTAGTACAGTTGTCGTTATACCTTTGAACGACGTTTTATATCTAAATTATGACAGGAAATAAAGAGAAAATACCGTAGATTTCTTGTGTTTCTGTCTCCTCTCGCCGGTTTCAGCCGCTGGCCATCTTCAGTAGAGGTGTTTTCTAAGAATTCCAATAGCTTTTGATCTAGGATTTTGTTTAAAATACGCGGTGCCTCCGCTTGTTTTAATAAATACGAACAAAAATTACAGCAGGTTTGTGGGTGTTTCTGTCTCCTCTCGCTGGTTTGGTCTTTTGCTAGACCGGTTTCGGCCGCTCGCCATCTTCAGTAGCGGTGTTAGTCACTTTCGGCACTTTGATGTTTTTCGGGCATCCTCACTGCACTGTCACTGTCACTTGTACTGTGGAGGTTGTGCTATTGTGTTTTTGGGGGATTTTTTTACCAAAAAAACATCCAAAGTGCCAAAAGTGATTAGCACCGGCGAGAGAAGACAGAAACGCACGAAATCTACGGTATTCCAACCCCTCGCAGGCCACAAAACAGGTATGTCAGGGAAGAAATATTTTATAACCTCCTATTAAATAATAAAGTGACACACCGTCGCGTATTTCATATTCTGGCGTAATAATATTTTAAACGGCTCTTCTATATAATTAACCTTTATTACACATAATTTCGATTTTCTGTTTCTTCTGTTGGTACCCTAAGATTGGGGTCGATGCAATGTAATTTTGAGACAGAGAATCGCATAAAACGCGATAAAATAATAAATCTGTATCCATATTTTCAGACGATATTCGGATAGCATCTTCGAATACAATAGATTCTCTAATGGAAGATGACTTCAAATTAATGGTGAACGACAAGGTTTTCTACGTTAAAATTCCTGAAAAGGCGAAAGAAGCCAAGGTATGTTCTCTGTTCAGTCTTTTGGAAGATTTTCATTTTTGTTTTAATTCGACACACTTTTAATTCGTCTTTGTGCGTCCTACAGAAAAAAGAGCTGGAGCGGTTGTCCGACGTAAGAGCGCTCGTTAATCAGCTCTACGTCGCTCTCAACGTCGAAGAGCACGTTGCCAAGAAGGAGCGAGAAATCGTCGAACATCTGGAACAGCTGAAGAACGAGCTGGAGCCCCTGGAAAAGGTGAGCCTCACTTTGCCGGATTCTATTTCAGTTTGAATATTTTTACAGGTTGAAATATATAATTGTAAGGCGGAGAAAGTTGTAATGGCGTGACCGACTTGTTAGAGACGGTGATTACAATTTGATTAATTTCGAAACGGAAAACTTCTAATTAAACATAAATTCGTCTTTTTAACATATTTTTTATCTCATAAATAGTCGTCATATTTTTTAATTAATGATCGTTCGTATGAACGACGATGAAGCATCTTCTACGCACTGTTCGTAAGTCATTAGTGTAAATGTTAGGGGAAGTAAATTTTATGAATATTGTAGATTTGTCGTGTTTCTGTCTCCCTCTCGCTGGTTTGGTCTTTTGCTAGACCAGTTTCGGTCGCTCGCCATCTTCAGTAGCGGTGTTGGTCACTTTTGGCACTTTGGATGTTTTTCGGGCATCCTCACTGCACTGTCACTGTCACTTGTACTGTGGTGGTTGTCTGTGTGTCGTGTGTCTTGTTATTGTGTTTTTGGGGGATTTTGTTTGTCAAAAAAAATTCAAAGTGCCAAAAGTGACTAACACCGCTACTGAAGATGGCGAGCGGCCGAAACCGGTCTAGCAAAAGACCGAACCGGCGAGAGGAGACAGAAACACAACAAATGTACGATATTCCAACCCCTGGCAGACCACAAAACAGGTATGTTAAACTATTTATAAATATTCTTTGTTTCGAAGTTGATAAACGTTTCATTTTCCTAAAAATTTCGAACTTGAGTTTGATGTTCGCAAGTCAGGGAGCTTGTGTGTGTTTATAGTAGGATACAAATAATTTTTATTTCCTATAAATACAAATATGACATCGATAAAACGTTATACAAATGATTCGTACATGCATTCCGGCCAACGGGCTTTTCTACATATGTAGGCTTAAATATTATTGGGTTGACAACTAAGTAATTGCGGAATTCACCGACAAGTGGCGTTGTACATATTTTCTTAAGTACGTCAACATCTTTGCACAGATAAGATTCTTCGATACGTTATTATTTGGTCCTTTCTGAAACATTCGGTATCAAAAGATGAGGAGCGCTGTGGACGTCCGGTGGAGGTCGATGATGACCGAATAAAGGCCGTTATTGGGGGACATTGCAGGAAGCTGAATGTATCTTATATTCAAAACCATCTACGGCTTATCTGTGCAACGCTGCTTGTTGGTGAATTCCGCGATTACATAGTTGTCAACCCAATATTATGATACATTAACACGTTGAGTGCCACGCGATTTTATAAGGAAATCCCCATCAGGCCACGTACGCTGGTATCGCGGTACAGCAATGCGAAGCGCACTACTAGCATATTAAAATTTACTCGATGCGAGTGTTCAAACATATGAAGAAAATGCGGCACTGTGCGGCAGAAAAAAAGCGAGAAATTTTACCAAACAAGTTGTAACATCTTATACTTGCGAGGGACAACCATTTTTATGTTGACCCTGTTTTAATAAAATCCATTAAACTTTTCTGAAAAAATGTTTAAATACATTAATAATAAAATCCCGTATTAAATAAAAATTGAGTGGACTTTAAATAAATTTTAGATAACAACTTAAAACAATGTAAATTTTTTAGTTTTATATCATACTTTACACTCAGTCACCTGTGACTGACACGGCCTGAAAGGAAAGTTCAGTGGCACTCAACGTGTTAATCTTGAATTGTTTACAATATTGGTGTGTAATGATCGGGAAAATTGACAATAAGACCCGGAGAACTTAAGCCGAGTCCTCTCTACTATAGCCGGGCTGTTTTCTCACGTTGTGTCCGTCTTTTATTGTTTCGCAGAAGAAGGAGCAGCTGGACGCCGTTGCCGTACGGCGCACCACCGCTCTGACGTGGGTCGGCCTCGGCCTGATGTCTGTACAGTTCGGTATTCTTGCCAGGCTGACATGGTGGGAATACTCGTGGGACATCATGGAGCCGGTCACCTATTTCGTCACCTACGGAACGGCCATGGCCGCCTACGCCTACTTTGTACTTACCAAACAGGTGAGCAATTGAACATGCGGGCTTCCGATAAGGAGGTCCCAAGGTTCCGGTCGAAAGTACATCCCCTCTCGTGTCACATCGTAATCCCCTCCGAGGGGAAAATTGAGTTATTTCCGGGCAACTTTTTGAGACGCGAGACATCGAATCGAAATATAGGTAAAATATTACTGAGATATATAAAAGAGATGTCGGCGAATTTCGAGTTTCGAAGCTGAGCTCAGTCCGGTTTGTCGATCCTGATTTTTACCAAATTAGGCGGGTTATTATTTTTTTTTTTTCACATCGCGTACCTCTATAAAGGCGTCCGACGGGTTGTGCATTTTATTTTTACCAAATTAGACGGGTTTTTTCCACATCTCCTACCCTTGTTTGGCTGCGCGATGTGATAACAAATAATGCTGACCAAGTTGACGACATCGATTCACCACCGTATATATCGATATATCGAATACACCCGATAACCTCCGCCCCCCTACAGTAAATTTTAACCGATACGTCGTACGCGAGAGATCGATAGCAACGTGATTACGACACGAAAAGAAGAAATATATAAAAAAATAATATAATAAAACTAATCTTATTCGGAATTCAGATCCGTACATATCTCAATCACTCTTTCCGGTCTCTGACGCTTTAAACAACACAAAGAAATTAAATTTAACACTTCCGTAGAGACTAAGAAAAAAATAACCCGCCTAATTAGAAAGGGAAGTAACGGACGCCTTAATAAAGGTACAAACAATGGCTGAACAAGTTGACGACATCGATTCACCCGTATATATCGATATATCGATTACACCCGATAACCTCCGGGGGGCCCCCCACAGTAAATTTTAACTCTCTTTCTCTCTGGAAACGTGTCGCAATTTTTTTTTTCATTTATTGGTATAGTCCCAACTACAATTTTTTAGATTGTATCTAGTGACAGTGCTCAGTACTTTAAACTGTCACAGTGAACTCTCGAAGGAGAAGCCACCCGATGATGGTACTCCCGCTCCTGCCCTTACTCTCTCAGGTCGTAGGGAAATCGCGTGGCCATCCGCTTTAGGCGACGCACGGGATTTTCGGGAAGGTGAAGGGCGAGGAAAGTTGTCGAATTAAGGGATCGGAATGGAAGGATTTGCACCGGGAAGCCGCTAATTCTCGAACGAATGGGACTTTTAGGTCTGTTAGAGACATATGGTGGGGCGTTAGTAATTTTTCGAAAGGATTACGGATTGCGAGGATTGGAGTCTATAAGAGTTGGACGGCGACGCCATTCACTAACTATTTCGATTTTTCTTTTACACGATTCGATGCTATCAACAGTATCCTGGTAACTGAAAATCGGCGATAACATTCTTATTTCCTTTCTTTCTCTCCTCCAGGAGTATTTACTTCCCGACGTCCGGGACAGACAACACCTGATCACTGTCCACAAGCGGGCCTCTAAGCTGGGCCTAGACCTCGGACAGTACAACAGGCTGAAGGACTCCATAGCCCAGCTGGAGGGACACCTCAGCCGTCTTAGGGACCCCGTGAACCCGTACATACCGGTTCAGGGGGGCAGCCTGGCGAAGGGGGACGGCGCCAAGGCGGCGACACCCATGGCCAGCATCAGGGCCATATTCAACAGCTTCAGGAAGAAATAGCCCGCCGCCAACTCCGCCCGCAGCCGGTGAGTGGAATAGACGGATACGGAAAAAAAAGAAAAACGTCGCCTAATGTGATAGCCCCCCACACACACACACCCCCACCCCGCTGGACAAGGAGATGGCCGCTCCCCGATTAGCAGAGAGGACAGAGAATAACAACCGGAGTCAGAAGGAGAGAATTCACTGCCAAACCATTATTACTGCTATAGACACTTTATTCCTAACAAAAAAAAAAAAAAAACAGTTTAATAACCATAATTCGAAAAGCACTTATCACACTTGTCCAGAAAGGGTACGTCTAACTGTAAATTATTAATTGCATCGTTACTAGATAGTGGACCTCATTAATTCGCTTGTTACTACGAAAAAAAGAAAGATTGTTGTAGCGAAAATGTTTTTAAGACGTTCATTCCCCCCCCGCCCACGGGGCCTGTTGAAAATCGGCCGAGAAAAGGTGATAGCTGTTGGTATTTTTTTGCATGAAAAACAGTTCGTCGTAAAAATATAAATAAAAATTAGCGTTACTTAAAATATAAACGAAACACAAAAAAAAAAAGAGAACAAAGAAAATGATACGTATCAATCTATTTAAGGATGTGACTGATAAATCATGGCTCATGTTTTTTAAAACTGCCACAGATAGTACTTAAAACGTTGCTTATTATTTTTTATAACCATCAACCTTAATTTAAAACCGACTTCTAACGCCCCCCCCCCCACGTATGTTGGAAATAAAAAAAGAAAAACGAACAAAAAATGTTAAACATGTTGCATAATGTGTATATATATATAAGTATACAAAATATTTAACCCAAGAATTTTCTTAAACCCTCGCACTGTTAAATGGAAAAAAAAAACCCTCGTGTACATAAAATAGTTGAAGGCATTTTCTCCGATTCGATCGGGTGAAAACAATCCAAAGTTGAAGTAAACAACTAGTGTAAAATATTGTTTTAAAAGAAAGAACGAAGCTTCGTAAACTTTGAGATATTAAAAAAATACTTTAAATCGTAATTTACGTGAAGGTAAATTTTTAAAACGTGTATCAACACACCGTATAAAATAATATATAGGATCGAATTTTATTATTCAATAAACAATAAGTTTGAAATAATATGAATTACTAATCGGCTTTTAAACAAAAAAATGAAATAAATAAATCAGTATTGTAAATTTGTATTAAAATTAAAAAAAAAAAAGGGGTAAATGTAAGAAACAATACTTTTCAGTTCGTTGTAAATAGTTATACATAAAGTAAGTCCCGGACAGCATTTAGTAACAGAAATAGCATCATGTTACCTTCCCCCCCCCCCTGAATATTAAGAAAATGTATATCGCGTGTGTTTTAGTGAACCGGATAATAATAATAATAATATATAATAATATATTTCACTACTCGTTAATATTAATATTTATGTCGTAAAATAATGGTGCTTATTAACACAGTGCACCGATAAAAATCAAGAGCTTCCTTGTTTAAAAAGCACTCGTGTTGCGCATTTAATAACGTTGAATAATATCCCAGAATAATTGAGCGAAAAAAATTATATATATAAAATTATATATACCTGCTTTACCCGGAGCTGCCATTCCTACCTGGTACTGTGGATTTGTTTTTTATCATATATATATATATATATATATATATATATATATATATATATATATATATATATATATAATTGTAGTTTTATTAGTGGGGAGAAACGTATTCACACTACATTGCATGTTACGTTTTCAATCGATTTTGAATTATTTTTTCGACTGATTTTTTTTCTCTCAAGCAGTACATCGTATATTGTGTTTTATTCGGTTCAGTCCGTAATATTGACTGTAACATGTACAACTGATGATGGTGCGGGATGTTCATTCAAAAACCGAACGGAGACACTATTTACCCCTTAATCCTATTACAATACTTAGAGGACAAAAAAAATTATATATATATAAAAGAGCGCATTTTTCGAAGAAAATTTATATTATCCGCATAATTAATTATCGGCTTTATTGTTATTATTGTCTCTGAGCGATTGAAACAGAGAAAGTCGTCGTCTCTCGGGGCCGTTATTCGCCAAAATTTTAAAACTTAGTTATATCGCCAAGCGAATAAAGTATAAGTACTTACGTATTGAAGATTTGTGGAGAAGGTTTTTTATAATATTCGGTACGCCCTAATGAATATATACGGTAATCAATTAAAAATATATGTACGAATAAAATACGCGTAAAAGATGTATTGAGCCCCATTCTCCCATTGTTTTGAATCGGTAGATTGAATTTTGCTTACACTTTGAATTGAAATTTTTAGAGCATAACAACACACAAACACTAACACTGCTATTTTTGTACGCTACTTTGTACGTTAGGGGCTAAAGTTCGGTTTATTTTGCAGCTTGAACTAAATTTTTACGAGTGGGAAAACGCTCTCAAGTTCAATTATAGACTTGAGAAAGTTATTTTATGGGATGACTGTTTTTGGAGAGAACTCATTCGTTTATTGTTTCTATTTTTTTTTTTTTTAAATTAGCGCAAATATTTCGGTTATATCTGACTTCGTCAGCTTTGAACTGACGAAACTGGAAAAAATAATACCGAAATATTTATGCTCAGAAATTGGAAGAATTTTATAACATTAAATTGAGGGTTACGTTGCGCCAGCTTTTTTTAGATTAATTAAATTTTATTTTAGGCCCACATACTGATCGACCTAACAAGTTCTGTATTTTTACTGTCGCTTTACAAATGTTGCAAATTTTATAGCTGTATTTTTTTATGTGTTCTATGTCTATTGATTTATGTTTTATGTTTGACGATTGAAAAAAAATTAAACCGATTAGATTTATGCATTAGAATTTTGAATACTCATTTATCACGTATTTATTATTATGCCTTTTTATTGTTACTATAATTGTGCTTTACACATTGCATATTGTTTTTGTTTTTTTTTTAACATTTTTCTTAACATGATCTAATAGCGCACGATGGTGTGATTAATTAAAGTGGTTACTAAACAAATATTAAAAAAACATTTGACTTTTGGCATGTCTGTATATATTTTGGCTATTCTATTGTTATTGCTTGTGTTGAAAGCGTGTTGGATATTTTTTGGAATTTGTAATATTAAAAAAATATTTAAAATATTTATTATAAAAATTTGTTACGCAGGTTATAAGAGATATGTAATGAAGAATGTATCCATCTGGTATTTACATTAAAGTAATATTAATTAAACTAACAAGAAATTGATTTTGTCTTAGTAGTAGTACTCGTGTTATTACCCTTATTTGTATTCTATAAAAGTTTTTCTTTTTTAAGTAAAAATATTTTACTTTTTGCTCCTCGAAATTTTTTTTTTAATGCAATTACTGCTCAAAATTTCTACAATGGAATAATAAAATTAGCCTAAATCTGTTTGTCATAGGTTACTTAACTAGTAAAACAGTATATTTCGTACGAATTTATTGCTTTGTAAAAAAATAATGAAATATGAATGAAATCGTTATTAAAATGCTGGCTATTGGCATTGTTTGGGAACATAATAAACTATGTTTGTACGATTTAATTCTGCCTGAAATCTGAAACATATAAAAATTAATTAACAATTTTAATAATCATTAAAGAAATAAACTCCAATTTGTGAGATCAGGATCAGACAGTCGAATTATTATAATTTTGTGTCACAATATTTAAGTGACATAAAATATCGAAATTTTTGCAAATAGCATACCTACCAGTCTGAGGTGGAAGAACTAATATTAATAATTAATTAAGAAAAAAGTGAGTTAGTGAAGATTAAATATTTCATTTTATTTTGCATGAACAATTTATGAGTTTTGCAATGCCTTGTAAGAACATTAACTACGAATATTACGACTGTATTAAACATCGTGTTTATTTTGAATTGTGTAATATTATTATGTTAAAATTAGGTACGAATGCAACTAACTTAGCAATTATTAACGTACTGTGCAATCTGGAATATGATTTGTTGTCTTTTCTAAATTGCACAACTATCATCAGATGTTCCATGTTTTAATGAACACTATTCCCGATATTACATTTAGGTATAGCTGTTAGGTTAAATTGACTGATTTCTTTTTCTAAGAGGAGAACAATTAACTGAAATAAACGTAGCGTTTTCAAATCGAAGAATTCGGGGATCAATGTTGATTGAATCATTGTTGTCAATGACTGATTATGATTCCCAAGTATAGTTATAACTAGAGTACTCAACTATTAATGAATAAATAAGTACATCAAATGTTAATGCTGTATCCTGGATTGTTTTCCCGATTTTGTTTAATTTGTATTCTATCTAAATAAATTTCAAATGTATCCATTTTGTACCCTGCTCTCCATTTATTAGTAAGGAATTTGTCATCGATATAGTACAAAGATGAGGACATTTCTTAATCATGTTATGCTTGTAAGTAAATTGTTTATTCATTGTTCATAAACGGTCGCCATTTATATACAACAAAATGGTTAAAAGGAATACTTTGAAAATACTGTACCTAAAATATACATACCTATATAATGTAGGATGCATTTTTAATGTTGTGGGTGCATTCTGAATACCAGTTTTAATGGAAGACCAAAGTTTCTGTAAGAAGAAATATGACATTAAAATGTTTTTGCCAACCTCTGGAGTATTTTAATAAGACCAATGTCCACCTGCACAAAATTGTAGTCTTTAGTTATATCATTAAAAACAACACAGGAAATGTAAGTTTCCCAGGTTATACTATCCCGCAATACGCTGAACGCCTTCCGTTCCCAGGTTATACTATCCCGCAATACGCTGAACGCCTTCCGTTCCCAGGTTATACTATCCCGCAATACGCTGAACGCCTTCCGTTCCCAGGTTATACTATCCCGCAATACGCTGAACGCCTTCCGTTCCCAGGTTATACTATCCCGCAATACGCTGAACGCCTTCCGTTCCCAGGTTATACTACCCGCAATACGCTGAACGCCTTCCGTTCCCAGGTTATACTATCCCGCAATACGCTGAACGCCTTCCGTTCCCAGGTTATACTATCCCGCAATACGCTGAACGCCTTCCGTTCCCAGGTTATACTATCCCGCAATACGCTGAACGCCTTCCGTTCCCAGGTTATACTATCCCGCAATACGCTGAACGCCTTCCGTTCCCAGGTTATACTATCCCGCAATACGCTGAACGCCTTCCGTTCCCAGGTTATACTATCCCGCAATACGCTGAACGCCTTCCGTTCCCAGGTTATACTATCCCGCAATACGCTGAACGCCTTCCGTTCCCAGGTTATACTATCCCGCAATACGCTGAACGCCTTCCGTTCCCAGGTTATACTATCCCGCAATACGCTGAACGCCTTCCGTTCCCAGGTTATACTATCCCGCAATACGCTGAACGCCTTCCGTTCCCAGGTTATACTATCCCGCAATACGCTGAACGCCTTCCGTTCCCAGGTTATACTATCCCGCAATACGCTGAACGCCTTCCGTTCCCAGGTTATACTATCCCGCAATACGCTGAACGCCTTCCGTTCCCAGGTTATACTATCCCGCAATACGCTGAACGCCTTCCGTTCCCAGGTTATACTATCCCGCAATACGCTGAACGCCTTCCGTTCCTAGTTATATCCCATACGCTGAACGCCTTCCGTTCCCAGGTTATACTATCCCGCAATACGCTGAACGCCTTCCGTTCCCAGGTTATATATCCGCAATACAACGCCTTCCGTTCCCAGGTTATACTATCCCGCAATACGCTGAACGCCTTCAGGAGGATGCTTTTAGGCGTAAAATCGCCTAAAAATGCGATTTTTCGATGTAAAATCAGCCCAAAAATGCGGTTTATACGCATATAATCGCCTAAGAAAACGGTTTTCAGGCCCAAAAAGTTTTTAGGCACAAAACCAGCCAAAAAATACAGTTTATAGACCAAAATTGCGGTGTCTAGGCGAAAAATGGTGTTTTTTGCCACAAAAAAGAGGTTTTTAGGCAAAGAATGGGTTTTTTGGCCCACAAATCGGGTTTATGGGCGCAAAATCGGCTCAAATATTCAGTTTTTTGCCCGAACCCCATATTTGGGCCTACAAACCGCATTTTTTCGCAAAAAAAACGCATTTTTGAGCTGATTTAGCGCCTAAAATCTCCATTTTTTGCCTTAAAAACCAATTTTTGCGCCTTAAAACCCCATTTGTGGGTCAATGTCAGGCCTAAAAACCCTTTTTGGGGTAATATTAGGCCTAGAAACTGGGTTTTATGGCCGATTTTAGGCCTAAAAAAGGCCTTTTGGGCCGATTTTGGGACTATTAACCCTTTTTATGGGCCAATTTTAGGCCTAAAAACCTTCTTTTATGGCCGATTTTAGGCCTAACAACCGTCCTTTTGGGTCGATTTTGGGACTAATAACCCTCTATATGGGCCGATTTTAGGCCTAACAACCGTCCTTTTGGGTCGATTTTTGGACTAATAACCCTCTTTATGGGCCGATATTAGGCCTAAAAACCTTTTTGGGCCCAAAAACCGTCTGTTTGGCTGATTTTGGCCAAAAAAACCCCCTTTTTGGGCTGATTTCGGGCCTAAAAACACCCTTTTTGGACCGGTTTTGTGCTTAAAAACCCCCTTTTTGGATTGGATTTGGCCTAAAAACCCCCTTCTTAGGCGGAATTTTGTCCTAAAAACCGCCGTTTTTGTCCCATTTAGGCCTAAAAACAACCTTGTTTGGCCGATGAGTCCGGTATATTGGCCGAAAAATTATGTTTTTTAACCTAAAATTGCCATATTTTTAGGTTTAAAAACATAATTTTCCCTTATCGATCCCATATTCCACCCACAAGTGTACCAAAGTGAGTTACACTTGCCCCTTAAAGGGCGTGTCGAAATACAAAAAATTTAGGTTTTTCGAAAATTTTCACATTTCGATCCCATATTCCACCCACAAGTGTTCCCTGAAAGGGGTCGAAATACAAAAAATTTAGGTTTTTCGAAAATTTTCACATATCGATCCCATATTCCACCCACAAGTGTACCTATGTGAGTTACACTTGCCCCTGAAAGGGCGGGTTGAAAATCGAAAATTTAGGTTTTTCGAAAATATTCTCAGATCGATCCCATATTCCACCCACAAGTGTACCTATGTGAGTTACACTTGCCCCTGAAAGGGCGGGTTGAAAATCGAAAATTTAGGTTTTTCGAAAATTTTCACAGATCGATCCCATATTCCACCCACAAGTGTACCAAAGTGAGTTACACTTGCCCCTGAAAGGGCGGGTTGAAAATCGAAAATTTAGGTTTTTCGAAAATTTTCAGATCGATCCCATATTCCACCCACAAGTGTACCTATGTGAGTTACACTTGCCCCTGAAAGGGCGGGTTGAAAATCGAAAATTTAGGTTTTTCGAAAATTTTCTCAGATCGATCCCATATTCCACCCACAAGTGTACCTATGTGAGTTACACTTGCCCCTAAAAGGGCGGGTTGAAAATCGAAAATTTAGGTTTTTCGAAAATTTTCACAGATCGATCCCATATTCCACCCACAAGTGTACCTATGTGAGTTACACTTGCCCCTGAAAGGGCGGGTTGAAAATCGAAAATTTAGGTTTTTCGAAAATATTCACAGATCGATCCCATATTCCACCCACAAGTGTACCAAAGTGAGTTACACTTGCCCCTGAAAGGGCGGGTTGAAAATCGAAAATTTAGGTTTTTCGAAAATTTTCACAGATCGATCCCATATTCCACCCACAAGTGTACCTATGTGAGTTACACTTGCCCCTGAAAGGGCGGGTTGAAAATCGAAAATTTAGGTTTTTCGAAATATTTCTGATCGATCCCATATTCCACCCACAAGTGTACCAAAGTGAGTTACACTTGCCCCTGAAAGGCGGGTGAAAATGAAAAATCGAAGAATTTCCACCCACAAGTGTACCAAAGGTTTGAAAATCGAAAATTTAGGTTTTCGGTAATTTTCATATCGATCCCATATTCCACCCACAAGTGTACCAAAGTGAATTACACTTGCCCCTGAAAGGGCGGGTTGAAAATCGAAAATTTAGGTTTTCGAAAATTTTCACAGATCGATTCCACCCACAAGTGTACCATACATTCCAGGGCCGAAAATTTAGGTTTTTCATTTTCACAGATGTACCTATGTGAGTTACACTTGCCCCTGAAAGGGCGGGTTGAAAATCGAAAATTTAGGTTTTTCGAAAATTTTCACATATCGATCCCATATTCCACCCACAAGTGTACCTATGTGAGTTACACTTGCCCCTGAAAGGGCGGGTTGAAAATCGAAAATTTAGGTTTTCGAAAATTTTCACAGATCGATCCCATATTCCACCCACAAGTGTACCTATGTGAGTTACACTTGCCCCTGAAAGGGCAGGTTGAAAATCGAAAATTTAGGTTTTTCGAAAATATTTTCAGATCGATCCCATATTCCACCCACAAGTGTACCTATGTGAGTTACACTTGCCCCTGAAAGGGCGGGTTGAAAATCGAAAATTTAGCT
The DNA here is from genome assembly GCA_019843655.1 of Lethocerus indicus. Classification (NCBI taxonomy): domain Eukaryota; kingdom Metazoa; phylum Arthropoda; class Insecta; order Hemiptera; family Belostomatidae; genus Lethocerus; species Lethocerus indicus. The sequence continues at coordinate 2,758,976 of JACDQD010000009.1, read as the reverse complement.
TTTTCGAAAATATTCACAGATCGATCCCATATCCACCCACAATGTCCACTTGCCCCCAGGTTTTCATTTTCAGATGATCCCATATTACCTATGTGAGTTACACTTGCCCCTGAAAGGGCGGGTTGAAAATCGAAAATTTAGGTTTTTCGAAAATATTCTCAGATCGATCCCATATTCCACCCACAAGTGTACCTATGTGAGTTACACTTGCCCCTGAAAGGGCGGGTTGAAAATCGAAAATTTAGGTTTTTCGAAAATATTTTCAGATCGATCCCATATTCCACCCACAAGTGTATCTTTTGGGCCAAAGTGAGTTACACTTGCCCCTGAAAGGGCGGGTTGAAAATCGAAAATTTAGGTTTTTCGAAAATATTTTCAGATCGATCCCATATTCCACCCACAAGTGTACCTATGTGAGTTACACTTGCCCCTGAAAGGGCGGGTTGAAAATCGAAAATTTAGTTTTTTCGAAAATATTTTCAGATCGATCCCATATTCCACCCACAAGTGTACCAATGTGAGTTACACTTGCCCCTGAAAGGGCAGGTTGAAAATCGAAAATTTAGGTTTTTCGAAAATTTTCACAGATCGATCCCATATTCCACCCACAAGTGTACCAAAGTGAGTTACACTTGCCCCTGAAAGGGCAGGTTGAAAATCGAAAATTTAGTTTTTTCGAAAATATTTTCAGATCGATCCCATATTCCACCCACAAGTGTACCTATGTGAGTTACACTTGCCCCCCGGGTTGAAAATCTCGAAAATTTTCATAGGGCGGGTTGAAAATCGAAAATTTAGGTTTTCGAAAATTTTTCAGATCGATCCATATTCCACCCACAAGTGCACCAAAAGTGAGTTACACTTTGCCCCCCTGAAAGGGCAGGTTGAAAATCGAAAATTTAGGTTTTTCGAAAATTTTCACAGATCGATCCCATATTCCACCCACAAGTGTACCTATGTGAGTTACACTTGCCCCTGAAAGCGGGTTGTCGAAAATTTATGTTTTTCGAATTTTCACAGATCGATCCCATATTCCACCCACAAGTGTACCAATGTGAGTTACAGTGAAAGGGCAGGTTTCGAAAAGGTTTTCATTTTCACAGATCGATCCCATATTCCACCCACAAGTGTACCTATGTGAGTTACACTTGCCCCTGCGGGTTATCGAAAATTTACGAAAAATTTTCACAGATCGCCACAAGTGATGTGAGTTAATTGCCCCTGAAAGGGCGGGTTGAAAATCGGGTCCACCCACAAGGTGACCTATCGAAAATTTAGGTTTTCGAAAATTTTCACCATCCCTATGTGAGTTACATTCCTGAAACGAAAATTTAGGTTTTTCCGATCCCATATTCCACCCCACAAGTGTACTATGAGTTACACTTGCCCCTGAAAGGGCGGGTTGAAAATCGAAAATTTAGGTTTTTCGAAAATTTTCACAGATCGATCCCATATTCCACCCACAAGTGTACCAATGTGAGTTACACTTGCCCCTGAAAGGGCGGGTTGAAAATCGAAAATTTAGGTTTTTTTCGAAAATATTTTCATAGATCGATCCCATATTCCACCCACAAGTGTACCTATGTGTTACACTTGCCCCTGAAAGGGCGGGTTGAAAATCGAAAATTTAGGGAAAAATTTTCACAGATCGATCCCATATTCCACCCACAAGTGTACCAAAGTTACTTGCCTAAAACCCTTTTGCCTGAAAGGGCGGGTTGAAAACGAAAATTTAGAAAATTTTTCGAATTTACAGATCGATCCCATATTCCACCTTTTTGGGCATCTTTGGTCTAAAAAAAGTGTACCAAATGTGAGTTACACTTGCCCCTGAAAGGCGGGTTGAAAATCGAAAATTTAGGTTTTCGAAAATTTTCACAGATCGATCCCATATTCCACCCACAAGTGTACCTATGTGAGTTACACTTGCCCCTGAAAGGGCGGGTTGAAAATCGAAAATTTAGGTTTTTCGAAAATTTTCACATATCGATCCCATATTCCACCCACAAGTGTACCAATGTGAGTTACACTTGCCCCTGAAAGGGCGGGTTGAAAATCGAAAATTTAGGTTTTTCGAAAATTTTCACATATCGATCCCATATTCCACCCACAAGTGTACCAATGTGAGTTACACTTGCCCCTGAAAGGGCGGGTTGAAAATCGAAAATTTAGGTTTCGAAAATTGTGTTTTCGAAATTTTCAGATCGATCCCATATCCACCCACAAGTCCACCCACAAGTAAAACGTGAGTTACACTTGCCCCTGAGGGCGGGTTGAAAATCGAAAATTTAGGTTTTTCGAAAATTTTCACAGATCGATCCCCCATATTGCACCCACAAGTGTACCAAAGTGAGTTACACTTGCCCCTGAAAGGGCGGGTTGAAAATCGAAAATTTAGGTTTTCGAAAATTTTCACAGATCGATCCCATATTCCACCCACAAGTGTACCTATGTGAGTTACACTTGCCCCTGAAAGGGCGGGTTGAAAATCGAAAATTTAGGTTTTTCGAAAATATTTTCAGATCGATCCCATATTCCACCCACAAGTGTACCTATGTGAGTTACACTTGCCCCTGAAAGGGCGGGTTGAAAATCGAAAATTTAGGTTTTTCGAAAATTTTCACATATCGATCCCATATTCCACCCACAAGTGTACCAAAGTGAGTTACACTTGCCCCTGAAAGGGCGGGTTGAAAATCGAAAATTTAGGTTTTTCGAAAATATTTTCAGATCGATCCCATATTCCACCCACAAGTGTACCTATGTGAGTTACACTTGCCCCTGAAAGGGCGGGTTGAAAATCGAAAATTTAGGTTTTTCGAAAATATTTTCAGATCGATCCCATATTGCGCACCCGTACAAGTGTACCTTTATGTGAGTTACACTTGCCCCTGAAAGGGCAGGTTGAAAATCGAAAATTTAGGTTTTCGAAAATTTTCAGATCGATCCCATATTCCACCCACAAGTGTACCTATGTGAGTTACACTTGCCCCTGAAAGGGCGGGTTGAAAATCGAAAAGGTTTTTCGAAAATTTTCATATCGATCCCATATTCCACCCACGTACCTATGTGAGTTACACTTGCCCCTGAAAGGGCGGGTTGAAAATCGAAAATTTAGGTTTTCGAAAATTTTCACAGATCGATCCCATATTCCACCCACAAAACATGTGAGTTACACTTGCCCCTGAAAGGGCGGGTTGAAAACGAAAATTTAGGTTTTCGGTTTTCGAAAATTTTCACAGATCGATCCCATATTCCACCCACAAGTGTACCTATGTGAAACTTGCCCCTGAAAGGGCAGGTTGAAAATCGAAAATTTAGGTTTTTCGAAAATTTTCCCAGATCGATCCCATATTCCACCCACAAGTGTACCTATGTGAGTTACACTTGCCCCTGAAAAGGCGGGTTGAAAATCGAAAATTTAGGTTTTTCGAAAATTTTCACAGATCGATCCCATATTCCACCCACAAGTGTACCTATGTGAGTTACACTTGCCCCTGAAAGGGCGGGTTGAAAATCGAAAATTTAGGTTTTCGAAAATTTTCAGATCGAAATCAAGTGTACCAAATGTGAGTTACACTTGCCCCTGAAAAGGGCGGGTTGAAAATCGGGTTGAAAATTCCGAAAGGAAAATCGATCGAAATTCCACCCACAAGTGTACCGAAAATGTGAGTTACACTTGCCCTGAAAAGGCGGGTTGAAAATCGAAAATTTAGGTTTTGAATTTTCACAGATCGCCCACAAGGCTTGAGGCGGGTTGAAAATCGAAAATTTAGGTTTTCGAAAATTTTTCACAGATGATCCATATTCCACCCAAAGTGTACCTATGTGAGTTACACTTGCCCCTGAAAGGGCGGGTTGAAAATCGAGGTTTTCGAAATTTAGGTTTTTCTCAATCGAAAATTTTCACATTCCACCCACCAAGTGTACCAAAGTGAGTTACACTTGCCCTGGCCGGTTTTCGAAAATTTTCACAGATCGATCCCTCCAACAAGTGTACCAAAGTGAGTTACCTATGATTTTGCCCCTTAAAACGGGTTGACCTGCTTTTTCGAAAAATTTAGGTTTTTTTCGAAAATTGAAAACCGGGTAAATCGAAAACCTAAAACTTGCCTGATTTTAGGTCCCCTTTTTGGGCTGGGCCGGTTTTGGGCCTAAAAACCCCCTTTCCACCCACAAGTTTTAGGCCTAAAAACTTGCCCCCGTTTTAAGGTTTTAGAAACCTTTTTGGCCGGTTTACTAAAAACCTTTGGGTCTATTTTGGGTCCCTATTTTTTTTGGGTTCCGATTTTAGGCCTAAAACCTGCTTTTGGCGCTGATTTTAGGTTCTAAAACCCCTTTTGGCCGGTTTTAGGCCTAAAACCCCTTTTTTAGGTCTTAAAAACGTCTCTGTGGGCCAATTTTTAGCCTAAAAAACCCCTTTTTGGTCCGATTTTAGGCCTAAAAACCTGCTTTTTGCTCTGGTTTTGGTCTAAAAAACCCCTTTTTTGGCCGATTTTAGGCCTAAAAACCCCCTTTTTGGACCGATTTTAGGCCTAAAAACCGTCTTTTTGGGCTGATTTTAGGCCTAAAAACCGTCTTTTTGGGCTGATTTTAGGCCTAAAAACCTGCTTTTTGCTCTGATTTTGGTCTAATAAACCCCTTTTTTGGCCGGTTTTAGGCCTAAAAACCTCCTTTTTGGGTCTTAAAAACGTCTCTGTGGGCCAATTTTTAGCCTAAAAACCCCCTTTTTGGTCTTATTTTAGGCCTAAAAACCTGCTTTTTGCGCTGGTTTTGGTCTAAAAAACCCCTTTTTTGGCCGGTTTTAGGCCTAAAAACCCCCTTTTTGGGTCCTAAAAACGTCTTTTTTGGGCCAATTTTTGGCATAAAAACCCTCTTTTTGGACCGATTTTAGGCCTAAAAACCGTCTTTTTGGGCTGATTTTAGGCCTAAAAACCGTCTTTTTGGTCTGATTTTAGGCCTAAAACCTGCTTTTTGCGCTGATTTTAGGTTTAAAAAACCCCTTTTTGGGCTGATCTTTGGTCTAAAAAACACCCGTTTGGGCCAGTTTTAGGCCTAAAAACCGGCTTTTTGGGCTTGTTTTGGTCTAAAACCCTTTTTTGGGCCAATTTTTGATAAAAAAAAGGCTAAAAACCCTTTTGAGTCTTTTTTTAGGCTAAAACCGTCCTGATTTTAGGCCTAAAACCGTCTTTTGCTGATTTTAGGCCTAAAGCCTAAAACCCTTTGGCTAAAAACCTAGGCTGATTTTGGCCTAAAACCCCCTGATTTTGCGCTAAAACCCCTTTTTGTTCTTTAGGCCTAAAAACGCCTGATTTTGGGCCTAAAACCCCTTTTCCAGTTTTAGGCCTAAAACCGGCAATTTTGGGCTTTTGGGTAATTTTGGCTTCAGTTTAGGGTCTATAACCCATGAACACCACTTTTTGGTGTTAAAACCGCATTTTTGGGACCTATTTGTTTTTAGAAATCCCACTTTTTTCCAGTTTAACACCTAAAAACTCTATTTAGGGGACTAGAACACCCTTTTTTCCGATTTTGCACCTTAAAACATCTTTTTTGGGCCGATTTTGTTCTTGAAAACCCCATTTTTGCACCAAAAATGTAAAAATTGCACGAATTTTTAGGCTGACATAGCGCGTAGAAACTGTATTCTAGGGCCAAAACAGCATTATTTGGCGTCTAAAAACATTTTTTCTGGAACGGTTTCGGGGCCAATATCGCATTTAAGGCCAATTTTGCGCCTAAAAACAGCATTTTCGTGCCTAAACACCAACAAAAAATCCCGTAAAATCGTTTCAAAATTGCGGTTTTTAGGTGAAAAATCCGGTAAATGCGGATATTTGGCTCAAAATCGGCCAAAAAATTAGGGTTTTTTGGGCCAAAAAAGCAGTCTTTAGGAGGATTAAAACGCCAAAATTTTTCCGGAAAATTCGGTTTTGCGCATCAATTGCCCCTAAAGTGTTTTTGTGAAAACCAAAATCGATTTGTTATACACTCAAAATCAGCTCTAAAATTCGGTTTGAACGCCCAAATTGAGCCTGAAATGCGGTTTTAGACGCCCAAAAGGGCACCAACCGTTTCTGTTCTCAGCGTATCTGAGGTATTTTATTTGGTTAAATCAGTCGTTTAATACAGTTGGTCACGATGTATGCGCAGTCTACCTATTCTTTTGAAACGTGTCAAGTAAGTATATACGCATACGGCTGTCCGCCGGAATGATGTTTTATTGTCCTTCCGAATATGTTTATTTCGGCGCCAGGAAATTATTCAACCCGTAAACAAATAGCGTCCTCAGTTTGTCTGTTCGTTTTGTGTCAACGAAGAGGAACTTCATTGTCGCTATCTCATTGTGATTTTTGTGTTTGTTTCGCCCATTACGCCAATAATGGGACGGTTTCCCCTTTTGTTATCGGGTCGCCTCCATTTTTTTTCTCTCTCTCTCTCTCTCCCTCCGATTGTTGCGGAAAAATTGACGGTGGTTTCCCCCCCCGAATAAAATAATCATTTTCGCCTACCGCAACAATAACAGACATCCGTAGGGTATAAATACGGCGGAACGCTAGGCCAGGACTCCAGTGACTGTCTGAAGAAGAGGAGCCGAAGAGCGAGCGAATCATGAAATCCCTGGTCCTCAGCTTCCTCTTGGCGGTTGCCGCTATGGTAAGTCAGTTCGAAGAATTTGGTACGAAATTTAAATTAAATTTCTGTGTTTCTGTCTCCACTCGCTGCCGGTTCGCCAGACCGGTTTCTTGGGCCGCTCGCCGTCTTCAGTAGTCACTGTTCGGCACTGGACGTTTTCGGGCGTCCTCGCTGCACTGCACTGCCACTTGTACCGTGGCGGGCAGCCGAAACCGGTCTACGGAATAACGTAGATTTCTGTGTGTTTCGTCTCCTCGCTGCTGGTTTCGGTCTTTCGCCAGACCGGTTTCGGCCGCTCGCCGTCTTCAGTAGTCACTGTGTCAGTCACTTTCGGATGTTTTTCAGGCGTCACTGCGGTCTCACTGCCACTTGTACCGCGGCGGGCAGCCGAAACCGGTCTACGGAATAACGTAGATTTCGTGTTTCTGTCTCCTCGCGCTGCCGGTTCGCCGCTCGGCGGTTTCGGCCGCTCGCCGTCTTCAGTAGTCACTGTGTCAGTCGCTTTGGATGTTTTTCGGGGGGGCATCCTCACTGCATTGTCACTGTCACTTCTTCTACCGCGGCGAGCGGCCGAAACCGGTCTAGAGAAAGACCGAACCAGCGAGAGGAGACAGAAACACACGAAATCAACAGTTTGTTCGGTTGCGTTAAAACTAACTATTTATAACGATTGAAGATTTCTTATCCATTGCTTTTGCAAAACCTAGATCACCCATCCAGTACAATCTAACAAGTTAGTCTATAGTTCTAATAGGTTTCGAAATGAAATGCTTTTCAGGTGCAAGCAGGCTGGCTGGAGGATTTCGCCGAATGTTCAGGAAAATTCAACATCTCCGAAGGTACGCTAGACCGTTAATTACTATGTCTCTCTATGCGCATTTATATACAGGTCTTTGGTATCTATAGTGCGATAAGAATTTGTTCAGTTATGTTTTTGTGTACCAGGCGATATAAACCTGCTGAAGCAGCGCCAGACGCCGACAACGAAAGAGGGAAAAGTAAGTTGAAAACATTGAAAGTATATCGGAGAAACCTTTTTTTTTTTTTTTATAGAGTTTCGAATTCGTTGAAAAATAAATGATATTATGTTTTTCTTGTGTGTCGACAGTGCGTCATGGCCTGCCTGATGAAGAAAGTCGGACTGGTAAGTGACGATATGACATTGTACAATTGTTGAGATCGTAAAGAAACATTAGACGAAGTGAAAAAGAAAAATTCCTGCTAATAAAGCTCTCGTACGCTGGACGGGTTCGGCAGTAGCTTCACTGTAGTAACACTGTGCGTTAAGAAACTGTATTTCGTAACAGAGACCGCGGGGTTTCCGAATACAGAAAACCGCCGGTTTTTTGGGTCAAAATTGGCCAAAAAACCGTATTTTTTGACCTAAAAACCATATTTTCGGTCCGTTTTTGCCCCTAAAAACCACATTTTTGAGCCTATTTTTCGCCTAAAATCCCCATTTTTGGACCTAAAAACAGCACTGTTGGGCCGTTCTTGCGCTTTAAAACCGCATTTCGGACCTAAATATCGCATTTTTGGCCCATTTAACGACGAGAACCGCATTTTTGGGCCGATTTTGCGCCTAAGACCGCATTTTTGGATCTGAAAACCGCCGCATTTTTGGACCATTTAACGACGAGAACCGCATTTTTGGGCCGATTTTGCGCCTAAAACCGCATTTTTGGATCTGAAAACCGCATTTTTGGACCTAAAAAACGCATTTTTCGGTCGATTTAGCGCCTAAAATCCCCATTTTTGAGCCTAAATACCGCATTTTTGTGCCTAAAAACCGCAATTTTCAGCCGATTTCGGGCCAAAGAACCGTATTTTCGATCCTAAAAATCCCATTTTCGGGCCGAACAACTGAATTTTTGGGCCAATTTTTCGCCTAAAAATCGCATTTTTTGGCCGATTTAACGACGAGAAACGCATTGTTGGCCCGTTTCTGCGCCTAAAAACCACATTTTTATACTGAATACAGATGAATATTACGGATGAAACTGTGCATCCATCACTGCCAACCGAGGTTCCAGTTCTTGGAATTAGTGATAGTGATAATTCCGACGCTGAGACCTCGGTTCAATGAATTGAGGGGCGCCCATTCATCAGAATGTCGAGCCGAATAACATCAAATATATACTATATCATATATATAATATCCACTCTATAAAGTCTCCTCAGTGAAATAACAGTGTATTTATCCAATCCCGAGCGATTCCAGCTAATTATCGGACGAATTATTGGATTCTAAAACGATGTTGCAGATGACTCAGAGCGGGCAGTTTGCTGCCGAACAATTTAAAGCGATGGCTCCGATGGTCCACATGGGCAACCAACAGCAGATAACAATAGCTGCCAAAGTGGCGGACGCGTGCAGTTCAGAGAGTAATTGAGATTTTTGTACTATAAAATATTAGGAATTACTAAATTGATATACCTGTTTCGTGGTCTGCGAGGGGTTGGAATAATACTGTAGGTTCGTGATGTTTCTGTCTCCTCTCGCCGCCGTTTCGTCTTTTGCTAGACCGGTTTCGGCCGCTCGCCGTCTTCAGTAGCGCTGTGTCAGTCACTGTTAGCACTGTTAACATCCGCCGAGTGCCGAGAGTGACTGACACAGCGCTACTGAAGATGGCGAGCGGCCGAAACCGGTCTAGCAAAAGACCGAACAGCGGCGAGAGGAGACAGAAACATCACGAACCTATAGGAATGACTATAAATAACAAAAAAAAACTAGGTGGAGGAGGAACAGGAACGTCAGTAAATCCTTAGTTTTCGCAACATAATTTTCTCGTCCTTCCCCCTTTGGTTTCAGTCCCGAAGAACGTCGATGAATGCGAAACGGCTGGAAAAATCGACGCTTGCATTGCCAGGAAAGGAAGCGAGGTAATTCATTTACATTGGACACGTTTATGATCTTCATAAATCATATTTTTTTTTACCGCATATATTTCGTCTCCTCTCGCCGGTTTGGTCATCCGCCAGACCGGTTTCGGCCGCTCGCCACCTTCGGTAGCGGTCCCTTTTGGCACTTTGGATGTTTTTCCTGGGGCGTACCCGCTTTCCACTGTTTTTATGTTTTATACGTTTTTAATGAAAAAAATCTTCCGTTTCAGCTTGGACTCGTTCCACCGCAACAACCAGCAATGCCGCCATTACCCATGGCCAACAACCGTAATTATTAATTATTATATGAATAGACTATTTATGATTGTACATTTCCATTTTATTGTAATAAAGCTTACAAGATAGGAAATGGAATTTTTGTTTCGCACCACTCGAATGTCATAAACCATACTGTTATGTATAGCAGACATTTAAAGTAATAAATGTTTATTCATTTCAATTCTTAAGAATTTAAGATTTACATAATACATAAAATACAGCTTTTTGGGCCCGATTTTATGTCTGAAAAACGCATTTTTGGGCCGATTTTGCGCCTAAAAACCGCATTTTAAGGCCAAAATACCGCATTTTTGTGCCTAAAAACCGCATTATTGGGCCTAAAAACCTCATTACATAATATATAAAGGGTATAACTTATTTTGAATGACTACATCTTGAATGGCCTACAAAACCGCATTTTCGGCCATAAAAACCGCATTTTCCGGCCGATTTTGTGCTGAAAACGCAAAAACCCTTCGAGAATTTTCGGCCTACAGATCGCATTTTTCGGCCTAAGAACTGCATTGTCGGGCCAATTTTGTGCCTAAAAACTGCATTTTTGCGCCCAATAACCGCATTATTGGGCCTAAAAACCGCTTTTTGGGCCCGATTTCGCGTCTGAAAAACGCAACTGAAAATCGCAAATTTAATTTCTTCGAGAATTTTCGCTGATCTATCCCGTATATTGTGCCTATTTGCATTTTTCGGCCTGAAAGCGGCATTTTTTGGCCGATTTTGTGTCTAAAAACCGCTTTTTCAATCGATTTCGCGTCTAAAAACTGCATTTTCGGGCCCGTTTTGCGCCCTAGCAACTGCAATTTTTGGCCTAAAAACCGCATTATTGGGCCTAAAAATCTCATTACATAATATATGAAATATTTATATACATATATTTGTTGTTATGTAACTGTGTACTACGGTGTTCAAGCTCGAGGCGATAACGTTTTTCCAGTTCTTTTTACTGTCAAATTAAGTTGATTCTATGAAAGATTTAACTTATTTTGAATGTCCTAAATAATTTCCTATCTCGAGTTTGCCATCAATTACGCATAATAACAAGTCGTTTCATTTCTGACTCCTCGAAGGAGGATATTGTGTTATAAAAAAAAAACAGTCTGTTGATAGCCACGATTTTTTTCTTAAATAAAAACAGTCGAACTGTATTGATAAGATAATAAGCAGTGCGGCAGGTTAGGTCATAGGCGTATTGACTATTTATATTTCTGTTGATGATTTCTGTTAATCTCAGTTGATGTCAAGAATCAGTGCGAAATGAAACTGCCGACAGCAACATTTTTCCTCTTGTTTATCGGTCTTCTGGTAAGTCTCATTTATTGTCAATTAGTTCTCTCTATTGTTTGTTCCGACCTGGAAACACAATAAAGACCAATAAAGTAGACGAGAATTCCGTAGTTTTTTGTATTTCGGTCTTTCGCCGGATCCCCGGTTTCGGCCGCCCGCCGTCTTCAGTAGCGGTGTCAGTCGCTCTTCCGGCACTTCGGATGATTTTCGGACGCATCCTCACTGCGCTGTACACAATAACATAGATTTAAGCCCACATTACTTGACAATTAGCGTAAATCCCACCCCCCCCCCCAATCAACTAAAAAAAAATCCCCCAAAAACACAGTTCGCGTTTTTTCTTAAATACGCCATCGTGAAATTTAAAAGAAATCATCTGTATCTCTTAAGAAAATAATAAGTATTATTATCGGACAGAAAAGAAAGGTTAATTTTTCGGGTAATTTTTCACTATAGACGCATTGTATAGCACAAAAAATAATAAAAAAGGCAATATTCTCTCCTCGAGATTGATGTTTAAGATAAAAAATCGTGATCGAATATCGGACCTGATTTGGGCAATAATGGACTGTAAAACTATATAGTCTAAAGTATATATATTATAAATATAGTCTAATAAAATAATAATATTGGGTTGGCAACTAAATAATTGCGGATTCTTCTCATCGTTGGCAGTGTGCACCCTAATAATGTCGTGCATTTTTTCGGTAGTCGGGGCACGTAATAAACATTTCAGAATACTGCGTAAAAACAGGTTCGAAGATGCGTAAACACACGCGTAAAAATACAAATAACGCCGCTACAAATAGTCTCCGTCTAGCAACGAAACCCGCAATGACTTAGTTGCCGACCCGATATATATATATATATATATATAAAATTATAAAAAAAATATAATCTATTTACAATCATCTACATCTGACATTTATCTACTAATATAGGCTACTGTTTTTAAAATAAAAAACAGATCCGTTGGGGGAATCAATGACCCCGACCAATTATACAGTTTTCGGCTAAGTTCCTTGGAGTGGGCAAAGATTTTCTCGCGAAATACAAAGAATTTTTCCCGAACGCCAAGAAAACCGGTCAACGCCGGTTGGCTGGAGGTTGAAAAAAAGAAAAAAAGAAAAAAAAATGCCGAATCCGGGTACAAAAACGCTCCAATCTGAACCGATTGGTGGACCGTCTATCGACACTGGCGTTTATCGGGGGTTACGACATTTCAATTGGTAAACTGCGCCTCAAACCCAGATTCTATAGACAATACGTCTATAGAACGCGTTATGCTTATTGAACGGGGCCGAAAATATACCACCGACAATATCTACATATTTCAATTGTACCGAAATATCCGAAGAGTGTCGCGTCACGGCGGATTTCAGAAGTGTGTTACAAAAACTTTACCTGTAACCTTATTCAAATTTCGTTTTTTCTTTTTTTCTTTTTTTTTTCAGGCCGGTACCGAAGGACTTCTATTGGACGAGTTGGACGAATGCATCAAGTCCACAGGACACTTGCCCACGCAATGTCAGTGACTGAATTTGAATATCGGTCGTCCCTTATACGGCCTGGTGGGGGTGTCCCAAAATTTGAATTCTTGCCACAATTCTTGCAGTAAAGTTAGGAAATCCTATTTGGAAAAAAAAACAAAAAAAAACCATTCGACAGCCTATAGTTTGGGGCCAGTACGAATGGCTGGTTTTACGCGATGGAACAACGCGTTTTCGTTGTTGGACAACGTTTAAAAAAAAATAATGAAAATTCGGCGGCCGCCCTCGGAATATTAGTGATTTAAATTAGTCAACTGTGAAGGGAGTAATTGAAAAATTACCAACGGCAAACAGTTCAAATGTCAATATCGAAGCAGTGCGCGACACCGTTTGTGGACATCGACGAGTGGATGAGGATTTTTCGAACGATTTTCAGCGACGAAGCACATTTTCACGATCGATGACTCCATTTCTACTGACCCTATAAACTATCGGCTGTCGAAAGGTTTTTTTTTTTTTTTTTTTAAATAGGTTTACCCTAATTTTACTGCAAGAATTGTGGCAAATTCAAATATTGCGTCAATTTTGGGACACCTTTTTTTTTTAATAAGGTTGTACCCAAAAGTAATCGACAATTTGATAGGACGTATTTCGGTCTTCAGGAGTTCTCTTCAAGACGGGGGGGGGGGGGGGGAATCGAAAAATTTGCCGGAAAAGCGGCAGAGAGTTGAGAGATTAATAATTGAAGTTTCTTTTATTACACGCTTTTATTACACGCTTTTATTTAGTTTCACAACGTGTCCTGTCGTCAAATCTTGCAGGGTGAATTTGACCCACTTCCCGACGTTCGGATGAGCTGAAATTTTTGCATAAATATTTAACTCCGATGACAATGCAATATTCAGTTTCATCCCGGGTCATAGGTGAGCTCGGAGGTCACCGAGGTCATGGGTCACTTCCCAATGTTCGAATGAGCTGAAATTTTTGCATACACATTTAACTCCGATGACAATGCAATATCCCGGGTCATTCATAAACCGGGCGAAATTTCTGTCAAGACTAAAAATTAGGAAATAAAAAAAAATGCACTAAAAAGGAGAAAATAATTTTTCCACACACACACACCACGATTTCCTTACAATTAATCGTATTTAAAAACTAAAAGCGTGGGCGCCAAAAATGCAGGGAAAAACGCAAATTCTACTTCAAATAGACATAGTTATCAAGTATAGTGGAAAAGGAAAAAAAAACAGAAAGGTTTGTGCATATACAGTGAAATGTCCTTCGTATTCTTTTCCTTTCCCTGCATATTTGGAACCAACGCTTTCATTTTTTAGATACGATTAATTGTAAGGAAATCGTGGTGTGTGTGTGGACAAATTATTTTCTCCCTTTTGGTGCATTTAAATAAAAGCGTGTTTTTAGAAAATTTAAAAAATTTTTTTTTTTTTTTTACTTTGGGGTACCCCCTAATATAATATCTACGCCTCGTTTTCGTTTCATTTTTAAAAACTTAAAAATATCATATCTGCCCCAAGGGGACCGGAGGCTGATGAGCGACAACCAACCGCCCTACTCGAGAAACGGGATGGTAATTATGAATTGTCAATTTCAATCGAAATCGCCAATAAATACGGTCCCTCGTATTATTAATCGTTTTCCCAACTTGTTTTACAGTGCGTGCTGGCGTGCATGATGAAGAGGAAAAACATGGTGGGTAAATTTCGAGGCAAAAAATTCGTTTTAAAAATTTCCGAATCCTTCCCCAGTTGTTTTTATGGACAATGTTCCATTATAAATAATGGATAATTTCCAATTTCCCCGCCAGATGACACAGGAGGGTCGTTTCAACCCGGCCTTCGTAGACCTGATGGAACAGCTCGAGGACAGAGAGGGCGTACAGCCCTACTTCGCTGATTTACGGCTGTGCATCTCTAAAAGTGAGTAGGGCGGGGATTCGTAAATAAGTTATCTGTTTAAAATACCTGTTTTGTGGCCTGCTGGGGGTTGGAATACCGCCGGTTCGCCCTTTGTTAGACCGGTTTCGGCCGCTCGCCATCTTCAGTAGCGGCGCTAGCCACTTTCGGCACCTTGGATGTCTTTCGGGCGCATACGCGCGTCTTGTTATCGTCTTTTTCTGGGGGATTTTGTTTGTCAAATTTTTTTGGGGGGGAATTTTCGGCACGTCCAAAGCGCCGAAACTAAGTGACTGACACCGCTACTGAAGACGGCGAGCGGCCGAAACCGCTCTAGCGGCAGACCAAACCAACCAGAGAGGAGACAGAAACACACGTGCGAAATCTAGGCAATTTTTATTTCTTCCATGGGCAATTTGAACTGACGTGATACTTTGGATGTGCGGAGGTTTAAGATACGAAAATCAGATTAATTTTTTACTACACACACAACTAAATTTGTCAGAAAATTACAGGTATAACTTCGAAGGCGGTCAACATGCCCGTGTGGGTATAGACACGTGTTCCCTAATTCCGGACAAGTGGATCAAGATTTTTCCCTATTTTGAAAAGAAATAATCGTTTTTTTTTTGGAAATAGGGCACAGCAGGAAAGGAAACGTGCGAAAGTACAATTACCTATATTTTTTTTTATGGAAATAATCCATCATTTTTATTGTACTATTTGCTTCTTCATTTCCAGTTGCAGTTAGCGAGGACGATTGCAGCACAGCCGGAAAAATCTCCCAATGCCTTCTGGACATAACCGAGCAGGTATATATTTTTATATATGTATCATAAAGGTGGGTAAAAAGTAAAAACAATACATTTTAACATAACCTGTTTTGCGGTCTGCGAGTTGTTGGAATACCGTAGATTTCGTGATCTTCCGTCTCCTTCTCGCTCGGTCTTTCG
The DNA here is from genome assembly GCA_019843655.1 of Lethocerus indicus. NCBI lineage: Eukaryota > Metazoa > Arthropoda > Insecta > Hemiptera > Belostomatidae > Lethocerus > Lethocerus indicus. The sequence goes on along the minus strand of JACDQD010000009.1, from coordinate 2,743,517 downwards.
CCAGACCGGTTTTCGGCCGGTCGCCGTCCTCAGTATCAGGAGATGATCAGGACCCGCTGCCGAAGGTGGCGGGCGGCCGAAACCGGTCTGGCGAAAGACCGATCGAGAAGTAGACGGAAAAATACGAAATCTACGGTAAAAACACACTGTGCGTGTTATCTATTATCTATCGCCGTATGAATTCTTCGTACAACCGATAATGGTAATGCGCTATTGTGGATTTTCGGTATTTCCGCAGTAGGAAGTCGTCGCCAACTGAGTAATTGCTGAATTCACCGCAACAAGTGTCGTCGTTGAATATTTTTAAGTACGCCAAGATAAGATACTTCCGGAGACGTTATTATTTGGTCCTTTGTGAGACATTCGGTATCAAAATTATATCGACCGGTTGAATCGTGTTAATTGTGTATGAAAAGCTAAAAAACGGTTAACCGAATTGGCGAAATTCCGCCACAGGGGGATTTTTCATTAAAAGTGGAGGTGGACGATGACCGAATAAAGTCCGTTATCGATTCGGATCACCGTAGTTCGACAAAGGGGACATTGCAGAAAAGCCGAATGTATCTTATACGGCTTATCTGTGCAAAGATGTTGACTTACTTAAAAATATGTACGACGCCACCTGTTGTGGTGAATTCCGCAATAACTTCCTCGCAGTATTTCCCGGTACTAGCGAGGGAAGGACTTCGTTTCTTAAAATGCCGGGATATTTCGAGAGCTCCATGGGGGGGGTACCGACGTTTCGGTACCGTCACCGGCTCCGTGTCGTTCCGTTAAGTCCCGCCGGGGCTTAATTGTTCCCCGCTGTAAATCTTGTCTCAAATTCAATTGTGTTCGGTGTCGCGTTAAATCGGCGTTCCAGTTCGAGAGCTCGTACCGTCCCAGGCGGAGCGTCCACGTGAGGTGGAGGCCGCGAAGAAGGTTCCCGTGGATGATGACGACGACGACGACCACCAGGAGGCCCTGGCACACCCACATCAGACACCGTCCGAAGATCACCCGGTTCGATATAGACCCGGAGACCACCGTACCGACAACCACCACAGAGTCATACTTCTACAGGGAGTTGATGAAAATTACAAAATGATTTCAAACACAACATTGTGTCTCACTAATTCCCCGATGCTTTTTAAAGCTTCAATAAAAATAAAAAAAATAAAAAAAAACATTCGTTCGTACCCGAACCATCCATTCCTGGCTGAACGTTATCGGAAATCGTAGATGTACGTTATCTCAGTACATTAGACTGAGATACTGTTTAAAAATTGGAATAATCCAAACTGCTTCAGGAATTCTACAAAACACCCGATTTTTTAAAAAAATCATCCAATATCGGCGGTAAATAGAAAATTTAGACTTTCGTAGAATCGTGTAATTTTCGACTCCCAAACGCGTAATTTCTTTGTCGGTATTCTAATATTAAAAATTTAGTTTAACGTACCTGTTTTGCGGCCAGCGAGGGGTCGGTCAATAGCGTAGATTTCGCGTATTTCTGTCTCCTCTCGCTGCCGGTTTCGGCCGCTCGCCGTCTTCAGTAGCTCGCTGTGTCAGTCACTTTGGATGTTTTTTTACGGGGGCGTCCTCTCACTGCACTGTGTCACTGTCACTTGTAGTTTGGCGGGCGACCGAAACCGGTCCGGCGAAAGACCGATTTCTTATTCATTCCTGGGCTTTCCGATAAGGCCTAATGGTCACTTTCGTATTTCAAAAAACTGTGTTTTCTTCTGGGACAACGAAACTTGTTGATACATAGTTTGCACAACCTGAATCGCCTAGACAATACAATCTAAAGTTTCTGTCTCCTCTCGCCGGTCTTTTGCTAGACCGGTTTCGGCCGCTCGCCATCTTCAGTAGCGCTGTGTCAGTCACTTTCGGCACTTTGGATGTTTTTCAGGCAACTGTCACTTGTACTGTGGCGGTTGTCTGTTTATAGGCGTGTCTTGTTATTGTGTTTTTTGTGGGAGATTTTGTTGGGTCTCGCTAATTAACGCTAATTGTCAAGTAACTAAATGCCGACAAATATTTCTCAATTTAAAAATAACTTCGAACACGACCTCTAGAATGTATTGCGTAGTCAATGTGTGACCCGAGGTCAAATTCTTTTTTCGCTTTAAAATTTCAATTGCCAACTGATAAAGTTTCAATCAACTTAGTACTTTTCCGAACGAGGGCTTCGGTTCAAGTTCACGGTAGGACGACCCTCGAGGAGTCGGCAAATACAGGCCGAAGTGTCCATTTCATAATCTATTTGACCTTCGAGCTGTGGACCTTTTCTGACGAGCTCAAGAGCGCGTGAAGTCCCACGCGTTTCGAACAAGTCCCAAGTCGGAATATATCAATTCTTGTCGGTCGGAGATCAAGTTTGGTCTTGACATAACCAGCGTATCGTCCTAGAAATTAACCCATTGGACGGTACACAAGTGTGCAAACCTAGGGCGGAATAAGTGTAAGTATCCACAATCCTCAATAGATTTCGTGTGTTTTCTGCCTCCTCTCGCTGCCGGTTCAGTCTTCTGCTAGACCGGTTTCGGCCGCTCGCCGTCTTCAGTAGCGGCGCTAGTCACTTTTGGCACTCTGGATGTCTTTCGTGTCGTCCTCACTGCACTGTCACTGTCACTTGTACGAAAGTTTGGTGAAAGTACCAAAGTGAAATACCGCTACTGAAGATGGCGAGCGGCCGAAACCGGGGTCTAGCGAAAGACCGAACCGGCGAGAGGAGACAGAAACACACGGAATCTACGGTATTCCAACCCTTCGCAGACCACGAAACAGGTAAGTTACACCATCCTGAACTTTGAATGGCGATGGCGAAAAGCCGAAATCGGGCCGCCTAGAACGAAATAAGTCGGTTAAGCTTTCAGTCTGAAAAGTGTTAAGAGGTTAATACAATTAAATAACTAAAATGTTATCTCGCAACCCCCGTTTGGGAACCCCCGCACCAGACATTGAATTCGAAATTATAACGTTCCATTAACCCCTTAACGCAAAAATTGTTTGAAAAAAAATCAATTTTTTTAATATAAAAAAATACACTTTAGAGCATTGTCTTGGCAAAAAAAATACAAAGTTAATCGAAATATATATTTTAATTTTGGATTTTGATCCACGTTGCAGAAAAGAGCCGAATACTGCAATGTTACACCGACATCTTTCTTTTCGAATCGCTATTTCGACAAAAAAAACATATATTTATCGGTAAAAATATTCATTTATACCTTTATAACAGAAATAATAATAATAATAATACTAGTATTTATTTTAAAAAATTATTCGAAATTTTCTTTCCTGCGATATATTTCGAAGCTCAACATCGCAAGTATTGCACGTGTAACGACTCTGTTTTCTTTTCCTTTTTCCTTCGCTATCCCTTTTAGGCCAACACACGGCCCAATATCCCGCGGGAGCTTCTTTTTTCTTATTTTATTCTCGAATAAATAAGCGTTACAGCTTACAGTCCTAATTAAATGATGAATATCGATGAAACGATTTTTTTTCTCAGCTTTCGCATGTTATTTTCAGTTCTCAGATTAAATTTATATACAACGCCGCTCGAAGGGCACGTTAAGGGGTTAAGACATTTCGAATAACAATTGTATATCGTTCAGGAGGTTTCTTCTTGGGAAGGATGTTCTCCAGGGGCGGCGACCTCTACCGGGAGGTGCTGCCGGTCTTCCAGGTCTCTAGGCCGTTCGGCGTCTCCCCCTTCACCGGGGAGCTCTCCCTGAGCCTGCCTCTGGCCGTATATTCGGCCGGCTTCCTCGCCTCCAACACCGCCCTCGGCCTCTTCATCACGCTCCAGATGCACAACATGAACCGCACCTTCACCCTCTCCGTCTTCTCGCTGGCGCTCGAGCGGTTCCAGGCCCTGATCGTCTCGACGACGATCGTCGTCTCCGTCGTCAAGGCGGCCTCCAACGGCGCCAGGATGTCCGCTCTCATGAAGAGCCTGAAGGCCGTCGACGCGGAACTGGCGAGGATCGGTGTACGAGGGAGCCACTCGTCCCGCAGGTGTCTGGCGGTCACCGTCACCAGGGCGGTACTACTTCTGTCGCTACCGCTCGTCGGATTCTCATTCTTCAGCACTTACAAGTAAGCCTGTACCGCTATCCGACTACTCTGTCCCAGGTCAACTCCCTCAACTATAACTACCAACCTTCAGGAACACCTGTCCAACACCCAATCCCCCGGTGCAGGCGGTGGAGAGTGAGGGTGAATGGCTCCAAGAGCGCCCACACTGCGTCGTCCTGGGCAAATCTTCATGCCCGTCTCAAAAGAATCGACTTAAACAGAAAATTCGGACTATCAAGGCCGTTACTAGAACGGACATCGAAATTGACCTTAAGTAACAAACCGACACGGACATACGGTATAGAGCTATGGGGTTCCCATCCAGAGATTCCAGTCAAAAGTCCTTCGTACCATCCTTAATGCTCCCCCCGGGGTATGTTGCCAACCGCACAATCCACCGCGACCTCAACGTACCGACAGTCCCGCCTTTCTCCTCATCCCAATCCACTCGTTCAGGTCCCTTTGGAGACATCACCACGTGGAGAGATCACCACGGACAGTAGTTAAATCGTGTCGAAAAGCGCCATCATCGGGCGATTTCTTTGTCGAGACAAACACGTGAAAAATATACACGTATCAATTGTACTTATAACTGTATAGTAAGATAAGTGTCCGACAGCGTACTATTGGGTCGACAACTGAGCAATTGCGGAATTCACCAACAAGTGGCGTTGTACATATTTTTGAGTACGTCAACATCTTTGCGCAGATAAGATTTTTCCAGATACGCTATTATTTGGTCCTTTCCGAATTCCTTCCTTGGCTATTGTGGATTTTCGGTATTTCCACAGTAGGAAATCGCCGTCAACTAAGTAATTGCGGAATTCAGCGCAACAAGTGTCGTCGTAGAATATTTTTAAGCGCGTCAACAACATCTTCGCGCAGATAAGATACTTCCAGAGACGTTATTATTTGGCCCTTTGTGAGACGTTCGGTATCAAAATTACATCGACCGGTTGAATCGTGTTGATGAAAACGGTTAACCGAAGTGGCGAAATTCCGGTAGGGGGAATTTTCATTAAAAGTGGAGGTCGACGATGACCGAATAAAGACCGTTATCGATTCGGATGGCCGTAGTTCAAAAGGGACATTGCATCTACGTACTTGAAAGTATGTACAACGCAATTGGTTAGTTGTCAGCCCAATATATTGAAGGCGGGTTGTTAACCAGGTATGGTAACGCGCAGGAGTGTGGAGACCATAGTGCTGGAGTACATCATGTTCGTGCCGGTGGCGGTCGCCAACCTGGTCCAGGCCCAGTTCATCTGCCTGCTGGAGATGGCCACCAGGCGCCTAATTCTGGCGGCCGGCAAAGTCGCCCAAATCGCCGCATCGGCCCCGTACCCGGGCAGGGTGGCCAAGGTGGAGGCCTTGGCCAAGGCGCACGGCTCGCTCGTCTCCTTCTGTCGGGCCGTCGGCTCCATGTACTCGCCACAGATACTCGTCATACTCTCGTCAATATTCATAATAACGACGGCCAACCTCTATCACGTCATTGACAAGACGGTCAAATATTTTTCGGGCCAGAAGGAGCGCGATTTCAACGTCCTCTTCCTCATCTCCTACAGGCTCCTGGTCAGATCGTACGAGGTGTGGACACTCATCAATTCGGCCGTTTACACATCCGACAAGGTCCTTCTATATCCATTCCATTCGGCCGTATATATTTTCTTTAATCCCAGAACTCTCAGCCACCGTCCGTCGTATTGCAGGTTAAAGAGTTCACGAGAGTGCTCTATCTTAAGATGATGGAAGACCAAACGGAAGAGCTGTCGTCGAGCGTAAGGACAATATAATATTAATCGATTAATTATACATTTTTGACAACATTTCGTTTTGAAGAGTTTTCAAATTGCAGAAGAAACTTGGCCTGCACGTCGCCATGAAGAGCGAAGTGACGTTCACCGCCTGCGGATTCTTCAATTTGGACTACACGTTAATACATTCGGTACGGTAAACGGCTTCCTGTGTTCAGTAATAATGTCAAGTATTATTAAATCCAACAGAAAACTGTCTGAGCTTATTTAAGCTCCGCCCTGAAAATCAATTAGAATTCGGCCCACAACCGAGTCACTGTCGGCACTTTGGATGTTTTACGGGCGTCCTCACTGCGCACTGTCACTGTCACTTGTACTGCAATAAAATACTGTACCAATTTTATTATGGCTTTGTTGTGTTTCTGTCTCCTCTCGCTGCCGTTTCGGTGTCTTTCGCTAGACCGGTTTCGGCCGCTCGCCATCTTCAGTAGCGGTGTTAGTCACTATTGGCACTTTGGATGTTTTACGGGCGTCCTCACTGCGCACTGTCACTGTCACTTGTACTGTAATAAAATACTGTACCAATAATCAATTTTATTATGGCTTTGTTGTGTTTCTGTCTCCTCTCGCTGCCGTTTCGGTGTCTTTCGCTAGACCGGTTTCGGCCGCTCGCCATCTTCAGTAGCGGTGTTAGTCACTATTGGCACTTTGGATGTTTTACGGGCGTCCTCACTTGTCACTTGTACTGTGTTATGGCTTTGTTGTGTTTCTGTCTCCTCTCGCTGCCGTTTCGGTGTCTTTCGCTAGACCGGTTTCGGCCGCTCGCCCCATCTTCAGTAGCGCTGTGTTAGTCATCACTTTTGGCACGGTACGGTACAGTGCAGTGATGATGATGCCAAGTGCCGACAGTGGCTGGCACACCGCTACTGAAGATGGGGCGAGCGGCCGAAACCGGTCTGAAAAGACCAAATCTACAATTGAAAATTATAATTCGACTCTGTTAACGTTGCAGATGTTGGCCGCGGCAACAACCTATTTGGTCATACTGATACAGTTCGGACCTCCGTCGCCTGTTCCAGACACAATCGCCAATTACACTAACATATCGATACCGGTCTAGAAAAACAACAAATCTACAGTAATTTTTATATTTTATGCATCCAAGACGTGGAATATACACTTTTCCAGAATTAAGCACTGACAAACTATTAGGGGTACCCAAAAATAGTCGACATTTTGACTTCGGAATTCATTTTATTTTGCTAAAAAAGAAACTTTAATTATTAATCTACTATATATTCACTAATATTATCGACAACTCTCCGACCACTTTTTCTGCAAATTTTCGATTCCCCTCTCTTGAGGAACTCCTCAAGATCGAAATACATCTTATCAAATTGTCGATTACTTTTGGGTACACCTAATACGTGCCCATAATTATGTAAGTGGTCCAAGTCATATATTTCTGGTTTCGAGATATTTAATGAATCGCTTTCGAATAAATTAACAAACATTTTTATATTATTCGACATTTCAATTGAGAATTTTATTAGTTTCGATTAATGGAAGTTTACTATGAATATGAAATTTTCTGTGAATTTCATATGAAAATGTTGTATTTAAAGTTTGAATTGACTTAGACCACTTTCATAATTATGGGCACATATGTGTTTGCAGGGAGTTTTTTTTTTATTACTTTCAGTAATTTCACATTATAAATACTACATCGTGTTAAAATACATGTAATTATGATTATTATTCAAAATAAAAGATGATCGGTCTCATGTGTTGGTTCGACTCTGTAGTGCCCTAATCCCCAAAATACTTGACAAACTGGTTTTTAAAAACTATTTGATAATAATGCATCGTAATAAGTAAATTTTATGCAAAATATTCGGAAAAAAATTGTTTACTTAATATGTTAATAAGCACTGTCTATTCCTCCCATTATTCCCCCAATAGAGAAATACCTCTTCTTCTTTCTACGTTCCATCGTCTTATTAAAAACCTTTTTTTACTGTCTCCAATAAGTAATAGAAACGGCGTGATTGAAATTATGTTTTAATAGAAATAACAGCATTGCTGCTTGCGAATGAGATTAAAAACGCTTGTCGCGATACGATAAAAATGTCAAATTGATAACGGTCAACACGATCCCAATTAAATTCGATTGAATCGGTGTATCGTCACATAAACATATTATAATAATTAAATCAAATAATTGATAAATATATATATATATATATATATATATATATATATATATATATGTTATGGAACCCCATTCGCTTTATCTTGCCGCCTTTCCGTGATCAAATTCCATATTCCGTTACAAAGGAGATGTACGTTGTCAGGATTGAAATATTGGAATTAGTGCCGCGAATAATTGGAAGTACATGACTCAGAGGAAAGTTGGATGAGTTATATATATGAGGTTTTGATTCGTAGCGGACGTCAAATTCTCTCTGTTTTCAGCTCTTGGAATCAATGGAAAGTTGGGAAATCCTAGCAGGAAGTGGTACCGAGAGCGGATGCTCTTATCTCTCTCTCTCTCGAAGTTTTCCATTAGCGAAACGTCGAATGCAGCGACATTAATTGTGCATCGACCTTCACGTGACGAAGCCGCGTTATCGACGGGAGCGGCGTTCCAAACCTCGTACATCGTTCGTACAACCTTCATTTTCACGACGGAACACACGACTGGCGGTCGGAATGGAGCAGAATAAAAAAAAACGGTTCGCGGATTTCGCGTCTTTCGCCGGACCGGTTTCGGCCGCTCGCCCCGTCTTCAGTAGTCACTTTGGCACCAGTGCACAATTGGGAGTGCAGCGAGGATGCCCGAAAGACGTCCGACAAGTGCCAAAAGAGTGACTGACACAGCGCTACTGAAGACGGCGAGCGGCCGAAACCGGTCCGGCGAAAGACCAATTGCTAAATTCTAAGACGCGGAATATACACTTTTAGAATTAAGCAAGTTGCTTTTCGTGCATCCCTCCCCCCACAAAAAAAAGCATCCAAAGTGCCAAAAGAGTGACCGACACAGCGCTACTGAAGACGGCGAGCGGCCGAAACCGGTCCGGCGAAAGACCAATTGCTAAATTCTAAGACGCGGAATATACACTTTTAGAATTAAGCAACTTGCTTTTCGTGCATCCTCACTGTGCATCCCTCCCCAAAAAGCATCCAAAGTGCCAAAAGAGTGACCGACACAGCGCTACTGAAGACGGCGAGCGGCCGAAACCGGTCTATTATTTCCGCATGAAATTATGTTTTTCATTTGCAGTTGAATCAAGATTCCGTATCTATGAATTTTACCCTTCGTCGAACTGATAAGTTTATGTACACTGGAAAGGCGATTTTATTTATTCAATCGTCAATAGAATGATTCTATATTTTAGTACGGAAAAAATAATTAATTCTTCTTACGATTTATCTATTCAAATTTTCTATTAATTTAACGAATAAAAAAATATCGACAAATCCATCCGACAAATTAGTTGCTCCAACTCCGACTTCACCGTCTCAAGATACAAGATACAAATAATTTAAATACAAATGATACATCGATATACAAACGGTGATTCCTACATGCATAACCGGCCTATTCTCCTTACTGCACGCATATATACTTAAATATTGTAGTAAATTGATCGTGAATTTTAACAATATTGTTGTTGTCAATAACTTAAGCTAGACACTTCACTGTCATTACCGCGAAATCGGCCCCTTTCCTATAGGTAATTTTCCTACTCTTCGGGGCGTTACCTTCCGCCCGACGGTATAGAATTACCACCGGGATTGTGGTAGTTACGTGACCATTGTCCGTTGTCGCTATATGTATATATATATATATATACAGTCACTGCGATGAAACGGCCTCATTTCCGACTTTCAGACTAATTATTTCAGCAACGAGCCGCGACCCGTTCGTGACAGAAACCGGAAGCGTGGCGGCTCAAATCACGTGTAATTTGATATAGTGATTGTCCCGAGTGTAAATAAATGATATCGTGCATAAATAGGGCTCGCGCACACAAAGCTCAGTTAGAGAGCAGTCCGGCTTCGTCTTCACCGCTAAGCATGAAGCACCTCATCACTCCTGTGGTGTTCATCGCCTTGCAACTCGCAGTAAGAGCAATTATACTTGAATTTAAGTACTTAAGTTGATTTCTACGGTTCATTACGCTTTGAATCAACAGTTGGCCTTCTCGTCCGACGAATCGCTCAATTTTCCGATCGCTTAAAAGTCCTCGATTTTATCATAAAATCACCTTAATTTCGGATAGTTCTCGTTCAATAGATCAATTGTTCGGGCTTATTTCCCGCTTTTTTTTACGTGCAAAGAAAAATGTCGAATTTTGGCAAATTATTTTCAGCACAATCGGTTAATATTCATCAAACCCGAGTGATCGTCATAAAAGTTTTAACTATTCGTAAATAATCGAAAAAAACGCCTTATTCAAATACGAAAATACGTTACCTTACTGTTCTATTTGGTGACGAATATCGTATAAAAATTTCTAAATTTTGCAATAACTTCGGATATCGGAACACCAATATGAAAGTGGTCTAATTTCAATTCAAACTTTAAATACAACATTTTCATATGAAATTCACAGAAAATTTCATATTCATAGTAAATTTCCATTAATCGAAGACTAATAAAATTCTCAATTGAAATGTCGAATAATATAAAAATATTTGTTAATTTATTCGAAAGCGATTCATTAAATATCTCGAAACCAGAAATATATGACTTGGACCACTTTCATAATTATTGGCACGTATTAGGTGTACCCAAAAGTAATCGACAATTTGATAAGATGTATTTCGGTCTTGAGGAGTTCCTCAAGAGAGGGGAATCGAAAATTTGCAGAAAAAGTGGCCGGAGAGTTGTCGATAATATCGGTGAATATATAGTAGATTAATAATTAAAGTTTCTTTTTTAGCAAAATAAAATGAATTCCAAAGTCAAAATGTCGACTATTTTTGGGTACCCCTAATAGTTTGTCAGTGCTTAATTCTGGAAAAGTGTATATTCCACGTCTTGGATGCGTAAAATATAAAAATTACTGTAGATTTGTTGTTTTTCTAGACCGGTATCGGCCGCTCGCCGTCTTCAGTAGCGGCGTCGGTCACTTTCGGCACTTTCGGAGCATCCCCACTGCACCGTGTCACACTGTCGATTGTACGAAAATGGTACCAGAGTGACCGCCGACACCGCTACTGAAGACGGCGGACGGCCGAAACCGGTCTGGCAGAAGACGACGAAACGCCACCGAGAGGAGGCGGAAAGACGACGAAAATCTGCGATAAAAAAATTACTCATTGATTTATTTTTAAGTTTCAGGTCGGAGCCGGATTTCCTCCGGAAGTGATAGCGGCCTGCAAGGCCGAACACAAAGTGCCCGACAGTAAGATTAAAACATATAAAAACAACTAGAAAATGACATCAAAATAACGTTTTAAATGTTCCAATTTTCCTTTTTTTTTGCAGGCGATTTCGAAAAGATGAAGAACATGGAGCCTGTCGAATCGAAAGAAGCAAAAGTGAGTAATCGCCCATGCACAGTATATATATATATATATATATATATATATATATATATATATATATATATATATATCACAGTTTCACATCTAGATATATCGATATATCCGCGTATCGGCTAACGATATATTGACGGGTATACAACGTAAGGACCAAATGGAAGTTGGAGAATGCGATAATTTTGTGAATCTCTCAAATATCAGTTTAAAATACCTGTTATTGTGGTTGGAATACCGTAGATTTGTCGTGCGTTTCTCTCTCTCTCGCCTCCTCTTTCCGGTCTTTCGCCAGACGGGTTTCGGCGGCCGCTCGCCGTCTTCAGTAGCGGTGTCGGTCACTTTCGGCACTGAACACTGCACTTGTAAGACCGAAAAAAAAAAACCAGCGAGATTTGAAAACGGAAACACCACAAACCTACGGTCTTAAATATTCTTTGTCCTTTTCTGATTTTATACATTTTTCCCTAATAATTAAGTTCGTCGTGAAACAGTAGAATTTAGTTATATAGGCTTCTCTCTTGATATCATTTAAATAAGGCAATATAACGATTTATTACAATTATACCCATTGAACTTTTCAGTGTTTTTTGGCCTGCGGCATGAAGAAAGTGAATATCGTAAGTTGCCATTTTTTTGTCAAAAAAGTCAAATCTAATCTAGACCTAATATCCGACATACTCTTTGTACAACTAATTTTATTTTTTTAGCCTCGACTATCGATGTTTTTTATGAAGCTTGTCTTTCATTTTAAGATACAAAGTCGCTTCGTTCCGCACTTTATATTCGAGATTTGCACAAAAAAAAAAAAAATTTGAAATTCTGTCCAGATAACCGGCGACGGCCAATTCTCGGCCGAGGCCATGAAGTCTTCGATAGCGTCAATGAAAATCGACGACCAAGAAATGTTGAATAAGGCCCAGAGGGTAGCGGACATGTGCACGGGCCAAGGTCGGTACATAATTATTTTTACGATTATTCAGAGTTCTTAATTGTAACTACTGAGTTACAGTGGCGGGAGTACAGTGACGATATCGTTAAAACCGTAGATTCCGCGTGTTTCTGTCTTCTCGCCGGTCGGTCTTTCGCCAGACCGGTTTCGGCCGCTCGCCGTCTTCAGTAGCGCTGTGTCAGTAGTCACCGTCGGCACATTGGATGTTTTCGTGCATCCCCACTGCCCACTGCCCGCTGTCACCTGTACCGTGCCAAAGTGATGACACGGAAACGCCGCTACTGAAGGTGGCGAGCGGCCGAAACCGGTCTGGCGAAAGACCGGACCGGCGAGAGGAGACTCTACGGTATTCCAACCCTGGACAACAAAACAGGTAAGTCAAACAATATCGTGAATGTTCCTTTTAAGATGTCCACCTGTGGTCCTATTAGGGTACCGAAAAGTAATGAACGTTTTGACTTTGGAATTCATTTTATTTCGATAAAAAAGAAACTTTAATTATTAATCTACTATATATTCACCGATATTATCGACAACTCTCCGCCACTTTTCCTCAAATTTTCGCCCCTCTTGAGGAACTCCTCAACACCGAAATACATCTTATCAAATTGTCGATTAGTTTCGGGTACTCCTAATACGTGCCAATAATTATGAAAGCGGTCCAAGTCGTATATTTCTGGTTTCGAGATATTTAATGAATCGTTTTCGAATAAATTAACAAAATATAGTTTACTCTCCGGCCATTTTTCCGGCAAATTTTCCCCTCTCTGAAGTGAACTCCTCAAGACCAAAATACAATCTTATCAAATTGTCGATTTTCGGGTACACCTAATAATCTGTTGCGCGATATTGCCAGTTTAGAGGCATAATAATACTTCGAATGTTTGAACATTGTTGTTCTGAATGCAAATAACAAATAATACCGTTGATTTTTTTTTTTTTTTTTAAATTTCACACGACAGTTGCCGTAGTGCAGGGCGACGTATGCGAGACAGCACAGAACGTCAGAAACTGTTTCTTGAAGAAGGCCAAAGAGGTATTTAACCGTCTATAATCTTATAGATCGCCGAACGAGCGATATAATAAAATTTCGTGTACAAATTTCGTCGTTTCTGTTTTTCAGATGGGCCTCGAAAAGCCGAAATCCTAATGGGGCCTTGAATCGAGATATAAAGCTCCGATTTGACATATAAGAGGCGGCATTTATTATTTTTTTTTTTTTTATTAATAAAATGCTTCGAAATGTTTTCATCCTCCCACGTGTCTCATTACACACACCTTGCCCCAATCGAAGAATGGAAAATTGCTTATCGAAAGTGTTATTTTACTTTCCAATAATGTATTAGTTGTACCCGAAAGTAGTCGACAATTTGATAAGATCTATTTCGGTCTTGAGGAGTTCGTCGATAATATCGGTGAATATATAGTGGATTAATAAATTAAATTTTCTTTTTTGGCAAAATAAAACTAATACCAAAGTCAAAATGTCGATTACTTTCGGGTACCCCTAATACGTTGTCAGTGCTTAATTCTAAAAAGTGTATATTCCACGTCTTGGAGCATAAGATATAAAAATTACTGTAGATTTGTTGTATTTCTGTGTTGTTTGTGGTCTTTTTCTAGACCGGTATCTAGTAGTCTAGCGGTCTTCAGTAGTCACTTTCGGCACTTTGGATGTTTTTTTTTTTGGGGGGGGGGAGCATCCCCACTGCACTGTGTCACTGTCAATTGTACGAAAATGGTACCAAAGTAACTGACACCGCTACTGAAGATGGCGGACGGCCGAAACCGGTCTAGCAGAAGACCACGAACCGGCAGCGAGAGGAGGCGGAAAGACGACGAAAATTTACGATAAAAATTCCATTACTTACGTTTACCCCCTAATAAATCCTACAGAGACTTAACAGTCATGAAATAATCGGCATAAAAGTGAAATAAAATAGACCATTCCGATTGGGATGCTGTCGAAAGACCGGTTCATCGGCCTCCCTACTCTTAAGAATTCAGACGTTGAAATTAGTAAATTTCCAATCCAATTACAGATCAAAATATTACCCATACATTTGAAGGGACGAATAACCGCGACGAGGAAAAGATAGACAGGTTTGACCTTGGATACGTTATCGGTCGTAAATATTGGATTACACAATCCATCCGTTTTATAGTCATGCGTATATAATTTATATGTTTAATTGAGGAAAGTGCAAACATGTTTGAGGTTGAAGGTCGGCGAAGGTCAATGGATAAAACGATATGGACGTTTTTCAAGAATTGTTTTTTTTCAAAAGTTCTACGGAAACCAGTTCGTTTCCGCCACAATCAGCGGTCTAGAATTTTCTTCCCGTGTACGTTTTCATCGTACGACATACAGCTTAAGCCGTAAATTAAGGACCGCAGACAGGTTTTTACTAGAAACAGATACGGTCAAAATTGACCTAGACCGGTTTTGACATACCTGTCTTGTGGTTCGCGGGGTGGGGGTTGTGAATGGCGTAGATCCGTCGTGTTTATGTCGCCAATACGGTCTTTTGCTAGACCGGTGCAAACGGCTTCGGTAGATCTGGAGGTGGCAAAAATCCGGAAGTGCCGACAGTGACCGACGCCGCCACTGATGATGGCGAGCGGCCGAAACCGGTCTGGCAGAAGACCGAAAACCGGCGACAGGAGACAGAAACGACGCGCTACAAATCTTCGGATCATAAAAGTGTAAAGTCGTAAAATCTCGGTTTCAGAGGTACGCAAATTACAAAAACTTGTAAAACGATGTCGGTTGCGCAAATAGATACTCGCTCTGACGGAATGGAATGTTTCGTGATTAAAAGCTTTTCCGAAATTAACGCGATAGAATTCACCACCGTTCTTGCAGTAAAGTTAGGAAACCCTATTTAAAAAAAACCAATTGACCAATTGAGTTTAGGGTCAGTACAAATGGAGCGCGTTGCACGGATAGAACAACGTATTTTCGTTGTTGAACAATATTTCAAAAATAATGAAAGTTCGACAGCCACAGTTGGACAATTTCGCACAGAATATGGCGAAATATAAATATATAACACAGTATATATTTACTGTAAATATATTACTCTCTCTCTCTCTCTCCTCTCTCTCTCTCTCTCTCTCTCTCTCTCTCTCTCTCTCTCTCTCTCTCTCTCTCTCTCTCTCTCTCTCTCTCTCTCTCGGATCGTGTCATTTGACAAAATTGAATTTATTTTACGGAATTATTCGAAATCAAAGGTCTACGCCATCGAGCCCGAAACCGGGCGTGCATCGATGAAATTCAACCATATTTATGCAAAATTCGCCCGATTTGTTATTCCGTACAAAACCCCCATACTGTGTACTTTACGAGTCGATATAAAAGATGACGATTTGAAGAAACTGCGTTTTTGATTCAATTCAAATCCTGCGTTAATTCTGGAGCAACCCCAAGGTATATAACTGCAAAGGTATACGCGTTGTTGAGAGTATTCGTCTGCCGAACACTACCCGGCGAACTCTTATCAGTCCGCTGTGTCCCGATCGTGAAAAAATGGTTCAGAGTCCATCAGCCGTCGATAAGGTCGGAGGTACCCGCCCGTCTATCTGCAGCAGATTGTACCCACTTTATAATATCAATTGATTTCTGCCCAATCGGCCGGACAAGTGCGCGGTCCTTCGGCCTTTTTCGACGTCGCCATGAACACACTCCTGATTGCTCTCCTCTTCACAACAGCGTCGACACTGGCGGTAACGTAATCCGCGATTGGGACATTATTTTTTTTACGACAATACGACAACTGGGGCTTAGCTCAACTTTCTTTTTACGGACGCTGGCCACCTCCTGGCCACTCGTCCGGTCGGTTGGCCGGACTCTCCAGATTTAGTCTTTCTAAAATATCCCTGTATAAACTGTCTGTCCGCAGCTCATCTTCACCACTATTCCATCGTTTTGAGAGTTTTGCCGTTGTTCTAATAAAAAATTAATAATAAATCCGCGGGTCGAAAATTTCCAAACGTTATTTACCAGATCGGTTACAGAATGAGATCCGTCTTTACCGCTCGACGTTTCAAACGTGACTCGGCTCAGCTTTGAACCTCCAAAAATTCGCCTAATTTCTCTTTTATAGATCTCGGCGATTTTCCCCATATTTTGATTCGATGCCTCGCGCCAAATTTCGTCGAGAGAGAGAAGATCGGGCGAAACGTTCACGCCGCGGAAATGAACTTAATTCCCCCCGGCAATAAATTTTTAATGTCATCGCAGTGCGAAGGTCTAATCAACGACGATTCGGATTTCAAATTCGAAAACGAAACGGCAAAGCGCCAGTTGTTCATTGGATAAAAATACAAATGAGATACATCCGTTTTTCGCTCGAAAATCAATCGGGAGGTTGGCGCGTTTCGAGCTCAATTTTTCTAGACTGAACGTAGAAACAAATTGAATTAGGTCGAAATGCGTAATAGTGGAGCCGCTGATAACAGGCGATGTTATATATTGATATCTGTTTCATTCGATTATCGTGACGCTGTAGCAGCTTCTGTTATTATCACTATTTTGCTTATATCGGGGGGTGTCCCGAAATTGACTCAAGATTTGAATTCGGTTTGGTCAGTTCTTGTCCTGAAATTTTGAACTTTCTATTGGCGAAGTCAAATCACTATATTCCGACTGAGGCCGCCGAACTTTCGTTATTTTTTAAATATTTTTAAATAGCGTCAACCTAACTTTACAGCGATATTTGTGGCCAATTCAAATCTTGCGTCAATTTTTTGAGACACCCTTTTTTTTAGTTCTACACCAAAAGTAATCTCGACAATTTGATAAGATTTATTCTGGTCTTGAGGAATTCGTCGATAATATCGGCGAATAGATAGTAGATTAAAGTTTCTTTTTTAGCGAACTTAAAATTAATTCCAAAGTCAAAATGTCGATTACTTTGATGGGGTGGGGCGGGGGGTAGCCCTAATATATTGAAATTTTTCTTTAATTGACTTTACACAAAAGTCTATGAAATTAGGATATATTCTATAGAGTAGGTTTGTGGTGTCTCCTCTCGCCGGTTCGGTCTTCTGCCAGAGACCGGTTTCGGCCGCTCGCCGTCTTCAGTAGCGGTGTTCAGGCGGCGCCGGTCGGATATTTGGCGCGTCCAATTCTACTGAAGATGACGGCGAGGGACCGAACCGGCGAGAGGAGAAGACACAGAATCTACCGTAAACCAGGTACGTTGAAATAAGTCCTCTGAAAGTTTCGAGCGGACAAAGTCCCGATTTTATTATTGGAGATTTCGCGAATCGGAGTTTTAGACGCTTGCAGAGTGAATTCTATTTGCGGACGCCGATGGGGAAAGAATTTTCCTCTCTAGAATTCGTAAAAAGCGATGACCCGGCTCTCCGGTTCGGCGCTCCAAACGCCGCCAATTCAAAATCCGGAATTTCGAAACGAAAACTTTCATAGTTTCGAAGAAATTCGAAGAAATCTCCGAGACGTAAACGTCTCAAATTCGAGAATTCGTTCAGCATTTTCTTTATTCTCCCCGATAGAATATTACAAAAAAAAAAAAAAAAATTCCCCGACTACTTTTTTGCACCCCGGAACAGTATAATTTGAATTTTATAGACGGCGCTTTCTTTTAAGCCAGTGCTGAACGAATGTCTGGCCAAGGTGAACACTTCGGACAGTGAGTACAATTCAATTTATCCGCTCTTTGTAATTCTTCAGAAACTGACATAAAAATACAGATTTTCCCCTGTAAAACCGCTATCGAACAATTTCTTACAGGTGACGTACAAAACTTTTATAACGATCTGCCGTTCGCCACGAGGGAAGGAAAGGTAATCTGAAGTGATTCTTCTATGAGAAAATTATCAGGCCGTTTTTCCGTCTCCGCTAAACACGAAATTTTGCCCCTTTTTCCAGTGTCTGATGGCCTGCCTCTTCCAGAAGGTCACAATTGTAAGTCAACTTATAGCGGTTTCGATAAATTATTATCGGCAACAACAGACCGGTTTTTCGGCCGCTCGCCGTCTTCAGTAGCGCCGTGTCGGTCACTCTGGCGCAGTGTACCGATGAGTGACGGCATTGAGGACGGCCCGAAAGGCGTCCAAAGTGCCGTCAAGCGAGTGACTACTGAAGACGGCGAGAGGAGACAGAAAAACAACAAACCCCTACCTACCTGATCGTGTAAAATTTTTCATGGCGCAACGTCTTCAATATCAGATGACTGAGGACGGAAAATTTGCGGTCGAAAAGATGGAGGGAATTTTCAAATTGATGTTCCAAGACGAAGAGAAGAAATTTGAAAAAAGTGTACGCCTCATTGAGGACTGCAACGCCGAAGGTAGTCAATTTTGTCGATTTCAATTTTTTTTTTTTTAATCCAAGTTTAGAGTTGAGAGAAAACCTCAAGTATTTAATGAAAATACTTTATTCAGTTTTGAAAGAAGAAGATTCCTGTGAACTCGCATCGAAACTAAGGGACTGCATGAAAAGGAAAGCTGAAGAGGTATTTTTCCTAGTTAAATTAACAATTTATGAGTAAATAATGAATCGAGTTGATGACAGAAAAGTATTTATGTCGATGAATTACGAATAATTTTTATATTTCCAGTATGAAATCTACTGAAGTGGGCCATATATTTTATTTATCGGCTGATGGATTTGCTCTTTCGCTAGACCAGTGGTCTCCAAAAGACTCGGATAAATCTACAGAAAATGAAGAACAAAAACCGGTTCCGGCAACGAAAAATTACAATCATGGAACACTTGTTTAAATTTTTTTAAAAAAAAAAAAACAGTTAAATTTTGGTCTCTTAACAGAACTTAGAGGTTGTACAGGATAAATTCCGACAGAAGAATATTCCAAACACAAATATTATGTAGAATTAAAATTAGTACAATGTTGTTTAATGGATAAATGAAGATTTGTTGAAGACTGTTGAATTGATCCTTTATGGGCCAACTGTAACTTTCAGGTCACATTTCAACGGAGATTTTACCAAATAATTATAGCTTTTTTTTTGTGACACTACGGTACATAAATCTTAATCCTATAACGTTGTCCAGATATTCAATATCAATATCAATTTTTTCATTCGCAAATACAGGTTTATAATTGCTGATATTTCGTTCCCCCAATTATTTCGGATTTAAAATAAAAATTTGTATCAAGCATGAATAACAGTTATGACAGATTCTAGAACTTATAAAAAAAAAAAATATACAAAATCTATCCGTAACAATATACTTGAATACACACTACTATCGATAAGACTATTATTCCAATTTGAATTCTGGCCAGTTTTGTACATAGAAGAAAGAAAATCGTACATAAAATTAAGACTTACGCACACTTACAAATCTTCATATACCTGATTTTATACCGTTTCAAGATAAATATATTATAAACTACGACTTAATTACAATACGTGCCACGTAATGGAAAAAAAAAAGTAGTTACACATTTCAAAATTAATGCTATATTTTAAAAACAAAATAATGATTATATTTCCCAATAAGTAGTAAGTACACCTGTATTTAAATTGAAAAAAAAATATACGTGTATATATATATAAAGCGCACAATTTTTACATTCTCATGACTATATACAAATGAAATGTATATAAATGTTACAACTTAAAAAATAAAAAATAAGAAATGCTACCGAATATTCATTGTAGTGGTAGATGATGGCTTACAGTGTTTATAATGGAACAATAACGACAGAGAAAACGTATTGAAACCGAGCGAATACAGAAAAAGGTAATGAGTAGGCGAAAATCGAATATTACACGGCAAAACCTATTCTCGATTTATATCGGACACTGAAGTCGTTAGTTTCAGAGATGAAATAATGTAAAGGATTTAAAATAAAAACCGTTTACCGAATGCGGAGACGTGGGTGGTGGAAATTATTAGGTGTACCCGAAAGTAATTAACAATTTGATAAGATGTATTTCGGAGTCTTGAGAGGATTTCTTCAATAATATCGGCGAATATATAGTTGATTAATAATTAAAGTTTCTCTTTTGAATTCCAAAATCAAAATGTCGATCACTTTTGGTGTACCCCTAATATTAACAGATAGATTACGATCGAAAATTCTGAACCACATTTACCATAAAATAATATCACAGCTGGTTCAAATGCGACATTAAAAAATTGCAACTAATTGACGAAAAATTTTTTTTTACAAAAAATATCTTTTTTTTTTTTTTTGAATGGCAAGAAAAAGAGATGCATTCCAGTCGTCTTTGCAAACTCCCTTTTTCGAAGTCTATTTTTTGTACCTTATTTTCCCTCGTATATATATATATATATTTCTAACTTATATAAAGTAGCTATAACTACAACATATACTTATGTATACATATATATTAGTACTTTGTGCTACCGTCAGTTCAGAATGTTTTGGATACAAATGAACGAATGCTTTGTTTGTTTTTTTTCTCGTTTTGGTTTTTTTTTTTATAATACAAAAATCGATACATGTGCATTGAGTAAAAGGTAGAAAAAACACTGCCTCTCGTACAGTATACAGTATTAAGTCTGATCATTTTCGTGTTCATGTCAGCAGTTTAAATGTGATTTTCTGCATGCGCAACAACAACAGTCATAAAAATCAGGAACTTTTAATATTTTGAAGTCGTCGATTATATTAACAGACATCGCAGCGATTAAATGCATTCTCAATACACGATTCAAGCGCTTTATTATAATGGTTAATTTTTTTTTTTTTTTTTAAACGAAAAAGCTATTTTAACACTTAGCACAAGCGGATGTTAATGGGTTGTATTAGAAATCTAAAAAATGTTTCCCAATTCCTGGAACGATAACATACTAAGCCACCAGTAGATGTTAACTCCATCAAAAAATTAACCATCATTATAATATCGAAGAAAATACCTATTAAGAGAGAAAGTTTATTACATAGTTACGGTTAAATAACGTTCAAACATTTTAAAGCTAATAAACCAGCAGAATTGCGATATGAAAAATATCAAAATGAAATAATAAAGAAATTTCCTGAATTTTTTCGATCCTCTAGATGCATTTTTTTTTATATAACAATTTTAAACGCTAACTAAATAAACCTTCCTCGATGTTAGTTTATATACAAATAATAAATAAAAAATTTAGTGCCGATATATATTTACATTTTAAGACTAGATAATCTACTGTCATTTCCTTGAAGGCTATATATGTGTTTTCTTCGAACATAATACACAGAAAAAAAAATTGCTTTTTAAGACCTATCTCTTTTTAGAGCTTCAATTTTATAAAACAGTGAAAATTCGACCCAGTAATTTTAGAAGGGATGCTCTTATTAAACAAATATTCTAATCGTTAAAAATGTACTCGATGGCTTTTCAAGTAATAATGGTGGTTAATTCATTGTTTACTGTACAGCATTGAACAATAAGTGATTTTTTTCGTACGACAGATTTATATTCAAATTCACGGACCAAAATAAAATTTTTTTTTTTTTTGTTTAAATTCAAATCACGCACATATACAGAGTTGATATGTCTACTGGAGGTTACACAGTGTTAAAATACTTTTAGGCCCAATATACACGGTAAGTACTGGGGTTTTTTTTTTTTTTTCCCCGACTACAGACCGATTTAAATTCTTCGTTCAATAATAACCGAGAGCCGAGACATCAAACAATTGAAAAAGACTGGACGGACATAACTTACAAAAATATTGGCGTAAATGGTCACACTATTAATTTTGTATTTCTACGCAGAGCCTCTCGAAAGGTCCGTAACCGAATCGAAAATTAAATTTCCGGATATTAAGAACGGCAGTAACGTTTAGATAAAAGTGTATATAAATAGGGCTTATCAACGGTGCTCTATCAAAAGTGGCACGGGGAAAACTACTTGAATGTTCCATTGAAATTTTCAGCCTTAGAACCGTCGGCTCCGTACTTCTCAAGAGGCCCCATCTCCGTGCGACTGCTGTCGTCATTATTTACGACTATTGAGAATTCAACGTTTACAAAAAAACTGTTGTACAGTTAATATCTTAATTACAAAAATTGTTTATATATTACAAAAATCTACCGGACTAAATAAATATTTGAAAAACATATTTTCTCTAGATACAATAATAAAAAAAAAAAAAAGAAAAAAAAAAAAAATAGCACTAATAAGTACCTCACCCCCTTATAAGCGTGTGAAAAATGTTGGCTATCGAATGTTAGAAAACAAAATTGAATGATAAACTATCTATATTAAGTGCGTCCCGAAAATTAACGCGAGATTTGAATTTTGCCGCCATTCTTGCAGTAAAGCTGGCAATCCTAATGAAAAAAAAACAGTTTAGTACAAACAGAGTCGTGCTTTTTTTTTATCACTGCTTCGATATTGACATTTGAACGGTTTATTTTTGGATCTTAAATTTGGAAGTTAAATCACTATTCCGACTGCGGCTGCCGAATTTTCATTATTTTTTAAATATCGTTCGACAATAAAAAAAACGCGTTTTTCTATCGTTTAATGCTAAACTGTCGGCTGTCGAAAGGTTTTTTTTTCAATACGGTTGCAAGAATGGTGGCGAATTCAAATCTTGCGTTAATTTCGGGACAACCTTTATATATATATATATATATATATATATATATATATATATATGTAAAAGAAGTAAAGATGTTACGGCAAAATAAAATACTACAGTATTTGCACTTATTCAAAAAAATGATATTAATAATAATAATAATGACGATGATAGTGTGCTACAATTGCCTCTCCCTGTTTTTTCATTATTTTTTAAATATCGTTCGACAATAAAAACGCGTTTTTCTATCGTTTAACGCTCCGTTTGTACTGATCCCTAACTGTCGGCTGTCGAAAGGTTTTTTTTCAATAGGGTCGCAAAAATGGTGGCGAATTCAAACCTTGCGTTAATTTCGGGACAACCTTATATATATATATATATAATTATATGTAAAAGAAGTAAAGATGTTACGGCAAAATAAAATACTACAGTATTTGCACTTATTCAAAAAACAACGATATTAATAATAATAATAATAATGACGATGATAGTGTGCTACAATTGCCTCTCCCTGTTTTTGCCGGCCATCAGGGGCGACGCCCTGGTGTTGCGATTTTTCTCGTCACTCGAATCTGCGGTCTCGAAGCCTGAATCGTCCTGTTCAGTCGGAAACGCGGCCGCTCCCGTCTTCAGTTTCAGCTCGTGCTCGCGCTCCTGCACCTTGATGCAGCGCATCAGGCTGTCGAAGAAATTTGGATAGCCGTCGTAACCTGAAATGGATACAATTTAATATCAATACAATACGCAATAATTGGCAGGGCGCAACTTACTTTCGGAGACAGTTCTCGGCCGAATAATATTACGATTTATTTGCGTACGCGCAATATAATTGCCAATATAATTTACAGCAACTACCTCGTGAATCCAGTCAGACAATTTCGCTCATCTATAATATATCTGGTCGATAAAAATATTTTGATCCGTTTCAACAAAGTAATAATAATAGAATTTCGACGAAGTATCGACTTTTGTTTATAAGGGCATGCTCGTGTTACCTGATTTTTTAAAGCGCGACTTATTTTCAGAGATAGCTCTCGGCCGGAATAATATTACGATTTATTTGTATACGCGGATAGTGAATAATAATTGCCAATATAATGTACAGCGTGTATCAGCCGGAGCCTCGGTGCTCTGGTTTGTTTTGTAGTTATCTGATGAGGTCAGTATAAATGAATCTCATGAATGTATTTATACATTTACGCAATCTCAGAGTGAAGTGATGCTATTGTATATTGCCTCCACACATCAGACTGTTTTTATTTACCCGAGCTAAAATTTATATCGATGCGATATATATTTTTTTATTGCTTTAATATTTATTGTTACGCTATAAGTAAGGGCTATTATATAGCAAGCCAAAGTTATACTACTTTAGTACTGTTTATTAAGTATGAAAATGTTTCCAAATTCTCTTTTGATGAATAAATGATATTAGAAATAATCTATTATTTTTCTGCATTAGTTTTCTATGAAAACTGCTATAATAATCCCTCGATTTATTCCTCGAATTATAGTTTAATTTCAATATTATTCAATCAACATTTATATAATATATTTAATGTACCCCAAAATAATAAATTATCCTGTACATTTCGTGTGTTTCCTCTCACTGGTTTGGTCTATTGCTGGACCGGTTTCGGCCGCTCACCGTCTTCAGTAGCGGTGTTAGTCAGAGAGAAGACAGAAAGACATGAAATCTACAGTAATAATATAAATCTACAGATGACGTTTTATATAACAGAATATATTATAGTCTATCAATTAATATAAATACAGTTTAGTATGAAGGATTGCAATATAGTTTTTTTTTTCAAGTATAGTGTGTCGTATGCTAACACTAATGTAGAATAATACTACTTTGAAAACAAAATTCATACACACATGAAATATCTTTAATTTTCATTTCTATCTATTTTCTACCAAACTTGCAATAACTACATGAATAATAAATATATGTTACACACGTATGCATGCATGTAATGAGGTTCCTTTAAAAAATATAATTCCGTAATTGTAATATTCTAATTAACATTTATTACATTTATTTATCTTGCAAAAGAAACTGATTGCTTATATAATCGTAACAGAGGGACATTTCGGTTCTTGTAACACAGTGTTACCTAATATAAGTGAGCTGTCGTGACTTAAACAATAACTCAAGGAAATATGATGAAGTACAAGGACTGAGGAGAACAATTACTCGTGCCAACTGGAAAAATGCAATGCACTGAAAAGTTGCATCACAATTCGACAGAAATGAAAGTAAGCTAGACTAAGACATTGATTCTATTTCACTTTCAAACAACACCATTTCTCGAGTGTTGTGAGAATGGAAAAAAATTTATCTCAATTATAAACCCAAAAAATTATTTTTCATGTTTATTAATACCGCTATAATTACTAATAATTGAACTGATTAACATTTGAATACAATTAAAGATAGATGCCCTTGTAAGTTACCGCTTTATATTGAAATATATCAGCTGAAATTTGCATTCACTACTACTATATACAAAGAATATCAAACAGTTTACTGCTATCACTAATTTCCTTTTTATTACGCATTCGGGTAGAACTAGATAATTAAATAAAGCCGGCATGTTGCATCAGACTACAACAGCTGTAATGTCTGTTGATGTGATTGTTCATATATTTCATATATTTTATTTTTCATGTTACCCATAATCTGTTTTTGACAGGTACACAAATTCCACGGATAGTAGGATCGTGCAATAACACAAAATTTTATGTTATTAACAGGTAGCAAGTTGAATGGACTCAAAGGAGTAAAGACTTAGAATAAGGGAGGAGAGAAAAATTTTAGAAATATCCTGGTTAATTAGTTTCGAAAATAACTCTTTCATGCAGCAAATTAAACAATTCGATGAAGGAACTGTACCCAATAAATTTTTCTATTTATAAAATATTTTCATACCGAAATATTTCTTTTAAATTATGAAACTCTGCAACTAATAGCGAGACCGTTATGTTTATTTATGTAATTTTACTATATAATTTTTATTTTGTAAACGTAAAGACGGTGGCACTATATTATTAAAGCGTATGAACAGTTTCTCATCCCGAAAATTAAATCCACCGACGGTTTTATTGATTTCAGATTTACTTCATGTACCAATTGGAATTATTATGATTCCCGATCAAGTATAATGTACGATAATATCGTAGTATATGTGTATTAGTATTAACCTAATTTAGCCGAAATGCCCAAGGATTATATTTTAATTTGATATACCTGTTTTGTGGTCTGCGAGGGGTTGGAATACTGTAGGTTCGTGATGTTTCTGTCTCCTCTCGCTGCTGTTCGGTCTTTCGCTAGACCGGTTTCGGCCGCTCTCGCCATCTTCAGTAGCGTAGTGTTTGTCAGTATGTCAGTCGTTCTGTTATTGTTATTGGGGGTTATGTTTGTCTTCGGATTTTGTTAATCCGTTTTCTAGGTATGAGTCAGATCGTCGGAAGGGTGTGGGGGTGGTGTGGTGGTAGGGTGGGTGTGATCCTTTGAGAGGATTATAGGTGTAAATATGGCGTCACTCCGGGAATTAATTTTCTCATTTATAATGTTGTTTTTCTTACGTTTGAAGATCTCCAGGTTTTCTATAATGTCTAATTCTTTTCCTTTTTTTACCCGGGTGTAATAATTTTAAAGATCTTTCGATGTTCATCGTTTCGCGCCCGGTTGTTTATGATACGGTCGGCCCCCTTCCGACAATCTGACTCGTGCCTAGAAAACGGATTAACGAAATCCGAAGACAAACATAACCCCCCCCCCAATAACAATAACGGAACGCGTATATAATACCGACAAACACTACGCTACTGAAGATGGCGAGCGGCCAAAACCGGTCTAGCAAAAAACATCACGAACCTACGGTTATATTTTACATCCGCGGGAGAGTCAAACTGTAGGCCGTTTTTATAGTGTTTTTTTGCCGCCTATGTCTCTCTAGCTCGTCAACAGAACGGAAGATAAGAGATAATTACCCGGATAGGCGTTTATATCAATGATGGCGTGGTGGCCGGTCGTGTTCTCCACAACGACGTCAACGCCGAGCAGGCTCATGCCCAGCTCTTCGGTCAACGTGGTGACGATGTCGCTGAGCTTGTCGGCGTCGGCCCTCTGGACGGGCGACGTGTCGTTGTCGTCGAGCACGCTCAGCGACGACGTCGAGTCCGACTTTGAGACGTCGTGGCTGTCGAAGTGAATCGTCTCACGGTCTGGAACACAATTTTCGCCACCTCTATATTGTCCTTCCCGAACGAGTTTTCATAAGAAAAATGTGCCCGAAGGGAGCATTTTTCAAAATGAAAATCGCGTCGACCTCGTTCGAAATGGGACAGAAATAGAGAGAAAGAAGTAGGGAATAACTGATTTAATTATAGATATAAATACAAACACCTTATCCTTATTCTACTGGCATTATATTTAGGCTTTCGACTAATTATACTGGAAGTGACTCTGAACAGTAAGAAGTTTTAGGACAAACCCCTTTTTATTAAATAAAATATAATTTACTTCTTTTATTTAATTTTAAATTTCAGTTGGATTTTGTCTAACCTAGACTGAACTTTGATTAGTGGGACAAAATTAGGCAAAAATAAATTACGACAAGCTTTTAAATTTAAAAATATTAATCGCTGAAATTTATGAGCTAGACCGAACCCTGAAAACGGGAGGTTTATAAATATATTTTTCAGTGTATCGGTGTAAAATAAGAAATGAAACTAATGTCCGGAAAGTACCGGTTTAATCTTGGCACAAACTTTCACGTGTACCCCACACGTCGATTTGTCTATTTTTGCCCATCCGTGAAAGGGATCTCGTTAAAAATTGGGTTGAACAATTTGCGCGCGGACTACACCTCAGCTGAGCCGCAATTTCTCAAGAGGCCGTTGAACTCGGGTCTGTCCCAATAAAGTTTCCAAATAGGCAGCGCGAGTAGTTAACTCGATTTTGCAACAGTTGACACCAATATAGTGTCACTACTGCCTGCCTAACAATGAGACAACAGGCTGAATATAAAAAGTAAAATACATTCGTCAACCATTTTATCCAGATTACAATCATTATTTTAATGGATTTCATATGACCTATAATGAAATATAATGAATTACAATGTTATGAAGTTAAGACTGTAGGTTCGTGATGTTTCTGTCTCCTCTCGCCGGTTTGGTCTTTTGCTAGACCGGTTTCGGCCGGTCGCCATCTTCAGTAGCGGTGTTAGTCGCTGTTAGCACTTTGGACGTTTTTCGGGCATCCTCACTGCACTGTCACTTTCACCTTCATGTACTGTCTAGTAGTGGCCAATACTTGTACTTGTTACGGAACAGTTGCTAGTTGAAGAAATAATCAAAGAGGTTGCACGGAAATTAAACTTTTCAACTTAACGGGTCCTCAATTTTTCGTTGATCCTTAATTCTTCGTAGGCCATTTATTTTTCGTAGACCCTTAATTACTACAGTACATGTCTAGTTTGGTCTAGCAAAAGACCGAACCGGCGAGAGGAGACAGAAACATCACGAACCTACAGTATTTCCAACCCCTCGCAGACCACAAAAAAGGTATATCAAAGAAGTTAAGACTGTTAAATGACAGCGTGTCGTGGCATATAATTAATTAAATTATGAGCTGGAAAAATAAACGGTCAAGGTCTACCTAAAAATCTAGATTTAACCTATATCTTAATCTAGCTTAGCCTAAATGACCCCAAGTATGGCCTTTTTAAATACACTTCCATCACCAGTTTTGACTGATTTGTTACTTAAAGTCTAAACTTCCTTTATCCCAATGTAAATATTCAACCATTTACAAAGACTTATGCCAGAATGCTGCACGAACCCAGGACTATGTCATAGTATAAACAATTCTTTTGTAGGGTTTTACTAGCTGCTGCGTATTACTCAACTATAGTAAATTTATTCAATAGGGTACCAATTTTTTATATACTCAACTAGAAACAAACACAATTGTTTTAAACTGAGCCATGGCAGTCTCCCGAATAAAAGTAAATTACAAGAATTTAATTTAATTTATATTTTCCAGATGTTAACAACAATCAAGTGCATCAACCATGAAAGAGTGTACGTCAGATACTTACCGGGTGAAGGATAAAAATTCTTAATCGAAGGCCTCTCAACGACATGGTACTCCTCGCCGACTATGAACAGTTTATAGAGGACAGCGTTGTGGTTGACGAAAGTGTGAACGCAAGGCGGCTGACAGTCTTTGAGCCCGTTCTCGTTGAACACTATCACCATCTGCGATAAACAGAAGAGAGAAAAAAATTGAAATCGTCATAAACCTCAAATGAAACCTTCCTTAAGCAACCACGCCTTAATATACAGACAGAAACATACTGGGAATTATATTTTAATTTACAGTTCTCTTGCTTCGGCAACGCGTATTTTAATTTTAAACGAAATGTATCCCCCTGAAATCGATAGATGATAATACCTAATTCCTAATCTCACCTTGTGGCAATCGGTCCCATTGGCGACTGAAGGTTTGCACACTGCAAGGAAAAAAAAAATAGGACAGTTAAATACGAACAGATAACCTATCGGGTAATAAGTAGTGAACAAACGGTTCTTGGAGGATTTTATTTTTAATAAATTAAAACGAAAACAAACCGAACGGGAATTTGACTCCTGCGTCGCGGAGAGCATTCAGATTTGTGGCTACATCGCTTGATGTCAACTCGACAAAAGTAGGCGTGAAAACATCTGTAATAAAAAAGAAAAAACAAGTTTAGTACAGAGCAATAATAATTAAATCATATTTACAAAGTACAGCTATCATAATATTTATATTAAGAAATGTATTATATCTAATAATAATAAAATACTGTACTTTTATGTAACGTATAATAAATAATATTTTATTATTAAATGCGTTATTTTTAAATGATTAAAACGGGCTTTTATTGTAATAGGTCGACTTATTAAATACTTTTGTGTATTAACACAAAAATTAAATTTAAAAGTAAAATATTTGGAACAATAACTCTGATTGACCTTTCTTAAATAATAAATATGCAGTCCCTAATTACTGATTAGGATTCATATCGTTGCCCAAAATTAAATTGGACCGTAAAAGTTTTTTCCATTAATAAAAACGTACATGAATGAGGAAAAAAGAGAGACAAAAAGGATCAATATATTTCAGACAAGGAGCAATGACTGTTAGGTGTCATCCTTGAGCCGGTTAAACAGTGCTATTAATGCTATTGACTTTGTGTCCTCAATTTCAACTGTGCAAACACGACAAGAATGTGAACCCGGTCGAAGGGTTCCCCAACAACCTTAACCGGTTTTAAACTATATTTCAAACTACAATTTCAAACTATTCAGGAGTTTGAGGTGGGAAAATATAAAATTTAAAAGTGTAGAAGAAAAAAAACTCCTCGAGCTCAAACCAATCGCATGTTTGCATTAAATGATACGTCTGAAGCACAACCTTATCAAAGTTAAATCCTTAAAAATAACTGCACTTCAACGGAAATGTTTTTAAAAAAAAACATGCACTATACACTACCACTTTTGTGCAAATGACTGTCATAGATTATCCTGTAGGACGTGTAGCGATCTAAAAGTTTCCTGACGTTTTCAAATGGGTCTATAATGATGATTTCAGGGTGCATTGCGATATAATTCTCGACGTGTTCCAACATGGAGGCAGCCTGAAAGGAAAAAAAAAAGTTTTGAAAAAAAATAATGTCCGAAAAACAACAATATTATCAGGCTGAATGTTTTTCTCTTATTTTCTTAATGACACCCATTATTAATTCTCTCCGATGAATCACCGACTCTGAAAATAATACTACAGCGTTCTATACTGCAGCCCGTTTAATGAAATATCACAAGAGAAAAAAAAAAAAAAAACGAAATAGGATGGTGTTCACATTGTGTCGTGTTCAGATAAAGTATGCTTGGAATCCAAAGTGATTACCATACCTGAATGACCTTGCCCCAATGTTTTATTACGTCACCAAATATAAATTAGTTGTTTACCGAACCGTAAGTTGTATTCAATTTCGCATACATAAAAAACAATGAGTCCGAGCAGATTGTGAAGTAAAAGTTGAGAATTGGGGGGGAATTGTAAAGTCGGGTAAAAAATAATTCTTCATCTATCTATCATTGCTCTATCAACTATCATTGCGCCGAGATAAAATATCGTATCACAAACCACTTAAACATTTAATAGTTTGTGACAATCGAAATCGATAATTATAACTAAATCGATATAAGTATCATGAGTTGCTCACCTCTTCGTCATTTTGCTGGGCGCGAGCAATTATATCAGTCAGCTTGTGTATGATAACCGTGAA
Source organism: Lethocerus indicus (assembly GCA_019843655.1). NCBI lineage: Eukaryota > Metazoa > Arthropoda > Insecta > Hemiptera > Belostomatidae > Lethocerus > Lethocerus indicus. The sequence continues at coordinate 2,712,311 of JACDQD010000009.1, read as the reverse complement.
CGGACCCTGTTCCTCCAACGATCTGTCCAAATCCAACTATTTGAAGCCAAAAAAAAAAAAAATTAGTTAGTTCAGTACTTTCCCCCCCCCGACATTCGTTCGATACGCTCAATATATCACACGATTACGCCTACGCTTATAAACAATCATATAAAGTTCCACACCGACGATGGAGAAAGTTCTACAGAAGACAAGTGTTCAGTTATCGCTACAGCATTTCGCAAAAATCAAATCGAATGTTAATGTATCAAGCGCATATCACAGACTACATTCCACGGTGTTATCTACGCTACTGGCTTCGTTAATTATTATTTCACTTATAGATTAACCGACGGTATTGAGAAAAGAGAAAATTATGAATAAAAGTTACCAACCTTCACCAGGTCGTATCCCTGGGCTCTGAAATTAAACAAAACTCGTTTAAGAAATACTACTACTGGCAAAAATTATTAATACTATTTATTTTTTTTTTGTCAAGAATTAAAGAGTGTATCCTCAAAACATTTGTATTTTTTTTTCAAGTTTGTATTAAACAAAATTTCCAATGTATTAATTCATGCCTCTGACATCACCCGAGGGTATAAGAAAGTCGGCTTACCTGGAAACTTTGGCGAATTCAGACCAATTCAACTTCTGGCTCTTTTTCTCCGACATCCAGTAACCTATAACTTTCCTCGGTCGGGCGTCCGGGGCGTCCATCGCGGTCGGAGGGGGAAAAAGAAAATTGGTCAAAATTAGGGGAAGAGAGAAAAAAAAAACGGGGCGTTCGGATTGATAGTGTCCTGCGGCGATCAACGCGAACTGGGCAGGGACATGGCCCTAGGCGGGACGGCGGCGGTTGGATTGTCCCGAAGGAGTTTCACTTCTGGGCTACACTTAGGCCGGCGGCAATGTCCATCAGGGCGCGGAAGACTCCCGTGGCGGCGGCTGGCGAAGCTTTCAACAGAGACACAATACTCTGTACTGGGTTTTCAGAGGCGGAACTACCCCACCCCCAACCCCCACCAGCCCGATGAGGTTCACGTGACTTTGTTTTGAAGCCGTGTACCGCCTAGCGCCCTGATCCGGTACCAAACTCCCACCACCGCCGCCGTTTCCGAACTCTCCCCACCACCGCCGCCGCACTTAGAACTCCCAACACTGAGGAGGGGTGGGGCGGGGGAGGGGAAATACTACGTTCGCAGTTCTTTTTCGCGTCGGCCATCACATCCTTATCCTCTTTTTTCCTCCTCCTCCTCCTCCTCCTCCACCTCCTTCACGGTGACGTTTCGCCCGTTTCGTCGTGACGCATGACGCCCGCGCGGAAAAAGGGGACAAAACGGCGGCTCTAATTCGCTTCGGGCCGTGGACATTGTGCGTTCCCCCGAAATAAAGAAACGGTAATAGAATTAGAGCGTTGCGTCGAAAGTGTCCCACCGAACCGTTTCCCCTACGGCGCAGAAGAACGGCCGACACCGCCGAAGACGAAACTGCGTAAATTCCCCCATTCAAACGAAGAGAGTACACAGCGAAATTCTTAAACAGCGTTCCGTTTGTTGATATAGTCACAACTACAATTTTTCACTGTAGATTCGTGATGTTTCCGTCTCCTCTCGCCGGTTCGGTATTTTGCCAGACCGGTTTCGGCCGCTCGCCATCTTCAGTAGCGGTGTTTGGTTAGGTTAGGTCTTGGGGAGTTCTTCAAGAGGGGAAAATTTGCCGGAAAAGTGGCCGGAGAGTTTCTTAAAGTTTCTTTTTTAGCGAAATAAAATGAATTCCAAAGTCAAAACGTTCTGAACCTCAGGTGGACATCTTAAAAAGGAAAATTCACGATATTAGTTTAACATACATGTTTTGTGGTCTGCCAGTGGTTGGAATACCGTAGAGTCTCCTCTCGCCGGTCTGGTCTTTGCTAGACCGGTTTCGGCCGCTCGCCATCGTCAGTCACTGTCGCGGTGCCGCTACTGAAGATGGCGAGCAGCCTACAGTATTCCAACCACTCGCAGACCACAAAACAGTATATGTTAAACTGCAATTTTTTAGTTCAACATACCCGTTTTGTGGTCCGCGAGTGGTCGGAATTGGTTATAGTGGTCACTGTTGGCACTTTGGATGTTTCTCTCGGTGCGCTGTCACTTTCACTTGTACTTTGGACGTCCAAACAACGTGCCGACAGTGACTGAAACAGCTACTGAAGATGGCCGAAACCGGTCTGGCGAAAGGCCAAACCGGCGAGAGGAGACACCACGAAACTAGGGTACAATTTTTAGATCGTATCAAGTGACAGTGCTCCAACTTTACGACTCACTCACTTGAACTCTTGAAGGAGAAGCCACCACAATGGATGGTACTACCGCTCCTGCTGGTACTCTCAAAGGAAATCGCGTGGCCATTCAGGCGACGCACGGGATTTTCGGGAAGGTGAAGAGCGAGGAAAGTTGTCGAATTAAGGGATTGGAATGAAGTTGTGGATTATTCTGTTAGAGACATAAGGGGGCGTTGGTAATTTTTCGAAGGATTGCAAGGACTGGAGTCTCTGAAGAATTAGAGGGCTCTGTGGAACCCCCACAGTTCGATTCCTTAGGCCCAAATAGGTTTCGGTACGCGGTTGTAAATTATTATTAGTCGAGGAGTCTTAGTAATAATCTGTAGCGTCGTTTCGTTTCTGTACGTTTCAGTCTTGTCTATTCTGTCTAAGACTAGTCCCGAGTACCGCACTTGATTTTCAATAGGAAGTTGGGACCGGTTCAGGAAAACGGGAGGACAAGTTGCTCTCCTCTCAGAGTAAAAGTAAAGACTTTTCTGGCAATTGAACTTGATCCTCCATTTCCTGGACCGGCTTTCTACGAGGGAGAGGTTTCTTTTCGCAGGGATCTGAGTCTGCAGTGAGTCATGGGGAAGCAAGATAACTGTGTGAAATTTTTCCAATGTACAATAATCAATTTTGACACTGTTCCCGGGGGAAGTGACGGAAACGGGTCCCAGTTGAAATCGTCCTATCGTAAAAACTACCGGCCGCGCGGTGATTCTATTAACGTGTTCTCGAACAGTTTGGAGTCCAATTCGCGTACTGCCCACTGAATTGTACGCGACGGGCTGAAATGATTGAAATAGTTGAGCAGCGGCGTTGAACACCGCTTTCGAATCTCTCTATCTCGACAACCGCTACCGCAACCGATCGGAGGAGGTTGGCGCGGTTTCGCTTCAATAGATCCGGACGATATCAATTCAAATATCGCAGTATCTCTGAAATGGTTTCCTCGGACGACTGGCGAAAACGCTGTGGAACTTTCCCAACTGCAATCTACGCTCCAGCCTCAAGTATCGCCATTAAACCTGGCCGCTTATTTCATTTCATTTTGAACTCAGAATGCCACCCGAAGTACATATTGGGTTGAGCCAATATTTGTCAACCGGGAGGATCAAGGATTACACGAAGGATATATTTCTTGAGCCCCCCCAATTATCCTAGTTTCCACAGGCATCCGAGTACCGCAGCTTGTAATTTTAATATTCTCCATTATTTATCTATACCAAAAGGGGCTTTGTTCCTGCCCTTTTTAACAGTGCCGAGGGCTGAAAATGCACTGTCTCAGGAGCGTATCCGAAAATCATTTATAGCGTTGGCACATGACGGAGACGACAGGTTTGAGAGACACCGCGTCAGAGGCCCAAATCCCCCGTAAACAGGCTGGATTATCTTATTTAAAACGCGGGCTTATTAAAAGCCGAGCCAGATAATAATGTTGGCGGACGAATTGGAATCGAATACGTAACTTCAACTGCGGGGAAAACAGTAGGCCTTACTATACAAATTACACCATAACTCGGCCAATAAAAGGATTGGATTCGGGTTATTCCTATTTCCGAGCGATTGCTCGGTCCGACAGCGTCCGAAAAACCGAAAAAACTTAAAAATCAAAACGGGATTTGGAAAAAATCAAAAGATCGAAACGGCACCGGCCGCCACGCTTCCCGAAGCGGAGCTATCATGACGGATTTCCGTCACATTTTCCCCAACAATTTCCGAAAAATGTTTGCACTCCTAATGCAAACGTCCCTTCGACGTCTGTTGGACCGAAATATAACAGCGGTGGAAATTTGTATCCGGACAATACGTGCTCAATCTCTGTCATGTGTTTTCAGACGGCGATTTTTCCCCGGGTGAAACCGGTCTCAGTTTACACAATTATCCCCGGCCGATACGTGCTCCCGCCGGCGTGTACAATTTGCAATAAATTCCTGGAATATACTGGGCGCGGTCGAATTAAAAGGGCGACTCTCTCAGTGAACTCCCTTTTTTCAAAAGTGAACCGAAATTGAGCAGTTGCACCGAACGGCAATTTCCCAACCCCCCCCCATAGGTTCTGAAACGGAATTACGCCACCGTAACAGACTGGAGATAATTCTCGTGTACGAAACTCCGACTCTGTAAATCCCGATCGTGATTCATAATCCGTCGAAATCCCTCCCCGTAATGGCAGACCGGCGATAGATAGTATTTACATTACATAATCCGAGTGCTGTACTTCAAGTGGGGCGACAGTGACACTTTCCTCCTTTATTCCTAATCAAGGAAACTCTACGGTCTCTTTTTTCCTTTTACATAGCGTGGGCTTACTGCTGATACCGTATAAACCTTGCGTTAATGCCACCTTAATAACGGGGAGGAAATAATTCCGATTAAACCTATCGGGCTGAAACGTGTACGTTATTTAAAAAAAAATCAATTCCGATTAGCGCGTCTCAAGGTTTTCGCAATATTAGAGCTGAAAATCCCCCACTTCTCGGTTTTTATCAGACAGCGACGTGAAATACTACCGGGTTTCGGCTTCCCGCCGTCTTCAGTCGCGCCGCGAACGATAGAGCCGGGTAAAAGCGAACGGCGGTAATTACCCGGCCCGAACTCTGCGGACCGTGAAATTGACCAGTCACGAGAGTCAAAATTCCGAAATAATCGGTGCTGTAAAACGGGCGGTAACTGAAAATTCAAAACTTCGAATATAGAAGTGTTGAAATTTAGTGTTCAGAGCATTTAATTATAGTGCGCTACACAAGAATATATAGAATAGGCTGAAACGGGCACGTTACTCTTCACTGTCCAGAAGCGTTTTCCTGAACTTCGGCAACTGACCAAGTAGAAGAAAGTCCTTCCGCGGGGACTTACTCTGGTCAAAGTCCAAAAACTTTTCTCTCTTCTCGTACGCGGATTAACCGTTATTCTTAATCATTTTCTGCTATACTTATGTAATGAATTATACAAAGAAGGATTATACACAAATTTCCCCCCCCCCACAATCACACAGGATTTTGATAATGACGAAATACTACAGAAGATCGGCTAAAACAAATAAGAGTTAAAACCGGTAAATTAGTTTACCTACACTATCTGTCCTAATCTTCGACTCTTTTCCTCAGTGTAATCTATAATGTACGCGGTGGCTAAAAATAGGGATGATGAGCGCATATTTCACGATTTTGTTTTTAGCCAAGTGACTTGATTTCTGATTTTACCCGGCCGATTTTTCGGTTTCGACCCAAGACTCTTTCTTTCTTTTATGTCTCCGGCCCCCCCCCCTCCCTCTCTCTCTCTCCGTCTTCAGTTGCATTCCTTTCGTATACCGTCTACTACTCGCTATCGGCCTGCAACTGAGGACGGCGGGGGGGGGCCGAAAGGTCGGTCGGGCTTCGGGCCAAAATAATCGTATACCGAATCCTCGCGGAGCCCCAAATATACGACCGGAACGAAGGCTATTTCCTGTTTCCCCCCCCCCGGACAGAAATATCAGTGTCAGTGTAAATCTACAGCCTTGTAACAAAAAAAAAAACAAATAAACGAGTCCTTCCTGAATTTTCAATAGTCGAAAATCCGATGTATATAATACCGGTTTAATCGTTCTTAGCCCAAGGTTTTCTCTTCAACAGTTGCATCCCACTCGGCCATTTAAATAAGTATATTTTTTTTTTTGCATCCCCGTATTACATTGACACCAATCGGCCTTAGACCCGATAAGTATGTCATTTATTATCACAATTTAAACAATTTGTTTGTACCAAGATACGGTCATGACGACGTCTGATTAACTCGACACTCGTGAAATTCTCAGAAAGGGGAAAACGGCCGGTCCCAATTACGTTCCATTGAATATTTGTAATTGTTATACCACCGTCCATTGTGCCCCCCTTTAGTGTAGTAACACTTATCGGTATTTAAATGGAACTCCGAAATATATATTTCGGGCGTCATTATCCAGTGCGCGAACGGAGGCGATCGGGGAAGGATCGCAAAATAACAAAATATTTTCACTATCTGCGCTGTTTCGACGTCGGTTTTTCCGGCCATTAAAGTGGGGACAGGGGGTCGGTATATTCCGCTAAATCGACGCCACATTCCGCACGAAGGTTGCCCCATTCAAAACAGGGACTGGAGAAAACATCGTAGTAGACACATGACGGCCTCAACTATCCCCCAATCGTTACTCGATCTTCAGCAACCACTAGAATAGACAATTATCGTTATTTCAACCTAAAGCGATCTATTCATTGATAATTTGAATAAGTCAAAAGTTTGAAACGATACCGAGCACTTTCGTTTTGCACTTCCTCCTCCCCGGGGATTTACGATTATCCCGAATTACAATTGGACAATTTACAGAATAGACATTGTAAAATTAATAAGAACTTGAGCGTTAAACCGATATGGGAAGTATTACAAGAATCTGAACGCATAAGAATAAAAGAATTTGTAATAAAAAATAATTTTTTTTTCAGTATAATTACAACATACTATGTAATGGAATCTTCAATTCCTTCACAGTCTCTGCCATGGTTACAAGAACTGAAATGTCCCATTGTTAGGATTATTTAATCAACGGTTCCTTTAGCAAGATAAATAAATTTAATAAACGTTAATTATAACATTACAAAATTATATTTTTTAAAGGAACGTGTAACGTATATTTATTATTCATGTAGTTATCGCAAGTTTGGTAAAAATTAAAGATATAAGGTATTGCAATCCTTCGTACTTAACTGTATTTATAGTAATTCTGTTAAATAAAACAAGTCATCCGTAGATGAATTAAAACGCTTGTATTATTACCGTAGATTTCGTGTGTTTTTGTCTCCTCTCGATGGTTCGGTCATTTGCTAGACCGGTTTCGACCGTTCGCCATCTTCAGTAGCGGTGCTGGTCGGTCACTTTTGACGCACTCTGGATGTTTTTCGGGAGGCATCCTCACTGCACTGTCACTGTCACTTGAACGGTACACAATAAAATAGACTTGAGCCAATTAACACATTGGAGACACAAAAACACACGCCCCAAAACACAATAACGAGACACACACATATATACATATATATATATATATATATATATATATATATATATATATATATATATATATACATGACAGGCAACCACCACAGTACAAGTGACAGTGCCGAAACCGGTCTAGCAAAAGACCAAACCAGCGAGAGGGGACAGAAACACACAAAATCCACAGTTTAGTTTATTATTTAGGGGTACATTAAAAATATATAAATGTTGGTTGAATAATATTGAAATTGAACTATTCTTCGAGGAATAAATCAGGGTTTATTATAGCAGTTTTTATAGAAAACTAATAGATTATTTCTAATATCATTTATTCATCAAAAGAGAATTTGAAAACATTCTATTTTCATACATAATAAACAGTACTAAAGTAATATAACTTCGCCTTGCTATATAATAGCCCTTACTTACAAAATAACAATAAATCTTAAAGCAATAAAAAAAAGAAATATCACATTGATATACATTTTAAATTGGGTAAATGAAAACAATCTGATGTGTGGGGGCAATATACAATAGCATCACTTCACTCTGAGATTGCATAAATGTATAAATACATTCATGAGATTCATTTATACTGACCTCATCAGATAACTACAAAACAAACCAGAGCACCGAGGCCCCGGCTGATACACGCTGTACATTATATTGGCAATTATTATTCACTATCCGCATACACAAATCAATCGTAATATTATTCCGGCCGAGAGCTATCTCTGAAAATAAGTCGCACTTTAAAAAATCAGGTAACACGAGCATGCTCTTATAAACAAAAGTCGATACTTCCTTGAAATTCTATTATTATTACTTTGTTGAAACGGATCAAAATATTTTTATCGACCAGATATATTATAGATTAGCGAAATTGTCTGACTGGTTTCCGGTGGGAGAGCGAGATGTGGGAAGAATATCGGTTGGCAGGGATTAACCCTGGATTTTTCTTGTGCTCGAAACCGAGTGGGCTCCATTGAAAGGGTTTTAACAACCCTTTCCTCCTGGCATCCTCCTCTCGGGTGTTGTCCACTTCCTACTTTTCGGAACTTTACAGGTTCCATTGTCGGGGTCCAACTGATATTCTTCCCACAGCATCACTCGATCTTACCGGAAGGTAAGCCTCTGATCGCTTTATATTAACTCCACTGTAAAAATAAAAAAAAATTCTTAATTTAAAATTCTTCATTCTCTTTATCATCCCAATCCTAATTTCACTGTAGTCACACTGAAATTTTGAAATGGCATCCGTTGCGTACCAAATTATCATTTCCAATTCTGGAACGATTTCATTAACGGGAGGAAGGTAAGCATGCAAGAGGTCAAACAACATGACTGATGAACCAAAAGACAAAGAAAATAATAAGAGGATCACTAAATAAATAAGATGGAATAAACATCAATTTAAGCTATTTGGGCTGTCCCCAAGAGCGTCGAACATAATCACTCATTCAATTCCAGCCTCCACTCTCTGCCAGTAGCAGTCTCCCACCATTGGCAATGAAAACAAGAAATCCGTTCTTCTTTTCAGGCACTTAACCTTCCGCTAGTCTCCACAACACATCTATCTCTGGATAGCCTGTGTCGGTCTGGATTTCTTGTTGCAAACCATCGACCTGTTCTGTGATCATGACCGAGCTCAAAAACACAGCTCTTTTGGCTCAAGAACCATTCGGCCGCCAAGAGAATACACCATCGACTGTAGCACTCCTCCACTAATTCATCACTGATGGAATGCTATCCGCCAGAAAGTCTAGCTTAATAGGCCAAATAGGAGAGTGGACGCAGAAATATTGACGGGACGCTATAATGTCAGCAATATAATTAATTCCATCACTTCAAATTAACGAAGGCACAATACAGGAAGTATGTAGGTTAATAAACTACACTGTTGAATACGACATTTCTTTTAGTCGTGTACAAGTTTTTCCAACGTTTGCCCAAAACTCTTAATATTTCAATAGTTGAAAGAGGTTTCGGTAATAACATAATTCATTTCTGTTTAAACTTACATCTAATGAAAAATTCCTGACAAGTATATCTCAACCAATTGCACAAAAAAATAAAACCAAATTTAAGACAAAAATATTTTAGAAAAATTACTGTACGAGTGTTTTACCTACCTTTATCCACCTTTGTAAGTTACCACTTATACACAAATTAGGTAGGAATCAAACCCACTATCGGATAGTGACCTAAAGTGCCACCTACTTACAGCCATAATATAGGATGGACCCATTTCAGTATATATATATATATATGATATTAATTTCAGTAAGTCATGTTAGACTCTATAACTTGAAAAGAAAAGACAGGCTGAAACATATTACTAAAAGAAGTAAAGCCATGCTGTTCATTATGAGTTAAATTCATTTAAAACATGCACAGATCGTATATATGTCTGATAGTATGTTGTATTAATGCCCACGTGAACATAGAGAGCATGCAAGCTTTGGTCACAGGGTTACAAAATACGCACAAATCGGTATATGCAATATTTTTAACTTACAAGAACTATATATTGATCTTTGGATTTTGTACACAAAAGCTTGATAACTATTGTACACAAAATGTCAAGGAATCAATTGATTTACAAGCATTATTTTTAACTTACAAGAAGTTTAGATATATTGATCTTTGGATTTTGTACACAAAAGATTGATCACTATTGTACACAAAATGTCAAGGAATGAATGATTAGTATCACTATTGATAGCCCCATACGTGGATAAAAGGCCATTTATAGGGATACAGAGATTGCTTCATTTGGACTGACAATAATTGTTGCATCATCACGATTTCCTTTTAAATTTAAAAACAAAACTACTAATGAAAAGTTTGTGATTCAATTTGATTCTTGTTGTCAACTGCTCAACTTGCCTAACCCATATCCTACTCAATAATACCGATGGTAGGAACTGGATAAGGTTTCATTTTATGTAATGCAAATTCTGACAACAATCGAAGCCCAGTTTCCATCTGGAAACTCTGTTGTCCTGGTCAGACTATTTAAATAAATAACACCCGTTCGAGAATTATTTTAGTCGTAGGAATAATTAGGGGCTCTCAACAATGGCCCGCAGTGAAGGTTTAACTTCGACATTTTTCACAATTATTTAGCACTCTACGCAAAACATTGTCAATGTCCGCGATAGGAGAAAAATATTTCTTCAAGATGCCCGCCATCCTTTCCTCGGAAGCATGCGGGTTGCAGAATGAATGGACAACGGACACGGCTTGTTCCACGGAATCTTCGGGCACAGCGATTCTCAATACTTCAGTTCCGTTTATATTGCACAGTTTACACAGTAATCCGCCTTTCATTACGTACGATTTCTTTGTTTCGGGTTCGCCACCGTTCACAGACTCAATAATCGATTTCAGGTGAACCGAACCCAACTGATTCTGGCGGATTTCCTGCTTCAACTTGGCAAGATCGAACGCCGATCCTTTGGGCTCAGATTCCGTATTTTCGTTTTCTGACTCGTCCGCTTTTATATCCGAACCGTCAGAACTGACAGTGACGACTGTGTCATCCAACGTTATAACCTCTGCTTCGGCATTGGGCACAAACATTACGTCGTCCGAAGTAAAATCCACGTCATGGGGCTCATACTCCGGCCCTTCTTCCATATACGCCTTTCTATTGCACTCGTAATCATTCACCTTATTTATTATAGAATCGTACATCATTTCGTCTCCGATGTTGAAAGGGACGAAATATTTTTGCAAAGCGGCCGCGGTCAAATGAAGATCACCGTAATAAAGCAGAAGATGGTTAACGACAGAGCTCACCGAGTTGTATAATTTTAAGGGTACCATAATTTTCCACATACCGTCCATCTTCTTAGTCAAAACTCCCCGTTTCATCTTGTAAATGCCGTTCAATCGGTCTGTCTTAGTGTAGTCGATAATGGTTGAACACCTGCGGTTCATGTGTTGAATCGATCGAATGACGGTTATAACACGCCTATTCGGAAAGGACGGTTCGCGCGTCCCTTTATCGACTTTAATATTTTCAAAATCCTTAAAACTGAATTTATTTCCTCTGATGAGTTCTTCGTATTCCTCCGGTGTACTGTCTATCATACTCGACAGCAACTGAATTCTATTAGCCGTTGTAGAGGGCATTTTGGGGTGCGTACATATTTTCAAGCTTGCCGCTGCCGTCAGCTTCTTTTTCCTTTTTTTTCCTTTATCCTTTTTCGAGACAATCGGATTTGTGTTTTTTTCTTCCGAGCTAATTTCACCAAATATACCCTCGGGCAACATTGAATCCGGAATTTCCTCTAAAGATATATAATTTACTTGAATATCATTTGTATTTACATCATTACTATTGATACCATTATTGGAATTTATATTTTTTATACTGATATCATCATTCGTATTTATGTTGTTGGTATTGATATCATCATTTTTATTAACATTGTTTGTATCATCATTTGTATTTATACTGTATGTATTGGTATCAACATTTGTATTCATACTGTTCGTATTAATATCATCATTTGTGCTGATATCATCAATTGTTATTATATCGTTTTTATTGATATTGTTTGTATCAATATCATTTATAGATATATAATGTGTATTGGCATAATTTGTTCTCGTATACTTTATAGTTTTATTGTTTGTAATTTTATCTCTTTTGTTTCTTATACGATCAGATTTTGATTTTTTCTTGCTCAATTTAGTTGTATTTCCTTGAGCATATGCACCGTTTGAGCATGCGATGCTAATCAAATTCGCTGAATTAGGTTTCTTCGTCGGTGCTTTACTGGGCACGGATTCTATAATTGGTTTATAAGGAGTCTCTTCAGGACAGATATAATTGGCGTTGCTACTTGATTGATACCACATGTTATGAGTACTGCTGTACTCCTGTACTGTCCTGTACCCCGAATCACTGTACTCATACGGGTTTCCTCCACTTTGTTGAATCTCACTGTAATTTGCGATTGGGTAATTGACATAATTGAAATATTGACCGGAAGCGTCATTTAAATTATAATCCGTATTAATATTTGATGTGTACACTTCAGTTTCTGGATATGAAAATGTTGATTTCTTACTTGGTGTATTGACTGGAGTTTCTATAACCGTTTCACTCATTGAACCGTGTTCAGCGGTTTCTTCCAATGCATCGTTATTTTCGCCAGTAACGTAATCAGGGTACACATATTTAACGGGGTTAGAATTGGAAGTATGATAAAACGCACGATAAGTACCTGAATATCTCCAAAGTTTCGATTTGGGCGGTTTGTTATAATCGAGACACGAATAATTCCAGAAATCAACTGGAGACTTTCTCCTTGTATCCTTTTTTAAAAGAGTATCAGGAATGAAACAACCTACTCCGTTTATTCGTTTTCTATAGAGATGTCTTATCTTTGATTCACACTTGTCTATGATGTCCTTTTTCAACTGGTCCATTTCACGCATTTGTTCTGCAATACCCAATGTTTAAGTAAATGAATATTTCGGATAGTTGGAATAATAAATCACTCATACACGCAGATGAAATAATTATGTTTTACAAAATTTTGTTAAATAAAATTACCTTTACTGATAGAAGACTCAAGCAAATAACTAAGACTAATACTTTTGTCTTCCAGCATCTGAAAAACACAAAGTGAATTAGTCAATGAACCAACATCGAGTAAATATTAAAAACCACTGCTATAAGAATGTATTAATAATAAGAGTAAGAATTTAATTTTATCACAACACAAATTTCTTCTCTCCAGCTATTAATGAGCTGCGGTATACACAATGTGCAATAAGCTCGATCTAAACCTATTCTTAACATAAATTATACCTGCACCGAGAATAAAATTTGTACTACCACTGGTCTGAATTGCCCTGAAACCTACTCCTCTAGTCAATGAGTCACTGCAGCCCCATAAAATGAAGTAAAACAAAAACATAGCCATACGTAAAATTATATTCTTACATATAAAATATGTATAAAAATATATGTTTTATATTTATTCTGTCACTTCTTTAATCCTTCTCAGTTCTCTCTCCTTCCTGGTTCCAACTTCTGAACATATTCTACAGCATTATCTTGTTAGTACTAACCACCAATACTAGATGAACGTTTTTTGAATAACAATGAAATTGTTTAAATAATTCGACAGAGAGACAGGACCTGTGAGGATATTCTCACACTTTTTGATATTATTAAAAACATCCCACGACTGAGACCCATGACGGCTGTTTGGACATCATGCTCAGTCATGCAACAAGTATTATTACAGCTGTAAATTTCTATTTCATTTATATATGTACATATATATATATATATATATATATATATATATATTTTATTCAGCAAGCCCTCATCTAATCTAGCTTAACTTATGCCGCTAGGGTAAGTATTTTTCATATAGGCAGGGAAAATCTAATCCACAACTCCAACAGTCTAAATTCAAGATGCATTCCTTTAGCTACCAAGTCAAAATATATCTAGGTTTGTGTTTCTGTAGAATTATTTATAAATTTGTCTTTAATTCAACACTTAATAAACATTTTATCAATTATTTGCATTATTGATGCCAAAGGTTTCCATTAATAAGTGAGGATAGATGAACAGAAAATCCTTACTTTGTTATCTCTAAGTTATTATACTCGCGCTTAGGAAACTGCCAACAAACTATTTTTATATAGTAATAACGTTCAGAAAATTTGTGTCATTCACCTTGGACCAGTTATTACTGGCATCTTCTTTGCCACTGTTACGGCTTTCAGATTTATCAGGCCTGTTTCCCTTATTGAAGGAAATTTCTTCACAGCCGCTTAATTTAGGAGGCGGAGGCGGTGAAGGAATATCCATCGAGGACCGATTCGATGTATGCTGTTTATGTACTAAATTTGACCCTTCGGTGTTGGCGAAGGGATTGGGTTCATTTACGTACTGTTTTTGACCAACAGTCAGCATCAGGCCACTACTGCCTTGCCAACCAGATGGTTCATTTCTAGGCCTCGAGGAATGGTGCTCTTGGACACTGGCACCATCGTAGGCCATATCTCCGGACCATTCAGCCTTATAATAAACATTATTCTGATAATGTTCATCATTCGGCTGATAGCCCATTTCCAGATAATACTGTGAACCGGTCTGATTATCCATTGGCAGGATATGTTGATTGTAAAAGTCATTACAACTGTCGTTACTGTAAGGAAACTGCGGCCCACCAACTTGAGGAAAATCCTGAAAACAAAATTATAATAATGATATGAGCCATTTATTTTGAAAGTGGCCTAACTCCATTTTTCAATTTTTTCCTCTTGTCATGGTTACACGCACAACTTTATGTTATTTATCAGTAAAGCATTTCAGTTTGCTTATAATCCGAGCAAATACGATAATTCTTGACACTTAAGTGTTTAGAGTTAGTTCAATAATCGAAGCATGCAGTTTGAAAGTAGCCTAACTCCATTCTTGTTAAGAAAAAGAATATTATTCGCTTAATAATTGCCACTATTTTAATAGGAACTATAAATTTAACACCCTTAGATACACTTAAGCAGTATGACACATTAGTATCCTATACGTATATTTTTAAATTCGTTGAAAAGCAAACCCTTAAATATCTCGATTTGAAGATAAATTGACTTAGGCCACTTTCAAAATAAACGGCTCATTGCCCCCACTGAGCTCAATCTAAACTTAGTCATAAAATACATCTCAATTTAACTTAGCTTAAATACACAGGGTATTTAAGAAAAAAGTGAGTACAGTGTCTTTTAATGCTTGAAAATATATTGAAAACTTACATTAGATTGCGGTTGAATGTTATACTGCGGCAGCATTCCACTTTGCCAAAATGAACTTTCGGGAGGTTTGGGTCTACTAGATTCTATATCACTTTCATTCAAGGAATTTCTCTCTTGAATCGGACTCCTGCTGATTTCTCTCTCAACATACCTTCCAACGACAACTCTCCTGTCTTCAGACAATCTGGAAAAGTAAGTAGGAAAAATATTAATATTCCAAAACGTAATCGTTATTTACTTTTCTTTTTATAACCCACATTGTTATATACAAATAGGTTGTCTAATTTTTTTATATTCTACAACATTATCGGTGAAAATAAAATACGATATTGTTATGTAAGTGTAGGCTCAGTAATTAGCAATATTGACATGTCGGTATGCAATTTTTTAGCATTACAACCAATTATAAATATTGGCCCGCTAAAGGCTCAGTCTAGAGATTTTAAGGAGTGATTTAAAGAAATCTGGGTATAAAAGAGGAACTGCACTCGGGAATATCTACAAACGGGTATTTATTGATCCAGATCAATTCCAATTTAGCGAGGGTCACAGTTCTGGGAGAAAGTATAGCTGGTACATGAGGTGAGTACTGAAGAATTATGAGAAGACCGGCAGAACTGTGCGGTTTCCATTATATAATATAAATACTAATTACCCGATCGGAGAGTGTCTCTTGGGCTTTTCTCCCTGCCGCCATTTGTGTCCCACCTCAAATTTATCAGACCACGGCCCATTTCCGATATTGGTTTCGTAACTGTCTTCCCCCCGCGTTGTTACCCCGTCGTCGGGCGAGTAAGAGCAAGACCTTCGGTAGTCGATGTCCCCCTTTTCGGATACGTTGACGCGAGGACACTCGACATACCGATCGGCGCCCCTGTTATCCTTCCGTTGGTTGGACAACACCAGTCTCAGGTCTTCCCCTTCGGCGATATAACGCCTCCCGCGAAGGCTCACACTTCGCCCGCTCTGAACCGTATCGCGGTCCGCGCCGAAATTCTCTCCAGTTTCGTTTTCGTCCATAAAAACGAACCTCCTGTCATATCTATCGCACTCTCCAGGTCGTCCGATCCGTCCATCGATTCTCTATCGTTGTGAATAGTTTTCATGATAGTCCCT
This sequence comes from Lethocerus indicus, assembly GCA_019843655.1. NCBI lineage: Eukaryota > Metazoa > Arthropoda > Insecta > Hemiptera > Belostomatidae > Lethocerus > Lethocerus indicus. The sequence continues at coordinate 2,696,104 of JACDQD010000009.1, read as the reverse complement.
CCCTTGTAAGAGACGTTACAACCGAACCTGTCGTCAATATCAGTTCTGTCCGTTTCGGGTCCGATCCTAGCGTCGTCGCGATTCCTACCGAAAATGTCCTCCTCCCTGTTCCTATCGCGAATATCTTTCCTGTAGCTTCTGTACGTGCAATTGGACGCCCCCTTCCAAATTCCCCGACACTGCTCTTCGTAATCAATTGTCGATCTCTCTTCCCGACACTTTTTACCGACGCTTTCATCGACAGGACACTCCTTGCTTGCGCTCCGCTTCGAGCTTCTGTGATACTCCCGCTCCTTCTCCGCAACCCTCTCGGCGTTCAGATCTTTCAGCGACTCAACGAACAGGTCTATTTCGCCTTCCGTCGGTTTCTTTCGCTTCAACGACTTTGAAACGACTTCTCTGCTGCCGGCTCTCGACCTCCTCTTCGACTTCGAAGACCGACGATCCCTGTCCAATTTTCGACGACTCTTCGAAGGGTCCTTGTCCGTCCAGGCGTCTATGACTTCGAAGTTGTCCAGGAAACGGTCGGGCTCTTCCAGTTTATTTCTGCTCCTCCTGGAACCGCTCATCTTCGTAAATTCTTTTTTTCACTTCAAAAACATCTAATACAAACTACTGCACTGGGAATCGTTCGGTCTAGGTTCGTCTGAGTGGCGGTAAACTACTGGGAAAAATACCCTTTAAGATTCGACTACAGCTACGGGAACTACGGGCAAAAGTACAGAACTGAAACGTTCAATGTACAGAACGCGCATCGCCGAAATTCAAACGGAATTACATATTACAGAAGAAAAATTAAAGAGAACCACCCAAAATAGAAAAATACAAAGGAAAAATCTACGGGCAACAAATCGTTACTTTGAGGATATTGCGATACAGAGCCAACATAAGGACTACCAACATAACCTACACCAACGCCACCTTCAGACTGACTCCTATATTTTAAAAATTAATATAAATGGATTATGACTGTTAGTTACAATGTATCGAGGCGGGTATTATCGAAAAATAAATAAATAAATGAAAAAGTAAATGTATATAGTAAATATATATAGTATATATATATATATATGTGTGTGTATATATATATATATATATATATATATATATATATATATATGTGTGTGTGTATATATATATATATCTCCGTTCACTACCATTGTGCACAAAAAGTGAATTTTATTCTCTTACAATGGTGAAGTCGTATCCTAGTTCAACAATTCATTATAAAAATAAAGTAAACATATGATTCCACTCTGGTTTTTATGACCAAAAACGGCATTTTTAGACGCAAAATTGGCCCATACATGCGGTTTTTTGGCCCTGAAATTGCATTTTTAGACGCAAATTTGACCAAAAATAGCGGTTTTTAGGCCCAAAAATGGCATTTTTAGACGGGAAATTGGCCCAAAAATGCAGTTTTTAGGCTCAATAAAGGCATTTTTAGACGCGAAATTGGCCCAAAAATGCGGTTTTTAGGCCCAAAACTGGCATTTTTAGACGCAAAAGTGGCCCAAAAATGCGGTTTAGACCAGAAAATGGCATTTTTAGACGAAAAATCGGCCGAGAAATGCGCTTTTTAGGCCCTGAAATTGCATTTTTAGATGCAAATTTGGCCAAAAAATGCGGTTTATAGGCCCAAAAATGGCATTTTTAGACGCAAAATTGGCCCAAAAATGCGGTTTTTAGGCCCAAAAATGGCATTTTTAGGCGCAAAATTGATCCAAAATATCGGTTTTTGGGCCCTAAAATGGTATTTTATATCGCAAAATTAGCTAAAAAGTGCAGTTTTTAGGCCTAAAAATGGCATTTTTAGAGGCATAATAACCCTAAAATACGTTTTTTTTGGCCAAATAATAGAATTTTTAGATGAAAAATTGACCCGAAAATGCGATTTTTAGACCCAAAAATAGCATTTATAGACGAAAAATTGGCCAAAAATGCTGATTTTGGGCACAATATTTGCATTTTTAGACGGAAAATCGGCCAAAAATAACGGTTTTTATGCCAAAAAAAGGTATTTTCAGACGCAAAATCGGCCCTAAATAGCGGTTTTTAGGCCAAAAAATGGTATTTTCGGACGGAAAATTGGTCAAAAATACGGTTTTTATGTAAAAAAAATGGTATTTTTAGAAGCAAAATAACATAAAAACCGCATTTTGGGGCCAATTTCGCGTCTGAAAATGCCATTTTGGGCTTAAAAACAGCATTTTGGGCCAATTTCGCGTCTATAAAATCCATTTTTGGGTTAAGACCCGCATTTTCAGGCCAATTTTGCGTCTAAAATGCCGTTTTGGGCCTAAAAGTGGCACTTTTAGCCAATTTTGCGTTTAAAATGCCATTTTTAAAACCGCATTTTTTTGGCAAATTTTGCGTCTAAAATGCCATTTTTGGGCCAAAAATTAGCCCAAAATTCGGTTTTTAGGCCCAAAATTGGTATTTTCAGACGCAAAATTGGCCTAAAATACAGTTTTTATGCAGAAAAATGACATTTTTAGACACAAACTGCACCAAAAATGCGTTTTGTAGGCCCAAAAATGGCATTTTTAGACGCAAAATTTCCCCAAAATAGGCATTTTGTGACGATAAATTGGCCCAAAAATGCGGTGTATAGGCCAAAAAATGGAATTTTTAGACCGCAAAATTGGCCCAGATATAAACGCGGGTTGAAAATCTAAAATTGAAAAATATTCTCAGATTGATCCCATATTGCACCCACAAGTGTCCCAAAGTGAGTTACACTTGCCCCTAAAAGGGCTGGTTGAAAATCGAAAATTTAGGTTTTTCGAAAATATTCTCAGATCGATCCCATATTCCACCCACAAGTGTACCAAAGTGAGTTACACTTGCCCCTAAAAGGGCTGGTTGAAAATCGAAAATTTAGGTTTTTCGAAAATATTCTCAGATCGATCCCATATTCCACCCACAAGTGTACCAAAGTGAGTTACACTTGCCCCTAAAAGGGCGGGTTGAAAATCGAAAATTTAGGTTTTTCGAAAATATTCTCAGATCGATCCCATATTCCACCCACAAGTGTACCAAAGTGAGTTACACTTGCCCCTAAAAGGGCTGGTTGAAAATCGAAAATTTAGGTTTTTCGAAAATATTCTCAGATCGATCCCATATTCCACCCACAAGTGTACCAAAGTGAGTTACACTTGCCCCTAAAAGGGCTGGTTGAAAATCGAAAATTTAGGTTTTTCGAAAATATTCTCAGATCGATCCCATATTCCACCCACAAGTGTACCAAAGTGAGTTACACTTGCCCCTAAAAGGGCTGGTTGAAAATCGAAAATTTAGGTTTTCGAAAATATTCTCAGATCGATCCCATATTCCACCCACAAGTGTACCAAAGTGAGTTACACTTGCCCCTGAAAGGGCTGGTTGAAAATCGAAAATTTAGGTTTTTCGAAAATATTCTCAGATCGATCCCATATTCCACCCACAAGTGTACCAAAGTGAGTTACACTTGCCCCTAAAAGGGCTGGTTGAAAATCGAAAATTTAGGTTTTTCGAAAATATTCTCAGATCGATCCCATATTCCACCCACAAGTGTACCAAAGTGAGTTACACTTGCCCCTAAAAGGGCTGGTTGAAAATCGAAAATTTAGGTTTTCGAAAATATTCTCAGATCGATCCCATATTCCACCCACAAGTGTACCAAAGTGAGTTACACTTGCCCCTAAAAGGGCTGGTTGAAAATCGAAAATTTAGGTTTTCGAAAATATTCTCAGATCGATCCCATATTCCACCCACAAGTGTACCAAAGTGAGTTACACTTGCCCCTAAAAGGGCTGGTTGAAAATCGAAAATTTAGGTTTTTCGAAAATATTCTCAGATCGATCCCATATTCCACCCACAAGTGTACCAAAGTGAGTTACACTTGCCCCTGAAAGGGCTGGTTGAAAATCGAAAATTTAGGTTTTTCGAAAATATTCTCAGATCGATCCCATATTCCACCCACAAGTGTACCAAAGTGAGTTACACTTGCCCCTAAAAGGGCTGGTTGAAAATCGAAAATTTAGGTTTTTCGAAAATATTCTCAGATCGATCCCATATTCCACCCACAAGTGTACCAAAGTGAGTTACACTTGCCCCTAAAAGGGCTGGTTGAAAATCGAAAATTTAGGTTTTCGAAAATATTCTCAGATCGATCCCATATTCCACCCACAAGTGTACCAAAGTGAGTTACACTTGCCCCTAAAGGGGGTTGAAAATCGAAAATTTAGGTTTTCGAAAATTTTCTCAGATCGATCCCATATTCCACCCACAAGTGTACCAAAGTGAGTTACACTTGCCCCTAAAAGGGCAGGTTGAAAATCGAAAATTTAGGTTTTTCGAAAATATTCTCAGATCGATCCCATATTCCACCCACAAGTGTACCAAAGTGAGTTACACTTGCCCCTAAAAGGGCGGGTTGAAAATCGAAAATTTAGGTTTTTCGAAAATATTCTCAGATCGATCCCATATTCCACCCACAAGTGTACCAAAGTGAGTTACACTTGCCCCTAAAAGGGCTGGTTGAAAATCGAAAATTTAGGTTTTCGAAAATATTCTCAGATCGATCCCATATTCCACCCACAAGTGTACCAAAGTGAGTTACACTTGCCCCTAAAGGGCTGGTTGAAAATCGAAAATTTAGGTTTTTCGAAAATATTCTCAGATCGATCCCATATTCCACCCACAAGTGTACCAAAGTGAGTTACACTTGCCCCTAAAAGGGCTGGTTGAAAATCGAAAATTTAGGTTTTTCGAAAATATTCTCAGATCGATCCCATATTCCACCCACAAGTGTACCAAAGTGAGTTACACTTGCCCCTAAAAGGGCGGGTTGAAAATCGAAAATTTAGGTTTTTCGAAAATATTCTCAGATCGATCCCATATTCCACCCACAAGTGTACCAAAGTGAGTTACACTTGCCCCTAAAAGGGCGGGTTGAAAATCGAAAATTTAGGTTTTTCGAAAATATTCTCAGATCGATCCCATATTCCACCCACAAGTGTACCAAATGAGTTACACTTGCCCTAAAAGGGCTGGTTGAAAATCGAAAATTTAGGTTTTTCGAAAATATTCTCAGATCGATCCCATATTCCACCCACAAGTGTACCAAAGTGAGTTACACTTGCCCCTAAAAGGGCTGGTTGAAAATCGAAAATTTAGGTTTTCGAAAATATTCTCAGATCGATCCCATATTCCACCCACAAGTGTACCAAAGTGAGTTACACTTGCCCCTAAAAGGGCTGGTTGAAAATCGAAAATTTAGGTTTTTCGAAAATATTCTCAGATCGATCCCATATTCCACCCACAAGTGTACCAAAGTGAGTTACACTTGCCCCTAAAAGGGCGGGTTGAAAATCGAAAATTTAGGTTTTCGGAAAATATTCTCAGATCGATCCCATATTCCACCCACAAGTGTACCAAAGTGAGTTACACTTGCCCCTAAAAGGGCGGGTTGAAAATCGAAAATTTAGGTTTTTCGAAAATATTCTCAGATCGATCCCATATTCCACCCACAAGTGTACCAAAGTGAGTTACACTTGCCCCTAAAAGGGCAGGTTGAAAATCGAAAATTTAGGTTTTTCGAAAATATTCTCAGATCGATCCCATATTCCACCCACAAGTGTACCAAAGTGAGTTACACTTGCCCCTAAAAGGGCGGGTTGAAAATCGAAAATTTAGGTTTTTCGAAAATATTCTCAGATCGATCCCATATTCCACCCACAAGTGTACCAAAGTGAGTTACACTTGCCCCTAAAGGGCGGGTTGAAAATCGAAAATTTAGGTTTTTCGAAAATATTCTCAGATCGATCCCATATTCCACCCACAAGTGTACCAAAGTGAGTTACACTTGCCCCTAAAAGGGCGGGTTGAAAATCGAAAATTTAGGTTTTTCGAAAATATTCTCAGATCGATCCCATATTCCACCCACAAGTGTACCAAAGTGAGTTACACTTGCCCCTAAAAGGGCGGGTTGAAAATCGAAAATTTAGGTTTTTCGAAAATATTCTCAGATCGATCCCATATTCCACCCACAAGTGTACCAAAGTGAGTTACACTTGCCCCTAAAAGGGCGGGTTGAAAATCGAAAATTTAGGTTTTTCGAAAATATTCTCAGATCGATCCCATATTCCACCCACAAGTGTACCAAAGTGAGTTACACTTGCCCCTAAAAGGGCTGGTTGAAAATCGAAAATTTAGGTTTTCGAAAATATTCTCAGATCGATCCCATATTCCACCCACAAGTGTACCAAAGTGAGTTACACTTGCCCCTGAAAGGTTGAAAATCGAAAATTTAGGTTTTTCGAAAATATTCTCAGATCGATCCCATATTCCACCCACAAGTGTACCAAAGTGAGTTACACTTGCCCCTGAAAGGTTGAAAATCGAAAATTTAGGTTTTTCGAAAATATTCTCAGATCGATCCCATATTCCACCCACAAGTGTACCAAAGTGAGTTACACTTGCCCCTAAAAGGGCGGGTTGAAAATCGAAAATTTAGGTTTTTCGAAAATATTCTCAGATCGATCCCATATTCCACCCACAAGTGTACCAAAGTGAGTTACACTTGCCCCTGAAAGGCGCTGGTTGAAAATCGAAAATTTAGGTTTTCGAAAATATTCTCAGATCGATCCCATATTCCACCCACAAGTGTACCAAAGTGAGTTACACTTGCCCCTAAAGGGCGGGTTGAAAATCGAAAATTTAGGTTTTCGAAAATATTCTCAGATCGATCCCATATTCCACCCACAAGTGTACCAAAGTGAGTTACACTTGCCCCTGAAAGGGCGGGTTGAAAATCGAAAATTTAGGTTTTTCGAAAATATTCTCAGATCGATCCCATATTCCACCCACAAGTGTACCAAAGTGAGTTACACTTGCCCCTGAAAGGGCGGGTTGAAAATCGAAAATTTAGGTTTTTCGAAAATATTCTCAGATCGATCCCATATTCCACCCACAAGTGTACCAAAGTGAGTTACACTTGCCCCTAAAAGGGCTGGTTGAAAATCGAAAATTTAGGTTTTCGAAAATATTCTCAGATCGATCCCATATTCCACCCACAAGTGTACCAAAGTGAGTTACACTTGCCCCTAAAAGGGCGGGTTGAAAATCGAAAATTTAGGTTTTTCGAAAATATTCTCAGATCGATCCCATATTCCACCCACAAGTGTACCAAAGTGAGTTACACTTGCCCTAAAAGGGCGGGTTGAAAATCGAAAATTTAGGTTTTTCGAAAATATTCTCAGATCGATCCCATATTCCACCCACAAGTGTACCAAAGTGAGTTACACTTGCCCCTAAAGGGCGGGTTGAAAATCGAAAATTTAGGTTTTCGAAAATATTCTCAGATCGATCCCATATTCCACCCACAAGTGTACCAAAGTGAGTTACACTTGCCCTAAAAGGGCGGGTTGAAAATCGAAAATTTAGGTTTTCGAAAATATTCTCAGATCGATCCCATATTCCACCCACAAGTGTACCAAAGTGAGTTACACTTGCCCCTAAAAGGGCGGGTTGAAAATCGAAAATTTAGGTTTTTCGAAAATATTCTCAGATCGATCCCATATTCCACCCACAAGTGTACCAAAGTGAGTTACACTTGCCCCTAAAAGGGCGGGTTGAAAATCGAAAATTTAGGTTTTTCGAAAATATTCTCAGATCGATCCCATATTCCACCCACAAGTGTACCAAAGTGAGTTACACTTGCCCCTAAAAGGGCGGGTTGAAAATCGAAAATTTAGGTTTTCGAAAATATTCTCAGATCGATCCCATTCCACCCACAAGTGTTTGCTGGTTGAAAATCGAAAATTTAGGTTTTCGAAAATATTCTCAGATCGTCCAAATGAGTTACACTTGCCCCTGAAAGGGCGGGTTGAAAATCGAAAATTTAGGTTTTCGAAAATATTCTCAGATCGATCCCATATTCCACCCACAAGTGTACCAAAGTGAGTTACACTTGCCCTCGGGCGGGTTGAAAATCGAAAATTTAGGTTTTTCGAAAATATTCTCAGATCGATCCCATATTCCACCCACAAGTGTACCAAAGTGAGTTACACTTGCCCCTAAAAGGGCTGGTTGAAAATCGAAAATTTAGGTTTTTCGAAAATATTCTCAGATCGATCCCATATTCCACCCACAAGTGTACCTATGTGAGTTACACTTGCCCCTAAAAGGGCGGGTTGAAAATCGAAAATTTAGGTTTTTCGAAAATATTCTCAGATCGATCCCATATTCCACCCACAAGTGTACCAAAGTGAGTTACACTTGCCCCTAAAAGGGCGGGTTGAAAATCGAAAATTTAGGTTTTTCGAAAATATTCTCAGATCGATCCCATATTCCACCCACAAGTGTACCAAAGTGAGTTACACTTGCCCCTAAAGGGCTGGTTGAAAATCGAAAATTTAGGTTTTCGAAAATATTCTCAGATCGATCCCATATTCCACCCACAAGTGTACCAAAGTGAGTTACACTTGCCCCTAAAAGGGCGGGTTGAAAATCGAAAATTTAGGTTTTTCGAAAATATTCTCAGATCGATCCCATATTCCACCCACAAGTGTACCAAAGTGAGTTACACTTGCCCCTAAAAGGGCGGGTTGAAAATCGAAAATTTAGGTTTTTCGAAAATATTCTCAGATCGATCCCATATTCCACCCACAAGTGTACCAAAGTGAGTTACACTTGCCCCTAAAGGGCTGGTTGAAAATCGAAAATTTAGGTTTTCGAAAATATTCTCAGATCGATCCCATATTCCACCCACAAGTGTACCAAAGTGAGTTACACTTGCCCCTAAAAGGGCGGGTTGAAAATCGAAAATTTAGGTTTTCGAAAATATTCTCAGATCGATCCCATATTCCACCCACAAGTGTACCAAAGTGAGTTACACTTGCCCCTAAAGGGCGGGTTGAAAATCGAAAATTTAGGTTTTCGAAAATATTCTCAGATCGATCCCATATTCCACCCACAAGTGTACCAAAGTGAGTTACACTTGCCCCTAAAAGGGCTGGTTGAAAATCGAAAATTTAGGTTTTTCGAAAATATTCTCAGATCGATCCCATATTCCACCCACAAGTGTACCAAAGTGAGTTACACTTGCCCCTGAAAGGGCGGGTTGAAAATCGAAAATTTAGGTTTTCGAAAATATTCTCAGATCGATCCCATATTCCACCCACAAGTGTACCAAAGTGAGTTACACTTGCCCCTAAAAGGGCTGGTTGAAAATCGAAAATTTAGGTTTTTCGAAAATATTCTCAGATCGATCCCATATTCCACCCACAAGTGTACCAAAGTGAGTTACACTTGCCCCTGAAAGGGCTGGTTGAAAATCGAAAATTTAGGTTTTTCGAAAATATTCTCAGATCGATCCCATATTCCACCCACAAGTGTACCACACTTGCCCCTAAAAGGGCGGGTTGAAAATCGAAAATTTAGGTTTTCGAAAATATTCTCAGATCGATCCCATATTCCACCCACAAGTGTACCACACTTGCCCCTAAAAGGGCGGGTTGAAAATCGAAAATTTAGGTTTTTCGAAAATATTCTCAGATCGATCCCATATTCCACCCACAAGTGTACCTATGTGAGTTACACTTGCCCCTGAAAGGGCTGGTTGAAAATCGAAAATTTAGGTTTTTCGAAAATAAATCAGATCGATCCCATATTCCACCCACAAAAAATGTTTGGGCCATTGTTGGGCCTAAAAATTTTTTTCAATTTTGCATCTAAAAACCAATTTTGGGCCTAAGAACCGCATTTTGGGCCAATTTGCGTCTAAAAATGCGCATTTTGGCAAATTTTGCGTCTAAAATGCGCATTTTTTTGGCAATATTTGAATCTAAAAATGTCATTTTTGGGCATGAAAACCGTATTTTTCAATTTTGCGTCTGAAAATACCATTTCTTGGCCTAAAAACCGCTATTTAGGGCCGATTTTGCGTCTGAAAATACAATTTTTGGCCTAAAAACGACTGTTTTGGGCCCATTTAGCGTCTGAAAATGCCATTTTTGGGCCCAAAAACCTCTATTTTTTTGCCGATTTATCGTCTAAAAATGCCATTTTTTGGCTTAAAAACAGTATTTTTTGCAGTTTTCGTCTATGATTGCCATTTTTGGGTCTAAAAACTGCATTTTCGGGCCAATTTTTCGTCTAAAAATGCCATTTTTTGGCCTAAAAACTGCACTTTTTAGCCAATTTTGCTTTTGAAAATACCATTTTAGGACCTAAAAACTGCATTTTTTTGCTAATTTTGCGTCTAAAAATGCCATTTTTGGGCATAAAAACAGCATTTATGGCCAATTTTGCTTCTAAAAATACCATTTTTTGGCCTAAAAACCGCTATTTTGGGCCCATTTAGCGTCTGAAAATGCCATTGTAGGGCCTGAAAACCGCATTTTGGGGCTAATTTTGCGTCTGAAAATGCCATTTTTGGGCTTAAAACAGCATTTTTGACCAATTTTGCGCCTATAAAATCCATTTTTGTGTCCAAAACCATGCATTTTCGGGCCAATTTTGCGTCTAAGAATGCCGTTTTTTGGCCTAAAAACTGCACTTTTTAGCCAATTTTGCGTTTAAAAATGCCATCTTAGGACCGAAAAACCGCATTTTTGGGCGAAATTTGCGTCTAAAATTACCATTTTTTGGTCTAAAAACCGCATTTTCGGGCCAATTTTTCGTCTTAAAATACCATTTTTTGGCCTAAAAACCGCTATTTTTGCCTATAAACCGCTATTTTTGGCCGATTTATCGTCTAAAAATGCCATTTTTCTGCTTAAAAACAGTATTTTTTTACTAATTTTGCGTCTAAAAATGCCATTTTTGGGCATAAAAACAGCATTTTGGGCCAATTTTGCTTCTAAAAATACCATTGTTGGGCCTAAAAACCGCATTTTCAAACCAATTTATCGTTAAAAAATGCGATTTTGGGGCCTAAAAACCGCTATTTTGGCCGATTTAGCGTCTAAAAATACCAATATTGTGCCCAGAAACCGCATTTTTTGGCCAATTTTGCGTATAAAAATGTAATTTTAGGGCCTAAAAACTGCATTTTTGGGGCAATTTTCCGTCTGAAAATGCCATTTTTGGGCTTAAAAACAGCATTTTGGCCAATTTTGCGTCTAAAATTACCATTTTTGGGTCTAAAATGCACATTTTTGTGCCGATTTTGCGTTTGAAAATGCCTTTTTTTGAGCCTAAAAACCGCATTTTAGGTCCAATTTTGAGCCTAGAAACCGCATTTCAGGTCCATTTTTGAGCCTAGAAACCGCATTTTTCGACCGATTTTGTGTCTAAAAATGCAATTTTTAGCCCTGAAAACCGCATTTTCGGCCGATTTTGCGTCTAAAATTACCATTTTTGGACCTCAAAGCCGCATTTTTGCGTCAATTGTGCTTCGAAAAATGCTATTTTCGGGATTTAAAACAGCATTTTTGGCCAATTTTGCGTCTATAAATGCCATTTTTGGCCTAAAAATAGCATTTTTGCTTCTAAAAATGCCACTTTTGGACCAATTTTGCTTCTAAAAGTTTTGGGCCTAAAGACCGCACACGATAAGAGAGTTCTTTCCGCCTAAACTGGATGATATCGATGCGGATGATACGTGGTCTCAACAAGATGCCGTACAGCCCGTGGAAAGATTCAATTATCGTACGAGATTTTTTCCTAGCCGTGTACTCTCTAGAGTTTCGGTGATAAGAATTGGCACCATAGATCGTGTTATTTGACAAAATTGGATTTCTTTTTACGGGCTTATTTGAAGTCAAAGGTATACGCCGTCGAGCCCGCAAACAGGCGTGCATTGACGGAGGAAAACTGTGTTTTTTATTTAATTCAAATCTCGCGTTAATGACGGGAACGAAGAATGAATCCAACGGTATATTCTAAAGCCCCGTAAGACCCGAACGAACATTCGTATACAAACTCGTTACTGGAAACAGCGAAATATTTACTCAGTGTACGGTTTCAATAGTACCGATTTCAGGCATCAGTTGTTATGTAACTAACCACTGTAAAACTGTGATAAAAATTCTGCAATTTTCTTTTACAGCTCTTCGGTCGATCAGCCATCGCCCATCGCCAAGTCCATTGCCCCGGATTTACGTAACCGGCCGTTGACGTTACAATTAGGGGTTGTTTTTTTTTTTGTGTATCGGCGCGATAGCTATCGTCGCCGTTTCAATATAATACGAGAGGAAACGAGGGGAGAAAGTACGATGGAAAATCGAAAGTGATGATCGATATTTCGAAACTGAAACGACCTCCACCGAGAATGGCTATCGGGCCGAATCTGCTGTTGGCCCGAGGGCACATGACCTCCGGTCAGTATGTTGTATAACAACAGGCCGGCATTGTCCCCGGCGTACATCGTATTTTTTTTCCAACCAGAAACGATCCAACCGTCCAACTGGAAGCACCGCCAGCCGAGATGGCCGTAAGAACAGCCGTCCTGGTCTTCATCCTCCCCCTGCTGTGTCCATCCGGGCAGATGGCCGAAGACAGTAAGTCGAATTGGCTTTCGGCGATCGATCGAAAGAGTACAATTTTAATAATTTGCACAGATTCAATTGCGTTACCCTCGCAGCACTTTCGCCGGTCGGAGATCACCGTACCCGACTCGAACAGAAAATTTCTACTCTTAAGAGGACGTCGAAATTGACCGGTTCCGCCAATTTGACATCAGGAGATTCCAGCCGAAAGTCCTTCCTTAATGCACCTCTCAACAGGACGAAGTCGCAAAATCCCGGTTCCCGAACTTTCCCCTCGTCCTAACCCACTCGTTCAGTCCCTTTCCTCTCAAAAAAAAAAAAAATCTCAGAGCTTCGGTCCATATTTCTTTAGTTTTTATTTCGCTCGTTTCGGGACATCAGGCCACAGATTTTTTTTTTTGGCGGAAACTCATATCATTGCACGCGCAGATATCACTCCGTTTTGTCCAAGAGGCTTGAGCCCTATATCTATCCCAGTTTTTGACGGGAAACGGTCCGTCACGGACGAACGTCCGGAGCGAATTATAACTGCAATTTTACCACCGTTTCTGCTTCCGTAGCGCGGTGTTGTTGTTCCGAAGTTGTTCCTCTATGCGTTTAGAGGAAAAAACCTTTTTTTTTTCTTTTTTTTTGTACAATCAACCCGAAGTAGAAGTAAGTGCTGACCTTTATTTTTGAACAATTTTATAGTCTAAGGGCTGAGGAGACCTCTAGGCCATCGGCGTTTAAGCCGATTCGGGGGATAATGGATGGGTAAGAGAGGAAAGGGACTGAAAGAGTGGATTAGGACGAGGAGAAAGGCGGGAGTGGAACTTCAGGAACCGGGATTTTCAGGACTTCGCCTGCTGTCCGGTCAGAAACATACCGGGATATTATATTAAGGGCGGTACGAAGGACTTTTGACTAAAATCTCTGGATGCGAGCGATGTCGGATACCGTACGTCCGTATCGCTTTGTACAATGTCAGTTTTTTACTTGAGGTCAATTTCGACGTCCGTTTTAGTAACGCCCCTAAGAGTCGAAATTTGGGGTGGGAAGTGGAAAAAATCCGGACTTTAACTCTTTACCGAGACCTATTTCAAACAGACTCAACTGACACGAACTCTTCTCAAAGCGTTGACCGTCAGTATATCGCCTGGAAAAAAAAAAAACAGTAGATGAATCACTACTGACTACGGCGAGAATCCAAATTCAGCGGAACTGATATTATTCCAAACCATTTGCAGGCTGGCAAAACTACAGGGCGTAGTTCTTTTTAAGTGTCCAGAGACGGATAATAAAAAAAAAAAAAGTTGATGAAAAGATGACCTTCCGGTTATAGTTTCCGGTCGTCCCTTGTATTTATTGCATCGGTATTGCCGAAACTTCCGCTATTTCCGATGGCGAGCGGATAAAAAATCCGCCACGTACCACGCTTTAGTCGCGATATCTAGAGCGATCCGGTGGCTGAAACGCGTCCTTCATTCTAAACAATGCGCGTACATAATTAGCACGTGATGAACATATTTTTTTAATTAAAATTTGCCGTTCATGGACTTTCACTTGGGGTTCCTGCGGTTGAGCTTTTCCTTCCACCCGGAACTTTCTTCGGTTCCATCGTAGACCTGCAATGTGGAACGTGGGCTTACCCGACGCCGATCCTTCTCTATTGCCGTCTGACGATCCCTCCTGCCGTTTTCAGAGATGCCCTCAGCGGAAGTGGAACTGGTCATCGACGAGGAGAGCGAGAGGGACTTCGCCGAGGGCGCGCTTGAGTCTTCGGGCAAGCAGGAGCTGCTCTGTACGGCCGGCTCCACCTGCATTGTCATCTCCAAGTGCACGATAATGGCCCAGCTCATGAAGGAATCCTGCCTCCAGTCGAGCAAGTCCGCATCAGATACAATATTGATATATATACGTATAATATTTATCGTCGCCTTTTTCGACCGTATTTTCGGCCCTTTTCAGGGCCACACCAACCGTCTCGTGGGATTTTATGCAGTATCAATGTTATCAAAATTAAGGGTTGCCCGGCCGAGGAACTGAGGGGGGGTTTCATCCTCGTCTTTTCGGCCCTTTTCAGGGCCACCAAACATCGGGGTTTATTTGGACAATGTTAAAGAACCAATACCCGGACAATATTCATAGGATTAATTTTTTATCACAATTTTTGATATATCGTTAGGGGTAAAACTCAGAGCAATTTAGTGCAGTATCAATGTTAAAGAACCAATCCCGGACCAAATTGAGAGCGAATATTTCACAAATGCCCTTCAAAATTAAGGGTTGCCCGGCCTGTAGAGGAACTGAGGGGGGTTTATCGTCGTCTTTTCGGCCCTTTTCAGGGCCACCAAACATCTACGAGGGTTTATGGGGGGGCACACAATTTTTGTATATATCGTTAGGGGTAACACTCAGAGCAATTTAGTGCAGAATTAATGTTAAATATCGAGAGTGAAACTTTCACAAATGCCCTTCAAAATTAAGGGTTGCCCTGTAGAGTGTCGGGGGTTTATCGTCGTCTTTTCGGCCCTTTTCTGGGCCACCAAACATCTCATGGTATTTTATGGGGGGGACCACACAATTTTTTGTATATATCGTTAGAGGGTAACACTCAGAACAATTTAGTGCAGAATTAATGTTCAAGAGCGAAACTTCAAAATGGCGACTGCCGGTCGTGGGCGTTATCGCGTGATCCACTTAATATTCAATCATTTATTTATACTGCAACGGGCGTTGAGAATCGAATAATTGGTACCGAAACCCCCCCGAATTTCGAATTGTCTGTCTTCGTGCAGCCGTTGGAAGGGCGCGGCGTTTGGTATTGGGGTAAAACACTTAAGTTATACTGTATTTAACTTCGACTGTTGGGCGATAGTTTTCTCATACCGGACTGTCTATCTGCAGGCTGCACGAGCTGACCTGCGGCTACAGCGGACAGGAGGCCATGGTCTGCTGTCCGAAATTCTGTTCGGCCGAGAAGAACGAGACGTTGGCCGACGAGTGCGGACGTCCCAAACTGCACAACTGGTGGTCATCCGCTTACAGGGGAGTCGGCTCACAGCCGTGGGCGGTCAGAGTCGGATTCTACAGTCAGTGCCCGGCCCATTTTTAGGGCCACTCCCAAAGCACCTCTAAGTTCCACACCGTTAGAGATAGAGCCTTTCGACTTTGTCCGCGTCGGGCGAAATTCTATATCGGTCTGGCGAAAGACCGGACCCCACAGAGAGGCGACTGAAACACCTGGAAACCTACGGTAATTTTAAAGTTCCGCCTTTTGGAGGCCGACGGGGAAACCAGAACACAACGTTAATTGGCACAGCGAAGTCCGTACTCGTGATTAACGGACGCGTTCAGAATATTTATTGTCTGTAAAGTTTTTATTCTTGGAAAAAGCTGTTTCGACGCTGGGCTTAAAGTCAATATCGGGTTGGCTACTACTAAGTAATCGCGCGATTCGCCACGACAAGTGGCGTTGTGCATATTTTTAAGTGCGCCAAAGTCTTGGCACAGACAAGCCGGTATAAGATACATTCGGCTTCTCTGCAAAGTCCCTCGTTGAACTACGGCGATCCGAATCAATAATGGCCTTTATTCGGTCATCATCGACCTCCACCGGACGTCCAGAGCGCTCCTCATCTTTTAATGAAAAATCCCCCGACCGGGGGGAATTTTGCCACTTCGGTTCACCGTATTTTAGCTATTTATACACAGACAGACAGACACAATTCGACCGGTCGATGTAATTTCGATACCGAATGTTTCAGAAAGGACCGAATAATAAAGTATCGAAGAATCTTTGCCTGTCCAAAGATGTTGACGCACTTAAAAAAATATGTACAACGCCACTTGTCGCGGTGAATCGCGCGATTACTCAGTTGCCGACCCGATATTGACTTTAAGCCCAGCGCCGAAACAGCTTTTTCCAAGAATAAAAACTTTACAGACAATAAATATTCTGAACGCGTCCGTTAATCACGAGTACGGACTTCGCTAACGTTGTGTTGTGGTTTCCCCGTCGGCCTCTAAAAGGCGGAACTTTAAAATTACCGTAGGTTTGTGTGGTGTTTCCGTCGCCTCTCGGTGGTCCGGTCTTTCGCCAGACCGTTTTTCGGCCGCTCGCCGTCTTCAGTAGCGGTGCTGGTCACTGTCGTCGGCACTTTGGACCGTAGCCAACAGCCCACTTAGTCACTTGTACTGCGGTTGTGTCTCTTGTTATTGCGTTATCGGTCTTTCGCCAGACCGTTTTTCGGCCGCTCGCCGTCTTCAGTAGCTGTCTTAGTCACTGTTTGCGGCACTTTGGATATTTTTCGGTTGGCATCCTCACTGCACTGTGTCACTTTCACTTGTACTGTGTGAGGACAAACCCAAACCCCCAACCACCCCCAAAAAAGCTACTGAAGACGGCGAGAGGCCGAAAACGGTCTGGCGAAAGACCGAACCACCGAGAGGCGACAGAAACACCACACAAACCCATTACATTTTACTTCATACTCCGATTAATAAGAGAATATTACGCGCTCTGCCAAAATTTGTATATTGGAAAATGTTTTCACCGCCCCCCCCCCTGGGTAACGATTTTTAAATGAAATTACCCTTTTCCCAGATAAATATTTACAACAACTGGAGTACATATGTTGCGGTTCGATAATAAGCAGACAGGTCGTGTTGACAGCCGCCCATTGCGCCCTTGCCAAATCGGCAACTCATACCATGTGAGTTTATCGTCTCATAAAATTTCATCTATTTCATTTTATTTTATTTATGACAGAACGATGAGTAATTTAATACGAGATAAAATCGTCTGTGAACGAAATCTACGTTTGACAATCCCTAATATTTACCTGTTTTTCGACGCGTCAAACATATAATATCGGGCCATATTTGGGGTAACCGAAAGTGGTCGACATTTTGACTTTGGAATTCATTTTATTTGCCAAAAAAAGAAACTTTAATTGTTAATTCCCCTCTTGAAGTGAACTCCTCAAGACCGGAATACGTCTTAAATTCAATTTACTGTAGAATCAATTTAGTGGATGGTGGATGGGTAAGAGAGGAAAGGGAGTGAGCGAGTGGATTGGGGACGAGGAGAAAAGCGGGATTTTGGGACTTCGGGAACCGGGATTTTGGGACTTCGTCCTGTTGAGAGGTGCATTGAGGACGGTAGGAAGGACTTTAGATTGGAATCTCTGGATGCGAGCTAAGTCGGATGTCTTCCGGTGGAACCCAGCATAGCTCTATACCGTATGTCGGTTTAAGTATCGCTTCTGTATATTGTCAGTTTGTTACTTAAGGGTCAATTTCGATGTCCGTTTCAGTAATGGCCCTAAGAGTCCAAATTTTCCGTTTAAGTCGATTCTATTGAGTCGGGTGTGGGGATTCCTCCGCGTGAGTCGAACCCCCGCGACAAGTAATAAAAAAATAGTTTAAACGACGGCCTTTAAACATTTTATTACAGTCAGAACTGTACCAGACTTAAGGGTCAATTTCGATGTCTTTAAGAGTCCAAATTTTCCGTTTAAGTCGATTCTTTTGAATCGGTTATTGGGGTCGATTCCACGTGGAAGTCCGTTCGGACGTCGGAAATGGAATTGAAAATTTGCAAGTATCATCTTAATCTGTAATCGTTCTCCAATTGCCTTATAATAATAGTGTTATGGGGCCGTAATAAAATAAAACAGGAAGGAGGCCGGTTGTCGACATTGACCCATTGTTTCCAGATTTTTCACGGTCCCCGCATAATAAATAAGCCCCATTTCCTGATTTCGTGAAACTATTTATTCGTTTCACCCGCCGAGAGCTACAATAATTATAAAAGATCGAAGTTGAAAATATCAATATACTGATTAACAATATGGGTTTTTAAACTTCTCATTGAGATCATAGTGTTTCCGGTAATAGATTATTGTTTTGTATTTTTACGAAATGTCGAGCATTTTTCGGCGTCCACCCCATTCTATTTTCAGTCAATTTCATTCTTTATTAACGGCCCATTCACTTTTTTTTAATGATTTATAAATAGTAAACTTTTTTTACCTATTCTATAGACATCAAAACTTACAATAGCCAACATATTGACAATATACAAAGCGATACGGTATAGAGCTATGCTGGGTTCCACAACATAGACATCCAGAGATTTCAGTCGAAAGTCCTTCGCACAATCCTTAATGCTCCCCCCGGGGTATGTTTCTGACCAAACAATCCATAATGACCTCAACATACCCACAGTTGACGAAGTCGCAAAATCCCGGTTCCTGAAGTTCCACTCCCGCTTTTCTCTTCATCCTGATCCACTCTTTCAGTCCCTTCCTAGAGAGATCTTCCTAGAGAGATCTTCCTAGAGAGATCTTCCTAGAGAGATCTTCCTAGAGAGATCTTCCTAGAGAGATCTTCCTAGAGATCTTCCTAGAGATCTTCCTAGAGATCTTCCTAGAGATCTTCCTAGAGATCTTCCTAGAGATCTTCCTAGAGATCTTCCTAGAGATCTTCCTAGAGATCTTCCTAGAGATCTTCCTAGAGATCTTCCTAGAGATCTTCCTAGAGAGATCTTCCTAGAGATCTTCCTAGAGATCTTCCTAGAGATCTTCCTAGAGATCTTCCTAGAGATCTTCCTAGAGATCTTCCTAGAGATCTTCCTAGAGATCTTCCTAGAGATCTTCCTAGAGATCTTCCTAGAGATCTTCCTAGAGATCTTCCTAGAGATCTTCCTAGAGAGATCTTCCTAGAGAGATCTTCCTAGAGAGATCTTCCTAGAGATCTTCCTAGAGATCTTCCTAGAGATCTTCCTAGAGAGATCTTCCTAGAGATCTTCCTAGAGATCTTTCTAGTCACAAAATCCCGGTTTCCGAAGTTCCACTCCCGCCTTTCCCCTCATCCCCAATCCACTCGTTCATTCCCTTTCCTCTCTTACCCATCCATTATCCCCCCTACAGAGATCTTAGACCATAATTGTTGTTGTGACAAAAGTGCCACCATCGGGTGGTTTCTTTAATCAAGTCCACTAGTCAAGTCTTTCATAGTTGTACTAATAATGATTGTACTGAAATGAATGGGAGACAAAAATAATATATGGCCGAACGGTGTCGTTTCTGGTCACCGTTGTTTACGGCCCAGTTGAACATCTTTCCGTTCGTTTCCCGTCAACCGCCCTCGGAATTCGGGCGTGGCGGTCCGTCACCAGTTCAGTTTGACCTGTTTGACAGCTCTTCGGTTCAAATCGGCGAATACGACGGCACCAACGATCCCGACTGCACCAACACTTTCTGCGCCCATCCGGCCGCCGAAATTAAGATTAGCCACATTGTCGTCCATCCGGGATACGAGGCCAAGACCTTCAGGCACAACATAGCCCTGCTCATACTCAAAAATCCGATGAACTATTCCCGTAAGTCGTTTCTATTTACTGTACTACAATAGGGAGATGACTATAGAATGAGAGGACGTCCTATAAAGAGGAGTGCCCTATGTGTTGGGACTTACAGTTTTGTGGTCTGCGACGGGTTGGAATACAGTAGATTTCGCGTGTTTCTGTCTCCTCTCCCTCTTCTTCTTTTGCCAGACCGGTTTCGGCCGCTCGCCATCTTCAGTAGCGGCGTGAGTCACTTTGGACGTTAGTCAACGGATAACCACCCCACTGTCACTCGTACTGTGTCTTGGCGTGTCCTGTTATTGTGTACAGTACAGGTGACAGGGTGACAGTGCAGTGACCGACACCGCTACTGAAGATGGCGAGAGGGGAGACAGAACCACGCGAAACCTAGTGTTTGGAATGTTCTTCGAAAGCTCTTTTATCTGCGGCCGTAACATTAAATAAAAAGCCGTATTATTAACGTAGATTTCGTGTGTTTCTGTCTCCTCTCGCCATCTTCAGTAGCGGTGTCAGTCACTGCACTGTTGGAAAAACGCAATAACAAGACACGTATATATATATATATATATATATATATATATATATATATATATATATATATACAGGACAGACAGACAAACACTGGGTGAGGACGCTCCCGAAAGACGTCCAAAGTGCCGACAGTGACTGACACCGCTACTGAAGACGGCGAGCGGCCGAAACCGGTCTACAGCGAACAGGCTAAATCTACCGTATCTCTTACTAATTTTATGCTCAAAGCGTTCGGAAAACTCATAAATTTGGTTTGCCAACAGTGGCGGCTCAACCGGTCTGCCTCTACCCGAAGAACAAGGAGGACGCCTACACGGGACTGCAGGCTCTGTTGGTCGGCTGGGGCAGGCTAGCAGGACAGACCAGTCAGTATCAGCTATTTTAGGCTAGCGCAGGGACAGTATCAGTATCGGGT
Organism: Lethocerus indicus; assembly: GCA_019843655.1. Lineage (NCBI taxonomy): Eukaryota > Metazoa > Arthropoda > Insecta > Hemiptera > Belostomatidae > Lethocerus > Lethocerus indicus. Next base: position 2,675,331 of record JACDQD010000009.1, on the reverse strand, counting down.
GTAGCCGAAAGTAATCGACATTTCGATAAACACGTATTTCGATCTTGAGCAGTTCCTCAAGAGGGGGGGGGGGGATCGAAAATTTGCCCGAAAAGTGGCCGAAGAGTTGTTGCGATAATATCGGTGAATGTATACAGTGGATTAATAATTAAACTTTCTTTTTTAGCGAAATAAAATCAGTTCCAAAGTCGAAAATGTCGATTACTATCGGTGTACGCCTAATATATATAGGGTGTCCAAAAATTGACGCAAGATTTGAATCGAACCGAATTTTCGTTATTTTTTTTAAAATTACGCGACTGACAGGCGGCACCCGCACGTGTTTATACGATCGGGTCCTGACAGTGGGACGGAACTCGAGGTGTTTTTTCTTTTCCCCAGGAGCGAAAGAAAACCAACAGCAGCTTGTGATGCCCGTCCTGCCTCTGGAGAGGTGTTCGCTGGTCTACGGAGGTTCTGTGCCGATCACCTCCAACGAGCTGTGCGTCGGCGGCCAGCCGGGCAAGGACGCCTGCACAGGCTTCGGAGGAGCGCCGCTAGTACTCCTAGATCCCAATTCCAGGAACAGATACTACCAGGTGACCGTCGGACACTAGTAGCCAAATTTAACAGACCTGTTTTGTGGCCCGCCGGGGGTTGGAAAACCGCGCGTTTCTGTCTCCTCTCGACGGTGGTTCGGTCTTTCACTGGACCGGTCCTTCGGCCGCCCACCAAATATTCAGTATTCGGTGTTAGTCACTTTGGACGTTTTTCAGTCATCCCCCAAAAAAGTCCCCCCGCAAAAAAAAAACACTCAAATTGACTAACACCGCTGCTGAAGATGGCTAGTGGCCAAAATCGGTCTAGCAAAAGACCGGCGAGAAGAGACAGAAACACGCTAAATCTACTGTATCAATACAGTTTAACACTCTGGAAAATTACTAGGAAGATCTCTAGGAAGATCTCTAGGAAGATCTCTAGGAAGATCTCTAGGAAGATCTCTAGGAAGATCTCTAGGAAGATCTCTAGGAAGATCTCTAGGAAGATCTCTAGGAAGATCTCTAGGAAGATCTCTAGGAAGATCTCTAGGAAGATCTCTAGGAAGATCTCTAGGAAGATCTCTAGGAAGATCTCTAGGAAGATCTCCATATTGTCAATTATTTTAACATTACATCTTCTTATAATCGCCCGGATCCAGAGATTCTAGTCAAAAGTCCTTCGTACCGTCCTTAATGCTCCCCCCGGTATGTTTCTAACCACACAATCCACCATGACCTCAACATACCGACAGTCGACGTAGTACTGAAAATCCCGGTTCCTGAAGTTCCACTCCCGCTTTTCTGCTCATCATAATCCACTCTTTCAGTCCCTTCGTAGAGATCTTCCTAGAGATCTTCCTAGAGATCTTCCTAGAGATCTTTCCAGAGATCTTCCCAGAGATCTTCCTAGAGAGCCCTTAGACCACAATAGTTCTTCTGTGAAACATGCCATCTTTGGACGGCTTCTTTTATGATGTCATTCGGTCGGGAAACACACACACACTCAACACTTGTACACGTAATTATGATATAATTGATTGTACAAAAAAAAATTATCTCCTTATCACTCACTGTTATCCGTCTGATTTTCAGATAGGGCTGGTATCGTTCGGTTCGGACAGATGCGGAGCGCCGGGAATTCCGAGCGTCTACACAAGGATAGACAAATACACTGACTGGATTTTAAAGAATTCCCCAAAGATTTAATACATTTGTGAGATAGATATCTTTCTATAGTTTGTAGCGATTTTAAACATAATAATGGCATATATATATATATATATATATATATATATATATATATATATATATGTCATACACGATATGAATTTTAATGTTTGACATGCCAATTCGACCATATTGGCAGACAACACATATTAAGCAATATTACAGTTAAATTACCAAAATAGATAATAAAAATATATTGCGGTTATTCAATATATATATATATAAAAAAAGAAAAGAAATGAAACTAATATGCTTTAATAAACACATTTTTCAAAAGTGTCACACGGGGAGGGGACGAGCAGGGAGTTAAAAATTTTTAATACTTTATAATCAAAAAACAAATTTATCCTTAACTAATTGATGTAAATATAATTGTTAAATAGAAATAATTATGAGAATATGTACTATATATTTATATATTAAATAAATTATTAGTTCCTATATTGATTATGTAACACTCGATGTAATAAATAGTAAATAAGAATTTAATTAATCGTACAGATAAAAATAAAATTGTTTTTTCAATTTCGAGGGTTCGCTAGGGTTTGGAATATCTCATTGCTCTTATTCGGGCCTGAAATTTGGTCTTAAGCTGGCCATTTTAAAATAGACTAATATCAATATCAATTTTTTTTTAATTTTCATATATAGGGCTTATAATTGTTGATTTTTCGTTCCCCCAATTTTGTTTGGATTTAAAATAAAAATTCGGCCCGTAGAGTGTGTTAAGATAGAATAAGAATAGAACATGTACATTTCGAGGAAATGACGATTATAAATAAAACGAAAACATTAAAAGATCATAAATTTTTCAGACTGTTTATTTTTTTGTTTTTTAAATTCTACAAATTATGGGTACACGAATGTACGAACATCTACATTTGTTTGTTTTTTTTTTGAGTTTTCGTACGAAATATGTTAGTTAGTATAACATACCATCGGGTGAGAAGGGTTGGAAGGTAGGGAGGGGGGCGGGTTTCATAATTAGTCGATATCGTGGCGTCAAATTATGGGAAAAATAAAAATTGAATTTTCATTTTATACAAGAATAGAGTAGGGGATAAATATTAAATTACTAATTTATGAACAATTCTACAAATGCACACAGACAAAAATCTTTTGAAGGCGATATGAAACCCCATGTTTTTATCTTTAAAAAACAATAATATAATATAATTAATAATAATAATAATAATAATAACATATATATATATACAATCGTTATACAAAATTATACAGACACATAAAAGACTCTAGGACGAATCAACAGACTGGGGAAAGGAGGATGTAGTAATAACTAAGTTTTACAACTGAACTTAAAATGCGTCTGCATAAATTTATGCAGACCGGGGAATAAATTTACGCATAACAAACAACACGGCTTCGCTTAGACACTAAAATATTGTCAAATATGATTTCGATAATTTCTAACGATACTATGCAAAACGGCTATCAACAAAGTTAGTAAATAGATAATAAAAAATATATTGCGGTTATTCAATATATATATATATATATATATATATATTAAAAAAAAAAAAAAAGGATGAGAAATGAAACGAATATGCTTTTCAAACACATTTTTCAAAAGTGTCACACGGGGGAGGGGGACGAGCGGGGAGTTAAAAAAATTTTTTTAATACAATCGGAAATGTTAAATATATATATATAATTGAATAGAGGGTCCAATATAAAAAAATACGTTTATTCGATTATTTATCGAGAGAGAGAGAGAGAGAGAGAAAAGCAAGAGCGGGGTCCGTTTTTAGAAGTAACAATCGATAAGAAATATTTACAAAAGTTCAGTTTAGAAATACAATTAGGAAGTTAAGACATTCAATAGAAGCGGCAGTTCTCTTATATTGCTTAGAAGAATTTTCGACTAAAAGGATTTGTAATTCAGTTTCAGTTACCGGTTTCAGTGGTTTGGAACGGACTGCCGCTAAATTTTTTAAAAATTTCAAACAAATTTTTCATAAATCTCGATATTTTTTATTTATACATATTTATTATTCATCAATTCGCCTCAGACACGGGAAACGGACAAAGAGAAAAACACAACTGGTAATACTACAAATGTCCTCACTCGGGAGAAAATAAAATTTACACTTATAAAACCTACGAATTAAAAAAAAAAAAAAAAAAAACATTAAAAACATTACAAAAAAAAAATCCGAATGTGCAATGACTAGCATTAACATTTTTACTATCGACAAACAAATCTTAAGTCTTAGAAAAATAAAGAATAATAAAATGTTTTCTTCGTCGAAACAGAGTTTTTATGAAAATAATTATTATTTCTACTCCAGGTATAAGAGTCGTTTCTTTTTTCTTTTCTTTCGTTTTAAAAACTCTACTCTTTATTTTATTTTTTTTTTTGTATTTCGTTTTTGCTTTTTAAAGATCCGTTCTCAAGATCAGTAAACTACTAATTTGAACGACAGCTACTTAAGGCCCCTTCAAGAAAGTTGCAGTGAGATTTGGTTAGGAATTTTTCAGATCGCAAAGTAAAATCTTTTGGAAAAATATGTTCGGGAATTGTTTTTAGAAAAACTTTTTTTTTTCCTCATTTTTTATTTTCGTCCTATTCAACGTCTAAAAACTGTAAAATGTAACTTGTCGACGCTAGTGATAAAAAGACATAAAAAAATGAATTGAAAAAAAAATTATACGGTAACGTAACGATTCCGAGACGATGAGTCAAATTTTTTTTCTTTTCACTCACTCAAAAAATGACCGTTAACAATTTTTAATATCGATTAATATTAAAAGGTTAACCAAACGGATATATCCATACTTTTGGCACGACTCCTCGGATGACACGAAAAAAAAATTTACAAATAAGTAGCCGATAAGACCGATTCGAAATTTTTAAAAATTCTTCTTTTCGGTGTCCTATAAATAAATAAGACAACTATATCTATAAGAATAAATACATTTCAATTTTTTTTTATATCGTTTTTTTTCAAATATACCGACTGTGAGCTTTCGGGGGTAAAAAGTTTTTTTTTTTTTGTTGATTTTCGGTATAATTAAGAAGTGGGGGCCGTCGAAGGGGACAGGAGTCGGTTAAAGAAAACCGGTTCGCAATTGGAAACATTCATACAAAAATATTACAGCTATTAAGTGTGATCGTTTCAGAGGGTTTCGGGAAGGGGAAAACTGACTTTGATTATTCTTCCCGAACTGGAGAGGATTAGAGGGGTTGACCGGAAGGGGGATGGAGTAAGTAAGTAAGTGGTATAGGAGGGCGGCTAACTTACTTTTATATATATATATGTGGGTGTGTGAGTGTCTATTTTCTTGTGTCGATCTATTCTATAATAGCGCTTCCTATTGGGATGTATTTCGCGGCCAGGCTATTTTAGCGTCGATCCTCTTGTAGGCGAACATACAGTGTTTGCCCGAAGAGGATATGTGAGCCTTAACGTCCTGCGGGCACTCGCCGTCGGTCAGAATCGTTTCTGTAACAAAATTTAAAAAATAAAAAATTCGATTATAAAATGAAAAAAAAAGCCTGTTTCTTTCTAGCACAATCGGTATAGTTTAACAGACCCGTTTTGTGGTCCGCGAGGGGTTGGAATACTGTAGGTTAGTGATGTTTCTGTCTCCTCTCGCTGGTTTCGGCCGCTCGCCATCTTCAGTAGCGTGTTACTGTCACTGTTAGCACTTTGGATATTTTTTGGGGCATCCTCACTGCTGCACTGTCACTTTCACATGTACTGTGTCTCATGTACATTCACAAGTCATGTCTCATGTTGACAGTACATGTGAAAGTGACAGTGGGCAGTGAGGACGCCCCAAAAAACATCCAAAGTGACTAACACAACGCTACTGAAGATGGCGAGCGGCCGAAACCGGTCTAGTAAAAGACCAAACCGGCGAGAGGAGACAGAAACACCAGTCGCCAAGGTTGTCCGCCGTGGAACGATATTGCCAATTGAAAGTACAAGTGACAGTGACAGTGGGCAGTGAGGATGCCCAAAAAACATCCAAAGTGCCGAAAAGTGACCGACACCGCTACTGAAGATGGCGAGCGGCCGAAACCGGTCTAGCGAAAGACCGAAACCGGCGAGAGGAGACAGAAACATCACTAACCTACAGTATTCCAACCCCTCGCGGACCACAAAACAGGTCTGTTAAACTATACCGATTGAGCTAGAAATTTTGAAAGAAAAAAAAAATTACCTTCTCCGTCGATGAGCTTGAAGAGGCCGTAATCCTGCGGGTTGGTGATGCGAACTTTGTGCGCGATTATTTTACAAACGTCGCGCGTGGTCATGTTGGGCCTGACGGGCAGCGTCTTCGTGATTATCGAACCGTTCATCTCGTCAGGGACAACGATCTTCAGCACAGATCTGAATTCTGCAAGAGGTCCTGAGCCCCACTGGAAGAATCAAGAATAGTTGTTACTTCAATTCTGAATAACCAGTGTCAACGGTTCAATCACGGTCTCTGTGATCTTCCTCCACCAGAAGATTGGACTTTCGAACGCGAAGAACAAACCATCAACCTGTTTCAGAAGACCACAAGAACCGCGCAATGTCACATTAAATTGTCATATTTTGACTATAACTGCTTTTTTCAACAGTCCCAGGAATTCTCTTCGAGACACAAGACTACAATTGGTGAAGCCCAACTATTCTACAGAAGCCTAAATCCCAATAACTCTCGGTCTGAAATCACCAATATCTAATATCCTGTTTACAGTTACAACTAATAATAATAATAATAAATGTGTAAATCATAAACTACAAAGTTCATTTGGATAAAGCCGGACAGCTATTAAATAAATTACCACTGGCTTTCTGTACGGTCTCATATTATGTTTCCAACTGAAGCATATTTGGTTGCCTTGAGAAAGGGGATTATTATTGTTCTGAAAGCCAACAACAATATTACTCAATGTTTATCAATGAGATAGGAGCTCGATCAGTGATACGTTCAACATTGTAGTCCACGTCTTCGTGTTTCAATTTTTAATATTTCGATCAGTTTTTCCTTCCGAATTCATATTGTATTTGTGGTATATAAGCGATTTTTGAACTTTCAACTGCCGGGATTGTAGAGTCTTTATAACATCAGAGGGCTTTATAAGAAGGTTTGTTTGTATTTATATTCCATTGAATGGATGAATTCAAAAATTACAAAAAAAAATATGTCATTACATATATATGTATATAAGTTTAAAGCAAAACCTACAATCTATACAAATAGGTAAAGTTGAATTTTTGTTCAAATCATTTAGTCATTTAAAACTATCCGTCTGTTCCTTTGACTAACGCCAGACAGTATAGTAATAAATTCGAATAGGAAATAAGGGAATATTGTTTTTTTTTATCATCATTTACATAAAATACAATTAGCATCTACACAATAAGAATGTACAGCTTAGGAGGGAAATCGAGATTCTTTCCGATTTCCCGGCTTAAAATCTTCTTACTTCTTTTTATATCATTTCACGTATAAATAAATTCGTATCAAAAAATATACACCTTTTAAGGAAATAAAAAGGAGAGGGAGTCGATCCCACTTTGTCATTCGACGAAATACATAAATAAATTACAAAAATATACAAAATAGGATCACGATCTTAAAAAATAGGGATGAAAATTTTGGCGATTTATAAGAGATATAAATGTCCCAAAGGTGTCCCCACCCCCACGATGGTGGATTCGTTAGGTTTTTTTTTTTTGGGGAGGGTTTTTAATTATTATTGCAGTCGCTTTCCTGGCGTACATTTAGCGAGGAGCCGGTGGCGGTTTCTTCTGAGCAGGCCCTGAAGCTCTTGAGGACGTGTACGGCGCTGGAAAGGGTGGTGAGGTAGTAGCCGCCCTCGCCGGAGAGGAGCGAGGGGTGGAGCAGGCCCCACATGTACTCGGCCTCGATCTCGGCCGAGACCATCCCCTTCTGGACCAGCACCCAGACGAAAAGGGGCAGGAAGTCGTCCGCGCCCAGCATCACGCCGCCGCGGCCGCAATTGCTCACCTTCACCTGCCAAACGACAGACAACGATCGGTGACACGCCTGCCTTCCGGCCCTCGCGCCGGTTTCGGCCGCTCGCCATCTCCAGTAGCGGTCTCAGTCACTGGCGGCACTTTGGATGGTCTTCGGGGGCATCCTCACTGCACCGTAACTGTGTCACTTGTACTGTGTGAGGACACCCCCACCCCCAAAACCCAGAGTGCCGAAAAGTGACCGACACCGCTACTGAAGATGGCGAACGACCGGAAACCGGGGCCAGAGGAGCAGAACATCACTAACCTACGGTATTCCAACCCCTCGCGGACCACAAAACAGGTCTGTTAAACTATATTGATTGAGCTAGAAAGAAACAGGTTTCGATAGTATTAGAAATTTTAAAAGAAAAAATCCGGTCTAGCGAAAGACCGAAACCGGCAGCGAGAGGAGGCAGAAACACCGGTCGCCAAGGTTGTCCGCCGTGGAACGATATCGCCAATTGAAAGTACAAGTGACAGTGACAGTGCAGTGAGGATGCCCTCCGAAAAACATCCAAAGTGCTGACAGTGACAGTAACACCGCTACTGAAGATGGCGAGCGGCCGAAACCGGTCTGGCGAAAGACCGAAACCAGCGAGAGGAGACAGAAACATCACGAACCTACAGTATTCCAACCCCTCGCAGACCACGAAACAGGAAAATAAAATAATTATTTTTGATTATTTAGAATAATATAATCAAAATTCTTCTAAATAAGAAGAAATGCGTTTCTGTCTCCTCTCGTTGAAGGTTTGGTCGACCCCGGTTTCGGCCGCTCGCCATCTTCAGTAGCGGTGTTACTTTTGGCACTTTGGATGTTAGTCAACAGACAACCATCACTGTCACTTGTACTGTGTATGTGTTACTTGTTATTGTGTACAGTACAAATGACAGTGACAGTGCAATTGGAGGATTGCCCGAAAGACATCCGAAGTGCCAAAAGTGCTGAAGACGGCGAGCGGCCGAAACCGGTCCTCAGTAGCATTCCGCACAAATAGACCACACGGGACCAAATCCGAAAGTTTAAGTTATAGTGGACACAATTTTTAAATTTTATAAAATAAAATTCAGAAAGCTTCAAAGATCAGTAAGTGGAGAGTTACTAAGTACCCAGAGTTGAGCACATAAGCGGATTTTTTTCAGAGTAACTTTGTGCAGGAAAAAAATAGTTTACTAATGACTTAAGGACACGAAGTTCTAATCTGTACAGCTCTTTTCCCCTTTTACTGTTATATTGGAGCAATTAAATATAATTTCTACTTACCATTTCTTATTATTTACTGTAAATAATTAACTCGTTTTTGCTTCTAGCGGCCAACAATTACCTTCAGGAAATGCGAACCTACGCCAATACCTACTAGTATTTGTAGCTAGTCATCGGCCTTGGATCGAAAACATTCCTAGCCGGCCTTTAAGGCCTCGAAATATAAAACAGAAACAAAATTACAGCGCTTTAACGAGCCTATTTTTCCGTAACGCTACAGAGATAAAAACGTTCAAATGCCGCGTTTTGAATAGCCAAGTATCACGATACCGTGAACGGGGAGAAGTCTAGGACGTAAATTCCTAGGAAATAAATTAATTTCAATATTTTATTGCCGTGGACATTCACGAATATAATAAATAAGAGGCCAATTCAAAACGCGCTATCGATAATAACTTCGATTATATTGGTGGCAACAGATAAACCTGTTTGTCATCTCGCTATCATCCGTTTCCCCTCTCTTATCTTCAATTCTACACTAGACCGGTATTTGCTCCACCTAGTTTATTCGGCGGTGGAGACACAAAAGAATACGACGATATTAGCTATACACGGTGTTGAAAGTATGTTTTTCGGCCTCCGTTGGCTTAATGCCGATTATCACTCTTGCGCGAAATGTATTCCTTTTATCCTTTTATTTTTTATTTATTTTTTTTAAATGAAACTAAAAATTCTCAAAAGTCCAAATTCGGGCTAGCAGTGGCCGCAGTAAGCGGACCCCGGCCGTGACGTCGTTTCTCCACTCGAGGGGCCGCGCAACTTGGCGTGAACAATTCTGAAAACAGTATCACATTTCACGGAGACAAAAACAGAAACAGAAAAAGGCACTTACGGAATTAAATATGGCCGCTATGCAGGCCAGGAGATTCTCAAGTTTTTCAAGTGGCGAGTCGACTTCTTGCAGCGTCTGTAGATAGGAACATATTTTTTCGAGGGCCTCGTCGCTGGGCGGTATGATTTTCGCCTGCGGGGGTGGGGGGGGCAGAAAAACACAATTAAATTTCGTAAAAATTTAAAAAAATTGAAAATACGGGATAAGAAATATTTCATGGGCGAATAGTTACCCTGATGCCCAGTTCGTGGAGCGGTTTCGTTCTGGCGTACTCGATGTTGTCGGTGAGCAGTTGGATGGCCCCCGACGCCTTGTACTCGTCCACGAACAGCCTGAAGAGGTGGTCCTTCAAAGGCCTGACGACTAGCTTGTGCATGACGCCTTCCAGTATAGCGTCCAGGTTCAGAAATTCGTTGGCTCGCAACTGAAAAGTTATGGGGGATCATTTAAAGTGAAAGAATTACATTAAGAAGGACAATCAAGCTTTAAATATAAAACCCGGGCTCTATCTGTAAGTCGCCCTAAACGTTCCTGTCGGGGAAGGAAACTTTTTATTAGAGTAACGTTGTGGACTGCTCGGAGGATTTTACGAATATTTTCAAATTTACCTTCACTCTTTCCCTTTCGACGTGCCTTTCGAACTCCCTCTCGCCGTGTTTGACGAGGTAGTTCTTCATGCCCGACATGAACTGGCGCATGTTCCTCATGACCACCTGGGGCCTGGTCTCGCGCGACTCCTTCGTGCAGGCAATGAAGTTGTCGATGTTCTGCGCGAACACGGTGCTCTTGTCGGCGGCCAACTGGAGGGCGTAAGCCCGTATTGAGGCGCCGCTACCTCCAGACTCGCGAGTCTTCTGCAAAGCCTGAACCCTCGAGGCGGCTGAAAAATACGAGAAAGTGGATTATATAGACGCGTTTCGACTTCTCCCCATACCCAGTTGGCGTTCCGCCATACAGATTAGTGGGGCATGCGTCCTGTCATGTTCAAAACAAAAAATATCTATATCCTCGCCAACCGCCCAACAGATACCTTAAGTACTCTACAGGATCATTACAACAGGTAGCTTACCGACAGGAAGTAAGACAATTTAATTCCCGGAACTCATATTTTCATTTCATCGGTAATTATTAACACGTATCTATTTCAGTAATTTTACTCTACTATTGTACGTATCGAAGAATTGGTTCCAATCCAAGCTTAAAAATGCGATAATACATAGAATAAAAACAATAAATTGATCATACAACACCAGTTCTTCGGAGCGTTCGGTACTCGAGTTCCTAGTCCGGGAATTAAATTGTCTCACCTATTAATTATTAACCGGAAGCCGGATATCAGAGGGGGGTCACCGGTAAGCTCCCGGAATTTTGTCAGGAACATCCCGGGCACGGAGAGAGTGAAATTCCTCAGGGCCCCGATCGACGCCTTGAAAATAGCCGTCGGCTCTTCAGATTTCCACATCGCCGGATAAAAAAAAATAAATAGAGAGTCCGGAAAAAGTAAAATTATTACGGGGTGAAGGGAATGCGGACGCTCGCTTCGACCTCCCGGGAATGAGGGTCCACGGGGACACTTTGGTCCCTTAATTCGGGACCGGTTTCAAAAGTTTACAAATGGAGGAGGACTGCCCACCGGAAATTATGTTCCCTTCCCTTTGTGGACGGCCTTAAACCCTCCGCCCCAATAAACAAATCCAAGTATGTACAACAGAGATTTCCCAAAGATAGCGACCACTGTTGTCAAACCCCACCCCCGTACTCCACGATAAGGGGGCCCGTTCAACAGCCAGATAATCGTAGTTCGGACCCTGTAGACGCAAAAAAATTGTACGATTTCAATCGCCGATGGGCCTCCGGAGAAAAACGAATAAAACGCGATGAACGCGAAATAATGCACTAAGGGCACGCGCTAAACAACTGAATACGGGATGACAACCCGAAAGGACATCGGAAATTCTTCCGAGTTATTCCTGAGGAAGCGAAGAAAAAGGAAATGAAAATATTTGGGTCTTCTGGATTCAATTTACAGCCTATTTGAGAGCGCTACGTCCCCGCTTTATCCAGAGGAATGTGCCCGCTACCGGACGGCTCGTGCAACGGGGAAATGTCACAGAATCGATGTATATACATCAGAGGTGGTATGGAGCGGGGGTAGAATTTCGGAGTGTAACAGAGGATCGAAGCCTCGAAGCTTCGTGGAAAATATTATAATAAAAAAAAACAGATATCCGCTCGCGATCTAGAGAATCTGGGAAGGGATTTTACATACCGAATTTTATCAAGAAAACTCCAGAAAGATGTGGAGTAAAACAGGACAGAAAGTTGCAAGTACATGTTGCTTATCCTACGTCTTGTACTATTCTTTGTCCCGTCTCGCGGTTCAAAGAGAAATAATGCCTCGATAATTTACTGAACCAGCTTTAAGATTAAACCTTATTTTTAGTGACTGTGAATAAATTCGCTGTTGCAAAACGACTCCAGTCCCCCCCCCCGCCTGCACTGGTACCGACGATGCGGAAAATTCCCCACAAAATGTTATTCAGTAAACACTGTGTGAGATGTTCTATACCTATATTGGTGGAAATACGAGTCACAATAAATTTGACAATTCTCCTGGTCGAGTCCTTGAGCCATTTGACAACGCGGCGAACTATGCGGACGGTGACGGCGGCCATGGCGACGCCAGCGGGAGGACGATTCTTCGTGGAAGAAGGCTGGCTCTCCACCGCGCACCGGGGCCAGACCAGCCATCCAACGGGGGGCGGGACACCTCCTCCTGGCCGGCACCGACGGGACTCCTCTCCTGGTGGGTACCGGCTGGTTCACGCAAGCTACCCGCCGACTGATACTGAGGACGGGACGCGACTTGGCTGACGACTGATACTGAGGACGGGACGCGACTGGGCTCCCCGGCAGATCGCCGGCCGGCCTTTGTAGGGGGCGGATCCCCTCCACGCGGCGCCCCGACCAGGGCAAAGACTATAATCCGCGGAGGAGGGAGGGAGAGGGACCTTTGTTTTGTTGGCCCTCCCTCCAGCCACTCCCACCACGCAGATACCGAGAGAGAGAGAGAGAGAGAGGGAGACCAACCCCGTCTGATTCATCCACACCGATTGTCAAACTCGGGATATAAACGTAAACAATAATAAAAAATAAAACTGTTAAATATTTTCCTCTATATCCCTCGTTTTTCGCGGTTAACGGGCACCAGAACCTTCGGCGAAAGCTGAAAAACCGCGAAGTGGGATTTGTGGAAATTGTTGACCACTTTTGGGTACACCAATATATATATATATATATATATATATATATATATATATATATATATATATGCACTCACAGTGCAGTGAAGTTGCCCGAAAAAAACATCCAAAGTGACTGACGCCGCTACTGAAGATGGCGAGCGGCCTATACCGGTCTGGAAAAAGACCGCAAACAACACAGAAACACAACAAATCTACATTAATTTTTATAATTTTATGCCCCAAGACGTGGAATGTACACTTTTAGAATTAAGCACTGACCAAGTATTAGGGGCACCCAAAAGTAATCGACATTTTGACTTTGGAATTCATTTTATTTTGCTAAAAAAGAAACTTCAATTATTAATCTACTATATATTCACCGATATTATATTGAGAGTTCATAAAAGAGTTTATTCGTCTTGGAGGAACAATTCCGACCAGGGTATACTCTGGCAATATAAATTTATATGCAGTTCCGAGTGTTGTTAACGCGCAATAATTTCGACCGATAAAATATCGCATTCTGAGAATTCCGCGCGATGAACGATAAAAAATAAAAATGGGATGGGTTTTAAACGCTTCGAAACTCTGAAAGCCTCCGACAGTTACTTGAGAAGAGAGCGTGCTATCAGCGCCTCTTTCTTATCTTCCAATTCAGCGACAGTTCGATTACGTCCGACTGTATCCCAGATCATCATAGGAAAAGAATGTTCGCGGCATACTGAATTCAATCTCATTCTCGTATTGAATTTATTACAGCAATAAATGTATGCATCGGAATAATACGGTTACGGCTTTCCGCCATCGGGGAGGATGAGAAGTGTCCTCGGTGGCAGTGCTGACAGTACGCTTCAAACACGGCTGGCTACTGAAGGCGGCGAGAAGTCGAAACCGGCCCAAGTTGTGACCAAATAGATTTATTTCTCTTACGGTGCTTTTCATTTATGAATAAGACGAATTTAGAGTTCTGCACAAGACATTTCTCAGAGACGGTAACCCTGTGAAGGGATTTAATATTATATCAGATATTGCGTAGCGATATTGCATTCTAACGAGTGTTACGGAATTTACGAACCTCTCCCGTTAAATCTAATGTGCCAATGATTTAAAATCAAATAAATTAAACTCGTAAACGTAGAAGCTTTAGGCCGGCTGTGAGACTCTTCTGACGGTAGAGCCGGGGGCTTTACCTCGGAGGGAAAAAAGGCGATGGTAGTCTTTGTCCTTTTTTTCTTTTCCTTCAAAATTCCCCCGTACAAGGACAGGACACAACCCCAACCATATTGTCAATGTCTGGTGCAAATTGTCGCATAGCTCTTGCCACGTTGCACAATTGTTGAGCCCCCTTCGGTATGTACTCCGGTATGTACTCTTTGTTCGACATGCGGGGGGGATCTCTCATCTCTCTCGCCATTGCTACTTTCCGCAATGACGTATTGTATTTTTTCGTTTTTATTTTTCGACGAATATTTTCGAAAAATCCGCGAAACACGAAGAGGGAACTCGCTGTATATTACCTCATTCGGTCTTACATTCTAATCGGTAGCAAAATTCGTCATACAGACGCCAGTAGCAATAACCGGTGGGTTTCTCCCCCACTGTTGCTAGTGCTTGAACATTGTACTCGTCGTATTTTTTTTTTTTGGACGAAAAAAAGGTGGTAACGGCAAATCGAAAATCGGTGGTGACATTTTAAATGAAATTTCGAATCGAATTAATTAAAAGAATGTCAAACAGTGCTCTCATTAGTAGTACCCCCAGTAAAGTACTGACGGTGGCCGAAACCGGTCTAGGTTGGGACCGCCGAATAGAGCAACGTGTCAGCTCTTGAATAGGTATCGGCAACTACAAAAGTCATTTACCGGCGCAGCACAAAAAAAAAAACGCGTGTTATTTCGCAAGCGAGAACCTTGACAACGTGCAGGGAGAAATGTTGTAAGTGGCAGTAATTGCAAACCTAACCTGGATATACGGGAAAAATAATTGAAAATCCCTAGCCCAAAGTTCGAAAATATTCACCGGAGTATTCTAAAATAACTATAATTTCTGATGGACCCATACGCAGGGATTCTTATGGTAAATTCTTATGGAAAATTCTTATAGAAAATTCTTATGCAATTTTTTATGGAAAATTCTTATGGAATTTCTTATGGAAAATTCGTATGGTATTTCTTATGGAAAATTCTTATGGAATTTCTTATGGAAAATTCTTATGGAAAATTCTAATGGAAAATTCTTATGGAAAATTCTTATGGAATTTCTTATGGAAAATTCTTATGGAATTTCTTATGGACAATTCTTATGGAATATTCTTCTGGAAAATTCTTATGGAATTTCTTATGGAAAATTCTTATGGAAATTAAATATGAAGCCTATCATACACAGTTGGGGAGATATATGTGTATTTACTCTCTTCGGTAAGCATTTTCCACCTTTCGCACTAACAGACAGAAAAGCGTTTGTGCAAAAAGCAACAGAAGAGATTTGACACCCAAATATTTGTTAATGTCCAATTAATTTTCACCCTCCGATTTAGAGGGCGCGTGGACAATGTTGAGAAAAAATCCTATCCCAGCGACACTGTGGTCCAATACCGGGTTCATTTAAAACCCATAAAGAAGAATAACTTTCCCCAGCAATCAGTCAGCACTGCACAAATGACTCAGACGGATGTGGCGATAAGCATTTGTGGCGCATACAGGAACGGCGAGTGCGAATTGAAACGTCAATTACGCGTCAGCAGAAAAACGGAGTTCAACAAATAAAACCTAAAAAAGATAGTGAAAACAACTACTAGACATCCGTCATCCATTTTAATTAACCCATTCATCGTCTTGTTCATTAGTGTTATAAATTAAACCTGAAATGCTTCAAATCCGATGTGCCTAAAAGTCACTATATATAGAAGCATATGTAGTCTATAATATCATACTGTTCTGTTTATTCCACGGAACAATGATCCCAACCTATCTGAGTCACGACCGGGACAGGAGCATAGTGGATTCCGACTATTTCCAGATTCGGTCTATTTATAGACTAAATGGATACATAGAAGAGAGAGAGAGACAAACACATGTCCAATAGTATGTGCAAGGGCCCTCCGATAACTGTTTTTATCGACGAACAATAAAGACGAAAACTGGAGCGTAATTGGGCGAGAGGCCGTCCGTGACGGGTTCGTCCGCCATTGTTTCAAATTCAGTCAATAATTCGAGAATAATTTATATGTTACAGATACGTGTATAAGAGAGGCCCCATAGGAAGGACGACGGTCTTCCTCAGGCGTAATCCGGTCAATTTTAAATTCGGCCAATGTTGAAACGCGGGTGAGATCAAGGCCGGTTATATAACCCCGCTCGAATGTATTACACGTCTTCAGTAGTCGCCTCCTACCCACTACTGGATGCTAGACCACTTGGTGGCGCAAAGCCGAAATACGGCCGAACGCAGAATCGCACAAGTCAAAAAGTTACTTCAAATCTCGATTTAAAACGGTCCTACGATTATTACGTTATGACAACAATTAATTGTGATAAATTAAAGACGATAATATCGATAGAATGTTGCGAAACAAAAAGGGCACGGTAATTTTTTGAAAGCCAAAAAAAGCACTTTCATACGCTGCGTAGATAAAGAAGAAGCCCAGTACCCGAAAGTAATCGACATTTTGACTTTGGAAATTGGTTCGTGGTCTTTTGCTAGACCGGTTTCGGCCGTCCGCCCTCTTCAGTAGCGGTGTTAGTCACTTTGGCGCCATTTTAGTACAAGTGGTATTCGTATACAGTGCAGTGAGGTTGCCCGAAAAAACGTCCAAAGTGCCGAAAGTGACTGACGCCGCTACTGAAGACGGCGAGCGGCCGATACCGGTCTAGAAAAAGACCGCAAACAACACAGAAACACAACAAATCTACGGTAATTTTTATATTTTATGCCCCAAGACGTGGAATGTACAAATTTAGAATTAAGCACTGACAAAGTATTAGGGGTACCCAAAAGTAATCGACATTTCGACTTTGGAATTCATTTTATTTTGCTAAAAAAGAAACTTTAATTATTAATCTACTATATATTCACCGATATTATCGACAACTCTCTGCCACTTTTCCGGCAAATTTCCGATTCCCCTCTCTTGTGGTGAACTCCTCAAGACCGAAATACATCTTATCAAATTGTCGATCACTTTTGGGTACACCTAATATAAGATCTAGATAAGAAGAATTTAGAGTTCTGAATTAGACATTTCTCAGAGACGGTAACCCTGAGGTCTGGTACATTGACAATTGTGAAGGGATTTAATATTATATCAGATATTGCGTAGCGATATTGCATTCTAACGAGTGTACCGGAATTTACGAACCTCTCCCGTTAAATCTAACGGCAATGATTTAAAATAAAATGAATAAAACGCTCCAATACTTTAAAACCGGTGAAAAGGTCACAAAACAAAAGACAATAATATTATTGTCTATAGAAACGGCCGAGAACAACTCTGTATAGGCGATGTAAACTTTGATCTCGGAATCTGGAGAGAAATTTGAATAGAGAATTGCTCCTCAGTATGTACGATAAGACGCAGTGTTATGGGAGAGGGGGGGGCGATAATGGGCTCGTTCGAATTTTCTTTATTATTCCTAATAAAATTTCAATTTTATCCCCAATAAAATTAAAAATTTATGATGAGCTTGTGATATGGAGGGAGTGGAACTTCAGGTACCGGGATTTTGCGACTTCGTCCACTGTCGGTCCATGTTGAGGTCATGAGGTGGATTGTGCGGTCAGAAACATACCCCGGGGGTAGCATTAAGGATGACGGGAAGGACTTTTGATTGAAATCTCTGGATGCGAGGGATGTTGGACACCTATGTCCGTATTGCTTTGTATATTGTCTGTAAGGTCAATTTCGATAATTTTCTTTCTTTGTACGAATAAGGCAAAAATGTTATCTATAACTGATGACTGTAAAACGAATTTCCAATTTCTGTATCAATTCAGTGGACCTTTCAATTCAAACATCCCGTTATCTACCAATATGAATTATTGTCAACATCCAACAACCCCCCCCCCACCCCCCGCCCCCCTTCCCTAATGTCCACCCTCCGTGTGTTTGAATAACTGCTCGTTTTCCTGTACCACTTCAGACGTCTGTTATCTGCGGGTATCGCCCGTATCGACACTGCGTTCTGTATAACAGCGCGCAGAGAAATATTTTCGGTGGACCTCCCCGGGAATCGATAACACGGGCTATCTCTATCTCCGCGTTCCGGGAAGATAGTGGAGGATTTGGAAGGACTTGGAAGTTTCAGGGTCGCTGTATGTCTGTGTGTGTGTGTGTGTTGTGGAGGAAATCCCTTTCGGAAAATTTTTCGACCGCTTTTCCAAGATTTCCGAGTAAAATTTTCCGAACTCCTCGCGCCGTATCTCGTTATTTTGGGGGGGAATTCGATACTCGTATATATCGATAGTTTAGTGCCTAGGTTCCCGAAAATTTTTTCTCATAGACCACTTTAAAAATTTTGCCATATTCCCGAAACTCGAAGAAAAAAATGTGAAGATTAGACCTAACTCGACACCCCGTCGAGACCCTGGGAATTAATGGTTTAATGGCTTTGGCTAGAAGGAGAAAATTATGACTACTTTTTTTTTAATATACTAAAACTCCGGTGACGATATTCAAGTAATTACAACTCAAGAGACGCGAAATTATATCGGATTTACGAATCTGCAAACAGTTTTTGGGAATCTTTCGACCACGCAGATATTCCCGAGGGGACGGAAATCCAGTAAAATTATTGAAACGTCAAATTATTGTATTGAAAATTAACCCTCTGTGTGCCGATTTTTATTTTGAATCCAAAAAAAATTGGGGGAATTATAAACCTGTATATGCGAATGAAAAAAAATTGATACTGATATTGGCTGTCTTGACAACGTTATAGGATTAAGATTTATGCGCCATCTCCCAAAGAAAAGCTATTTTTCATTGCCTCAGTTTTCATGATACAAATTACACTTTATTTGTGTACGAACTATTTAACAGCGCACTTGTGAAATTTTAAAATTAGGCTCCGAGGCTCCCACATTCATTTTGTATTACCATAAAACAATACAAAATTTTCAGTGACTTATCGCCATTGTCTGTAGCAGTATTTCAATGCACTTTGGCACGTCGTGCCTACAGATTAAAGAATACTGTATTTTTTACTCAGTGTAAAAAATCTTTATTCAATCCTCTATGGGCCGAATTTTTATTTCAAGTCCAAAATAATTGGGGAACGAAAAATCAGCAATTATAAACCTATATATCCGAATGGAAAAAGCAATTGATATTGATATCGAATGCCTTGACAACGTTATAGGATTGAGATTTATGCGCCATCTCACAAAAAAAAGCTATAATTATTTGGTAAAATCTCGATAAATTGAAATGTGACCCGAAAGTTACACTGGCCCGTAGAGGTTTAAATGAAATATCGGCCTATAACTACTGTTATTAGTTATAAACTCTATCCAAAAACGATTTATCGACGGTTGTTTGTACACAGTGCAGTGGGTATGCACTTTTTTTTTTTTTTCTTTTTTTTAATAAAAAAGACTAATGTCGGAGCGATATGGGCACTGATAAAAGGTCGCTATTTCGCGTAACTCTTATCCGCCAGCGCCTCTCCGGGTACCTTATCTATCTCCGGGTACCGTGAGAGAGATAGCACTTTCTCAGGACACTGACACCAATAGATCGGACCTTGCATTCTCTGCCCTCCCTTATAGTCTCAAATAGAAAATAAAACATCTTAAAACTGTTCCAGGTTCGATGCAATATGAAAACATTTTGATACGCCGGCAGTTTGGCGCTATTTACTGTAATTCTTCCGAGGGTTAAACGGGACGAACTGTTCTGGAGTTCCAATTGAAGAAATGAAAGTGAAACTCCGGCCAATAAAATATTCAATTTACAGATTGCAATACAAAATTTTTTAGAAACAAAAAATATTCCAGCGAACCTCCTTCGCCTTCGCACTCGCAAACGCGAAATGCTACTAATGACGGAAGAGCGAAATTTAGATATAAAAACGTATATTTTCTCCATATTTTTTTAAATGTCGCGAGCCTGTAATTATTCTATGTTATGTACCGCCGTCATGTATTGGGGGTACAATACAAAAATTAATCGACATTTTGACTTTGGAATTCATTTTATTCCGCTAAAAAAGAAACTTTAATATATATTCACCGATATTATCAACACAACTCTCTGCCGCTTTTCCTGCAAATTTTCGATTCCCCTCTCTTGTGTAATAAATCTTATCAAATTGTTGATTACTTTTTGAGTACACCCAATACATTACATTAAAGTTCAAGGTGTCAGTTTGGCGAGAAATTAAGTAATTCTCCTCCGTTTCCTACTGCATATTCAATCCTACTTTACCAGTTTCCAAATTGAGTGATAAATTATTTAAACTAATTTCTAAAGTTTTAGGACGAGGAAACGTTTATTGACTGTAATATTTACAGTATACTTGAAACGATGTTGATCGACGACGGTCCTGTGGGGAGTGTCTCTAAATAATTTGTGAAACAGATTTTAGCCCAGATAAGTCTATCCCCGTGGAGCTACGTTCAAAAACCTCGGAGAATTTACTTATATTTCTCTTGCTGGGGGGCAAATCCGAGCGTTAACAAAAATTATAATGTAAATCCTCAAACAGGAGATAAGAGTGACCGTTTTTGGCCGGGCCGCGTGAGGTATGCAGTTTCCTGGATGAGGAAACTTTTATTAACTGCAGTATGCTTAAAATGATCTTCATCGACTTAAGAAAAAATCAACTTTCGCGCGGTCCCGTGGGGCCGAATTCGTTGTTACGTTGTGGGGAGTGTCTCCTACGTCATTTGTGAAACAGATTTTAGCCCAGATAAGTCTATCCCAGTGGAGCTACGTTCAAAAACCTCGGAGAATTTACTTATATTTCTCTTAAGTATATAAGTAAATTCGAGCGTTAACAAAAATTATAATGTAAATGCTCAAACAGGAGATAAAAGAAGAGTGGCCGTTTTCGCCCGAGCCACGTGAGGTATGCGGGTGGCTTGTCCCAAGGGGACAGAGGTCCGTCCAGATAGCCAGGGGACGAAGGTCTAACCGGGGCGGCAGGTCCCAGGCGCGTGACTCTCTCTGGTGGGGTGGGGGGGGAGGGGGGAAGCTCCATGACTCACACGGATCGGAAGGACGATCCCCCCCATTGATAAAACGTGACGCCACACACTACAGATTAGGAGGGACCCCATTCAAGCCACCCCGCCACCGATCCCCGGAGCCGCAGTTTACGATTTTTTTTATTTTGCACAATCAACTTTACAGTTATAGGTGCAATCTATCCGTCTATATTTTTCACGTCTTTGTCTCGATGAAGAAAACGCCCGATGATGGCGCTTTTTGACACGATTTAACTACTGTTTTGTGACTTCGTCGACTGTCGGTATGTTGAGGTCATGGTGGATTCTGTGGTTAGAAACATACCGAGGGGGGGGGAGCATTGAGGATGGTGCGAAGGACTTTTAATTGAAATCCTGTACGGGAGCGATGTTGGATGTCTCGGTGGAACCCCATACCGTATGTCCATGTCGGTTTGAATATTGCTTTGTATATTGTCAGCTTGTTACTTAAGGTTAGTAATGGCCTTAAGAGTCCAGATTTTCTGTTTAGTTTGTCCAGGTGGAGCCCAAGATAGGGAATCCGCTGTTGGGTGGGAATTGGTATGTACAGTTTACAAGAAGAATTATTATTTTCGGCAGATCTGATCCGGAATTCGGTGACACAGATTCGGAACAATCTTGTACCAACAACAAATTGGAACAGAGAATTTTCAATGTTCTACTTTGATAACACTAGTCTATCACGTATTGTTTGCATTACCACCAGTTGAATCCGATGAACTGCATCGAAGAATAATTTTTTAAAAGATTGAACGACTTTTAGACTTTTTAGCACACAAAAGCACTTTATCATCGATAAACATTCAAAATACAGAGTTTACCAGATATTATCTGAAATTTGTCCCCTTATACCTCACTTTTGTAAAACACAAATTCTTCTTATTTGTTGTAGAATAATTTTCAAGATAAGATATTTAAGTTTAGTCATTTAAAATTAATTTCTACTTTGATAATCTAAGTGCATAAAAATAAAAGCCTAGTGCCCAGAAAATATGTCGTGTAAACCAGCATTGTGTTCACTTATTAAAACCCATATCGGATAAATGTCATCATAATAAATTCTGAACAAATTAAATATGAAAAACATTGAACAGGAATATGCAAATAATTTTTAACAATAATGTAACATTTTTTATATATTGGGGGCACTGGTTCTTTTATTTTTATTTAAAAAAAAACATATTATGACCCGATTACTTCTATGATTTTTAATCAATTACCTGTTATCTCTAATCAGACAAGTAAGGATTGTTGTGAACCTTTCAAAGTTTTTAACTGATTTAATATGGGAATTCGCGGAATAATTTCTTGACCTTCAACTAGGCTACAGAGAGCTGCAATGAAATATGTTCCTAGTACAGTAAACGGGTACTTACATAAGAGGGGGTCAAGTCTTTCCTTAAAACTTTTGGTCCTGACTATGCTGGTACGCTCCTCGCCGCGCTGCCAATTGTTTTCCCTCTCCAGGAGGTTCTCCCACCTTGAGCTGTCCCATGGTTCGGAAAATATTGTCTGCAATAAATTAAAAAAAAAAAAATGAATTATTAATATTAAAATACAATACCGATGCACTGTCCTACTTCAGTCCGATATACGTATACTTTTCTTTATATATTTTATTATACCTTCCACTTATGGTTTACATGACAAATTTTTACGGTAACGGTACTTTGTGCGAAAAATTGATTAAAATTTTTCTCGATAAAAAAATGAAATAAAATTACAAACCTGTGTGTCGTCATTATCACTTGCATGGGACTGGGTCGAAGCTCCGTTGGTTCGGTTGTTGGTAACATTGTCGTAAGCTGATACTCTCGAGCCGCTATTTCCTGAGGAATCTGACTTTGCCACTTCCCCTCGCGATACGGAGAGGTCTGCGGGGAGCCTTAAATCGGGGAACCTACAATTTCAGAAAAAAATAAATAAATAAATGCTGTAGAAACCATTCACCAGTGGCCGAATAAAGGAGAAACGAAGTAAGGATAGAAACCTTTCAGCGATTATTTGTTGAACAGTAACGCCCTTGTATCCTGGAGTTGATTCGGCATCCTGCTGTTCAAGAGATGGAAATCTCCTTTCAGTCGTGAAATTTTCTTCTGGTGTATCCTCGTGGTCAGAACTGCCTTCATCTTCATTTCCTTCAATTGAAAATTGTTTGTATATATATATATATAATTCCAGATATTGATATCTAGCTATTGGTGTCTATTTAAATAATAAAATAACGAGGTACCTATGAATTCCCAGCTAGAATCAACAGTCCATGAGGCGTCTCCGTAACCTTTGGCCTGTGGTCTTTTCACAACTCTCGGTTTTGTTTTACCCCTTTCGCCGAGCCTCCTGCCTCCGCGTCTTAGTCCAGCCAAATTGTCGACGGAAGAGGATAGTGCTGTTGTATTCAATTCTTCCTGAATATGGAAAAAAATCAAAACAATTTTATTCACAGAGAAAAGAGGAAACACTTAAAATTATAAAAATTGTGTTACTCAATAAGTTATTTCTGGATGGCTCCATAAGTGTTTGTACTTTCTTCTATTGTCCAAAACTATTGCATTAATCTCTTTTTTTTTAACTTTATTTATGGTACTATCAACTATATGTCAGATATAGGTACAATTGCGGTTTGTTTGATTAGCTTCACTCGATAAAGACGCCATCCAGTGATGGTACTTTTGACCTGTATCCGGCCCACAGAAAGTCTCTAGGCTAGTGGCGTATAAGCCGTCGCGGGAGGGGGGGGGTAATGGATGGGTAACTTTGCGCGATTTTGCGACTTCTTCGACTGTCGGTATGTCGAGGTCCTGGTGGATTGTGTGGTCAGAAACATACCGGGGGAGCATAAGAATGGTAGGAAGGACTTTTGACTGGAATATTTGGATGTTGGATTTCTCGGCTGAACCCCTCGTTAATCTCAACCTGCTTAAACGGGACTTGTTATTACAACCTTGGAGTCTATCCTCTCCAAGCCCCCAGGTACTGCGGCGATAGGCCACTGTGTAAGATTTGGCGGATCCGAATGCCTGTTGTTCTTGTGAAGGCCTCGATGCCTCCTTCGGGCGACCTCAAGAGCGGCTGACCTTATGGCGTCGGCCGGTTCGCAGTAGAAGGGGCTCGCCTGCTTGTTGTTGACGGTGGGGGTCTGCGGGATATTTTGAAACGGGCGTGAGAAACGAGTATCGAATTGTTGGTTAATAGTTTGTTTTTTTTTGTCTGTTCCACCACAGCTGAATACCTGATCTGTCGGCGTTTTGGGTTCAGTGGGCGATACTTGATTAGAGAACGAGGCCTTCTGTATGCTGGGTCTCGGTGCCGGGCACGGTGTTGTGGCCGGAGTGTTACTGGCGGATATAACTCTGTCCAGTATGTCGGCACCCTCTTGCCGTCGTCGGGCGACGTGAAAGGGGATGACGGTTTGAAAGGCGGCTTGAAAGTCGTCAACGGCTCCGTGCCCCATATGTCTTCGTAGTCACTCACCTGGAAATGCCAACATTTAGAATTCGCCCAACATTCCATTACGGTTATGTTCGTACAAACATACTGATAACAAAAATAGAACAAACACTTTTCTGTAATAAACGCTTTGTGTCTAATGAGTATATAAGTTAGATGAGGCTGGAAGAGGTGTTTTCGTGCGTTTCCGTCTCCTCTCGCCGGATTGGTCTTTTGCTAGACCGGTTTCGGCCGCTCGCCATCTTCAGTAGCGGTGTCAGTCACTTTGGATGTTTTTTTGGGCATCCCCACTGCGCTGTCACTGTCACTTGTACTGTACACAAGACACACATATACGCACGATAAACAGACAACCACCACAGTACAAGTGACAGTGAGGATGCTCAAAAAACATCCAAAGTGACTGACACCGCTACTGAAGAAGGCGAGCGGCCGAAACCGGTCTAGCCAAAGACCAAACCAGCGAAAGGGACAGAAGCACACGAAATCTACGGTATTATTTTGTGGGATTTTGTTTGCCTTATTGAGATGAAAGGGGGAGGATTTTTGAAAATCTGCTTAAGTCTTAAGTTGTGCCGAGGTGAGGTCCTTTAGTAGGATTAGCGGGGCGAATACAGCGCCACTTTGGGAATTTATCTTTTCATTTATAATGTTATTTTTTTTGTGCTTGAAAATCTCCATACTCTCTATTACAACTATTTCTTTCTCTCCTGAGCTTATTAGTCTTAAGTTCTTTAAACTAATCCTTAAATCCTTAAAACTAATACACTCAGGCAAGAAAATCAAACAGACGGATGTAATAGAGAGTACGGTGATTTTTAAGTACAAACAAAACAACATTATAAATGAAAAGATAAATCCCAAAGTGACTCTATATTCCTCCCCCACGCTAATCCTACTAAAGGACCTCAAACACCCCTTTTGACCGACAATCCGACAAAGACTTAAGCCGATTTACAAAATAAGACAATCACCCAAAAAAAACAAGACACACATACGACAAAGAGACAACCGCCACAGTACAAGTGACAGTGACACAGTGCAGTGAGGATGCCCAAAAAACATCCAAAGTGCCGACAGTGACTGACACCGCTGCTGAAGATGGCGAGCGGCCGAAACCGGTCTAGCGAAAGACCAAACCGGCGAGAGGAGACAATTAGAGGCCGAGGTGTGTAACAATTACGGTTACGTCCTTGGACCCCGCCCATCCATGTTATGAGGAGACACTTCTCCTGACAAGAAAAATAAAATCGCTACTGTACCTTGTCAGCGACTGAACTCCTGCAGTAGACGGTCGGCGACTCGAGGATGTCGGACTCCTGGTAGTGTCGCGACTCCTTGTGGCGCTTGCTCCGCCTGTGCGGCGGCTTGGAGTCGGAGACGGGCGAGAGTACGCTCCTCGGCTCGGACCCGGCCGGCGAGAGCACCTGCGAAGGGGACAGGATGTCGGAGACCGGCGATTTGACCGAGCGCGATTCACCTCCGGCCTTCGTCGATTCCAATGTGGCAGTGCCGCTGGGCAGCGACGGTAAACTATCCGTATCGCCGACGGACGGTATTTTTGATATGCTCTGCAATGGACAATTGTTATAAACTGTAATCGACTCTCCTTAACTTGTCCGCCTTTTTCACACGCATATCATGATAAAAGGAACCGCCCAAAGATGGCACTTTTGACACGATTGTGGTCTAAGGGCTGAGAAGATCTCTAGGCCGGCGGCGTTTAAGCCGACGCTGGGGGGATAATGGATGGGTAAGAGAGGAAAGGGACTAAAGGAGTGGATTAGGACTTCGTCGACTGTCGGATTAAGGATGGTACGAAGAACTTTTGACTGAAATCTCTGGATGGGAGCGATGTCGGATGTCTCGGTGGAACCCCATAGCTCTATATCGCTTTGTAAATTGTCAGTTTGCTACTTAAGGTCAATTTTGATGTCCAAATTTTCTTTTGAGTCGGGTATGGGGATTCCACCTGAGTCCTGTCCCATTCCAGACATCAATAATATAGTGACTTAAACATGTCACCATTTCAACCCCAAAGTGACTATAATTATGATACTGATTTAATACAATACTCACTTCTATTTGTGGCGACGATGTAGTTTCAGTCATGGAAAAGGTTACTGTAGTCGTTACAGTGAAATTTGGCCCTGGCTTAGACCATCTCGGTGGTGGAGGAGGTGGAGTTTTTGTTGGCACTGGTCCGTGCGTAGCTGGAGTATTTGTTACTGATTTTGAGCCTAATAATTACAATTAAAAACAAATTAGTTATTCAATTATTTCAAATGTATATTTGAAATTATAAGAGTTGAGTATATAAGAGTTTTACAAGAACTGTATTAATGGTCATGCACTAGAGATTTATTTATATTAATTATACTAATATATATATATAGGAAATGCTATTTCCAAAGGTCCCATAAGTAATATTGTAAAAATTGTGAGAATAAGATACTACATATCAAGTTTTTAGTTAAAGACTGAAGCGAACTAAATTCGAATATAAGTTTGTTTAGTCCGAAGGAACAGAATATAAAGAAGTGACTGAGATATACACCAAAATTAAATTCTAGACATACTTGAAATTGAATTGGTAGTAGTAGCTGAGCTAAGAAGGTTAAGAGTATTGGGTGGGGTAGGTCTTGGTGCTCTTGGTAAAGGATTGGTAACATTGCTTGGTGGACTCGTAGGTGAATCACATGGCAATGATGTTGGGCTACCTGTAACCAAAATAAATAGATAGTGCGTAAAAATTCGGCAGAGAAAAAGGTTTACATATTTAATGGAAATATGTAAATTCGGATAGGGGGAACGCTTGAATTTTTAAAAGTCCATGCAATACGCCGAATAGAGAGAATGAATGAATGAATGAACAGATACTTCTTGTGGGCATTCTCGATTTGTTAAAGAGGATTAGATAAATTTGTAAAAATCCAGAGATGCCACAAAGAGTATATTCACTGAGCGTTTACATACTTACAGTCCAAAGCCAAAAATAAAATAAGTAAAAAAAAAAATGACTTCTGGAAAGGGTAATACACTATGGGATAACTCAAAGAGTTGCCACTTTCCTAATTTAAAAGAACCAACCGAAACTTAGAACCACTGATAAAAATAAAAGGGGAAAATAATAAAGAAACACTGACTACAGAGCAATGAAGATGTTTAACTGGGCCAACAGCAGAAAAAAAAAATAAACACATGCAATCTCAAAACAAGCCACATCCTGAATGATTACAATAGAATTCCTGGCAGATAGCACCCACTACAGTAGTGAATCTGGTATCTCATGCAGTCAAAAAACAATTTGATAAATGACCAAAATAGTAGTAGTCGAAATATACCTATATACAATATGTACAGACAGAATTAATATTCTTCTTTTGCGTTAAATGTTGAAAATTTTAAATGAGGGCTTTCCCTTGTAAATTTATTTAATCGATTATTCTGTTACGTTAAAGTATTATAATTTATGTTTTTAATTATTGTTATAGAGTTAATTTTTTTTTGTCAACACACCGGACAGTGTCCGGTCGTCATGCAAACCGTTAACTGGAGCGACAGCCCGGCCGGTTCTCTCACCTATTGGTTCGGTATTCGGTGGGGAACCTTTAAACGTGGACATGAGACTGTGCGGCTGGCACTGGTCATTCAGTGGGGCAAGATTTAGCACTATAGAGTCGGGAGGCTCTCCACTGGGGCTTCTCCCCACATTGTTGTTACCTGCGAGATAATAACAATAGCACGCTAATTTATTGCGCTGGAAAAACAAAACAAACAAAAAAAAAACACACACAGACGCACGAGAGTTCATTTCAAAAGTCTACTGCACACTCTACCTAAACCAACCACCTGGGAAGAGTGAAAAAAACAATAGAAAAAGGCATTTAATTTTTTTCTATAATGGGTAAATTTATGGGGGAAAGATCATGGAACTGTAAACTGATTAATTCAAATTCGGGCTTTCCATCCTAAGACCATCCTCAATCAGTTGGTCCTTATCCTGGAGCCAGGAAATATGAAATTTCAGGAACCTGTTTTACATTTATTCGACACCCACTCAAATTTGAATAAGTATAATTAATAAATTCAATTCTTAATGTAGAATGCGAGGGACAAATTATTATTTGTTTAATTAAAATATTGCGAACGAATGAAAATTTGGGCTAAGCAGACTCTTCAATCGCTTTGTAACTTCAGTGAAACATTTTTTAAGGCAGGTGACTAAAAAAGCAACTGTAAGAATATCACACAACCAAACTTCATAAATTTACTACATATGAAATATTAGGGGTACCCAAAAGTAATCAACATTTTGATTTTGGAATTCATTTTATTTTGCTAAAAAAGAAACTTTAATTATTAATCAATTCACCGATATTATCGACAACTCTCTGCCACTTTTCCGGCAAATTTTCTATTCACCCTCTTGTGAAGAACTCCTCAAGGCCAAAATACATCTCATCAAATTGTTGATAATATGTTGATTGTTGATACTTTTGGGTACACCTAAATAATATATTCCGATTATACTTTCACACAGTGTTCGATCATTAGAAGATTTTTTTTGTTGTTATTGGCACAATCTTATACACAGATTTGGCAACAAGGAAGGTATACAGAGAGTAATAATTGCGTCCTACCTATGTAAGAGGAGAAAAACTTGTGTGTATTACCCTGTAGCCATTTGAGACTAAATTTTGCAGTCAGAATTAATATGTATTTTACGTGAAACCTCGTGTATATTAATGCGGATGAAATGGTAACATGAAAGGGGCGTGTATTCGTCTCGAACATATAGATAGAAGCGCCTTCGAAGCTCCAATTTAAATTTATACTCACCGCTTCCAAAACTGCTCAGGCTGCTCGCTTGACTGCTTGGGAGTGAACTGTTCAAACCTTCACTGTGCTGCTGAGCAGTTTCGGGTGTCGCCTTTATCGGCCTAGGATTCGCCATAGGATACCTCCAAAACTCTATAATTAAAAAAAAATTCACAGATGCACGCATTAATTTAAATTATTACTTGCCAAATTATAGTTTCTTGTCTATCAGTTTTTACTAATATATGTAAATTGAATATTTTAAAGATAAAACTTATTCCTTATACGGTCAGAAAACATATTTCACACAAAAACAACACAGTAAATCTCGAGTTGTTGGAGTTGGACATGAGAACAATTGGACAATTTAAACCAGTGGTTATTAACTGGAGGTGCCCGGGAAGGTATTTTTGGGGGTGCGGAGATGCCCCAAACAAAAGCTTAAGCTCATACAGAAATTAGGGTTATGGGTTTTTTGCAACAAAACTCAAACTAAGAATAAAGTAAAAAATATGTGAATGGAATATTTGTTATCCACAGTTGGCAAAGGAAGCATTGCAGTTACTGCTACCATTTGCTACTACCTACTTGTGTGAAATGGGGCTTTAATCACTTTCGCATATAAAAACTAAAGCGTGAAATCGCTTAAATGCGAGTGATGACTTACGCGTGTCTCTTTAAAAAAAATTGGAAAAATTTGCTTCGCTTCACAAATATTATAATAAACAAGCAACAACAGTCTAGTCATTAATAAAAATAATATTGTTTTGTATGTGATATATGAAATGTACAAATTTGCAAAAAAAAATGTATTTTCTGTTTTAAATCACAAAAAATCGAGACACTTTTTTATTGGGGTGCTGAGACCTATTTTCAGATTTAAAGGGTTGAGGGGTCACTTAAAAGGTTAAGAAACACCAATTTAAACAGAGTCCAGTCTGTTTAATAAATATTACAGTACAATGTAAACACAAATAGACAATGCTGTACGTAATATTCGTATTCTAATTTTTCATTATACCCTGTAAATTATACTGAAATATACCTTGTCCAAGCAATGCAAGTGATGACAATTGCTGCCTAGTTCTTGCTTCCCTGATTGTCCTTGGCAAAGAGAGCTGAACCGGTAACTCGTCACTGGAACAAAAATCGATATTACAAAATTCGTCCGACGAAATATAAGTCTGTACAATGTCCGAATATCGGTTACATGCGCAATGTAACAGTTTTTGAATACAGTTTTTGAACTGTTTACATTTTGATAGCGCGTGCATCCCATCCAGTGCACACTGTATCACTCGTCTTCGAGAAAGAAATCTAAATTACAGCACCCCAAATAATAATATTCGAGGACAACAATCCCGGTTTGTGGAGTCGAAAATTAAATCAGAGTAAAATTGCTTAAATATTTTTGGAGTGTTGTTGACCCTTTGCGGACGGAGCCGTTCGACGGGCGAATTTTTCATGAAATACAAAAAAAAAATGATAAAAAAACAAACAACAAAAGTAGTTTGGTCGTGTTTAATGTATACGTTTTATATTGCGGCATTTTGTGGTATACCGGTATAACTGCCGTAATACGGTCAAATAGTTTTGTACGCAACCAACATTGGCAACAAATACGCCACTTGGTTGGTTCTTGCGGGTTGTATGTAACGAAACTTCAGTAATCCCCCGTTTGAATTTTACAATTGATTCGTCTGCAGACAACTCCCGGTAAATAATTTTCACGACATCGATATAATCTAAAAAATTAACGATTTTTTCGCGTCCGCTTTGTCGCCCGGTTTGCGTACCATTGGACACTTTCACCTGTACGAAGCGTCCGAAATATTTGTAAAAATCGGTCTATACCGAATATTTCGGACACTCCTTTAGGTTCGGATGTGGTATTATACCAGCGATATTATGCCGTTGCGATACCAGTCTATAAATGCCGTCTGGTGACTCTCTTATCGTCCAGAAGGACGGATGTCTTCAGCCACTCCATAAAATAGGCGTTGTGCGGCTAAGAACTAGATCGGGCCGACACTCGTCCGCAAATGGTTTTAAATCGTGACATGCACCACTTTTTCACCGCTACCCGTCGAGTGTATATTATAATTACCAGCACTGTGCGTAGTGGGCGATCAGAACTGGTATGCTGTGGAATTTGTTGTCGCTTGACTCGAGGCTCAGTTTGCCGTCGGGGCCGGCCTGTATAAGATAGTGCTCGATGTAGGGGCCCCTGCCCGTCGGCAAACGGACCGATATCGCCATTGTCGACGTCTGCGATGACTGTCTCACCACGAAGTTCTGGAAGGTATCGATTGAATTAATAAAACAATGTAATTGTCTGACATACCCGCGTCTTCTGTGGTCCGCGAGCGCTTGGATTGTGGTCTTTCTGTCTCCTCTCGCTGCACTGTCACTGTCCCTTCTACTGTGGTGTCTGTCAGTTCTATATATGTTACCGTGAAAGACCGAAATGTCAACACATACCGAATAGGTCGTTGAAAGATCGAATATCGGAGCCAGTCAGCTTTGTCAGTCTTATCCGAGCATTATTTTTCTCAAGAAAATCACTCTAAAACACTTTCCATAGATGAGATTTCTTTTCAAGAAATGTCGGTGAGAGAAAGGCTATACACGCTGTCATTGCAAAAGGAAGTGTTCCACAAATAAATTCAGTTGGTAAAAGCGAGTGTCATAATAGTTTAAGTTGTTGCAATAAATAAGATTTGAATCGCATAATTTTTTAAATGCACTCCTCTCAGAAAGAGAGGCGAAAAAATTACCCCTGTGACGTTTTATAGCGTTTTAAAAGTTTCCGACATGTTCAACATTCACCATTAGTGGACATTTACCGTCAGAAATAATGGTCTTTTGCTAGACCGGTTTCGGCCGCTCGCCATCTTCAGTAGCGGTGTCAGTCACTGTTGGCATTTTGGATGTTTTTCGACAGCACAAGTGACAGTGACAGTTCAGTGAGGATTATTCGGTTAGAGACATACCAGAGGACGGTACGAAGGACTGGAATATCTGGACGCGGGCGATGTTGGATTTCTTGGCGGAACCCCATAAGTTCTATTCCGTATGTCCATGTCGGTTTCAATACGGTTTCGTATATTGTCAGTTTGCTGGCTATTTGTAAGTTTTGATGTCCTTTTCAAAAGAGGTCTCAACAGTCCTAATTTACGATTTAGATTCTGTCCTATTCGGTCACGTATGGGGATTTTGTCGACCTCCTCTCGCCGTTCTCTTTTTTTTTTTAACTGTTTTATTTTTGCACAATCAACTTATACAGTTTTGGGTGCAATCGATACATGTATTTATTTCCGCGTGTTAGTCCCGACAGAGAAACCACCCAGTGATGGCGCTTTTGACGCGTTCTAACTACTGTCCGAGGTGATCTCTGGGCCGGTGGCGTTTAAGCCGTCGTGGTGGGGATAGTGGATGGGTAGAAGAGGAAAGGGACTGAACGAGTGGGTTTGGGAGTGGAATTTGAGGAAGCGTGATTTTGCGACTTCGTCGACTGTCGGTATGTTGAGGTCATTATGGATTGTTCGGTTAGAAACATACCGGGGGGGGGGCATTAAGGATGGTACGAAGGACTTTTGATTGGAATCTCTGGATGCGGGCGATGTCGGATTTCTTAGCGGAACACCATAGCTCTATTCCGTAAGTCCGTGTCGGTTTTAAAATTCTCGCCGGTCTAACGCCACGTAAATATCGGTACCTACCCCTTCTTCTTTGCCTTGGAGCAAGTGGAACGCCCCGGCCCTCTGTATGCCGGGCAGGAACCAGACGGGGTGCGTCCTTATGAGCCTCTCGAGGAGGCCTATGTCGCAGGGAGGCCCCTCCTCGCTGGAAGTGTCCCCTGCGCTCCCTCCAGAGCCTTCCCCACTGCTGCGCTCTTCGGCCTCGTCTACTTCGTCCACCTGAGACAAACAACACGTCATAAGCCTCTTGACAATCACATTATACAACCAAAATCACCTCAATTAATTTTATAATAAATTAAAAATACCATCGAAGAATAAAAGGAAACGAAAAATGTACGATCGAAATCAATCATGTCATTTGAGAACTTCATCTTGGAGCATTTATATTTACTAAAAAATAATAATTTGACTATTTCAAAACCTCGTCGATGTTATTTTTTATTTAAATATTGGACAAGGAATTTTCTTGAATTTATTAATTTTATTATCGGTTTCAGTAGGAGGTGCAGGTTGGGTTTAACATCAGTCGAAATTTCATACATTTTTATTTGTAATATATCGGCTATTATATTTTGATTTTCTTCTATCAAAATAATTTCCTGGAAACAAATATATAATTTTTATATTGCATTTTTTTATTCTCATAAAATTTCAATTGCCAATAATAATCTCCGGAGGAAAGAGGTAGTAGAGGCCACCGTCGAAAATCTGGCACACTCCGAGAATACGACTTTGAAACCGGTTTATATTTAAAAAGAGCCGGGCTTCTGGTGATGCCCGAAGCGTTCCACTGTGCCACTTAGGACCGAAACCGGCATCGGGACCGGTTCTGCACAAGTCACTTCCTTAAGTGGCCACCGGGCCTCTCTTTACACGCGGTTTAAGTTTTACTTAACCCAACCGATTCGAGTTTAAACTCGCGTCATATTTTACAGTGAAACGGTTCGTTTAACAATTTGTAATTCGGAGGAAAATTCCTCCCTGGAAGCTGTGCCAGACACCAATAGCAGCCGGCTCATGAATCAAATTTTACAGATTTACGAACACTTTACTTTCAATTAATGTACGCAGGATATCAGGGAATTCAGTTATAGGCGCAATTGATGTATGTATATTTTTCACGTGTTTGTCTCGATAAAGATGATGGCGCTTTTTGACACGATTTAACTACTGTCCGAGGTGATGTCAGGGACAGTGGCGTTTAAGCCCTCGTAGTGGGGATAATAATGGATATGGTAAAAGAACGAATGGATTAGGATGAGGAGAAAGGCGGGAGTGGAACTTCAGGAACCGGGATTTTGCGACTTCGTCTACTGTCGGTATGTTGAGGTCATGGTGCGGTTAGAAACATACCCGGGGGGAGGATAAAGGATGGTGCGAAGGACTTTTGTCGGTTTGAGTATCGCTTTGTATATTGTCAGTCTGTTACTTGAGGTCGATTTCGATGTCCGTTTTAGTAATGGCCCCTAAGAGTCCAAATTTTCAGTTTAAGCCGATTCTTTTGAATCGGGTACGGGGAAGGGAATTCGTGGAAGCAAAACGGTCAAAATATTGCCTACGGTACTCGAGCGGAACAACAATGGCAGGTATTAGGAAGGCCATCCACTTCCTGTATAACTGCAATTTCCTGAGAGTTTCCTGTTTGCCCAACCCGGACACTGACTTTAATTAACGGTTAGGTAAATATTTGCAGTTGCTCCGAGCTGTTTGTAGCAGTTTGTAGAGAGGGGGGGGAGGAAGCAACCGGCCGAACAGAAAGCAACGAGAAACCAGAGGAGGTCTTCAACTTCCCCTTTACTTACAACCCTTCCTGTTTACCACTTCCCGTCCGGTATTTGCCCTATCAATCCCAATTGCCGGAGTCGCTCAATGCAAATTTGAACGCCTACCGGTCCAGCCCTTACAGCCCTATAAAAAATTTGTTTCGGCTTCCGGCCATCTTCTTCGGTAAATTGGTAAAAATCGGCAATTATCGAAGGAGGTGGTGCTTACGTGTCTCCCATTAGGTACCGTAGGCCCCAAATGGGGATTAGTTAATTTTTTCTGATACGACATGTTTTACAGGAAGTTTTTTTATTACTTTCAGTAATTTACACATTATAAAATAAAAGTAAAATTTTCTTACATCAGTACTGTAATTCTGTGTAAAAACTGTGGTACTTCCGCGCGAATTAAGCTTCGGGTTAATTTTCGATTGGGAAACCTCGTATGAGACTGAAAAACCAGCCTCGTTTATACACGCACTGAACATACTTGAAAATTTTGTTCGGAATTTTTCTAAGTCCGACACTGGTCGATTAACCGTAGGCACCAAATGGGGATCAGTTAATTTTTTCTGATATGACATATGTGTTTACAGGAACATTTTTTTTTACTTTCAGTAATTTCACATTATAAATACTACATCCTGTTAAAATACTTGTAATTATGATTATTATTCAAAATAAAAGATGATTGGTCTCATGCGTTGGTTCAACTCAGTAGTGCCCTAATCCTTAAATGGGACTTGATAATAATGCATCGTAATAAGTAAATTTTAAGCGAAATTTTCAGAGAAAAAAATTCGGTACTTAAAGGGTTAATGCGTATTGGGGTCAAACGTATTGGCAATACACAGTAGTTAACTTAATTTTAGTATGGTAAGCCCCTTAAGAATGTTAAAAGAAATCGAACCAGAAAAGGTTCGTCGGTCTAATGCAAGAGACCGCTTCTTTAAATGATTTCAATCAATTTACAAAACAACTTTCCTTCTATCTTTGGTCGCCTACCGCCTATTTCCATATTCGAGAGTATTTCTTCGGGTCGGCGATTGTGCTTAATGATTCACACGGAAAGGGTGAAAACTGATTGTCATCGTACTTGAGAATTTCAAGTTTCTACCAACCCTTCCCTAACCGGCAGTACTCCGATAGGACACACGTGTAATTTTTTTTTTTTGTAAATTGGTGTTGTAATTGTTGTGGAACGGAGAAGTCCGGCTGTAAACTGGCATTACGGTCGTACAGCGATTAGAAGAACAACTAGAGAGTGTCAAATATTGACAAATAGGCCGCTGTACAATCTACAACAACCCGGTTACACAATGAAATGGGATCAAATCCGAAAACGGAAACAGAAATTATTTATTGCCCCACATCTCGTCTTGTTGATAATAAGAGGAAATTTCCTTTAATTCTGGGCGCGATTCCTAGACCGTCACCCGTGTTATAGGCCCACGTTCTTAGAGAGAAAAACGACGCTTTGAACTTGAATATACCATATCCTTCCGACCATTGTACACACGTACGAGTTCCTTTCACGAAGAAATTGTTCTTTACCCACGTTGTTTTCGGGCACGTGAGAGCCGTGCGGAGGAACGTCCTTTTCATTGTTTTCAGACGAAGTAAAAATAAAGTGACACGTATAGAACCGTCCTACTTTAGTAATGAGAGGACGCGAGGCTGCTTACAGTAATTTACGCGTTACTTCTGCTTAACGGCCTCAGGCATTACAACGGTGCAAGGTTCAGATTGTTCTAGGTTTGTGGTGTTTCTGTCTCCTCTCGCTGGTTCGGTCTTTTGCTAGACCGGTTTCGTAGGTCATGAAGGGAAAATATGGCATCGCCCTGTGAATTAATCATTTCGTTTATAATTCTGTTTTTGCTTGTGTTTGAATATCTCTAGGTTCTCTATTATATCCATTTCTTTCCCTTTCTTGTCTGGGTGTAAAATACCCTTAGTGATTTGTTGATGTTCATTGTTTCATGTCCGGAGTTTATAATGTGGTTGGCGAAGTTAGATTTTGTCTTATATTTTATGGCTCCGATATGTTGTACCTATCAGTACAATAGGTAGACCGACAATCTGACTTACACTTGAGCGGATTAACAAAATCCCACCCTCCCCTCAACTCAAATAAGACAAACATAATTCCCCAATAATACAATAACAAGATACGTATATATACAACTGACAAAGACCACAGTACAAGTGACAGTGACAGTGCAGTGAGGATGCCCGAAAAACATCCAAAGTGCCGACAGTGACTAACACCGCTACTGAAGATGGTCTAGCTAAAGAACAGACCAGCGAGAGGAGACAGAAACACCCCTCGCAGACCACAAAACAGGTACACACATTATTCTTTTACATACCGCGTTCCTAACATAATAAGTTTATTTTTCACCGAATATTGGAAAATTTCATAACTGAAACTGCGAGAAAGCGACTGTTCCTTGGAAGTAAAAATTAAACGTTTAATTAGTCTCCAATCAGCTAATTGTCGCCCCGTACTCCCGCCACGTCTTTTAAAACGTCCTCATATGTTAAACTAGTTGAGATCGTTATTTTGTTGATTTTTATAATCCATGATATTCTGATTGAGATTTATTTTAGTTCGTGATACCACTTGCTGAATTATCCCCAGCAGGTATTAGGTTTCGTGCTAAACGGGGACATTAATCGTTGCCCGGTATCCAACATGACTGAGCGGTCTCATCCATCCAACAACTCCCTCCAGCTGACAAAATACAGCAGTCGGCCGGTTAAGCCCCGCCGCCGTCATCCCCTGGACGGTGCATTAAGCGCCCCGACGGGAGGGTGAACAGCCCCCAATCAGTTCTTTGACGGGACCGACCCGCCCCCGCAGGCAAAATACGGGCCCGTTCCCTTTTATTCAACCCCCTTCGGTAAGGGAGACTCCCACGCTCCGCACTCCTACAGCTGAAATAAACTCGGAAAGCTTTCGAAACGGCGCGGAGTAATAAAGTACGAAAGTTTATTATTCGCTCTGTCCAATCATGCCCTCCAGAGAAAATCAACCCGCGGCGAACTTGTTCCTCCGGTTGACACAGGGTAAGCGCAAAACGTAGTGCGCATGCGCCTCAACGTAAGAACGGGATCATCCGCTCTACGATGAAGCCAGAAGGGAACGCTGTTTAGGCGGCACTATTATTTCGCGGCGATACACTATCACCGACTGAATTAAGATTAAGAGTAAGTCTACCCTTCGCAATAATAATCGTTTTCATCGCGATTAAAAAGAAATAAAAGCCGCGGCTATGAAATTAAAGTTCGTATCCTTTTTGTTGTTGTACTGAAGGCTGATTGTTCGGAAGCTGACATCTGGCGACCGCTACAGGTAAGGCGGATATTGAAGACGATTAAAATAAAGTAATACGAGCTGTGGAAGCGAAGCGATCAGATACAGCCAACACTCCGCTGTTATAATAACCCGGGGCATACAAGGTATTGGTGGTGAAACCGGCCATCTGTTCACCAGAACCGGCTACGGTGGGAGGGGGTAATGAAGTCCTTCTGAAAGATAAGTCCTCGGAAAAGAACCCGGGGCCGAAGATAATAAGTTTCGAGGCCTCTCGAAGAACCAACAGCTCAGAAGACAAATAAGTTTTTCACGATTTAAATACTTGCTTTTTAACTCCGTTAGTTTAACGTAATATCACGGTCTCTACACATCGTAGATTATATTAATAATTTACATACAGTTACGGGGAACCGGTGAACCCCAGGGAGGCAACACAGGCTGACTAATTGTGTTATCGCTCTGAGGATTCATTCAAGTGTTTAAACACACAAAGGGAGTGTACATTTTCACTGTATTAAGATAGCCACGACAGGCCTAATTTATTTAAGCTGTTCGTTTGGGGATCCGCGCGATGATTTCGCATTAAATTTACATTCAGAAAGTCCCCCGAGTATTTAATATATTTTACGATTGCTGTTTAAATATTAATTTTTTTTGTATTTTCCGAGCGTCATATGCATCAGGCAGATGGTCAACCTATGGTGAAACACCTATCATCTAGCGGTTCCATATAAATACTCCAATATGAAATACATAAGAGGAAAAAATATTTTACAGTATCCGTATAATTTAAAAATGGTATGCCGGGGGAAGAAGTACGTAGCCGCGAAAATTATGATCATTGACTAAATTGGTCAATTAGTTTAAATTTTCATATTAGGATTGTTTAAATTGCATCCTGCTTAATTAGAAACTATTACACCCTTTCGGCAAATAGGAGATAGAAAAGGGCCTCGGATGCCGACTGACTGGGGTCGGGTCTATAATTGAGGGAAAGCTCAAGTTTCAAGTTAATGGGAGCGGGGAATGAAAAAAAAAACTCGGTTGTTATTATTAAACGACGGCTTACTTGGAAATAGCCGCCGGCCAGAGGACGCGGGTAATTGGACGGGAAAGCTCGAGAACCCGTTCCGAACGTATAATAAAAAATACGTCGAGAAAAACTCCGTACGAAAACAGGTCTGTAGAAATGAGTGAAAGTGATGGGGCGGTAAGCGAGGCCCTGTTACTGAAAGGACACGGCTGACACGATGCTTGATTTACCGAAGTATCATCATTTTGTAGGGTTGTCGTGTTTCTGTCTCCTCTCGCCGGTTTGGTCTTCTGCTAGACCGGT
The DNA here is from genome assembly GCA_019843655.1 of Lethocerus indicus. Taxonomy (NCBI): domain Eukaryota; kingdom Metazoa; phylum Arthropoda; class Insecta; order Hemiptera; family Belostomatidae; genus Lethocerus; species Lethocerus indicus. The sequence continues at coordinate 2,635,648 of JACDQD010000009.1, read as the reverse complement.
TTCGGCCGTTCGCCATCTTCAGTAGCGGTGACAGCGCAGTGAGGGTGCCCGAAAACGTCCAAAGTGCCGAAAGTGACTGACACCGCTACTGAAGATGGCGAGCGGCCGAAACCGGTCTAGCACAAGACCAAACCGGCCAGAAACACACGAAACCTACGGTATTCCAACCCCTCGCAGACCACAAACACAGGTATGTTAAACTATCATTTTCTGTCTGCTCATTGATTTCGTCTTATGCTGGACCGGTTTCGCCAATACACTCGTGAATAATTTAGGCACACTATGGTCTTGTACACTACATATAGTAAGTACTACACTAGAGGGTTCCAGAATATGCCTACTGACGAAAGCTACTGACGATGGCGAGCAGCCGATAAACTGATTCATTCCGTTGAAACACACTAAGCGAGTTACTCAATTTTACGAACGTTTCCGAGATAAATTATCAATTGCGATTTTGACTAACAGTGTTGGAAGTGACTAACACAATCTGATGTTGACCAACGGTCAGTGGGCATCCCGCCTCCCTTCACTCCGGTTTCCCAACTATAGGACTCTCAGCGTAACTGACGGATCTGATAAATTCATTTCCAGTTTTTATTTTGTCCAGGAAAATGTTGGGCAATTGTTTCTCGTCAATTCCGTTTTCGAGCATTCGATTAATATTGCGGCACATCGCATCCGGGCAAGTCGGCTGGTACGAATCGTTGACTAATGGATTCGGCGATTTTCCTCCCACTGGGGTCTGGGTCTAGATTGGAATCTGGTATTCTACGGTCGGAACGAAGCTGACCGATGTTGATTAACAGTGACACGGGCCATAAATGGGGTTGTATTTTCGCGGCATGGATTTCCCGCCCGTTCGTTGTCCGATACTCCAAACTCCCCTTTATTCGATTTACCCCCGTCGCACCCCCTCACGCCGCCATTGCGGTTGACGTGTGAGCACACCCCGGATTTATGTTATGGTAGGCGCCCTGACCATGTTTCATCTCTCTCCCTCTCTCTCTCCCTCTCTCTCTCTCTCGGTATAGGGCCCTGTAAACAACAAGTACGGAGGGACCTTCAGAAGCCCAAAACACGAACAACCGAAACCTTTGGCTCCGGCCCAAACCTCTGGTTCTGACTTATCACTGAATTTACGGTTCGGACGGAGGTGCAAGGGCGTACGTATTTACCGAACCCTGTAGACCTGCATAAAACCCTCCCCATCAACTTCAGCAGGGTACCCACTATACAACTGTGCTATAAGTGTATTGGTCATGCGGCACACGGAAGAATGCGTTCACGGGCTAAAGACTGGGATGGATTGAAAATGGAGAAAACATTATTAGTTTAACATACCTGTTTTGCGGTCCGCGAGGGGTTGGAATACAGTAGATTTCGTGTGTTCCGGTTTCGGCTGGTTTTCGGAAACCGGTCTAGCAAAAGACCACACCAGCGAGATGAGACAGAAACACACGAAACCTACGGTAAAACATTATTACAAATCAGCAGATTAAATGAGTCACTTAGGCCGCAAAATGTGCAGACAGGATGCCCCTCCAACAGACCACAAAACAGACATTCAAAACCCATATTTCCACTGTTATCGCCGATTTGGTGGTTTTTTTGCTTGGAAAGGAGGAAAAGTCCTCCAAAGATAGAAATAAAACAAAATATAGAGGAAGTAAATTAAGTCCGGAAGTTTTCGAGTAAAACTTTATCCCGAGTCAGCCTCTCTGAAAATGTCAGCGCGAGTGTGTACAATGAGAGTAAGTTCAAGTGGGACAACTTAAAATTGAGTCCGCGTAGCTCATTTTGTAGTCGGGACAGCTCATTATTTGACATCAGTAACTTTGTACTTCAGACCTTCGTTAAAGGTTTCAATTAGGCAGCACTCGACTACTTCCCGCAAATCAGTTAGAGGCGCGTTAGAACTTTATCATTCATACGGTATTCAATAATACAGTTTCATAAAATTCCAGATAACAGCTCTTATAATCCCCAGTAGACGAGAAAAAGCCCCGTGACATAGGCCGTCGTTTTGGGGGGAAAATTCAATTAGCCGACGGAAAGAGTGCCTCTTATTGGCCGAGGGGCCGTCTCATTCTTCACCAATTGAAAATAAACCTACGTGCAGGGCCCGTCTAACGGTCCCGGGACATTCCCGGTGGAAACTCTTAAGTTCTCTTAGGGGAGTTTCGACCCACGCACGTTTATTTACGTCCCAATCGCACGAAATTCGGACGCCACGATGAACTCTCTGAGAGGTGGGGATCTGGAGGGACAAAATTATGTCCGCTCTATTCCTATTATCCCATTTATACCGCGAGTAAATCCATTTGAAATAACGCCAGCGTCGAAATAGTGCCTATCGAAAACCATTAAAAGGAGAATTCTGGTCGGTCATAAGTGGGTCAAATGCCCTCCCAAACTAGTCTTTAATACGGATGTGACAAATGAGCCTGACTTCCCAAATTTGATTTTGATTCGAGATCTTAAACGGTAAATAATTTCTTGAGTAGATTCGGAATTGATCGACTGCAGAAATTTGCCCCACTACGTACCATTTTATCGTAATTTCTTTCAATTTGTCTACCATTTATTCATCCGATTTTTCCGCCCGTACCGTAATTAAACGATAAAAACAGTTAAGAGACAGTACCGAAACAGTTCGAATCCTATTGTCCTCGGACATTCCAAAATATTTCCCGAAATAAACTCCCTTCCCTCGCTGCTCCAGTAAGGCCGGTAGTTTCCCAATAAACTCCCGTTTCTTATTTAGCCTCTCGAGAGACAGTAAGGCGGGGAGTTCTCGTTAATGGTTATTTTTTTTTATCCTGGCTGTACGGGTCGCGTACGTCTGGGAGGCTACAAGAATAGAACACTTTCTCGGCACATTAGCCGTTTCCTGTCTACGTATATATAAATGCGTTCGGCTCCAGATAGGAGAAAGTGGCGGGTCCACGATCCCTCGGGATCTTCCACAATCACAGCGCTATGTCCGTATAAGCCCTATTTTAACGAAGGGATATTATCATGGGTCAATACGAAAGGAATTTAAAAGTAGCAAAAACGTTTTCACGAAACAATAAAACGCTATAAACTTGTAGTTGAAGAGTTATATTATGTGAAACAGTTTCTTATCTGAGCATTGTAATAGTGGTAAACGAGTAATAGGTGTCTTACTAGTGAAAAACAATCATATATTTTATAATTTCACTGACATTTGCAGATCCCATATAACCCTTCGAAATAAAAAAAATTACGAATCTATTACGAATCAACGATACGATCATAAAATCACCGTAGGTTTGTTGTGTTTCTGTCTCCTCTCGCCGGTTTGGTCTTTCGCTAGACCGGTTTCGGCTGCTCGCCATCTTCAGTAGTCACTGTCGGCACTTTGGATGTTTTCGGGGCATCCTCACTGCACTGTCACTGTTTCAATTGTACTGAAGACGGCGAACGGCCGAAACCGGTCTGGCGAAAGACCAAACCGGCGAGAGGAGACAGAATCGCCACAAACCTACTACAGTATTCCATACAATGTTAAACCATAACAATTAACATTTCCTCCTTCTTAATATATGGAGACCGCAGATTTGAATTCTGTCTCTGGACTTATCTGAGAAGCCTCCATCCTGCCTGCATACAGCGTAGAAAAGAAAATAGGATGAAGAATAATGAACTTTTAATGATGAGAGAAGAGGACGAAGATAGAGAGTATGCATCACTAGATTCTCCCCCCTGATCTATTCCTATTCACGATTTGTATGGGGAATTTTCGCTCTTCCGAAACTCAAAAAAGACGTGCCACGTAATGAGTCAATACGCAATAGACCGATGAGTCAATATACAGAATTCGATAGATCGATGTATCAGGGTACCCAAAAGTAATCGACATTTTGACTTTGGAATTCATTTTATTTTGCTAAAAAAGATACTTTAATTATCAATCTACTATATATTCACCGATGTTATCGACAACTCTGTGCCACTTTTCCGGCAAATTTTCGATTCCCCTGTTGAGGAACTCCTCAAGACCAGAATACATCTTATCAAATTGTTGATTATTTTTGGGTACACCTAATAATTTCCAGTTTTTTTTTTCATTACCGTAATTACACAGGGGAAAAGCGATTTGGCACTGGGAAAAACACACGTTGTTGGCTCCCTTAAGGACGTGCGAGGAATAGGATTGGGGTGCTACAATTCAGTATGGTGGAACCTGTTGTTACCAAAGGCGCCTGTGTGTGTGTGTGTGGGAGGGGAATGGATCAGAAGCTGTTTAATCTTAATTTGTCAGCATTCCCAACCCCTACTGTCGTTGGCCTGCTAGCAGCCCCCTAGCGCCCTAGGGGTGCGGTCCAGCCCTTAACGTTTCGGCTAAACCACGACCGGATCCTCCCTCCGAGATATACCGTCGAAATGCTAATACACTGTAATCGCATCGACTCAATATATTTCGACTTACACGAACTCGCTTAAAAAAATGGAACTTGGACTATTTTCCATTAAATTAGAAGTCGGTCAGCGACTCCTGGGGCATCGAACCCGGATAACTCGGAGAAGAATTTCTATTGAAATCAAATTATCGGGAATGCGTAATAACTCCGGAACATCAAATACAAATAATTAATATTAAACTAGTTTAACGTACCTGTTTTCCGGTCTGCGAGGGGTCGGAATACCGTAGATTTCGTGTGTTTCTGTCTCCTCCCGCCGGTTTGGTCTTTTGCCAGACAGGTTTCGGCCACAAATGACAGCGACAGTGCAGTGAGGATGCTCCCAGAAAAACGTCCAGAGTGCCAAAAGTGACACCGCTACTGAAGGTGGCGAGCGGCCGAAACCGGTCTAGCAAAAGGCCGAACCAGCGAGAGGGAGACAGAAACACACGAAATCTATAATATTAAACTATTTGTTCAAGGTTTAAGAGCGCAGTAATCGGGTTCGGACCGCGGATAGGGGGACACAACTTAAAATAAGCAAGATAAAATAGATTTTATTCCTATTATGGATCAATCACTGAATTACTCTCATTATACAAGACAGTACATTGGATCAAATTCTATAGGGTCTTCTGGCGTTATTGATATTCTGCAAAACAAAATCACTGTAATTTGAACTCCTCTATATTTCCTCTAGGCCTCCTTCTGTCTTAAGATGGTTCTCGAAATTTCAAACCCCTGACAACAATTAGGTTCCGACAAACATGCGGATAACTTTACAAAAGAAATTCAACGATGATATCGTCAATTCAATTTTTTTCTGTAAGTTGAAGCGACGTAAATTATTGTTCGACGATTTGCATCAGACGTAGGAAATTGCTCGCTGATAGCGACACATTACACCGGGCAGTTCGGGACGAAAAACCCCCTCACAACATAAGTAACACGATACTACTTTTTCAAACCTGCTCATCGGAACGCCCACACTTGAAAGTAACCGGAGAGGGACGCTTACTCGAGGTAGAGAATTAAAACGGGGACAAAGCGCGCGCCGGGGAAACTCCCATTCCGGGAAATTACTTTGTAAGTCGTGTTCGGTATGAAAAATTCACGTGGGCGGCCCCACTGATGTGTTTAATATTAATACGTTTTCAGTACTGCGCGAATGCAATTGTACCGTACGCAGGCTGCAGTTAATGTGTGTTGGGGAGTACGAGGATCGATACACCGATTTACAAAAACGTTACTTTCTTTATATCGCTTACAGTACACAATTTTGGACCTTTCTACGGTTATATAAATAGATATTGATCATTTTATGGTATAATAATCAGGGAAGCTGTAATATTAGCACTATAAACCTAATTTTACCGAAAAGGGACAAATGAATAATTTTTTATTTGAATGCAAGTAACAGTGGAATTCGTTTCGATTGTCTTCGAAAATTTCAAGCGTTCGTATGATTAGAACTAATGAATAGACTGAAAATAATCATTATTAATTTAAATAATAAATTATTACCGCCATCTTCAGTAGCGGTGTTAGTAACAACTAAATGAGTGTAAGTAATAACTAACACCGCTACTGAAGATGGCGAGCAGCCGAAACCGGTCTAGCAAAAGACCAAACCAGCGAGAGGAGACAGAAACTCCGCAAACCTGTAGTTGTATAATATTCAATTATTATTTTGATATATGAGAAAATGAATCATTTTAGTTACTACGATGGAATAGATAGTATGTTTTCTGGGCCATTTGTCAATTTTTACATATGAGCAACATACCGGAAGCAATGTGATTAATATGTTATGTTTCCAAGCGGATAGTTTTCATAACGCACTAAGAAGAAGAAACAGTCTCATATCGTCTTACTTGTTCGGAAGGAGGAGGCTAAAAATTCTTATCATTAATGCGATCTCACTTTCTTTAATTCTTAATAAAGAAAATTTCTCAGCTACGCTGGCAATTCTCATAAGAGTGCTTCTGAGTTAATTGCCTCAGTCGGCTGGTACGTAATTTCTGTAGTGAATATTTCCAATCAATACAAAGGGTTTTCGCGTTACACGCTACCGTTCATATATCCTCCTTAATTTTTCAGAAAGTGGTCTTCATAAAAGACAGGTTCTTAAGTAATTGTTTTAGTTAGGTGGGCTCTCGTAGTAACAGTAAGTGGCGTAAATAATAAATTTTAAATGACTTCAATCAAAATCTGCCCGGATTTAACCTTAAGTGTCCCAAAATACTTTTTTAACGGGTGGCATCTGTGAAAGTTCCACCGAACAGGTATTCGGAATTAAAACTTTACAACCGTTCACTCTCTTTTGCAGTGGAGTTTATAGTGGTACCAGGGACGGTATACGACCGGTCGTATACCGGTACGAGCCTCGTGTCTCCCGCCATGGGTGGGGATCTCTTTCGTACCCCTGGACCCGGAGGGTTAATCGGAAGTAACACCGGGGTCTTGATTGAGCTGTGCGACCCTCCCGTAATCCGATTGCCCGTAGCTCGGTGCAGACCCAATCAAGACGAGAACCTTCCCTCGCCCAACAGACCCCGGCTCCTTACCGACAGTTTATATATAATCGAGTTGGGCGCAACTTCTTGAACGGGGAGGCGGGGGACGACCCCTCCAAGCCGGTAAATCGGGAGCAGGGTCCAGGTGGGCCGGCAAAGGATATACGAAGCCAATTTGCCGCCGAAACATGGCCAAAGGTTTGTTTCGATAATCAGATTCAGGGCGGGTATTAAAGCATTTTAAGTTTTACGAAGTCTCAGCCTAAGAAACTCGCCCGATTTACCACTTCAAAGAATAATTTCGGTACAGGATATTAGTGCTTAAGAATAATATTTTGAGTAACTGATAAACGTGACAGAATAGACAAAGAAAACCCAACTGTATCCGCAGTACCCGAACGCGCCCGTACCCGAAGTCCCTAAAATTAAAAAGGTTGGAAAATAATAAAACACAAAATCGCAATTCTCGGAAAAATTCTTAATTGAGTAACTTGCTTAGTGTGTTTCAAAGGAATGAATCAGTTTATCGGCTGCTCGCCATCGTCTGTAGCTTTCGTCAGTAGGCATATTCTGGAGCCCTCCAGTGTAGTACTTACTATACGTAGTGTACAAGACCATAAATTGTGCCTAAATTACTCTCGAGTGTATTGACGAAACCGGTCTAGTACAAGACGAAATCAACGAGCAGACAGAAAATGGTGATAGTTTAACCTGTTTTGTGGTCTGCGAGGGGTTGGAATACCGTAGGTTTCGTGTGTTTCTGGCCGGTTTTGTCTTTTGCTAGACCGGTTTCGGCCGCTCGCCATCTTCAGTAGCGGTGTTAGTGTCTGGTAACCGGTCTGGCAAAAGACCAAACCGGCGAGATAAACACACGAAATCTAGGGTATTCCGACCCCTCGCAGACCACAAAACAGGTACTCTTCAGCTCCCCACTTCATCTCAGTACCATTCGGTTTTTATATTGTTGAGTTAGTTAAATTTTGTGTATGTCTCTGTAAAATATGCAACACTAATGAGGACACTATTTTATAAATTATCCCAGAGAATCGGGTCACGGGGAAGATTATTAGCGAACAAGGTACAGTACAAGTGAGGATGCCCGAAAAACATCCAAAGTGCCGACAATGACTACTGAAGATGGCGAGCGGCCGAAACCGGTCTATCAAAAGACTAAACCGTAGAGAGGAGACAGAAACACACGAAATCTACGGTAATAACACACCTTTTTATGTATCACTACTGTACTTACTGCACGAGCCGTAGGCCTATGCGGCATCCCGTCCAACTTCAGCGTATGAAAAGGACTAGAAGGACTGTTGGGCCCCGATAAGAAAACACCGTCTGGCCGCATAATCACGCCTCGGCCGCGGATAAAAGAGCTTTCGAAGATCAATCCGAGCGCAAGAAGCTGTTATAAGATGGCCGGAATAATAATCCACGCCGCGGAGGGTCTACGCCGCCGCCGCCGGCCTCTCCTTTCAACTTCCCATCGCCGGGAACGGACGTCACGGAGAAGAAGAAAGAAACAAGGGATAAAAGGGGAAAAAAATAAATCCAGAGGGACAGGGGAAGAACGAATCTAGACTTGAAAGGGACGGGAGCATACTCGGTATCGGGGACTCATTACTGGGGCTCGGAAGCGGGCGCAGGAACGGGAGCAGTTTATAAATAAGTGCACTCCGGTAAAACGAGGCCGGGTTGCGAATAATACGGCCGTGCCAAAAAAACAGATATTTCAACGAGTTCGTTATTCGAATACAGTCACGACCGTGTCGCAGAGTTGAAGGGGGGTTTTCTATCTAAAAGTCCGAAACATTTGTAAACTCGTTCAATGGACCTGTTTTGTGGTCTACGAGGGGTTGGAATAGCGAGAGGAGACAGAAACACACGAAATCTATAGTTTTAAACTATTTGTTCAAGGTTTAAGAGCGCAGTAATCGGGTTCGGACAGCGGATATCATTCAGATCTGAACAATATAGCAACATAAAATAGATTTGATTCCTATTATGGATTAATCCCTGAACTACTCTCATTATACATTAGGATAAAATTCTATTGGATCTTCTGGTATTATTGATTTCCCCTGGAAGCTCATATTCTGCATAACAAAATTACTGTAACTTGAACTCCTCTATATTTCCTCTAGGCCTCCTTGTGTCTTAAGTTGGCTCTCGAAATTTCCAGTTTTTGGCACACAAAAGGAAGTTTATCTTTGGACGATTTATTAGGATCTCTCTTAACTTGAAACATCAAAAAGAAACTGAGTTGTCGTAACTCCTTTTTTGTTAAAATTTCGCATAGTCGATCCCGTCGTCAGCGACAGAGATATGATGATGCCGCCACGAATCGGCCAATTAATTCCCGGAAGAGGGTCAGTAACAGAGCGAACCAGTTGGTAGTAACAGTGTGTAGCGACAGAATTGAAAATCAAATATAGAAATCGGTTCAAATTATGCCCTTACCGGGCATGAATGAGCCCCATGATGAAGAGAAAACTGGTTATAGAATTAAAGGTCGAGAGGCAATTTTGGAGATCTATAGTTTCGCACATTTGAGAAAAAGAGATAATGAAGTAATTTTGTTCAAAATTTGTAAAACTGTACATCGAGTTTTTGCTTTTGGCCTCGGTACGTCCTCGGGAAAAGCAACACGTCCATTTTGTGGGTTAACAGTGAAATCTTTTAGCGCCGGTAATAACCGTAAAACCTCCTGCCTGGCTATTGAGGGATATCCAGAGAGAGCCGCCCTCCGTCCTCACTTGTTGCCCCCCGTATGTATTTTACCTCTTTTACCGCCCCATTAAAACCCGGGACGGCCGAGACCTCCCTTCTGTCCCGCCTCTGCGTCGGAACAATGCTGCCCGGGGATAACGACCTCCGGAATATCAACAGAACAAAAAAAATCGACTAATAATCCGATTTTATTACCTCCGGTTTTATTAACTGTCGGACAGAGGGGGGTGGGTGAGGTGGATTGAAACGCGCTGTGTGTAATTGGAAAATCGGAAATTGAAGCTCGCTATTCAATTCTTTGTAATTAACCCGTTTCCCGCGAGCATTTTCGCTGTTAACAAATGAAACCTATCGAATAACGCGTTTATTGAATCGAATTTATCGAAGCTTGAAAATTTAGTGCGATGAATACACACACACTGCCAGATTTGGTTAGCCTAACATCGAACCGTGTTAGGTTAGGGGTTTATATTAAATATTTAAATCAATTCTTGTGGAAGTGACAATTCTAATAACCCCTAGGGGTGAAATTTGAGAGGTCAACAAATTCCAAATATGACATAAAGCTTGTAGTTAAGGGGTCCTTAACAAAGGATGTTTTACACCCTTCTCTAGGATTCGGGGAACCGTTTTATTAACCGATTTCTAATTTGGAGGACAGGATTTCAGTATCGATACATACCAATAGACACGTGCTCGATAGATACCTCCTTACGAGTGCAGATTCCGAATAGTTTTCGCACTATCGAGATCGTAAAATCACCGCCAATCGTACACCATACAGACGTATAACTGAGCATCCTTAGAGGAGACGAGGGAATAGTATAGAGGTGGGGGACACGTGGTCGGACCTCCTCCAAGACCTCAGCAATAGAGGCCACACGCGTGAATGAATCACTCAGCAATTATAATTATAACTCCCACCCTGGATTCCTCGCAGAAAATACGGGCGAAATAAAATCGCTGCTGAGTGGTTCGATTCCCGATCAAAACAGGCAAATAACTCGGGCGCTCAATGAGGCCATTTCTTGGCGTAAGAATTTTTTTTAACCTTTTTTTTGTACAATCAACATTGAATGTTGTAAGTACAAATGCTGCATGTATTTTTTTTTCACATGCATGTCGTGATGGCACTTTTGACACAAGAAGCGACGGCTTCAAAAATATACGGATTGCAATTGATTGATCGGGAGAGCGGAATGGAAATTCTCAGGACAATTATTTTCAAACGGGAAGTGAATCGGGATGAATGAAAGCGCTATGAAATCAATACGAACCCGCCAGCCGCGGATTATGTTCCGCGATACCCACGGCGTCTCTGATATCGCCGGATGGAAAAAATATACATATATACGAAAGGGAAATTTATCGTATCAATTCCGAGAAACCGAATATCTGAAAAACCGGTTTATATCTGCCGTTGAGCAATATGAGGCCCGCCATCGAGACGGCCAACAATTCTGTGTGTTCACGAAGGATTTAAAACTGTACTAATTTTAACATAACTGTTTTTGGTCCGCGAGGGGTTGGAATACCGTAGATTTGTTGTGTTTCTGTCTGCTCTCGCCGGTTTGGTCTTTTGCTAGACCGGTTTCGGCCGGCGAGAGGAGACAGAAACTCAACAAATCTACTGTATTAATATTGTTACATCTCTGTATTAATTTTCATATTTGTACCAACATATTGTTCTCTTAAACAGTTTAATATATCTTCGAAATAGTTCTACTGCAAAGGTGAATACTCCAAACGTGGTATATCCCTAAAGTCAACAGGTTTTAGGTTAAAGTCTCGATGTTTTGTTTCAGTATCCTCTTCATATACAAAAGGGGCCTTAGCTTCCTCGGCCCAGAATCAAGTTTTATAAAGTCGGCATAATGAAATTTTAATATTATTTCTAATATATTTGCTCGCGAGGATTCTGAATTCCGTTTCCCTGCCTCAATCTACTCCCCGGTTTAATATATCTTCGAAATAGTTCCACTGTAAACGTGAATACTCCAAACGTGGTATATCCCTAAAGTCAACAAGTTTTAGGTTGAAGTCTCGATGTTTTGTTTCAGTATCCTCTTTGTGTACAGAAAGGGGTCTTTGTTTTCCTCGGCCAAGAATTATCAAATTTTATAAAGTCGGCATAATGAAATTCCGCCGTTTCCCTGCCTCAATCTACTCCTGCCGGGGGAGTTGTTTTTTTCTGAGGACCTCCCATCTTTTTAGCCCGGGGGTCCATCACTGCCCCCTCCCCGCCGTAATGTCCGGGGCGGTCATTCGTTCCGGTCCCGGTTTCGCTTTCGGATCACGTAGCGCCGCGGTACGAGAGGTCGGAGAAAGCGCGTGGGAGGAGGCGGAAGGGAAGAGAAATGGGACCTGGCGGAAAAGAGGTATACGGGGGAGCGAGACTCGGAGTTATGGCCGGGGCCGGAGGATGAACCCTAACCGAGGTACAGCTCGGATACCTGAGCTGTCTATTTCACAAACACGACCCTCTTTAAAAAAAAACCGACCTTATCCTACTCTCGTTTCCCGTTTTAAACATACGAAATTACTTTATTTTCGATGACTGTACACAGGATACCGAAGAACGATATACAATATTGACTACCACAAGCATTCCGGCCTACATATATATACTTAAATATTGTACCTAAGGACCCGAGGATCCAAACATATGAGAGAACTGGCGATGTGCATTATTCAATTAGTAATATTATTTGTTGCTGTTTGTAATAAATACTTATGTAAAACCGAATTTCCGATTGAATCCGGGAAAATGCTCGTAATTCCATTCGCTACAACACTGATACTGTTTGTGGCGAAAAACCTAAACCTGTCTGGCTTGGGACTACAGATGTAAACGACCGCGCTCTATGTATTAAATGCACAAAAAAAATTTGCCTCTTTTGGTGAACACACCCAATAAGGGTAAATCAGTGTAATGCAATATAGGGCATATTATTGTAGATTTAGTGCGTTTCTGTCTCCTCTCGCTGGTTTGGTCTTTTGCCAGACCGGTCTATTTATTCATAATGTGAGCACTCGACGAATCCCTGACTGCTTTTGTGGCGTGGGGTGGACGGAATTGTAGACAATTTTCGCTATGGCGAGCGGCCGAAACCGGTCTAGCAAAAGACCAAACCAGCGAGAGGAGACAGAAAAATCACGAACCTACAGTATTCCAACCCCTCGCAGACCACAAAACAGGTATATCACAATTTTTTATCTTTCTCGGTCAGGACTAAAAAAATTCCTTACAGCGGAGTATTTAACTCGGTGCGGAATATATTTCACGCGATATCGGAACTATGGATCATGTTGTCGGATCGGCCGATAGAAGTCCGGGAAACATCTAAAATCAATTAGGCGCGAAACAGTCGAAGATGTCCCCACCACCGTTATATCGCGCCCTGGGGGTCATTTGCGAGTGCCCTGGGTCGCTAATGAAAGCCATTTGGCTCTCTCAGAGGACGAGGGTGACCCACACCACGCCATTAGAGCCCTAATTGTTCAACTCACGTCCAGGAGCCGGCTAATTCTACAATAATTTCGCATATTTCACGCGGCACTAAGCGCCTTCCCAATATCACTATAGTGGACAATAGAGAAAAGACGTTTAGCCAATTCACTATTGGTTACGGATTGGGTTCGATTCTACATAATAATCTATTTGGAAATTTTGAAGACAAAGGCATTAGAATACGCCTCCATTTGAATATGCCGTTTAAAAAAAATTGACTGTTTAAGTACTATCTCGACATCTTTTCCCCCACCGTCAGTGGACGAAGTATTGGGACAGGGAGGGCGCTTTCTTTGGCTCGGAAACGAGGAGAAGTTTCCGCTAACGAAGTTTCGCTGGGAGAAACCGGCTCATTATTTCAAGAAGTTAGTAGAAGAACAGAATTTAAGTTTGAAGATTCAGCCGCCTAGAAGTAATTGAGCTTAATACTTTCACTAATCCCCAGAATAGGGAATGAACAAAAAAAATATGTATATGCGTAGAGACATACATAAGTAACGAGATTGAAGTATACGAGGTCTGTTCAAAAAGTATCGCGATAATTTCGGCCTTTCCAAAAATTATTTATTTATTTACGAATATCTATTTTGTCCCCTTCAAAGTAATCCCCACCAGATATTATACACTTGTGCCAACGTTTTTTCCAATCCTTAAAGCGCTTCAAAATTAATTTTTGTGATTCCATCTTCGAATCTCCTCAATTGTGATCTTCGATGCGCCCGTTTTGGCCAAAATTCGCGCCCTCTAAAAACAATTTGTACCACAGATAAACTGAGGTAGCTGTTCGCCATACGCCACAGTCAACATTCGATACGCTTCCGAGCACTTAATTTTGTTTTTCCACAAAATTGGACACAGATTCTCGAAAATCGAAGATGAACCAAAAACGTGCAAGAAAAGCGGCTTTAAACGATAACGGAACATTCACGACGGCTGAAATTGTCGGCATAAGTGAGATACAACGTGTACAAGTATGAGGCTACAAAAAAACCGTAGATTGAATATACTTATCTAAAATTCGCGATACTTTTGAACAGACCTCGTATATTCCCCGTTTTTGAACGAAACATTTGTTCATTAATGCGCGCAGATGATTGCATATTATGTTTAATTCGTCATTTGCCGGTGATGAAACCGTATTTCGTCCAGTGATAATTTAACAAGACTCCTATTCGCGTATTCAATTGGTCGGGCGGGATAAGCCCACGGGATCCATCCGATGCTCCCGCGGGATTTTAGTTATTTATTCCCGAGTCCCTCGGCACTCCGGAATTCGGGGCCGTAAAACCGGTACGGATCGCGTGTTGAGGGGAAATAGAGACAGATGAAATTTGCATAATTCAAACTGTTTCTCGGCTCGGGCCTCTAATAGTTCCCCGGATTCCTGTGAAATTCTGGCGTGGGAGGAGGCCCCCCCCCCAATTTTTTTTTATTTCGCAAATAAAAAAAAAGCCCTGTTCGCTACGAATTTTCGCATCAGAGTACGTCTTTAACACACGCTGGCAAGACGCAGTACATAAATTACCCGTATTTCGGAAAGGCACTTTGTAGTTTAACAATAATACGCCCCAGTTTAACCCGTTTTTGTGGTCTGCGAGGGGCCGGAATATACCGCAGATTCCGTGCGTTTTTCTGCGTCGCCTCTCGCCGGTTTCGGCCACTCGTCACCTTCAGTACAAGAGAGTGCCCCGAGCAGCCGAAACCGGTCTAGCAAAAGACCAAACCGGACACAGAACACAACAAATCTACGGTATTCCAACCCCCCCCCCCAGACCACAAAACAAGTACTTTAAAATAGAATAAATAAGTTGTACCGGCTGCGGTGTAGAACTGTAGGGAGCTGAAATAACTGCAGTATATCATGTCAGTGAATATTAGGACAACGAGCCTGAACTCAGGTAGCGATGAACGGCCGGTTAAATTCGTTTTACAGCCTTCGTTTTAAAGCCGAAACAGTAGCGCTTTTACGAGGCCGTAAGCAGAGAAATTTTCACCGGCGTTATCATTATGTTCCTACCAATTCATTACTTTACGGTCGCTGATTACGGCTAGAGTTACTCGCGCGGTGAAGAGATTTACGCTGTAGTCATTAAAGTGTTGAGTAATTGTAGACTTGACGCTTACATGTAATTATATAAAAATTTTTCAACTTATTTATCTAGACTCTGAAAAATATTTTCAATTAAATATATTATTAGAAAATGTTTCTGTATCGGGCTAACCGCTACTGAAGTAGTGAAAGTGCCGGGTGGTAATCACACACGTCTAGTAAAATATTCGTAGTGTTTTGCATAGGTTTTTTCGAAAGGCGCACACATTAAAAAAAAACTCATCGGTCTCGATTTTCAAAACTCCAAAAAAGGGAAACTGACGATAATCGCGGAAATAGGCGAAATGTAAAACGGCGAGAGGAATGAAAATTGTGGGAATATGAGAGAGAGAATTACAATGGGGGAGAAAGTTGGAAGGCTCCCTCTCTCTAGAGGCCGGTTAACTCCAACTTCCGGTGGTCATGATTTATGTTAAGTGCTCAATAAAAGGCAACAAATCACTTTTCCTTTGATGGCACGAGCGCCCGTAACGAGTCAAAGGCCACGGTCGCTGAGCTTCGTACTGGGCCTTTTAACTACTCCCCTTTGTACATATATTGTACACTCCGAACACATGGTACAAGGGTACATAAAATGTATACAAGGTATACCTACTCGGCGTAGTAGCACTAGAGACCTTTTCAACGAGGACAGATGATTAGATGATTATGGACTTAGCCAATATGATGGCTAGTTCTAATCCCTTCGAAGGGTCAAGATGCTTTTATTTAAAATCTTCAATTTCAACGAATTCAACGAGAATTTCAAACGAAAATAATAATTTCTGTACGCAAGGTAATAAATTCGCTTTTGCGCTGGTTCCATCCAACACTAGAGAGGTTTTAGTATCTCGCCATTATCAGTAAATTACAGGGTTACATGCTGAATACGATTTTTGGAACGAACATCAAGCATCATTAATACCGAACGCATAATCACGGGTAAATGTTCCGCCACAGAACCACCAGTGTGAAGGTTTTCTCTGAAGACGATTTGTGAAAAATATCTAATCTGAATTAGATTTACGGCTCCGTTTACTATGTAAGGGACATTTATACGAGACCAAATGGATAAGCTCTGAAAAGAAGGAGGGAAGGAAAGGATTCAACGCAAAAATTAATTACCCAGCGAACAAACCAAGGAATTCTAGTTATGTTCCGCACGCGGTAGCGACAAAGGGCGGGAGCTATGGAAATTCCCGATCTCGAAAAAGACAGAAAAAAAACAAGCCCAGCCGTTTATAGTAATGATATTGTTTGTCTCGAAAAAGGGGGAAATTCGATAAAGAAGGGAATGAAAAAACGGGGAAAAGTTTTCCCGGGGAAAACAGGAGCCAGACACATAAATAAACCGAATCGGCAGAGACCGCCCTCGTTCTCCCTTCACCCAAACACCAGCCCCATTTCTTTTGTTGTGGCGTTCAAAAAACCCTTTACCCCTTTTGTACAGTTTTAACCGTTAATATTAAACAAAATTAATCTGAAATTAAGAATAAAATAATCAAATTCCCGCCTTGGTACGCTATTACTGTACCAAACAGATTATTATGTAGAATTGGACCTAACCCGCAACCAACAGTGAATTGGCTAAACATCTTTATTGTCTATGATAGTGATATTGGGAAGGCGCTTAGTGACGCGTGGAATACGGTAAAAGTCAACAGTGACTAACACCGCTACTGAAGATGGCGAGCGGCCGAAACCGGTCTAGGAAAAAACACCGAACCGGCGAGAGGAGACAGAAACACCGCAGACCTACGGTATTCCAACCCCTTCGCAGACCGCAAAACAGGTATGTTAAATTCCAACAGTCTGTATTTTCTTGTTTCTAAACGGCCTCAGACATTTTCGAGAAAGTGAAAACCTGTCCGGTTCACATTGCAACGAGGCTGCAACAAGCGATGCAATAAACCAAGAAATTCCGCCCAAATCGTTTCGACCTCCGATCGACGCTTAATTTTACAAGTTGTCCAGTGCGTGATTTCACTGGGCAAGAACATAATCGTGTCGTGTTCGTCAGCATAATTTAGAGATGTAGAAGGTAGAAAGATTTGTATTTTAGTTATTTCGACATTTTAGGTGTACACAAAAGGTATCAAGAACTTGATAAGATGTATTTTGGTCTTGAGGAGTTCTTCAGGAGGGCAGAGAGTTGTGATAATATCGGTGAATATATAGTAGATTAATAATTAAAGTTTCTTTTTTAGCAAAATAAAATGAATTCCAGAAACAAAATGTTGATTAGTTTTGACCCGAAAAAATTATATTTCAGTACGCCTAATTGCGAGAGTTGCGCGGTAGAATAATCGAAAAATGGAGTAATCGAAACCCGTAACTGCGTTAAGCTGAAATGAATATTCCAGATGACTGACTGATTATTTTTCGACGAACTATAATATATTTTCGTAGCCTATCGTACTTAAGAAATAGGCGAGAGGCGATAATATATTAGGTGTACCCAAAAGTAATCGACAATTTGATAAGATGTATTTCGGTCTTGAGGAGTTCTTCAGGAGGTGAATCGAAAGTTTGCAGGAAAAGTGGCAGAGAGTTGTTGTGATAATATCGGTGAATATATAGTAGATTAATAATTAAAGTTTCTTTTTTAGCAAAATAAAATTAATTCCAGAGTCAAAATGTTGATTAGTTTTGGGTACCCCTAGTATATTTCGTTACAGCCGACACTGTGCCAGCGGTAGAGCGCCATTCGTCATTGCCATCTTCAGGACCCGACAAAAACATCAAGGTAATGCTGAGGGGAAGTGGCCCTCCCCAGTGGGGCTATTAACAGGAAGAATCGCGCGCCTGCTGAAGACAGAACACGCTCCGGGGCCGCGAAGGATAAAGAAGAAGTCCTAATGAGGGCTCATTGTAAAGTCCCGACGACAATGCGAAATGGGGGCGCAACTTTACACATTTCGCGGGCTCTGGAACACAAAAGGCAACTTTTCCGCCCCGAATCCAAATTTTGACACCATAAAGTCCTGACTGCGTTAAGGATTAATGCCGTTTATTATGGTGCCGGCTCTTAACAATGGAGATTAACATTTCCTACATGCGTTCCTCCTTCTTCTCGCGTCCATTTTTTTTGGAACCGTCAGTGTTAAAACGCACAATTATTAGGTGATAGGAACCATTCATAGTCATTACTGTCCAGAAATTCACGGCATTAATGTCTTCATACGGAGTCCTTCATAAGGGCATGTCCTTAACTTTGCCATAAAGCCCGTCGGTACCCGAAAATGGAACCGGTAAGAGTTTTCGAAACGTTGGAAGCTCATTCGGTTTCCAAACCCGGTTAAAATCGCGGACTTGCAAGGATCGACCCCCTCGTTCTTCCCACAGTATTAATAACTGAAGTTCCCTTCGTTCCTTTAACATATCATTCTGTTAAACGTTACTCCAAATTCCAAAAAAATATATACGTTCGAAATTCCGAAAAAATCCCCGTTGAAAGAATGAAGACAAGGACCTCCTGAGCGAGGGGCGTCGGCTTGCGGTCGTTGAAAGAGGCATTGTCCCGGTTGGGGTCGGATTCTTTCAAAGGCCGCAGCCTTTGAGAAACTGAAAGTGCGAGAGCGGTGAACGCTCGACGCGTTCTATGAACTCAATACGGTGGAAACTTCATACGGACTTAACTCAGGGCCTTTGGACAAGACAAACTTATGTCAACTGTCAACTCCAATTTAACATCAAACGACAGTTCGATCCGATACAAGTTTTTTTTCTGTATAACGGTTATTACTGTGGTACTTCATTTATAATTCATTTATCCGCCCCAATCTTGGAATTCCAATGTACCAGAATCAATTTTTTTTAGTTCATTCTCTTTTCTGGGTTGCATTTGTGAAAGTTTTGCTCTGAATACTACTGTTAAATTCTGTACTAATTTGTCTCTTCATTATTCTGATCTAATCTACCGATTGAACGCTACTGAAAACGGCGAGAAGCCGAAACCGGTCTAGCCCGATAACTGCCACTAGACCTGTTGACTTTTAAATTTTCTCTAGATCAATTATTATCGGAACATCTTCGGAGCTATAATATTTTTTTTCCAGCGTGGATTGGAAATTGGCAAGCATCCTATAATCCCCCCGACCGGGGATAATGTCTCCGGAGGAGCGATAAATCAGGAGATTATTAATATTAATGCTTAAAACGGGGCCCCAAAGGGGTTATAATGACGCAATTAATTTAAATTGCATCTGGTCGAGATTGCTCGGGGATTTTTTCTTTATGTCGAGGAATTGAATTATGCAAAAAAAAACAGGGGCCGCCAGTCATTGCCACGCCGGGAGGAAATGGATGTTTCAAGCTCGCGCTTCTTCAAAAGTTTCGTCGTAATATTAAATTTAAATAAGTTGTCTCGCAGGTATATTGAATATTACGTCTCTAACGGTTTATTTGCTATCGGCCCCCTATTCGCTAAGGTTTCTCGGCATCGTCATTAAATACTAAAGGAATCGTATAAGGGCCCCGGGCCCTTACGGCCCCGGTAAAACACAAGGGGATTAACGGGCCGATCCATAGCAAAAAACCGTATTACGTATATGCTTTTCTGTCCCCGCGTATTTTATTTATTAATAGAGGAAAACATTTTTGAGCTGAATTAAAAATCATTCAAATATGAACCGTACTATACCAACCGTCGTCCTATTTACTTCAGCTTGTAAATTGTACTCTTCAAAGCCGTAATCATTGCTCTAATGCCTAACGTTTTCTCAATTCCTGCAATATCCATATAAAAGTTTGCATTTTCGTAATAATAACCTTCACTTAAACCTTTCAATTTTCTACACTATCAATCCGTTTGCTGTTCAATACTTATTAAAATAAAAAAATTTTCTTATCCACGCCAGTTCAAAGCCCGGTCATCCGTACAGACCTATTTTTTTAGTATATTGTGTCGATAAAGAAACCACCCATTGATGACGCTTTTGACACGATTTAACTACTGTCCGAGGTGAAAAGGAGGACTTTTGGACGGTACGAAGGACTTTTGACTGGAATCTCTGGCTGCCAGCGATGCTGGAACCCCATAGCTCTATACCGTAAGTATCGCTTTGTATATTGTGAGTTTGTTACTTAAGGTCCGTTTTAGTACCTTAAGAGTCCAAATGTTCTGTTTAAGTCGATTCTTTTGAGTACGGGGTACGGGGATCGGTACAGACCCGAGGCTCATTTTTCAACACGGTTTCGCTCAGTTTTCGAAACTCTCCAAGTTGCAAGAGCGGCCTCCGCCAATTCGAACGGGTTTCCTAATGCAGCAAGGCCCCCCAATACTCCCTTATAGGGGGCGGCGACATTCCACGCGGGGCGACCGCCCCCTGAGCCGGCCTCGCATCCTTTTAAGAACCGGTCCCCGCCTTCGTCCTAACAATCGGAATGGAACGGTAGAGAAGGACGCCAGAAATAATACCTCCGAGAGGCTTATGGCACACCAAAAGGAATCCAAGGAATGAGTACAAAATTAAGTGAGCACTAACTTATAATGAGAAACCGAAACAAGTCTGAAATATTAGGAAATATGCCAGTATAGACAGAAGGTGGCAAGAGTTATAATATTCTAAAATTTTGAGAATCTAGAGTTGAATTTTTTTTTAAGAAGAAGGGACTGAACGAGTGGATTGGGACGAGGATAAAGGCGGGAGTGGAACTTCGGGAACCGGGATTTTGCGACTTCGTCCACTGTCGGTATGTTGAGAGGTCATGGTGGATTGTGCGGTTCCGAGGGGAGCATTAAGGATAGTACGAAGGACTGAGTTGGATAGACACAACTAAACCAGCTCAAGAGATGAAGGCCTCAATCTTCCGACATTCTGTATTAATTCGCCGATTAAGTCTCATTCTAGACCGATTCCTCCTGCCAAGTGACCAATCTACTTACAGAGAGCTACTGAAGATGGTGAAAAGCCGAAACCGGTCAACCCAGCCAATCAATAACTCATGTCTTACAATTATTGAAAAGCCCTTTAATTTAAGCCATTTTAAAGTTTAACTTTAAGTGGGGGGGGGGAGGGGAGGTGCGCCTAATTTATAGGGTATCGGGTTACGCAATATTGGAAAATACTCTTACGCAAGTTTTCAAAGCGTTAATCTGACTCAGAATTCAATTTATGAAATCTTGGAAAAGTTGATAACGCAGTTAGGAACACGAATCCAATTATTCTTGCGTCCTTCTGTTACAGCCGTAACAGAGGAACACGTGTTACTGCTTTGTTACTGACTGTTCAGACCGATAGACTCTGGAAAAGTTGTTCTCAATGTGTGAATCGGGAGAAAATTAAAAAAAAATATTATAAAAGAAGAAACACTTACTCGATTTTATTATTAAGGGGACATTACGGAGTTTATGTGTAATGTTGGAATCAGTCATATTTAAAATCTCCTCGTAGGCCTTACGCGCTGTTGTAATCTGAGGGTAATTGGGTAATTATTATTGGGAGAGTAATTTCCCAAAATAGAATGGGCGCTTTTCAAGCGCAACACAGATTTCCCATTACAAACTTACAGGCGATTCATGCCTCAACACGGGAAGATTACGACAGAAAAGAGGACCGTGAGGATGAATTAATCTTCTCTGAGAGACAACCTGAACGGTCCCGGTCGCAGCCTACACACGGGCAAGGAATTTGAAAAAGAGAAGATACAAAAGTGAAAAAAAAATATAGGAAAATAAAAAAAAATGATCGGACAAGAACAACAACTTGAAGCCCACTCACATTACAACGACTCCCCGAACGGTCGAACGGCTATGCGGGCAATCAAGTGTTTTATTTTACTTGCGAACACGAATGCAATAATTGTCTGTGTTTCAGAAGACAGAAAAAAAAACAGAACACCCGTCGAAAATATCTGGAAATATTCATTCATTTGCATACACTGTCAGGGTGCGCTTTGAGCGAAGCAAAAAGTTACAGCTCATTGCAAAAGGAACAATCGCGTCTTGTTTTATTGTAGCTTGTTCGGTGTAAGAAGCTCAATTCAATAATATAAAGACGTTCCTTCTGAATTTATCCACTCTGGGATAGTTTCCCAACATTTCCCTCCCAACTATCCAACATCTCATTAAACGGTTCGCGAGGTTTGTCCAGAGGCGGACGCCTCCACGTGGAGTTCTTTGCAATGAAAAGGAGGAAAAGTTTCCGTGAGTCGCCAGATATTATTATAAGAGCAAATTTTTCACAGATGTCACACCCAGAAAAGTTTTGTGGTCTGCGAGGGTTGGAATACCGTAGAATTTTCGTGTTTCTGTCTCCTCTCGCCGGTGGTTTGGTCTTTTGCTAGACAACACAAAGAGGACAAACCATACGCCCCAAAAACACAATAACGAGACACGTATATATGTACGCACAGTACATGTGACAGTGACGCAGTGGCAGTGAGGATGCCCCCGAAAAACATCCAAAGTGCCAATAGTGACTTACACCGCTACTGAAAATGGCGAGCAGCCGAAACCGGTATAGCAAAAGACCGAACCCGCGAGAGGAGACAGAAACACAAAAAATCTACGATAATGAACTAAAAGATAAGATTAATTAATTATTTTTAACTCAATCCAAGAAATTGAGAAAACTAAATTACGGTTAAAATGATTTTTATTAGTTTAACATACCTGTTTTGTGGTCTGCGAGAGGAGACAGAAACACACAAAATCTACGGTATTCCAACCCTTCGGAGACCACAAAACAGGTATGTTAAACTAGTTACAGCCAGTCAGACTAACGTCCCCTAAGAGGGGACAGAAACACACGAAATCTACGGTATATTTTTTATTCCTTGTCGCGAGTATTCTCGTCGGAAATCAATGTCTTCAGTCCCCAATTCACTGAGACCATTTTTCCGGTCGTTGGCGACACTTGGAGGCCTTCAGGAGACGACCGCGGAAGCACGGCAGCCTGTGACGAAGCACGAGGGTTGCAATATTCTTTTCCATTCGGGCCGGGGATTACTTATAAATACGCCGCGTCCAAAAAGGGGGATCGATATAAAGGAGTGGAAGGGGCGGAGTCCCTGAAATAGGGGGAGGATTTCGTCCCCAACCCCAGGAGGGTGTGGGAGCGAGGACGAATCCCTAATGGTCCAGATATGAAGTCCCCCCCCCGGCTTCCTGGCACACTAAACCAAATCACGACCGAGGGGGGGCTTCGATTGTCCGTCAAACGAACGTTATCGCGTTTTAACGTTCGAGTCACGCGCTACGAGCGCATCACGTTGCGGTGAACAACAACAATTGGCTTCCTTTAACCCTTTCGCGGCGAACAGCGCCTATTGGCGCTCAATTTCTTTGGAGAGCACAAAATTTGGTTGACGATAAATCGTCAATATTAGAAATCTTTCAACTTTTCTTCTGCGAAAATATGGTCGAATATTATAAGAGAGCGATGCTTATTATACCATGAAAACTGTAAGCAATAAGCACTCACGATTGATGGCGTGGAAAAATACAACGGTGCCCGAAATGTATCGATTTTTTGTTGGAAATATCCAACTAAAATCCCGATCCCTGATAATTTCGTGATGTAATGTTTTGTATTATTTTAACCACATTTCAATTTATCGAGATTTTACCAAATAATTATAGCTTTTTCCGTGAGACGGCACATAAATCTTAATCCCATAACGTATATAACCCATAACCAATATCAATATCAATTTTTTTTTCATTCTCATACATAGGTTTATAATTGCTGATTTAAAATAAAAATTCGGCCCATAGAGGGTTAAATTAAAATTTAAAAGTTTCATAAGTAAGCGGCCTCGCTGATTTACTGGACAGAATGGCAATAACTGCTATCATAAAGTAGAGCTAGTAGAAATTATTTTCTCAGAATTGCATCTCAATGTGTTGTCGACTATGAGACTTTAATATAATTTTATTTGACTAAAAGTATATAAAATAAATGATGAAAGCCGAACGTGAGGATACGGCCCGGGACACGCCCCTAGAAGCGGGGCCGAATTCGATATTTTCGGATAACGACAACTTGCACAATTTCCGGTCGATTGAACAGCGGAAATACAGAGAAAATTCATTGTGAGGGCCTAATGGAGCACGGCTAATTGAACAGAGCATGTTTTTTCTGCCCCCAACCGTGGAGCTGCAATTCGAATAGCTTCGAATATATTTCTCCGTTTTCCTAAAATCACAAATCGACATACGGTGCCAAATTTTGGCCATCGGGTTGTCGGTGGTTTAACTAATACTTCAAGATCGTAATTATCTTGGTATTTATGCCGGTTCTCATTGTGTTTTAAGTCTGGCGGAAGGCTCCGTCTTCAGTAGTCATGACGGAGCGTCGCCGGATATATAAAGACCGGAACGGGCAGTGGGGCGGAAGTTTAGCTTTCTAAACTTTCTTATCTCAACACAGACCAGATAAGAAAGACTCGGACTGAGACGGGGCCGGTCGAGAAAATTTAAATGTTATAAAAGGCGTCCGGGTAACAAAGCGGAGGAAGTGGAAAACTGATTCTTTTTCTTCTTTTACATTCCCGACATTGGCTCAAAGTTGAAAAGGTTTTTCGGCTAAGTATACGCCTTCACTTCTGTGCAGTTTCGCAGGTGAGCAGTGCACGTACTGCTCTTTATCGTTTGTCAGGAAATAAATTCATTTCATTCTCAAGTTTCACAATAAAACCGGTAAATGGACAGTACAATAATTTCAATCCGCAATCCCTCGTAAAGCCTTAGGTATTTAACCGAAAGGTTCGTTACAATTCGAAAGTTCCGTTCGTTCACGCGCTATTATTTTATAAATATATCCTTCAATCCCAAACTATCCCATCACACCGATCCTTTAATTCAACGACTTTCCTCGCGTCAAAGAACGGAAAACCCTGAATGCCGACTTAAGTGGGAAAAACCGCGTTATTTCCTCCTCTCCACTAGGTATGTCCAGGCGTGGGAGTACCATCACCAACGGGTGGATTCCCCATCAGAACTACATTCGTGGCATATTCAGGACTTCAAAATCGTATGTATCGGACTGAACGAGTGGATTGGGACGAGGGAAAGGATTTTGGGACTTCGTCCACTGTCAGTATGTTGAGGTCATGGTGGATTGTGCGGTCAGAAACATACCCGGGGGGAGCATTAAGGACGGTACGAAGGACTTTCGACCGGAATCTCTGGATGCGAGCGATGTCGGACGTCTCGTTGGAACCCAGCATAGCTCTATGCCGTGTCTCGGTTTAAGCATCGCTTTTTTATATTGTCAGTTTGTTACTTATTGCTAAGAGGACTTGCATACTCCTGTTACTATTGCCGATTGTTAAATTACCTGATTGATGCTGCCCCGGCTGCTCTGTATATCGATGATCTGGAACTGGGACGCTATGTGCCTGTTATCCTGTACTGGAGATGCCGTAAGCGACCTCGCCTGTGCCGGAGCCAGTTTGGTCACCTCCTCGCTGCCTCCCAATCCCTGCATGTACGGCTCAAGGAAAGCATCTCCTCTGAAAAACGAAAAGGGAAAACGTTTTTTTATTCGTTCGTACAATGAACTGTAATTTTAACCCATCAAGTACCAAATTTTTTTTCTGAAAATTTTGCATAAAGTTATAATATATTATTATCAAATAGTACCTCCAAATGTGTTTTTAAAAACCAGTTTGTCAAATATTTTGTTTTTTAAATCGAGTCCCATTCGGGGATTAGGGCACTACAGAGTTGAACCGACACATGAGACCGATAATTTATTTCGAATAATAATCATAATTACGAGTATTTTAACACGATGTAGTATTTATAATGTGAAATTACTGAAAGTAAAAAAAAAAGTTCTTGTCATATCAGAAAAAATTAACTGATCCCCATTTGGGGCCTACGGTACTTAATGACTTAATCGGCCAGTATCGGACTTAGAAAATTTCCGAACAAAATTTTCAAGTATGTCCAGTGGGTTTTCAGTTTCATACGAGGTTGTGGCGGAAGTGCCACAGTTTAATTACAGTACTGATATAAGAAAATGTTACTGCTTGAAGTGTACAACGCGTGTTCATCAACGGGATACAAGAAGACAGACGCTTCAGGAAGCGGGTTACACGATCCTCGATAATTCGAGTTACGCCGCGATGTTATTAGATGAAATTTCATTTACAACTTCCTAAATCCTCTTAATGTATTACATAAATCGGCGTAACGTTACGCTTTGTTTTTTATGGAGGAAATTGAATCTCGAGTTATCAGGAAACTCGGAAGAGTACGGAGCCTTCTTGTAACAACTGATGTAAACTTGAATAAAAAAAAATATGGTAAGATAATTACGAGGCGTACAGTACATAATGGGCGCCTTCCAGCTATTATTATGGAATTTTTTCGTAAATTCTAGGGACGAGAATAGAACTGAATCCCCCCGTTCACCCACCAGCGGATTTTATCAGGAAGCAATTTTAAGCCACCGTTTTATAAATCATAAAACCAACTAATAACGCCTCGGGGGGATGGCTTTGTACTAAAAGGGGGACTTGAAACCGCGGTGGACAATGTACCGGACGTAATCCGAGTTAAGGGCACAGATAGATATACAATTCGATTCAATTAAACCGGTCGATTAACAGAGCCTAATGGTCCGAACACTGTTAATTTTTATCCGGCCTTCCGGTCCTAAATTAAATACTGCAGCCGCAGCTTTGTACAGTAGGATTTTTTAGTCCGTTATCTCTTCAGGATCTGCATGTGGGAAAAGTTTTCCTCTCAACGGTATACTCGCCTGTTTGGACGGGCATTTAAGTTTGTAAGTGGGCAGAAATTCTATCGGTATATTTTGATACTGCCGATAGCATAAGTTTTTGTATGATAAAAAAGATGACGTACTGGTTTTACGAAGCGGTAAACGCGGGTTTTCTTTGAATATTAATCGGTCGGAGATATTCATGGGGACGTTTTTATCGTCTCCGAGGTCCATAAACTCGGGTTATAAGGGGGCCGACTGATGGATTGTAACGGGGATGTAGCTATGGAATATTCTCAGTTGGTTTAAGAGATAGAGAGCTGTATAAAGCAGCTGTACGCCTTGGTACATACACGGAGAGGGCAAGAGCTCTCTCTCCCCACAAAGTATTACACATCAAGGACTCCGGAGGTCTTTCAACTGCAGGTGGCTCTCTAATTTCCTAAGGTGGCGCAATAACGCGCTCAGAAACGTCGCGGGAAAAAAACAACTCATTTCAAGCTGCTTCAATACACTGTAAACTCCCATTCTATTGAGCAGATTGCGGTTATATGCGGTTGGTGCAGAGATAAAATGAAATAAACCGCGAGGGCGCGGGTTCGAATTCCGGTCGCAACATTCATTCAGGTCCGGAACACTCCGAAATATTATAAATAATAATAATTCTAACGCTGGTCTAACGGCTTCGGTCCAACCGCCGATCTAAACCAGATCCCTACACATAAAATCCAACATAATAATACTCCAGTGTTCTGATCAGAATTCAGTTCTTTGTTCGCTTTCCTCGACGGAGTTTCCCATTAATGGTGAGCACCATAAGGCTGTCAGTATCAAGTAGCGAGATGCCCATATATAATGGTCTAGTGGGTTTAAACCGGGGGGAAATTCGGTGGTTGAAAACTGTTTTAAAATTGGTCGCCGGTAATTTCATGAAATTTAAATAGATTTCCGCGAAATAAGTATATTCAATCTACGATTTTTTTGCAGCCACGTGTTTGTACACGTGTATCTCACTTATGCCGACAATTTCAGCCGTCGTGAATGTTCGGTTAATATTTTAAAGCCGCTTTTCTTGCACGTTTTTTTGGTTCGTCTTCGATTTTTACAGGGTAGAGCGCTCAATAAGGAATATTACTTGCAAGTTATGCTCAAGTTGCGCGAAGCGATCCGCCAGAAACGCCCAGGTTTGTGGAAGAACAAAAATTGGTTTCTTGTGCGCCAATTTTCGGCCAAAAAAAGACACTGATAATGCCTCAGCCGCCGTATTCAACAGATCTGGCACCCTGTGACTTTTTCTCGTTCCCAAAACTGAAAAGGTACACGAAAGGACGACGCTACGCTACAATTGAGAAGATGAAAACGGCTTCGAAGATGGAGCTTAAAAGATCACAAAAAATTAATTTTTGAAGCGCTTCGTGGATTGGAAAAAACGTTGGCACAAGTGTACAGTAACTGGTGGGTATTACTTTGAACGGGACAAAATAGATATTCGTAAATAAATAAATACCTTTTGACTGAATTTATGACTTCATTTGCGTCTGCTTAATATTGAATAGTCCGCACAACGCGGATAGTTAATGGCTGTTAGTTTCAATGTAGCCGTTACCGGTGCAGCGACAGCTGTAAAATGCAAATCGAGAAAATACTCCGGCCTTCAGTCGGGGTACGTATTTTCTATTTGAACCCGAGCGGTTGGCAATTTCTCGGCGTTTTGAACGCGCAGCCTCGCGTTCCGTACCCAGGGACAAACCGATTACCCCTCGCATCCTGTGACCTTAGAGACAATTCAGATCCAAGACAATGGCCCCGTTTATATGTATATATATTTTTTATTTATAGAGGATTCTATAAAAGCGAATCCTCGACATATGAGTGAGGGAGAGCCTCAGAAAATGAGCGTTTTCTTAGGCTAAATTAGATTAGGACGTGGACTGAGCATAACCCCTCTATCTCATGAATTACGCACTATATTTACTACCGGTGTTTTGCAATAGTGCCGGACAGGATGCACCAACACGCCCGAGTGATACTGAAGATCATTGCATATTGCAATACCCCTTGGGGTATCTCCAATGGAGGAGTAGAAAAATATTCTTTTTTTAAAAAAAATATCTTCGAAATTAAATCCGCGAAGGACCCTCGGGGGTCTCTTCATTAAGCGGATCCTTTTGAAGATTCCACAGATTATCGAATTCTGCGGCGAACGCCAGATTGGAGGCTGGGAATACAAGAAATTTGAATACAGAAGCGCGATTGGCGAAGCGTAACACCGCGCTTTCACTTCGCAAATATGATACCTCTTCGTGACCGCAAATATGTTGTTCTATCTTCGGTATATTTACAATGATGCGGTTCACTTATTGAATGTCGACCGAGATCAAAAAATGGGACGCCGGGCATTGTGCGAACCCAACAATGGAGTTATAATTTCCGAACAAACCGACGTATATAATAGAAAGGAGATTGTCCCGTATTGCGCAAACGCGGTTGCGAAACACCGCCGGGGATCAAGGACAAGTCCCGTTGATCGGGAGTCGAACCCAGAATGCGAATTAACTGCCATAGATATATGAAAACATTGACAGAAATGAATAGCATGAAATACCGTAGATTTGTTGTGTGTCTGTCTCCTCACTGCAGTGTCAGATCGGCGAGCAGCCGAAACCGATCTAGCAAAAGACCAAACCGGCGAGAGGAGACAGAAACAGAATAAATCTACAATAATATATCTTTCATGCAGTCCACGTTTTATGTGAATTGGTCTTGTCTAAATTCAAAGAATCACTATGATATATCGCATAGAATTTCTTTGAAACGGCGTCTCGAGATTATTTAACTACAGACAGTTAACAGACAGTTTACAGTGACAGTGCAGTGAGGATGCCCTCGAAAAACATCCAAAGTGCCAACAGTGACTAAGTGACAGAAACACAACAAATCTACGTTATTCCAACCCGTCGCAGACCACAAAACAGGTATGTTGAACTAATAAGCATGAAGGTGGTATCTTCATTCGTGGGGAATGTAGCCCTGGATGCTTTAAATCGAAATCTGTAGCACCAAAGAAGTGAAAATATGTTGAAGTGAAGAATAGCTTCTGTGGTAAGTGCTGAAAAAGTGTCTCTTTATACTAAATCAAGAGTTCAATCGAAAGTTTCTTATTAATGAAGCTTCTGGCGAGGTTGAGTATATACCGAAAAATATCAACTTACCGTTGGATGTTGAGGTCACGATGACCTCTTGTGTCTCTTACCGACACGGAGAGGCCATTGTGCGACAAGTCTAGACGGCCGTTAGTCATGCGGATTCTAAGAAATACGAACTCGAAACATTTTTATTTCATCCGCGAATTTCCGACCTCGGAGAGGAATTTGGCGCGACGAATTGAAAAGACGCTCGGAGGTTGGCCAATATCTGAGTTGGCCCTCTGAACTTGATTTCGGATCCAAATGGAACAATAACCTCGGAATAGAACAAATATTTGGGATCTCGGCCGACGCGTTGGGCGGGTCTAATCTGATCCTTTGGGTCAAGGGCTCTCTACACTACAAGTACGTATAAAGGGCAATCTAATGCATTCAATGGAGTACCATTGAATTATCTTCGGTTTCCAGAAACGGGAAAAAATCCCATATCAAGACTTGATCTCGCAGGAAGCCGGTCACTGATACCGGCGACAATGCAAATTAAATTTGTGGCGATTACTTTACGAGTTATTAAGAGTGCTAACTCAATATGTGACGTTATGACGTGGGCTCCCACACACCCCAAAAGCTACTTACGTATGTAACACTGTCAAAATAGAATGCGTCCTACCTAAAGGCGCGTAATTGGTGCGAAAACATGGTCGAGCTTCAAATCCTGTAAATTCAATTACGGACAGGAAAAAAAAACGGTACAAACGATAAAAATAAAGGTCTACAGAAGATAATAAGAGTCTAGGAAATTTCTGTCAAGGTTTGTTGACGTAAAGGCTATTGTATTAACATATAATCATTTTCAATATTTGAAATCTAGTGGGAAATGAAACGTGTACAATTTAAAAACTGGGCGTTTGAAATCTGTAAGCGAACTTTCATACATAAGAATGCCCGACCCCCCCTAATTTCATAGTTTTTTTTCTCTCTTTTATTGTTACAACTGTAAAATAATACAACAAGCAACATTGATACAAGCACTAACTAAAATAGACAACAATTAGAGGAGAAACCCAGTGGTTTCCCCCCTTTTATTATTACTTTTTTTAAAATTTTATTTGTTTAAACATTTAGGATGTCGGGACATTTCATTGTTAAATAATTTTTTATGACTTTTGCACGAATTACGTCTCTAAACGTGACATGTAATCATTTTCAATATTTGAAACGTACGAGAAGAATCCTTCTTTTGTATTTTTAAGTCGACGTTTTCGGCGGCTTCGCCTTGAGGATCTGCGGAGGTAAATCCCGTGCTCAAATCCGAGAGTACCCTCTGAGAGGACAATCCACGAAATACGGGGAAAACTGAATAGTGGCCAATTTCAGTAGCGGACGCAATGGGCCAATTACCTTTAGGAACCCGAATTTAGGGAGCCGAGCGATGCTCAACGTTTCGGAATAAACGCCGCCTTTTATCCCGTCGATCGGACGAATCGGCGCACCGTTAAAGCGACGGCGGGCGGGATGGAATTACTATAATTTTCGCAATTGATTCTGCGGGCAGAGAGGCGTGGGGGGGGGGGGCGCCGACCGGTAGCGTTGCCAAATGGCCCCGTTGGAAATGTTCCACGGGGGGTAAGGATTGCAGAATGGAAAAAAACACTCCCGACCAGGGTCAGACCGCGAGGGGGGCGCCTGCGCCTCGTCCGAGAGAGAGAGAGAGTCGGATTATCTCTATCGTTTGAATAATAAACTCCTCTCAACGAGGCTGCACTATCGAATTGAATATTTGAATGCATAAATAATACAGCGTATTTGGCCCGCCGCCAACACACCCGGGGCCGATATATAGCGCGTACAGTGCGTTAAACGCGTTTTACAACATCCATTAACTTCGTTGGCATCCGGCGGAGAATTCCACGCCGGCAACCTGGCGACGGCTCACAAGAGACAAGCTAGACAGGTGGATATAAATAATTTATTACGCGTG
The DNA here is from genome assembly GCA_019843655.1 of Lethocerus indicus. Taxonomy (NCBI): domain Eukaryota; kingdom Metazoa; phylum Arthropoda; class Insecta; order Hemiptera; family Belostomatidae; genus Lethocerus; species Lethocerus indicus. The sequence continues at coordinate 2,603,570 of JACDQD010000009.1, read as the reverse complement.
TATCTATTATTATATCCTTGTTATTGAACGATTATTCATTCGTTATTTAGTAAATAGGCGCCTGGACCTAATCACTCGTACCCTCCACGGCTACCTGATAACGTAATAGGATATTTCCGTGACAAAGATTTAATATATATATCGTAGGTTTGTGGTGTTTCTGTCTCCTCAAGCCGGTGTACTATCTGGAATTTATTTAAAACGGCTGTAGATTATTTAACTACAGACAGTACAAGTGACAGTGACACAGTGCAGTGAGGATGCCCACGAAAAACATCCAAAGTGCCAACAGTGACTAACACAGCTACTGAAGATCGCTAGACTAAAACCGGTCTAGCAAAAGACCAAACCGGCGAAAGGAAACAGAAACAACACAAACCTGCCATTTATAGGATATTTCCGTGACAGTAACAAAGATTTAACGTATATAATTAATTACATATATACATTATTTGTTATGTAGTGTAGGGGTTATAGTCGGTATGCCAAATGGAGAATCCGACGAGGTGCTTTAAAAACGTTTCCCCCGTACAAAAAAAACTGAAATATGAAATTTCTTCTTCTAGACTAATGAAGAATCTTTTATGTAGTAAATATATAGCCGGTGCCTCATAAATAGCAAACTCTTATGTTCCCGGCCAACATTATTTTCGGCGGCTTCAAACCTGAACGCGGTAATTTCATTACAATGACAAGGTTTATTGGTAGAACTGTACTATTATCCACCCGCTCGTACTTATATAATTTAAGCCCCGAAAAAGGGCGGATCGCAAAAATGCGGCCCGTCCCCAGCGCTCGGACACTTCCCTAATCGGCGAACGTTATTTACCAGTTTAATATTAGATTAAAGCGATAAATTAGGGTCGCGAGGGGGGCGGGAGGGCTAGGGCCGTCCATCGTTCAATTAAATCGGCCGGAACGGAAAGAGCGACCAGAGGGTGTGACGACCCCACCCCACCAGAGCCGGGGTATCCAGGAAATGAACGTCCTCCCCGTACAGAGGGAAGCCCGAAAACAATAAATTCGCAGAATTCGGGGCCCCGCTTTCGAGTCGAACCCGGCGACAACACGGTTTCGAGCCACGAGAGGAAATTTCCGCCCTTCCGAAATTCCGGGGGGGTAATTGAAACGTAGGTGTAACGTGGTGAAATACGATGATAAAAAGAGATTATAGAGCCATGTAAGAGGAAAATCTGTATATTTATACCGTAGATTTGTGTCTCCTCTCGCCGGTTTGGTCTTTTCGCCAGACCGGTTTCGGCCGCTCGCCATCTTCAGTAGCGGTGTCAGTCACCGCATCCTCACTGCACTGTCACTGTGTCACTTGTACTGTGGCGGTTGTCTGTTCGTCGTGGTGTATATATACGTGTCTTGTTATTGAGTTTTTCGGTCTAGCAAAAGACCGTACCGGCGAGCGGAGACGGAAACACACGGAATCTACGTTATTCCAACCCCTCGCAGACAACAAAACAGGTATGTTACACCAATAAAAAAAAATAATATCTTGTTGAACGTGCTCGTGAATAAGAAAGGAATGGTTACAATTGTAAAATAAATAATTGCAGTAATGAGAGCGGTCCAGAGGCCGGTGACAGTTTTGAGTTGCACAAAATTTGTTAGTCACTATTGGCACTTTGGATCCTCACTGCACTGTCACTGTCACTCGTACTGTGGCGGTTGTCTGTCGTGTGTATATATACACGCGTCTTGTTTTGCTTTTTTCGGTCTGGCAAACCGGTCTAGCAAAAGACCCAACAGTGAAAGACGAAAGACAGAAAGACGAAAGACAGTACAAGTGACAGTGCATTGAGGATGCCGAACGGCATCCAAAGTGCCGACAGTGACTAACACCGCTACTGAAGATGGCGAGCGGCCAGTAGCAAAAGACCAAACCGGCGGGAGGAGACACAGATCTACGGTATTCCAACCCCTCGCAGACAACAAAACAGGTTAATGTTAAAAAGAGAATATGCCACTTTAGACTATGAAGGTAATCTGTAGATTAAATGGTTGATCTGCGGGCTTATTGTGCGTTCACTTCGACATCAATCTGGACCGTTGGTTTCTGATCCATCGCGGTCGCTGCCAATGCCAATGGCAGTGCCTTTGCACGCGTAGTGTAGGCAGTAGGAGAAGGGAGTGAAGGGCGTGGGCAGAAGGCAGAAACGAACAATCCGCCCCACTCTGAAGTGTCGCCCTCCCACACTTCAACCACCTATTCTCCGCTAGCCCAATAATAGAGTTATGGGGCCCTGTTGGGAAGTGCGTTTTTAACCCCCTCCCCCCCACGGGGTGGGGGAGGAAAATGCAATTTTTTTTTGACAAAAGCGAAGGCGCCGTTGCAAAAAGCCGGAGCCGTAACCGGGAATCGATATTCCAGTCTGGGGATGAGGGGGGGGTCCACCCCACACCCCCTTTGCTCATGCTAAGGGTGTAGGGTGGAAAGTAGGCGATTATGAAAGTTATTTGTGTTCCAGAAGCGTCACGAGACTTAAACACCCGTCCACGACCGTCCCCGTGCTCCGGCAAGCTGGCAGAATAATGCCCTCGAGGTCCCGGAATTAATTTTTTCACTATTTGCAATTGTAATTTTTCACCGTTCATCACCCACTCTAAATGTGGAATGATCCGAAATTTTTGAAATCAACATTGTTTCCGAAATCCTTCAAAACCAAGTCGAAAAATTGTTCCAAGTGATAACACATGTCAAATTCAAACAGGAATATCGAACTGTTCAGAATTTTATACCGTTATGTTAGAGCGCAGGAGGCTTTCGGAGTGCACGCTGTTTCGAACCTTCCGGAATCAGAGAAAACGCATTTCCGTCTATAATATTTGCTCGGAAAACGGTCTGTTTTTGTTTCGGTTAAGGGGCCGCTCAGCGGGAGAGTTATTATTAGAGCCGGAGAAACGAAGCGGAGAGAACAATGGGGCTCCCACTACTCAGGAGCTGATGGATTTCCGGGGCATTTTTTTCCCGGCCGTCGGAAGAAAAAAAAGTGGAATAACAATAATGGTGGAAGTGTCGCCGTCGACGATCATTTAACGACCATTAGCCGACTTTTAACGCTTTTCAGAAAACTTAATTCTTCGCTGCTACAATGTCGATTCTATATTTTGTTCCATTTCTCCATCTACCGTTAAAATCTGATCACTCTGGCGGTTTTAAATACTGACTATAATTAGTAAATAATTGCACTAATGAGAGCGGTCCAAAGACTGGTGACAGTTTTGAGTTGCACACAATTTTAAGCACACTTGTTACTGACAGTCACATTTTTCTAAAACCTATCCCATTTCAAGTAGATTAAATACTTGAACCGATATTATGTAGTTAATCTGCAGATTATCGAGTTGCACGACTCAGAACACGGAAGCTAGTCTGGGAATTTAGGATATAACGTCCTGTTCCTTTAAATTAATTTCTTGTGTACCTACATACGCAAGAGGTCTTTAATTTTCGGTGAGACGTTAATAAAAAGGTCTAGGCTCAGATACTGGTGATTACCTTTCGGAGTTCCACGAACGTATAATCTATTTATATTTTCATAAATAAATGTACAAACCTTGGGCATCGAGGTCGAACGGTGAGTGTCACAGAATAGTAGATGAGATATTCCCATTATTGGAAGAGTACCGAATTCGAATATTTCGATTTCGAAGAATAAAAGAAACAATAGTGCTGTTGATCCTGATTGGGCCGACCGAATCAATCGATAATTCGGAAATCAATGCGGACCAGAAGATCAATAGGCAGGGGGGACATACGGGCGCCTCAAGGTCCCATAGGTTTAACGGGAGACCACATTTGAAATTCCAGAACCGAAGCGTGCGACAGAAACATCTGGCACGTCCAGGGAATTCCTATTGAATTCCGCTTTCTCTTTTTATACCCAACAGAAAAAAGACCCCGAAATTCGATTCCCGAAAAAATTCTGAAGCAGAGCTACCTTAGTTTTTTTTTTGGAAACGATACCAAAATATCCGCTTACACGAGAGGAACGTTATCAGCAGGAAGGGTTCTGTCCTGTTTTTTTTTTTTAAAGTTGAACTGCCATATTTTAAACCAAATGAATATAAACGGCCGTTAAACTAAATTGGGCAATTAGCTCATTTACTGCCTCAGTCCGAACCTGGACTTAATTTTCTAATTACACCACTAACGACTTCTTAATGTAATTAGCATTTCGCTGCCGAAAACGGGGCCCGCTGGAAAGGCCTTCCAGTACAAATAAACTGACGAGTTTTACCACACGGCTGTTGTAATTGGTGTCCAAAGCTGTTGAAGGGTTTCGGCCAATTTAATGGTAGTCCACATGGACAAATTTTTCCTATATTGAAACATGGTGTCGTTATTGTATGTGCTAAAATTCATGAATCCTCAAGCCATGTAATCGTCAAACGCAAAGATCGCAGTGGTATTTAACCGAAATCAATCATAAAACTAGACTTACACGTTTAACAGACTAACTAAACTAGACTAGAAATAGTTTAACATACCAGTTTTGTGGTCTGCGAGGGGTCGGAATACCGTAGGTTTGTGGTGTTTCTTCTGTCTCCTCTCGCCGGTCTGGTCTTTCGCTAGACCGGTTTCGGTTGCCCGCCATCTGACAGTGCAGTGAAAGATGCCCGAAAAACATCCAAAGTGCCAACAGTTTCATACTGAAGATGGCGAACGGCCGAAACCGGTCTAAAAGAAGACCAAACCGGCGAGCGAGAGGAGACGGAAACACCGCAAATCTACGGTAATAAGAAATAGTTTACCAAAACCGCGGTTTAGATTTAACGGAAATTGTGAAACGATATACACAGAACGGATGTCGAGTAATCAGCGAACACTCACAACAACGCACTTACTTCAAAGTTATGATAGTAATTTCCTTGTGATTTACCGTCATGAGAATTTTATTCACCGAAGACCCACAAAAAAATTAGGCGAGGAACACTAGTGTTATGAAACGACCGATAAGAAAGGCCCATAATATCTGTTATCTCCGAACGAAATTATACCGGATAATTAATTTGATCCAATAATCATTTATCAAAGTCAGATGAATGATTTTAACTGTTCCCGTTGCCACTACGAAATTTCCACCGAAATTAAGTTATCGTTGTCGACTTATAAATTGACGTCCTGCACAGTGAAAAAAAAATTGAGCGATGATATTTACGAAATAGGTCGATTATAATTGGCCTGAAAACTGAGGAGTCTGCAAGATAAAACCCTGATCCTGATAATTAGCTGTCGTAGTAGCCAATAAAGAGAAGGGGGATTAACAGTTTAAGATACGAAAGCGTCTAAAGATAGGACAGCGCTTTCTGAATATTCGTTTCTTACTTTTAATAAAATGGATACCTTTATTTCAAACCTGTGTTTCGAAACCTAAGCCTGAAATTATTTTAATATTCAATTCCGAATGTATCCTGTCTGGCGACTGGTTTTTCAACCTCTTCACGTCTGAACTAAATCCCGACGCTGACTCTACGCGATGATAGCAGAACTTAGTAAGTTGTAAATGGACAAAGTCGGGAATCGAACGGAGGACAAATAAAGGTTCGGGACCGGCCGGGACAATTAGAGCCCTCGCTAATTACAGACCGGGGCATCCGGTTGTCAATTCCAGACGGGGATTTTGAAGCCCTCATCCGGGTTAATAAACGCCGAAGGATTATCCCCCAAAGCCCTCCTCCTGGAGGGGCCCCACTCCAGAAGTTCATTAGGTACAAAGCCGAGCGAGCATCCAGAAGGCGTCCCCGCCAATTAAATCCCTGTTTACTCCAATAGGCTGGGGGGGGTTACAACCGAAACTGGATTTATATTTTGAATTCAATTCCGCCGCCGAATGAAAAGTTACCCGCAGAATAGAATTGTATATTCAACGAAACATCGTCTTCGCATCATTCTGTTATAATGTCATGCAAGTCAGAAAGGATCAGTAGTCTGTCGTTGACATTGTTCCTTCTGAAACCCTCTAGAGGAACTAAAATTCTAAACGGTTCCAGGAGTGGAAAAGAAAACGCAATTAACTAATTGATTTCTGAGGAAAATAACGTTTGAATTTTGAGGTCTGCTAGGGGTTGGAAATACCGTTCATTTCGCGTCCTTCTGTCTCCTCTCGCTGGTTTTGTCTTTTGCTAGAAAAGTGAAGTAGAAGTGAAGCCGGTGCAAACAGGATGCTCCACAAGAATCCGAAACCGGTCTAGGAAAAGACCCAAACCGGCGAGAGGAGACGGGAAAACACGAAATCTACGGAGTGTTTTCTTAAAAATCACTTTTCTGCGGTGGCATCTGTGTGGCGTTTTGCTCTCAATACTGCAACAAATCTTCTTCAGCGAAGCTTTCGCGTTGTCTACTAACCGCGGCGGAAACCTCGCAGGGTGGGGGCGCGAAAATCTTAATTCACTCAGTGAATATGTAGTGTTATGTAAATATAAAGCGTGGGAAGTCATGCCTTTCTCAATAGTGTCCAGACGACGTTAAGACTAATTGGCGCGATTGTATTACACGCGTTAAGTGAAACGCGCACTATGTGTTGGCGCCGCTAGGAAAAGCGCAAGGTCAAGAAAACCACAATTACGACGGAAACTTTATAAATTGACGATATTATAACAAAGGACAGGGGACTTTATAACAAATTATCAGTTATTTTGTGTTTCTTTTGCGGCTTTTGCTACGGAGCATAAAAATGTGATCCGTTACAATAGCGCTCTTTTGTCTTGGACGTACAATTAACTCTGTGTATTGTTCAATAATTGACGCGATATTGGCTTTAGTCCAACGTACATTGCTTCGTGACAGTAAAAGTGTGAAAATGTAAAGTTACTGTGAAATTCAGTGACACGGCCCGCCCGAGAGTGTACATAAAACTTGGACATAAAGCCGGGGAAAGGCTTTGATGTCCGCTAAAGCGGTAACTGGTATAATACTTTACCGGCTTTTACAGTACGAAACTCATATCTGACGCTCAGTTTCCAACACGGCGGTCTTACAATTCGGAGATTATTGACACTGTAGAAACGCACTCTGAAAACGGCGGGGACAAACTGGAATATCTTGGAATAAACTACCGCTGAGAAATGTCTCTCTAATGCGTCCCACGGATTACTGTTCCACGCCATATACAGTCAGAGAACGTACAACGTGTACTTACACGGTTTCAAGAGACGCCTATCTAGCGTTAATCTCACCCTACTTACAGAATAATTACACGCGGCTGAACAACGCCCCTATCATAAGTACTAAGGATTTAATAGTACACACGTCATGACCCTACTCCTGAATTGTCCTTTTATACATTATAAATACTTGATTATCTGAGAAGACAGGATTTAATGTAATAAAAACCGCATGAAACATTATAAGTACGCTTCGGCAGCAAACCCTACCGACTTCCTCAGGCAGGATCCTTACACATCCTCATTGCCTATTTCCTACTGGTAAGGAATTAGCCTCAATTCCCCACGGTTGATTTTATAGAAGATGACCATCTTTAATTATTTTATTAAGGGTAAATGCGAATTAATCCCATCGTTGGGCCGACCTCGCCGTAAATTAAATATTTCGCTCTTGAGCGGAGGCGGATTCATCAACCTTGTTCGTTAATAATCTTCTCCCCGTGACCCGATTCCCTCGGATAATTTATAAAATAGTGTCCTTATTAGTGTAGCATATTTTACAGAGACGGGCAGAAAATTTAAGTAACTCAAAGGTACAAAAAGCAAATGGTACTGCGATGATCCGGCAAGTGGGGAGCTGAAGAGTACCTGTTTTGTGGTCTGCGAGGGGTTGGAATAACGTAGATTTCGTGTGTTTCTGTCTGATGTGTTTTGCTAGACCGAAAAACGCAATAACAAGACACGTATAAATACACACGACAAACAGGCAACCACCACAGTACAAGTGATAGTGACGGTGCAGCGAGGATGCCCAAAAAAACATCCAAAGTGACTAACACCGTAGGTTTGCGGTGTTTTTGTCTCCTCTCGCTGGTTTGGTCTTTTGCTAGACCGGTTTCGGCTGCTCGCCATCTTCAGTACCGGCGTTAGTCACTTTTCGGATGCCCGAAAAACATCCAAAGTGCCAAACAGTGACTAACACCGCTACTGAAGATGGCGAGGAGCCGAAACCGGCCTAGCAAAAGACCAAACCGGCGAGAGGAGACAGAAACACCACAAACCTGCGGTATTCCAAGCCCTCGCAGACCACAGAACGGGTATATTAAACTGACTAACACCGCTACTGAAGATGGCGAGCGGCCGAAACAGGTCTAGCAAAAGACCAAACCGGCGGGAGGAGACAGAAACACGCGAAATCTACGGGGAGCTAAATTTCCCCAACAATAATTTCACGCCCCGAAATGGACACGTTCCATTTGGCGAATGTTGACACATTCTCACACAATCAAAGTCCCACACAACAGACCAATAATAGCCCGCGCATATATTAATTCATTTTGTAAATTACCCGGTTAATCTGTTTATGGACAATAAACACCCGACAACTACCTAGCTCCGCAGTGGGCGCAGTTAACGATGATTCGATTAAACGGAAGGCCCGGCATGGCGTAGCCGAATGTTTGCCTAAGAGAAAGGGGGGAATTATCTTTATTCATGTGGATGGACAAGGGGGGGTCTAGAATTAACCCCCCTCCCCTTCCAAACAGCCCTTAGAACACGAATTTACACAATAATTGTCACCGGGGTCGACGACAGACCCCCCCCACCCAAGGGCCGTCGTCAACTTCCAGTCGGAAGGTAAATCGAGTTAGCCCTTCCATCGTATTTTCGAACCGTGGTCGCCCTTTCGGTTTCGCCCCGAAAAAGAGAACGCCCTACCCCCTTCATTCCTTTATTGTCGGGAGATTGCTTCTGTAAACTCGGATGACTTATTTATGAGTTTTACACGAGGGGTTACGCCCACGTTGAGGGGGGGGCTTCCAATTTTGAGAAACTCTGTTGCTTTCATTTGTTTTACAATTCCCCCACAACGCCCCGAAAATAATGTCACGATCGGTCAGTTTTATTGAGAAAGTTCTGTGTGCCCCCCATCAACATAACGTCATCTACATTCGTAATGAAGAATGCGGCGGATGATGGAAAAAAATTGTACAAACAATTGTACGAACAGAAAATTGTATTGCAAAAATAATTTTTGTAATAATTAATTCCCCATACTCGAGTCAAAAGAATAGACTTAAACAGAAAATTTGGACTCTTATGAGTGGCCTTAAGGCCATTACTAAAACGGACATCAAAATTGACCTTAAGTAACAAACTGACAATATACAAAGCGATACTTAAACCGACATGGACATACGGTATAGAGCTATGCTGGGTTCCACCGAGACATCCGACATCGCTCGCATCCAGAGATTTCAGTCAAAAGTCCTTCGTACCGTCCTTAATATCCCGGTATGTTTCTAACCACAGAATCCACCACGACCTCAACATACCTACAGTCGACGAAGTCACAAAATCCCGGTTCCTGATCACCTCGGACAGTAGTTTAATCGTGTCAAAAAGCGCCATCATCGGGTGGTTTCTTTATCGAGACAAACACGTCGAAAATATACACGTATCAATTGCACCTATAATTGTAAAGTTGATTGTGCAAAATGAAAAAAAAGTTAAAAAAAAAGCTTATAATTCATTCTATTTTCTCGTAGATATTTATGTATGCCTCGCTTTCAATACTGTCCGAAGACAGACACTAAATTTATTCCCCCTCATTTTGGGCTCTCGAGACATTGACGGTATAAACCTCAGGATTTATCCCGGAACGATGGACATCGTTTGTTCCTCAGATTGTGGGGCGTCAAACGGCCAGAGAATGTTCCCATTTTGAATACCAATTTAAGATATCCGATATTATATATCTATTATTCGTGTTGTCCGAAATAATCGTTGTTGACCCCGCGGTGACCGATTCGAAAGCCGAACAACCGATTGAGACCGCGGTCCACGGTCGTCTATTCTTTTCATTTTTTCTTTCTCTTCGCCACGTCCCGCTCCAGTTCGACGACAATGGGCGGCTTTCTCCGGGACACGTTCACGACTGTCGTCATAACGCCGTGTCGTAACAACGCCAAGTTGAACGAGCATATATTCCTTCCGAGCTATAATTTATTCCGCAGAATACCTTGCTTATATTTTCCGATTCCGTACCGATTTCGGTTTAGGAAAATTCGGAAAAACACCCGTTTTGTCTCATCTCGCCAGTTTGTTCTTTTGCTAGACCGGTTTCGGCTGCTCGCCACCTTCAGTAGTCACTGTGGAGGTCTTGTTATCGCTTTTTTCGGTCTGGCGAACCGGTCTAGCAAAAGACCGATCAGTGAAAGACACGAATGGCAGTACAAGTGACAGCGCAGTGAGGATGCCCGAAGAACATCCAAAGTGCCGACAGTGACCAACACCGCTACTGAGGATGGCGAGCAGCCGAAACCGGTCCAGCAAAAGACCGAACGGGCAGCGAGAGGAGACAGAAACACCACAAACCTACGATATCTCAGTGTCCTCGATAATGATTAATGACTCACGAACAGTCCTCCGGAACCGAACTCATGCGTAAATTTGGGAGTGTCTCTGTATATATGCACAGATTTAAAATAAAACTGCTCGCAGAAACTGACTCTCCGCAGTAAGGCCGAAGGTATGCGCTTATTCTCGGTTGTCGTATTTATAGCTCGAGGCTACGCTATCATTCATTCCGCTGTGGATTTGTGAGGTACACATAACATTTTACTGGTAAATTACAGACGAAGGAATTTCTGTTAAACCCTATATTAAACAATTACAAAATAACTTAATATTATATCAGGTATTTTTGTCAATCAGTTTTGCGAGTTCCCTATAAGGTTTTAATTTTAAACCCTGAAACTGCAACATTAAAAAAACTGATCCACCTTATTAGTACCGGAATGGTACTGCTGTTGGTCATTAAGCCGGGCAGATATCCATACTCCGTGTGAAATGAATCCCATCTAAATTTGGAACGATCGGAACTGTTTCAAAAGGCAGAAATACCGTGCCGTGTGAAACGTTTTCCCCTTCGATTGAAGCCGAACGGACGATTTGTGTTTCGGTCAATCGGAAACGCGTTAGCCCAAGAGTTTATTTACCGCGCCCCCGTACCTCTTTCAAAGAGGAGAACGGACGGACGTATCGGGCACAGATGGTACGGTTCGTTGAATAGGTAGAGCAAAAAACCAGTCCATTAAACACTAAAGGATTTAAAATCGAATTATACGGGGGGGGCGGTATCCGGTCAGGGGCTTTGTAGTGAGATTAACTAGTAACCGGATTGGAAAAACCGATATAAAATTATCTAGTTTCATCATATTGACAATACCAATAAGCATAATTCGTGTAATGAAATGAGTTATGCTGTTGAACGCAATTATGCTTTCGATAAAAGTTTTTTTGTATAATTACAATCTCGACAAAATTCTCTGGTCCCCTTTCATCGTTTCTAACGGTTAGTCGCGGTCGAGTTTTCTACCATCCGTCGTCTTCAATCGTCAAGTGCGTTCAAAAAATATTATAGAAAGTTGTCAACCTGGAGCGTCTTTTTTCTTAAAGTTAACTTTCCCCGCGAAGCGCACAGCACGAAACAGAGTTTCCACAAAAAACAGGCCTACGGGGAGAGACGAAAACTATCGGGCGTTTCACTACAGAATTTCAGGGAAACACTTATGGGCCGATATTGCGCCTAAAAACCTAATTTTTGGGCCTAAAAATTGCATTTTTGGGCCGATTTTGCGCCATTAAACCTCATTTTTGGGCCAAAAAACAGCATTTTTGGGCAAATTTGGGTCCTAAAAACCGTATTTTAGGCCCTATTTTGAGCCTAAAAACCACAGTTTTACCACATTTTGCGCCTAAAACCGTATTTTTGTGCCGATTTTGAACCTAAAAACCGCATTTTTGGGCCCATTTTGAACCTAAAAACCGCATTTTGGACCGATTTTGCGCCTAACCTAATTTTCGGGCCTAAAAACAGAATTTTTGGGCCTGAAAACCGCATTTATGGGCCGATTTACACCGAAATAAATCGAACTTCTCCTCAAGTCGGAGTGCGTAGGAAATATCTCAGAACATTCTTTATGTCCGGCGAATAGGCCAACTTAAGGATAAAGCAGTTACAGCTTTGAAAACTGATTTCGACTACAGTCTTGACTATATTCAGCTGTGGGGCATTCCGTCTATTCTGTCGCTACACTGGCACATACTGAGGATGATGAGCAGCCGAAACCGGTCTAGCTGGAGACAAAACCAGCGGGTAGGGACAGCGAATCGAAGGGAGGGAGCCATTTATTAATTAATCAATTCTCAATATATCTATCAATAATATTATCGACCAACTTGGTAGCGATTCTGGAGATGATTAGAAAATAAATAAATTATTAACGACAATTAATTAGCGCCAACCGGCACGAGTTCATTAATAGGGCTTTGGCCCCGCGCTGCGTTATAATTCCACGGGGGAAATTCCACAGGGACTCACTTATCAACCGGCCTTTTAATTATCAATTAGAGTTCAGGGTGCAAGGTGTTCTAGCAGGGTTAAATGCGACGAGAGGTCGACTAATTGGAACTATTGTTGGGCGGTTGGAGGTGCAACGGCGGACCCCGACACAATGCAGCCCTTGCTTAGGCCGTAGCTTAGTCGGCTCCCTTAAGCATCCCAGCAGAAATTCGCACTGACTCTGGCCAAGTACCTAAGGTTAAAATTCGTCCCAACAGATTTTTCGACGGAAAGCACAGCGTATACTGTACAAAAAATTTTGTTTTAAAACTTCGAGTGAAAAGCTTAACATACTCAAGACAGTAAAGTTTCACATACCCGTTTTGTGGTCTGCGAGGGGTTGGAATACCGTAGGTTTGTGGCGTTCTGTCTCCTCTACAGGCCGGTTTCGGCTGCTCGCCATCTTCAGCAGCAGTGTTAATGACAGTACAAGTGACAGTGACACAGTGCAGTGAGGATGCCCGAAAAACATCCAAAGTGCCAACAGCTACTGAAGATGGCGAGCAGCCGAACCGGTAGCCACATTTTCTTGGAGGATCATAAATTTCCCTAATCAGAATTATAACTTTTCCTTCCCTTATTTTCATACTGTATTACAAACGCATTAATCCTACTTTGCGAGATTGGTGTTTTTTTAATGAAGCTTATAATAAACTAGTTACTCCCTTTTGTCCTATATTAGTACATCTGTAAATCTATCAAATTAATAAACATTAGGGCCAACCCACACATGAATTATTAATGTATTTTATTATCAAACACGTTGTTCTATCGTATAACGCTCCTTTCGTCCAAATTCCGGTCGATCCAAATAACCGAAGACTCAATGGGAGTAACCCATTTTCTCCCATTTTACCACTCACGGGGCGTCAAATGTGCGGACGACAGTAAGGAGTGGCAATGGGTAAATAAATGGGGGGGCGAACAATGGGCGGAGGTTCAGGAGTGATAAACAGCCCTTAGAGATAGGACCGATTCATCCCTCTACTATCCGGGAACAAACGGACACTAAGGGATTATCCCCCCAGGGGGGGGGGGATTGGGCGCTAATACTGAAAGCACGAATCAGGGATTCGGGATTATTATTTTTTCCCACCGACTCTCATCGAACAAAAACTGTCAGATCTATCTCAATTTTTCCAGTCTACCGCTTCCGCTCCTTGTACACTGTTTATTCAGTTAATTCCCTTCTCCCAGGTGGAATTTATGAAAGTTTCGAGTATAAACACTACCTGGAGATTGGTATATTTACCTTTTAATTCTCTTTGTTTCCGAGCAATGTACAATATCCAGTGAAAGTGGATCAATGAGGAAAGAACCCTTCCATTTATCCAGTTAATTCTCTTCTGGTTGGCACTGTGTTAAGGTTCTTTATCCTTCACTAATTAATACCTCTTCATCGCGGGCCCATTCTTGCCTTGGTGCTCCCCCAAGAATTATCGTTGGGAATAATTTTCATCTTTTCCAAGTAAAGCACCCTGTGTTCCTCGTGCATCCTCACTGCACTGCCACAGTCACCTGTACTGTCAGTGCAGTGCACATGTTGTATAGACTAACAGCGCTACTGAAGATGGCGAGCTGCCGAAACCGGTCCGGCAAAAGACCAAACCAGCGAGAGGAGACAAAAACAACAAATCTACGGTATTCCAACCCCTCGCAGACCACAACAGGTACGTCAAAATATTACTGCGGGGTTCGGTTCCCAATGTCCCGTCGACATCAAATTGTCTACATATTGTTCAATTTTGACCATCGTCTTTTCATTCACCAAAATATCCGCCTGTAGTTTTTATGAAATGTCGAATTTTCTGACCATCAACACGACGACAGTGCACGAGACACTTACTGACACATACACGTATCTTTGTACTTTGTCGAGACTGGAATTTTCCTTCGCATTCGCTGTATTAAAATCTTAGTATCTTAAACTGGTAAAGTAATCAAATACCTCGGTCGGGGACTTCCCAACCCCGCCCCATCTGCAAATACGCTAGAGTTAAACCCAATTTGTGAATTGGATCGGATGTTGGGAAGGTAAATAACCGGAGCGGGAAACAAGGCGGCTCAAATAAGGGATTTAGCTGGGCGTACCCAGCAGGCAAACCCAGGACCGGTTTTGTGCCTTCATCACACTGGGCAGAGGGGTCCGAATAGTCAATCATTGTTTGCCCAATAATGGAGTTTGGAATTTCACCGCCAATGCGGAGTCCCCCCATATATACCGCATACCATTGTACCGCACAATGGCCGTCATCGCACGTGGCGTCGTCGCGAAACCGGACCCGCCCTGCTCCCTTTCCGACTTGATTATAAACGCTCGGGGATTTGGGCGATAGTTTCGAAATGTATCCCTTACGGAATACCAGGATTTCGGTACTCTGTCGTCACCCCGAGTACAACCGAAACCGGTCTAACTAGAGGGACTAGTTCTTTGAACTTAAATTTCACAGCGGGCTCATTCTTTCCTCCTTCGGGGAGACGTTTCCTCACTACCGGAACAAAGCGCCCTATCCCCTCACGTGTGGAGGCGAGATACCACTAAACAATATTATCATTAAACTCTGTCGTTTAAACTATTTTTTTTAACCAACAGCAGATTCGCTATCTTGCGCTCCACCTCGACAAACGACACGTCGAATCCCCACACCCGACTCAAAAGAATCGACTTAAACAGAAAATTTGGACTCTTAAGGCCATTACTAAAACGGACATCGAAATTGACCCTAAGTAACAAACTAACAATATACAAAGCGATACTCAAACCGACACGGACATACGGTATAGAGCTATGGGGTTCCACCGAGACATCCGACATCGCTCGCATCCAGAGATTTCAATCAGAAGTCCTTCGCACCATCCTTAATGCTCCCCCCGGTATGTTTCTAACCACACAATCCACCATGACCTCAACATACCGACAGTCGACGAAGTCGCAAATTCCCGGTTCCCGAAGTTCCACTCCCGCCTTTCTCCTCATCCAAATCCACTCGTTCAGTCCCTTTCCTCCCCACCACGAGGGCTTAAACGCCACCGGCCCAGAGATCACCTCGGGCAGTAGTTAAATCGTGTCAAAAGCGCCATCATCGTCTGGTTTCTTTGTCGAGACAAACACGCGAAAAATATACATGTATCGATTGCACTTATAACTGTATGAGGCATTTTTTTTGAAAATAATAATAAACTCTTTGGTCTGTATTCATTAATACATCGTAAAGAGTATCTTTTAGGTACCATAATATCTGTAGGTTGGAGTTCACTGTTTACTAAAATGGTAGGGGTTCCACCACGTGGCAGGTTGTGCGCTGTCTGCGGTAGGGACAATTCAGAACTAGCGGACAAATATCGACGTACATTAAATACATAAATGGGTACGCGGATAGATATGTGTGTATGTATGTGACGGGTTTGGGGAGTCGGAAAACGTGGGACGGGGGTCCCGCCGGGGAGTTGGGACCCCGAGGGATGGCGCGGGATCAATATCCGGAGCCGGAGCTCTCCCATTCGCCTTTACCGAAAACCCTTTTGTGTCCCCGGCTCCATCTCTGTTTATCACGGTCGGTCGGGCCCCCCTTTCATATATCCAGAAAGGATTTTGACGTCGGCATATATATATATAGAAGACCAGCCCCCGAAGGTTTAAAAAGCGCTATAGTGTCGTCATTTAATAGCGCCGTAAATGACATTTAAACACTACCTTAATATCTTTTTTTATTGAATGTTATAAGTACGAACGCTGTCTGTATTTTTTTTCACATGCGTATCCGTGATAAAAGAAACCACCCAAAGACGGCACTTTTGACACAAGAACAATTCTAAGGGCTAAGAAGATCGGACGAGTGGATTAGGACTTCGTCAACTGTCTGTATGTTGGTCATGGTGGATTGTTTGGTTAGAAACATACCCGGGGGGGGGAGCATTAAGGACGGTACGAAGGACGTTTGACTGGAATAAGGATGCGAGCGATGTCGGATGTCTCGGTGGAACCCCATAGCATTGCACTTAAACTAAAAAACTTTCCCGGATCCTCACTCTGGGTATTTTTTTATTGATAATCGTCCTTGTCTCTAGGTATGTAATAGGTTTTAAATTTTCTTGCGAAAACACTGTATCTCTCAGCAGCTTCAGGATAGTTTCAGGGGGATGAAAATCAACCCTCAACCGCCAGTTGATTCAGTGATTCCAAATCTGATAAGCTAGTCAGAATTAATGATGCATTTTGAAGAATTCCAGTTTTTCTTGACATGATATCCGAAATAATTTCTAATGAATCGGGGGCAGGAATCTTACGGTCCAGTTTAAGATATTCAGATCTCCATAAATTTCCTTTAAAGGGATGAAATTGTTCGAACTAAATCATTTCGTAAAGAAGCGTACGAAGTTGTGGGTTGTCGAAGACACACCCCGCCCCAATACAAGGGATATAGAAATCCGAGTGGATATCGGAGTTGCGGTCGATCACAGCAAAACCCCCCCCCGGGGCTCCAGTCGCCCAAGAAGCAACTCGCGCGCAACTTCTTCCATACTTGACAAGTCCCCTACCCAATATAACTTCCCGACAAGAAGCTTAGCCCACCCCTGAACCTCAACGGTAGTAGGCCCTACCTAAATCATTCAACCGACACGAGGTTTAACACTGGGGAAACAACTGAATTTCAACAATGTCGAAACCACTAATGGGCCGTATTAAGACCAGTGTCCGACTTTGCGGCCGTCCTCCAACTTACGGTAACTCCAAATATTGAATTACGGCTAACTATTCTGAAGCGTTCTGGAAATTTATTGACATATCAAAAATAGGTTGTCTTACGAGATATTACCCCCTCGAGCCAGTAGACTGCATTGAGAATAATAAAAACACCATTTTTGATTCGAATACTGTTTTCGGGGTCTGATTATTTTGTTATATCGGACTGGAAAATTTTGTACGCAAGGACAGGATGTTGCAAAAGGTGGTGAAATTTTATAATCCTTAATATTTTCAGGTTTAACATACCCGTTTTGTGGAATACCGTAGGTTAGTGGTCTCCTCTCGTCGATTTGGTCTTTTGCTAGACCGGTTTCGTGTGTATATACGTATCTCGTTACTGTGCTATTGAGTACAAGTGACAGTGACACAGTGCAGTGAGGATGCCCCCGAAAAAGATCCAAAGTGCCGACAGTGACTAACACCGCTACTGAAGATGGCGAGCGGCCGAAACCGGTCTAGCAGAAGATCGTATCAGCGAGAGGAGACGGAAACACCACAAACCTACGGTACTTAATATTTTCATTTTAACCCACTTATTTTAATTTATCTCCTTATTCCATACTATAACAGGTATTAAAAGCAATTATTTTTTTCTATCGCCATTTCGGTCGATACTTATGACGCCGATCGACCGATAGATGGCAAAATCGGATAAAACTCGGGCCGTATAAATACGGTAGCCGCGCACGGAAGACAGAGTTTAATTAGCACGCGACACCGCTGAGTAATTTATTAAGGTACCGGTAGAGGGCACCCTCACATTGTTAAACACAGGCTCGACAGGCCCATCCACAGGCCCAAATGTGACGGATGCACATCCGTTGGAAATTCCATTTTAAACGAAAATTAAGATACTCCTCTACTCCACCGGGCATAAGTCCGGTTAATACAAACTAAGCGGCGATGCTTAACGGTCCTAGAATCATATGGAATGAACAAATAGTCACGGCCAAATGGAACGAACCAAAAGAAGTGAAAGTTTACTTATTACAAATAGGCCGAAATGTGTGAAATATACCATCGTTAAACACTCTCGTATAACCTTGCAATTATGGACAGAGTTCGACAAATTTCAACGACTGATATAGATAATTTTCTACATGTATAAATAAGCTTAAAGTTGACAAGATGACGTTGCAAAAATCGCATCGATTAAATAAGCCATTTTAGCTCCAGAGCACCTAAGTGACCCTTATTGAATTTTTCGATGTATCAGTCAAAAGTGATTCAATTTTCAAACAAATCAATATTAATTATTATTTTAACGCAATGTATTCGATTAAAATATTCAAAATTGTTTAAACAAAGGACACGACGGTGCAACTCTACACATTGTGTACGAGCGCTTATTCACCTGCAAAAAGGGGATTGAGCATCGGCCGGTATTGTACCGGGTTCAAATCCCCGTGAACCCGGTTGGGTATTCGGATTGAGTACAGGTTTTAAGTCTTATCAACGCCGCACAACCCCGGCGCGTGTACCCCCGCGGCCCGGTTAGATAAGGAGCGATTAACATAGAAGGGGGTTGCGGATTAACCGGAAGCGGGCTGTATTATCGACTTGCAGGAGCCAATCCCGATTTCCTATTGCCTTTTATATTATCCTTCCCATCGTTGATTCCCGGCATCTCTCTGTCTCTCTCTAACTCCCGCTCGCTCTCTATCCCCATCTCTCTCTATCCCTTTTTATGGCCGAGCGCGCCCTCCGCCCCATCGCCGGCATCCGCTCGATAAAATTTCCCGGTTCATTTCTTCCCGGCCGTCCATTCGGGATTGTGCCCGGCTCTGCATAAAAGATTCAACTGTGGAGCAGACGCCCGGGGGCGCAATCGTACAGAGTTAGATGGCGGGCCACGTAGACGTCGAGGATCGACGATCACATTCGAGACACTTTTCCTTATTGTAATATCAAAATACTACTTTATACAATATAATACATATAATTTCTGTGAATTATGATAGTGCTGACAGGATGACCCCACAGATAACCGATGCCCAGATATTTCAGACCTCCAAAGAGCACCAAATAGAGCTCCAAACTTCTTGCCTATTCTCATTCAATACAGTAAAATGATTTTTACCACACATACAAGACATACGCAAGACTACTTCTTCTAGGTGCAAATTGCCATTCATGACTTAATCTGTGGTATCAGTAAAGTTCAAATTGTAATATAATTCACTTACGAATTTGCTTTAGAATATCTTTGAAGATGATCATTTTGAAAAGTGATTTTAAATTGTGTTGACCGAGATAAATATGAGACTAGCGATTGATATATGTATCGTTAAACTGTTATAAGTCGGATGTACACAAATTTTACAGTTTATGGATAATTCGATCAGAATTCGATGTCTAATAGTGTTTGAGTCACAAAGTATTGCCAACGGGGGTTACGTGCACCGGCGAAGGGGAAAAATCCTCACAATTGACCAGGTTTAGTCGAATATTTTTTGTAGTACTTTCCTCTCTTCGGCTTAAGGAGAGTGGCGCGGACAAAGGCCGGTGTCGGTCACCAAAAAAAAAAAACCGAAAAAACGAGCCTTGTAACCGGCCTCTAAGCGGAGAGGGAGAGCTCAAACTGGTTTTGAGGCCGCACCAAACGTACAAACTCCCAAGAACTCCCAAATAAGAAACGTCCGGCCGGCAGTGACTCATCCACAGCAGTGACCCTACACAGGAGTCCTCGCTCGCGAAGGGCCTACTGCACAACCCGCAATCTATTCAAACCCTTTTCTCGTATAGCCGTGAAGAATTATCCTGAAATGCGGGAATTTTCGGTTATTCCATAGATTGAAACACATCCATACATTGCGTCCTCAATCCATCGTCAGTTGGGTTAAGAGATCTTCAGCCTTATCCTATACCGGTAGATAGTCATTTAAGTTACCCTCAGAAATACGCCTACAGTAATAGTCCAGTGGAGATCGGAAGAATGATGGCCTTTCGAAACCTCACAGATAAGAAAACTTATTTTTGTCCTTAACTTTTTCCTCTTTCGCATCCAGGTTCGAAGGAAGTCTCCTCCCGAATGCTCGAATGAATTCCTCCCGGCTCCGGGCCACTTTTCTCCAATAATATCCCGTCGAGCGAATATAACAGGAATATTTCGTTTTCCGACAGACCCGCTACGCGATTTTCCTTTCTCAGCCTTTCCGGAAAAGCGTTTTAGTTACCGGGTATTTTTCAACAATACAAATATCCTGAGCTTTCCGTCTGTCGTACACAGTACATAAAATACATTTCAATACATATTTATTTTCTGTTTTCTGAGAAAAGCGCCCTATCCCTGTTCTGCCAAACGCAAGGCGTTTGACGATGGGAGATGTTTAATGTAATGTCGTTTTATGTCCGATTTTTAATCCACTTTGCGAGATTGCGTATCGCTGTTGGAAAAATTCCTTCCTGCGAAATCTTATTTTTCAACAAATCGGAGAGTAAGTTATACGATTTCAATAATTTCGTGGCGTTAAGTGCAAGACACCCCCATCCCCATCGAAGCGAAGGGGGGATCGACCCGCCGGGGAAATGCCTAAAGGTTAAGGGCTTCCACTCGGAAAAATTTATACAGGGAGTTCGTCTCGAGCTTATTCTTAGACCGAAATGCAGACAAACAAAAAATAAAACAGCCGGACGTTGTTGGGCGCATTTCGAGGATTCCACCCCCGGGTATGAGCGAACCCAATCAAGGGCGCCTCTGTCGCTTGTGGCCCCAGACCAAAAGGAACCCCACCGATAACCAATATAAATGAAAAGCGGCATTAATTTCAGTTAAAATCACTAGTTCAGACAGCACGCTTCCATGAAATACAACTGATAGTGTCCAGACTAATCCGTTGGTCTCCAATTTCGAATTCGCCAAAAAATATCCTGCACTTTCTTTTTCTGTAACAAGCCTCAACTTTCAGACTTAAAACTTGTTTACACGTGATTTTTATCAAACCTCCGACTCGTAACTAAGACTATGTACGTTACACCTGGAAATTATTCGGAAATTATACAGGGAATGTTGTTAGATTATTTTACCCAACTTTCTCTTTCATTTTAAGGGCCTCAAACGACCTTAATCCGACCGGTTGTAGGGAACGAATAATTACAAGATTACATAACATTACATTTGGAACACAATATTCGAATCAGTATAGATTTTAAATCACTCGAAAAGAGCGCGGTATCTATTTTAACCTCGGGCCACGGACTAATAACTTTTCAATAAATTAGTAGCCATTAATAATAATAGTAACTAATTGTTATATAGATAATTATTCTATAATGCATGGGTAGTGTTCAGTACGTTTCACAGACGCTGGATAATTTCAATCCCCTCGAGCAATGTTACGCCTCGATGGCCCAACTCATTTATCGGTCATCGTAACTAACTAATGTTACTTTATCTAAATGAAACCTTGCGCAGCAGCAATCGCATATTGCACAGGACGCGGACAAATGAATGAGTATTTATGCTAGGCGAGCCGCGATTACCCCCGATCTCCCTTCCCCTTCGATGAATAATAGTAACATATTACTCCAGTGCCAAATCTAATTGGGCTATTTGTAACGGTCGGGAGATCACTATCGCCATTGCCTTCCGCAGTCTTCGATCGCATTTCCTCCGTCTATGTAATACAAGCGTCGAATATCCTGAACGGCGTCCCATCAATAGATAAGAATCCTGTGGAGAAGCGATTGTCATAAAGTGTAACAAGGGCTCGACTATAGTCAAGAGTCAGTTACCGCTATTTGTGCTTTTCCAGACTGATAAATCCAACCTGAATACCGAACGGCAGCTTCAACCCCAACACGAACTCCTAATCGAAAGTTCAATATACAGAAAGTCTACTAAAAGAGGCTTCCCATCCGATATGTCGGCCTGTTACATTTCTTCTTCAGCTTAGTGTCATTGCTCCTCCGTTTCTTTCCCAGATCTTTATTTATTTATTATTTCCTTCTTTTCTGTTGCAGCAAACTGGCGGATGTTTTTTTAACGAGTTTCGGGTATTAAAGAAACGCTACTTGAAGAGCTCATACCGGTATTATGAATAGGGCATGACGTCCCTATTTCGTTTAACGGCTAATAAGCTAAATATTTTCATGAATTTGTAGGGCGATATCGTAAAGGGAAACCTTTTTATGCCCCCAAAACAGTTCCCTTTTACAGTTGTACTCTGCCGAATATGCGTTCGGACTTCGGGGTTGGCATTACGGGCTTTATGGAGTCGGGGATATGGAACGAAGGGACTCGGTCGTTCCCTCGGCCAAATAATAACGCCTCCCGTTGCTCCCGGAACGAGCGCGGTACGGGAATAGCGCGGACGATACAACGAATTACATTCAAAGCCCCACAGTACGGCCCCCCCCCCTTATAAGCCCGGACAACTTATATCTCGGACACGGCTTCTAGCGTCCGGCGATATCGTCCCGGCAGGAAAACGTTTCCGGGAAAATTACAGGACAGAGAGTATGAAAACACCGATGTCGCTTCTTTCTTACTTACAAAAATCGCCCCCTCGCTAAATCCAGTTTAACTAAATATAAATGCGATGGGGAGATTGAGACGTGGGCACTAAACGTAATGCGGCTTGTAAAAGGACTGTGACCTGTACAAATCCTGGTCGTTTATGTAAAATCATTGCTATATATACAGGTTATAAGTATATAATATTTTATAAAGGAGTAATAAATCTGATATACCTGTTTTTGGTCATTTTGGAACATGAAACGATTACATTTTAAGCTCAAAGACCAGGGAGGATAAGTAGCCGACAATAATAAATTTTTCATTTTGGAACAAAAGATTACATTTTAAGCTCAAAACAGGCCTAAAGTTAGTGTAATGCCGTAGGTTTGTGGTGTTTCTGTCTCCTCTCGCCGGTTTGGTCTTTTTCTAGACCGGTTTCGGCCATCTTCACTTTTGGCACTTTGGATGTTTTCGGGCCATCCTCACTGCACTGTGTCACTGTCACTTGTACTGCGGCGGTTGTCTGTCTGTCGTTTCTACATATACGCCTCTTGTTATTGTGTTTTCGGGGAGGATGCCAAAAAAACATCATCCAAAGTGTCAAATTTGACTAACACCGCTACTGAAGACGGCGAGAAACACCACAAACCTACGGTATATTCCAACCCCTCGCAGGCCACAAAACAGGTAGGTGTTAAATTAGTGTAATGAGTTCTTTTCTGTAATTGTGTTTTCCTTTAATTTTTAATTATTCATGCCGTCGTCCTTCTTATTATCCTGTGATTCACTCGAGAGATCGTCAAACTTTTACACACTTAAATTTCCCTTATATGGAGATTCTAAAATAGGAACAAAGAGTGTAAGAGTTAATATTTTTGATTGGGATTCACCGTAAATTGGTGTCGCCCGATAATATTCGAAAGAATTTGATTCAACTTCCGTTATCAACGTATTGGGAGGAATTAAGAAAAAAAAATTACAATCTGCAGTTGTAGATAAGTGGATATGAAAACGGAGAATTTTTAAATGAAATGCGGTGATTCATTTCTCTCGAAATTCTACAAATATCACACGGAGTTATCATATTTTTCGCGCGACACAATTATCGAGCCTACTTGAGCGAGCGCCGAGTCACTGTAAGGTCTGTATTCCGTAAATGGACAATGTAAACTTTATTATCTCTTATGGGGATTAGACACGTTTTAGCAGTTAATAACAGTGTTGAAGCCTCGAGGTGAAAATACGTCCATGACAATGTCAATGCTCATGTTGCTAGTTAGCTGTTGTTACGCATTCCTTCCGGTTTATGTAAGACCAAATCCTTCATCTGGGTGGACTTCATCCGGGCAAAGCCGGGCTTGAAAACGTTGCAAAGGGGGCTTTGGGCCCCCAACAACACTCTTTCCCTTTTGTTGGCCGCGGTCAGAAAGAGAACGGCCCACAAAGGCAAAGTTTGAATAAATAAACAGAATCAAATTGTTCTGCACGCTAATTTCCCAAAAGAGTCAAAGCCGACTGTGTACTTAAAAGTTCAAGCCCTTCTGAGTCTTACAAGGTTTACCTTTCTCCCATTGTAGAATACCCGGTGCTTTCAGCATTGAAATATACTATTATTTTCATACATATTTATCACAACCATAATGGAGTTCAAAGAAAAATAAAATTTTATACTTGCGACTGACCGCCCTCATTGAAATTCCCCCCCAGTAGGTCTGTCTATCGAATGACTCTTACCTGAAACAGAAAAATAGAAATTAAAATTAATTATTTTTTCCATTTAATAATATACAAAAGTTGAAATAAATGGGAGACCTTAATTTGAGACCAATTCTCGTTCCATCACGTATAGCTCATTAAAATTATAATTTGCTTTATCACAATTTTTTTGTGAATCTCGATATGAAAATGTACGTGACCCACTCCAGTTTCCTGGAGTTGATTGAGCTACCCTATCAATTAAAATTTAATTAATATTTAATATTAATATTGATATAAAATCAATATTTTGGTCCACCGTAGGGAATCCAGTTCGGAAATTTCCATTCAATTGAAACTCGTCGTAAAACAACGGGCCGATTCAATAGTGGTTTTTTATTTTTGTAATCCTAATAAATTGCAGGTATTTTTCATGTTGAATGTGTAAATTTCTAGGGAAATCTGTATATTTACATTCGTTTACAGCCGATTGACAGGCCATGATCGGCCCCTTATTGGAGGATCCAATAAGCGACTGATAGAAAAAGGGATAAGTGGAGTACGTGACGTAGGACATGTGAAGGTCCTTAGCTAAGTCATCCCCAGGATCATTTCCCACGACGGATCCCCGGGCGAAGAGATGGACGTCCTTCCTCCACGAGGATATAAATTAGCCGAATCTTCCCCCTGCACTAAGTCCCCCGTCGGAAAATCCCTTTTCAGAACGGGACACCAATTAAGTGACGAGACAGGATCGAGAAATAACGAGACTTCCCTCCCTCATAAGCCTTTAAAGAACATCCCCCGCCGACCTGGTATTACGCCTTACAAATCAAATATACTTAATCCCGAAATGGACATTTAAACGCCTGAAGTTTGTTTAATACGGCGATAATCATTGTTCAGCGCAAACTCAGAACCGAAGGATCCGAGGCAAAATTCTGAAGGGCCCCCTTTTAAAGGGTACTCATTGGAGGTATTAAAGTTATTTGCCCTCTCAATTTACCTGCGTACGAGACCCTCCCACCCCACATCCGGACCGGGGAATTAAACCATATTAATTAAAACAACTCCAACATCGTAAAACTGGATTTGCATAAGAAAACGCTCATATTTTATTAAAAGATCGCCAGACCAAGACGAGAGGGGTGGCGGAGCCTCTTAATCGCGTCCACCTCCCCACTCAGGGATATAACTGAATCATCAAGGAAATTGATCAGGGCGGGGTTGGGGTTGCGGGGATGTTGTCCCAATCAACATTAGGCTAATTGGCGATGTTGTTAAGAATTAATTTAAATGTAAATATTTTTCGCCGACGGAGGGAAGGAAGGGACAAAGCGAGAGGAGGGACGGGAGGGATCTGGTTACTGGAGGCGCGCAGATTCAATTATGGCCTCGCCAGAATTAGAAAAAAATAAAACGCCTTCCCAAAAAAAAAGGAAATACTAAACGCAATTAAAAAAGAAGTCTCGAAGATAGGCTTCAATTTAAAATGTTTAACAGAATTGGAATTATAAGATAATTAAACTCATTATAGGAATAACAAAAATCGGTTGGTCGGCACTTTGGATGTTTTTCGGGCATCCTCACTGCACTGTCCGGCGAGAGGAGACAGAAAAAAAACGGAAATGTTGAACTAAAAACAATATCATGCTGACATTCTAATTTTTTATTGGTCATTTTATATTTTCTCTCTTATTTATAAATTGTTAGAGTTTAGAATTCGGGTGTTTTTAGGAGCATCTCGACAATTGACCCGAGAATTGTCGGTCCCTAATTAGTCATCAGAAGCAATAAAGATAAAATGCACTTTATTTCTGTGTTAAAGGCTTGATTTTGTCTGGAGACTTCACATCTCCATAGTACGAATTATAATGTGATTGTCTCGGAATATACGTTCAAAGCTATGGAATATTCCGTCTGTTTAAATATTTAACGTATATAATATTTATTTTTTTCTGTTCGCATTATTCGTATTATTATGGCGATAGCTTCTGCCTCAATGTAGATTACTAATTGAATGCTACTAACGATGGATGAGAAGCCGACATGTGACGATGCGAAAGAGAAACATTTGTTGAAAAATTCCGAAACAGTTGAAACGCGTGGGCAACAAGAGTCGGGAAAACTTACTCCCACGGGACTTTACGAGTGCAGTGAAAATAGATAGAAAAGGAGAACAGGACTCTTGAAAAGCCTACAGGTGTATTGTAATTTTGAAAAAAAAAGTTGTGTAAGCCGGCTTTCCAATAGGGGCTAAGTTACGACCTCCTTTTTACACGGGCCTTGCGCCAGCGGGGAAAATATTTACAGGCGAAAATAAAAGCAGCCCGCGCTTGGAACAAGAGCTTTCGACAGGATGAAAACAAGAAAAGGGAAACTCTCTCGGGTTCATTTCATTGAAGGCTACCGAGCTTGTTTGGGCGTGGCCAAGAACGAGTCGTTCCCTCACAGCCGTTGAATTTTCACAAGCCGTTAATAATAAGAACGCCCACAGTAAAATCGAGCCGAACTAACTGAAACTTTGCATTTTAAGATATAATACGAAGCTTAAACAATCTGAAACAACACTCAGACGGTATGCGTCTGTTTATCGGAAACACGTTGGCGATATGAAAAACACGTATACAGAGTTATCCATTGAAATATTGAACAATTACGCGACTTCGAAACGGATATGTAGTATCCCTCATTAGTGATTAAAAAAGTGAGAAATATCGCTAGACAGATTGAGGCAGAATTTGCTCTACTTCGCAAATACTAGCGAATATGTTCGACAATTAAATGTAAAAAATATTTTCTCCGGACAATTTGAACTGGCATAATTTAATGTACGCACATCTGAAAAATAATTGAAAAATGTGCACGTTGTAAACGTATACATAAATCTAAAGTAAAGCCGCCTTTCCACTATGAATTTGTCACTAATGATGAACGATACTTATTATGATAAAACATGCGATTGGTGTACGCGGACTAGAGTATCGTCCACAAGAAAAAATGACAATATATTTATATATATTGAGAATGAAAGGTTATCGGAGGGTTTGAAAGTTTAAAAGCTAGAGATAAACCGATTTGTTGAGGAATTTTAAGATTTTGTACTGTACAAAACACTCTTGTGTAATAACGACTGCAAGTAAATTCTGACTGTGGGAGGGAATTTTATGAATATTGAATAACTGGTGCGGAATGATCCCACGCCGCCCGATTCCCCCCTTCGATACAAATACTTGGGATTAATCGCAGGCTTTAAATACTTGACGCCCACACCCTGATTCCATTGTGGGTACCGTACAGGGTTAGTTGGGGTCCGGGTACTCTGTCGGGTACAGAAGCGTTAGGAAGGGTGTCAAGTCCCTTTGTTAGACCGGTCATTATTGGCGACGTCTCAATTGATTCCCCACGGGGCGTGCCCCGTGAACGGGGGTGGTGCGCGGGCCGCACAAATAATAAAATGCGAATTAAAAGAGAAGGGAAAGGGGGTGTGTGGGAACGGGGGGAAAAAAAGGGAGAGAGAGGAATCAAAAGAAATTAGAAAGAGAGCGGTTGCGATTAGTGGGGCTTGCCCCCCGGCAAGGGCACAGGGGGATGACTCATCCCCAGACGGCGTTCCCATGACGACCCCCCCCGCCCAACCCCTAGGACCCGCCTTTGCTCCTCATATTTTCTAATGTCGTCATAACGCGGGGACCCTCTCTACCATCGCGGAGCCACCTTCCATTTGATTATTCATTCGACCGATACCCCGCAGTTAATAATACACCGGCCACCGGCTGAGTTACTACCCTCCCGAGACACCGGCGCCCTTAAAGGGCCGTGCGGAGGTCATACAATATTTAAAAATTTCCCCGAAACCGAAAACACGCTACAGTAGGAATTCAATGCACCTGAAGACTGAGGAAGCGTTTCCTCACGGAAAAGCCGGGCCATACCTTGGATTTTTAATGCGTTTACAGCCAAGTCGATTTAAAGCAAATATATAAGGTACTGACACTATATTCCTACAAGAAATATAGTAGGAATTCAATGCACCTGAAGACTGAGGAAGCGTTTACAAAATTACGTCCGCGGAATACTAAAGTGTAAATAATAAATCCTAAAGTAGATTCATTGGGAAACATTCTCAATGCCGGGCCATATCTTGGATTTTTAATGCATTTACAGCCAAGTCGATTTAAAACAAATATATAAGGTACTGACACTAAATTATTGCCGGTTAGATTTAACCCCTTAACGCACAGAATTTTTGAAAAAACCGGCCAAAAAAAATTTTTTTAATGTAAAAAAACACACTTTAGAACATTGTCTTGGCAAAAAAAATTAAAAAAATACAAAATATTTATTTTAATTTTGGATTTTGATCCACATTGCAGAAAAGAGCCGAATATTGCAATGTTACACGTGCATCGACTTTTTTATCCTTCAAAAAATTATTCTAAATTTTCTTTTGTGTGATATATTTCGAAGCAAGGTGCAGTACATAGCCCAAAATTGCAAGTATTACACTTGTAACGACTCTTTTCTTTTCCTTTTTCCTTCGCTATCCCTTTCAGCACAACATAACGCAATATCTCGCGAGAGCTTCTTTTTTCTTATTTTATTCTCGAATAAATAAGCATTATAGCTTACAATCCTATGTAAATGATAAATATCGATAACACGATTTTTTTTCTCAGCATTGTTATTTTCAATTCTCAGATTATATTCGAGTGTGTACAGTTTGGCCTGTTTAGCGCACACGTTAAGGGGTTAATAGATGAGTGTTTAATATGAGCTATTCTCTTCTTATACATACGACATATTTATGCGAGACGGGACTCCAATATTGCGCTGCATCAT
Source organism: Lethocerus indicus (assembly GCA_019843655.1). NCBI lineage: Eukaryota > Metazoa > Arthropoda > Insecta > Hemiptera > Belostomatidae > Lethocerus > Lethocerus indicus. Next base: position 2,574,305 of record JACDQD010000009.1, on the reverse strand, counting down.
TCGTTTATTTTCGGGTTTAGTATTGTATTTGATTTGAGAATATTCTTTCCGAACTCAAATATTTGGTTTTCAGTTTTTCATTGTAAAATCCTGGGACCGAACGAATTTTCACCAGCCCTACTATGAATGTACCCACTGATAAGTACAAGTGTAAGTGATCTGTGGAAACTACAATAGGACCGGCCTTCAAAATTAAACGCCAATTTGGCGCCGACCGGATAGTGCGGGAGGTTTTCCTCCACCCCACAACTCACCGATTCCATTAACAGCCCCAAAGTTGGCTGAGGGGGTTGGGAAAATGGCAGGGGGTGAGACGCGCCCCAGTACTCGACAAATCACTTACAAACCGAGTACGGGGAACAAGAAGTTGAGAAAGAGAGAGCGAGCGGGGGCGTGTGCGTGCGCGAGCCGGCCCCCGCTATTTGTAGAGGAAATGGGAAGGGGGGGGGGGAGGCGGACCGCAAGAAGTTGAAGGCCCGAGGACGGGGCCGAATCCGCAGGAGAGGTCCGGCGGGCTTTCGGAGACCGCAGGAAACTTCCAGAAACGCGGGGGCAGCGAATAATTGGTCCGGGGCCCCAAAATGGCCCCGCAGGATTTCAACAACTCAAACTAGTACGACTACTTGTCCCTCCCCGGTTCGCCCTTATTATACACATGATTTAGCCATATTTGCTTTCCACAGGATAGTAGGGGGTGGGAGAGGGAGGAAACTTTTAGGGTCGAAAGCGATCGTTATTGCGGCATCTCTTTACAGTGCCCGGGAAGGGCTTTTCCCCCTGCGGCAAGTATTCCCGCTGCTAGGTTTCTCCCACCGTCGGTAGACAACGCGAAAGCACATTTATTGTACTTTCCAGAAATTTAAATTACCACGCATTATTAATATTATAGCTATTATGGAAATCACTTTAAAATCCACTATTTTCCCCCACATTAAACTAACAACATCCAAGGTAAATTGTATTTCTAAAGCTCTTTCATACCCGGGAGTTTGATGAGGAGAGGTCTAATTTTGAATAATGCATAAAATATGTCAGGAATTCGTGTCGGAAATTATGCCGGGAAGGAATTTTTTCTTTCCTAAGACAGGATTGGGCCCACGATGAAGGGAATATATTAGTTCAGGATTGACAGTAAAAGTTTCACACATGACGACCAGAAGAGAGAGTGAACTTGGAGTGAAAAAAAACTAATAATGACCCCTAGGTCACGCCTCGGGGCACCATTATCAAGTTTTCTACGGTGTTCTACGGAACTGAGGAAAGAAGCAATTAAAAATCCTGGTGGGGGGGGGCGGAACACTGGGGAAAAGTTGAGTAAGGGTAAGAGAAAACTTTCTTCTGGGGATTGGGGCGATGAAAAGAGCGAAAAATATAAAAATTATTTTCGAATCTTAATTTTTAAGTTCAACTTATAAAATCGAGACTTAGAATCCTGACTTTGACTCAAGTTTAGAAGATCACTCTCAGTATCCGAAAATTATTTGGAAAGCGGCATTTCAACTCTTCCACTCACATGCCCAAAGGTTTATATCGAACTCAAGGTTTCATATATCTCGTGTATATCTGAAAAATAATGAAAACAAATTCAAAATACCAAATTTTTGCCGTGAAATTATCCATTAATGCCTCGGGTATAACTGTATAATAATTTAATTTTAATATTTTTATAACTTTCATCCGAATTTCAACGCTCTCACCGACACATTTTGTGATACCGGGTTTCGCGATTGTACCGATAAGCCAATCGTTAAGTCTAGATATATTGGAAATAAATAAAAATAAATTCCGAATACGAAACTCACGCCATTGACATAGGGGAGACGGAGGGGGGATTCCTTCTTGGTGAAGCGTCTGTTAGGGGAATTTGGTTTCTCATAAGCCGAACGGGTTTTGCGTTCGGAATTTTTCTTTCGGTCCCGAAACATTCGGTCGGGAGGAAAATACGGAATACAGATGGGATTGGAGCCGACCCCGAAGGTCGGCTTTCCCGACTTTCCTTACTGCAAATGCAAAACGCCGCGGCCAATTGAAATGCGGAATATAATACTCACGCATATATATATATATATATATATATATATATATATATATATATATATATGTACACTGTGGTTTTCAACGTTATAGAGCTTGGGGAGTTTCTTCGGCTTTATTAAATACGTGACTGAGCTACCCGGTCGAACAGGAAGGCCGAGAAGGAAATAGAAAGCCTACTGGAGGGTACCATACTTCCCGGCATTAGAACTCCGGTCGAAATATGATGATTTAGAGCCCACCCAGCCACGGCCTTTCTACACAAATCCCCTTCCGACCGACTGCAGATAAGCTCCTTAAGGATTCGAAATTCTCCAGGCTCGGACATTCCCCCGATCCCTCGAATCCCCCCCGACATTTCAGACTTTCAAGCATCGTTGGACACTCCCGCCGAGTCACTGTTGACTACAGAAGTTACACACGGTCTAATACCATTTACCGAATTGGTTAGACTTTCCAGGCATGTGAACAAACTAAATTTCAGTCCTGATACAGAATAGGACCAACAGAAATATTTCAGAACTTTGAATTCGACTCCGCGCACTGTTTAAGGCCATCCTGAAAGGGGATTTAACGTATTGAAGGAAGATTTTTAACTTTAGAATTATACCTTAAAATGGCAGAATAGAATAGGAGAATTGATGTAATCACTAAGCTATACCAAAATATTCGTTAACCCTCTATGGCCCGAATTTTAATTTTAAATCCAAAAAAATTGGTGTACCGAAAAATCAGCAATTATAAACCTATATATGCGAATGAAAAAAAATTGATATTTTATAGGATTAAGATTTATGCGCCGTCTCACGAAAAAATTATAATTATTTGGTAAAATCTCGATAAATTGAAATGTGACCCGAAAGTTATACTGGCCCATAGAGGGTTAAATTAATATATTCATTCATAAAGTATTCATATGTGCAGGGCGTAGTTTTAACTGTATTTTTAATCCAGAATTATTTTTATAAATGAATATGACTGACGGCTAGGGGGAACTGGAAATCATTTTGTACTGTACGCCTGACGTAGTGAAGAATATTAACTCGGTCTTAAGATCAAAATAAACATTCAAGATAACTGGTTTTAAAAATGACTTTAAAATGTAACCAACGGCGAACCTAATAAAGAGTATGAATAATGGAGCTCGAAGCCGGGTGTACATTGTAATTTGGAGTGATCACGTACCAATTGATTGGACGGCTGTGTAACTCTTAAAGAGAGGGACTGATCCCCCTCCTTAATCAGAACCGGATGAATCGATCCCGGCAACGTGACTCCGGGTCCGCCACCGACGGTCCCTGGATTGTTTCCAATTTTTTTCTCTTATTCCCGATGGAATTGATCGAAAAGCCCCGAATTTATGTTCGCGGTATTCACATCGCGTCGACAGAACCCAACATTGTCCGGAGAATTTCCGTGGGTCCGATTCGTATCGTTAAGGATGAACGAAAACAAAACAACTGTACGAGCTACTCTCCTTTAATCAACTACAAATTCTAATATCTCCCTGCGAAGGGTTGGAATACAGTTGATTTGTTGTGTTTCGCGGTTTGGTCTATCGCTGGACCGGTTTCGGCCGCTCGCCATCTTCAGTAGCGCGGTGTTAGTCACTTTGGATGTTTTTTGGGCATCCCCCAAAAAACACAATAACAAGACACGTATATGTACACAAGACAAACCACCACAGTACAAGTGACAGTGATAGTCACGAAAAACAAAGTGCCAGCAGTGACTAACACCGGTCTAGCAAAAGACCAAACCAGCGAGAGGAGACAGAAACACAACAAATCTACGGTAATAATTTATTGTTTAAGCACAGTTTAGATCTATTGTTCTATAATCTAGGTAGCAATTAGGTAGCTGGCGTCCGTTGACTTTCTGTATTCTCAGCAAACTTGAATAAAGAAAATTTTAACGGCGCAACTCCATATTTTACACGCAAATACAACGCTGCATTCGGACGACTAACTGAAAAACTAATTCGATGATAAATTATAAGCCGGCTGAAAAAGCGTTGCAACGTTATTGGGGGAGAGGCGTGGTATATTCATATTAACGAGATTTGGACAGGGCGTAACCGGCAGCACAATATATATATATATATATATATATATATATATATATATATATATATATATATATATATATGCATGTATATAAAAAGAGAGAGAGCAGCTGGCGGTTTTTATAGCCTCAGCTAGCGTATAGGGCGCAAGGCTAGCGGCGGCGATGTATTGAGTGCCACGAAGGGGTGACAATGAAGGGCCCCAGGGCTTTATAATGGCGGCGTTGAGTTACATTATATACGTATATATCTATATATATATATATATATATATATATATATATATATAGGGCAGGGGGAATCGCGTTACTTACCCCACCATCGGTCAACCGGGAGTTCGAACCCCGAACTCCGGTCTCCGCCGCTGGACCGTCTTTTAATGGAGACGGAGCTCTCCGAGGGAGGAATATAGAAATAAAAATGACCCAAATACAATTTCACGCCCTGTAGACCCCCCGGCGAGACTTGATATCGGGACGGAGGTTTCGGGTTACTAAAAGGAAACCGTAATAGCGCCCGTAGGGGAGGCGACGTCCTAAAAATATTGTTGAAATTAAAGAGTAATTGTTGTTGTGCTAGAACATTAAACCACGAAGAAAGATCCTTTCTGTATTTAATGCGCATTGACAGTTAAGATGCCCGGCACACAACCGATAAAGCTGATTACGGTGGCCAGCACCCGAAACCGGTCTAGCAAAAGATCCTATCAGCGGACGGAGAATGTTTATTCTATTGTTTTCTAGTTCATCGCAAGAATCGCGGCTCCTCGCCACCGTCAGTAGCATAATTGGTCATTAGGTAGGCAACCGCGGAAGTTCTCACTATGTTTTCATGACGACATTTAATGATTCCGGAGCATGATTTTGCCATTAACGGGTTCGTCGGCCTCGTTAGTAGTGGGTTTCCAGTTCGGCTTCGTCCGCGCACTGAGGAATCCGCTGAAACGGATGAAAATCATCTGTCCGTCGCAAAAAAAAAAACAAGAAACGAGTAAACGTGACAGCTGCGGGAGTTCGTTAGGAACGCCGCTTTCGTTTCAGTCCATTGATCAGAGTTGTAGAAAAAACATTTGTAAATTGGGGCGCAGTGGAAAAACATAACTCTAAGAATCGTCGAGAAGTCCGAAACGGTACCACGCACTAACATATATGTTGGGTCTAACTAGAAATGGTACTTTTCGGTTAGCCGGTTTGCGAACCGAACACCAGCCAAGCTGTTTTTTACACCGTTTGACTGATGGTCAAAATCTCAAAGATGTTAGAAAACTCAATTTGGACGATTCGAACCGCGTACAACGTGCGAATGCTGCGGCATGTTGAAATATTGCACCACCAACGTACTCATTTTATGATTCTGATCGCATGTTGCATTCTTTGCCAATAAACCTTTTGAAAAAAAAAGAGACTGCATTTTTTCAGTTCTAGCTAAATCCCAAATTATCATCTTTTTTTTACAAAAATTAATATAGAAGAAAAAAAGGAAAACGTCCTTTGTTTCGAATGAGTACTGAGAATAGAGCACACGACCCCAAACGAACATTACCCTTATGATTGTAAGAAGTTTGGCGCAATTCTACATTACTTGGCGATGTTTCGCTTGCGGCTAACGGACAAGTACCCTAGAAATATTTCATACAATCCATTTCATTGTGTCGGACTATTAGAAATTAATCAATTACTGCTACTGAATAATGAATATGACTGATGGCCTGGGAAACAGAGCGTGGAGATCAAAAGTTGGATATTACGAACACCAAAACAATTCTGTAAAGAAAAGGCATCATTCTGTATTGCCAGAAGTACTTAGGAATCTGTTATGAATAAATTTTGAACTAATATTAAATTTTTCGAACTTATAAGTGTTACTGCTTTTATTTACAATGCACCTCAATGACACCTCATGATGACCGCAGAGTTAAGACGTTGTCAAAAACTGTGCTTCACATCCGCAGAACTGTCAGAAACGCCTTTTAAGTTATGTACATTGCCGGTAACTTATAAATAACAAACGCCTAAGGCCCTTAAAGCAAGCCAATAACCTCGTCGGTGTTTCAATCGCCGTGGGAAGAATCTCACCGGTCCGTGACCAGTTCTCGTAAAGTCTATTCCAGATTTTTTTCTTCCACCGTCCAAAATTTTAGGCTGCCCACGCACAGAGCCCGAAAGAGGAGAATTTTAAATAAAATCGCGTAGGAAACTATAGCAATAGGCGCGAAATGGGCGAGCCAAGGCGATCCGCATTCCGGACAATAAATCACAGAATTTAGCCTTCAGTCGTAAGGGTAAAAATTTAGATTTCCACGCTTAGAAATAAATATGTGGGCGTGAGAATCTGAAAAAAAGTGTTGAAAAGAAGGAATTGTTTCCCAACGCCGGACAAATACGACCGACTTGAAAATAACAGGTGTTATTTCATCGTTGTTTTGGAGATTTTCTATTTTGAAAATTCCGCGAAAAAAGCGTAAGCGTAACCAAAAATTCTGTGAAATTAGACTAAAGAAGAAACACCGTGAACCGGCTAACATTCCGGAGTATCGAAATTATTTTTGTTTCATGGAACGTAACGTTTTTCAGACCTAAGTCCCAATAAAATTCCAGCTATAAATTTGAACGCTTGCAAATTAATTTGGGGTTCCTACTGAAACAAAAATATATGTGTAACAGAATTTCGAGTGTTGAAACTCAATTTTTTTTTCTTGTTTGGGACCTTCCCCCGGAAATTTCCTATTCCTATTAACTGACGTCGGTGTGAAACAACATCATTGCATTGGGAGGGGCTTTCTGCACCTCGAATTCGGCCCCAAGTCCCTTTGTCCTCGAGAGAGAGAGAGGAGGACGCCTCTAAAAATGCCCAGCCAAGAATGTCCTCCGCTTTGGCAAAAGTCCATTACCGGAGAGGGTGAAAACCTCGCCACCCCGTCCGCAACTTTCTCTCTCTCTCTCTCTCTCTCTCTCTCTCTCTCTCTCTCTCTCGAATAAATCCCGTTAACTCGTCCCTTATTTCCCCCCTTTTATTTCCCGGCTAAGCGGCTACGTTTTCATTTCACGGATAATATCCCACCGCGGCGGCGGGAATTCGCGACGGGAATAGCAATGTTTTCGGCCGGGGATGGAAAATATGATTAGGAGTTCGATCCGAGGCGGTGTCGTCTCTCTTGGGGCCCCACTTCCTGACACTTGACTGGAATTCCCGCCACTTATATTAGAGGCGACGTCTTCAGTTTATTTTCAATGATGTTACGTACAAATTGATGTGACTGAAGGGGAGAGGGACAGAGGCTCGGGTCTACAGTTTTCTGTACAATCTTCAATCTTTCTGTCTGGTCCTATCGGTAAATAATATTCAGTATAGATCGCCTCCAAACGATTCCTCCCAGTGATGCCACTCACAGGAGGTTGATGACTTCGTTTTGCCCAACTTCCAGTGAAGTCGAATTATCGATGAGCAATCGCGTACAACAAATGGTTACGGGCAAGGTTTTTTCGTTCCTTTTAGAACAGTCCGAAAATTTGGACTGTTAAGGCCATTACTAAAACGGACATCGAAATTGACCTCAGTAACAAACTCATAGTAAACAAAATGATAATCAAACCGACACGGACATACGGTATAGAGCTATGCTGGGTTCCACCGAGACATCCGACATCGCTCGCATCCAGAGATTTCGGTCAAAAGTCCTTCGTACCATCCTTAATATCCCGGTACGTTTCTAACCACACAATCCACCGTGACCTCAAAGTACCGACAGTCGACGAAGTCGCAAAATCCCGGTTCCTGAAGTTCCACTCCCTCCTTCCTCCTCATCCTAATCCACTCTTCAGTCCCTTTCCTCTCTGAACCACATAGGTTTAAGTATCGCTTTGTATACTGTGAGTTTGTTACTTGAGGTCAATTTTGATGTCCGTGACGGTCTTTAAAATCCAAATTATTATTAGAGCGACAGTAGGCTTTCAGCGGTTTGCTCTCAATACTGCCTGTACCAAACGGAATGTTACTGTAACACCGTGCCGTGTAAACTTCCGGCGCGGAAGATAATATTTACCGAGAAAACAAGACTGTTGGAGCGGGGTTTTAGGCGGGAGAGCAAAAGGGGGGCGAAAAGTACGAATTCGTGAGGTTAATTTTGTGAGTTGAGGTCGGAGCCGAAATGGAAATACAGCGGCGGCAATTATGCGGACCTCCGACCGCGAGTGAGGCCCCTTCATCGCAGTGTGTATTGTTCTTGGGGGCTTATCTCTTCTCCGAATTAATACGAACAGCAACGCTAATTGCCGGCACGGCCCATTGTGAGAGTCTGAAGCGAACTAAGCCCAAAGGAACAGACAGACGTCGACCATTCGAATGTTTGTACAAGAAGATATTTCTATGTCGATGCTCCTTCGAAATTCGAAGGTTGATCGCTTTGAAAAAAAATCTTTCCGACGATTTAGACAAGAGAGCTTCATTATAAAATCAAATTATTTGAGTCGGGTAAGAGAAGTTTTGAAATTTGTAGAAATTAGAATAAGCCTTTTTCAAAATTCGTCGCCACTCGCGTTTAAGATTCCATGGCCAGACCGGTTCCGGAGGCAAAAATAATTTTTTCGTCAAAGGCATGCGACATAAATTTGGTACCCGAAACTCGTTACTACGTCTGTAGATTATTAGAGATTTCAGCGGACAAGTAGCGTGGGGCTAAACTCTGAAGCTGCGAAACGAGAGGGGGGCCGACTGATCATCGCGGCACATCAAACGGAAAATAAAATACATTTGAAGCGGAGATTTTTTTTTTATTTTCATTGCCAAAAAAGTGGCAATAAATAAAGGGCTAACGACCGTCCCCCCCGTCGGCCAGAAGTGTTCTCCCCCACGCGAACCCTCAGGGCGGGAAAAAATAGTAGCCGGAGGGGGGAAAATTTCGAAAGGGGTAAAAACCGTGCGTTGACCTTTCGGTCCGCGTGCACAGCCAGTTGTCCTCGCGGGTACAAATTATATTTCCCTATTTCGAGTGGCCTCCGGCTGAGTTCTGTTTTTGGCACCGAGCGAGTGCATTCCCCCGCACTTTGGATGACGGCCGAATCCCAAGAATCCGGTTTCAAAACGGATCCGAAATGACGCAGTAACTGACTAAATATACGCGTCCGCGAGCATAATATCATCGGCTATGTCAAAAAATTAGTATTTCCTACCTCACGACCGTTTGATAACAGAATGTCAAAACCATCTTCGAATCTCACCTGAAACAAAAGAAAGAAAACCAGTTAGTTAAATAACAATAAGGTATCCATTATATTTTATTATGAATTGAATATTTATGTCAAAGCAGAAAATGGCCGCAACTTTAATATGACAGAATTGTTTCGCGGTACTCTATCGGAGTCGAATTTACTTATACATAATAAATAATGACATATTTGTTGAAATTAGTTTGGCATTTTTCCTTTAAATTCAATAATAAATTCAAAAATATTTTCCTTTTTTTTGGTCACGTGATTTATATATATGAAATTAACCCATTAAGTACCGTAGGCCCCAAATGGGGATCGGTTAATTTTTTCTGATATGACATATGTGTTTACAGGAAGTTTTTTTTTATTACTTTCAGTAATTTCACATTATAAATACTACATCGTGTTAAAATACTTGTAATTATGATTATTATTATTATAAAAGACGATTGGTCTCATGTGTCGGTTCAATTCTAGTACCCTAATCGCCAAATGGGACGTGATTTAAAGGCAAAATATTTGACAAACTGGTTTTTAAACACATATTTCGAGGTACTATTTGATAATAATGCATTTTCAGAAAACAAAATTTGGTACTTAATGGGTTAATTAATTGATTACAAAGAATGTTTTATAGAAACGATGGGAATAACAAAGATAAAATAAAAATGGCAATAGAATTTAAAGCCATACAGAATTTCACGCCTGCATGTTTTCGAACCGTTTGCGAACGCAGTATCTCAACTAACTGCAAACAAATTCAGCAGAACGAAAAGGTATACCGGAATGCCACATGTATAAATCTTGACATGTTAAAAGGGCTAACCGTTTGGAAATTTCTAACATGACATGACGCAGCCCAACGTAATTCTCTGCGAATCCGAATACCGCCGGTTACGGATAAAATGCCTGGCAAACTGGGTCAACGGAGGAGCTCAAAGCGGCAGAAATTCGCCAAAGTGAAACCACTTGAAAGGAATAACTTCGGCTTAGAACTTCAGACGCGGAGAGGCATAGTTGGGCCGCTGGGGGCGACGACGCAGAAAGCCGAATTACTGCGGTTAACATAAAACGATAATTATTAACAATTTTAGATGTAAATTAAAGGTCAGAATGAGTCGTAAAAATTCCTGTTTGGATAAGAGACGTGATTCGCCAATCCACTGACGAAATATCTAACGACGATGCCGAGGAACTGAAAACGATCTATCGAAAAACAAAAACAGCGAGCGGAGACAAAGTTATTTTTTTATTTGACATAAACCCGAAAAATAACATTGTCCTAGGTCAATAAGTTAATCGTAGAAAGTGATGCACATTACGACAGTCGGGAAAGTACCGATGATGGTGTGAAAATGTCAATTCTTAATGTCATAAAATCTATTTCAAAGTGGTGTAATATAGGAAAAAATTTGAATTCGCATTTGCAACGTGTTATATTGTTTGGTCTAGGACGCAAAATTTACCTTAAGTAACAAGACATGGATATACGGTATAGAGATTTCTCTCAAAAGTCCTTCGTACCGTCCTTAATGCTCCCCCCGGGTATGTTTCTAACTACACAATCCACCATGACCTCAACATACAGACAGTCGAGGAAGTCGCAAAATCCCGGTTCCCGAAGTTCCACTCTCGCCTTTCTCCTCATCCCAATCCACTCGTTCAGTCCCTTTCCTCGCTTACCCATCCATTATCCCCCCCCAGAGTCCGCTTAGGAGATCTTCTTAGCCCTTAGACCATAAATGTTCATGCGTCAAAAGTGCCATCTTTGGGCGGTTCCTTTTATCGCGAAATACGTGTGAAGAAAAATGCATACAGCGTTTGTACTTATAACATTCAATATTGATTGTACAACCCTGTGGGGGCCACCGTACAGGTTACAAGTCGGAGAAAGGGAAACGCGAGCCAGTCATGAAATATTCCACGTATTGACCAGCGGCCGTAAAACCGGCGTACATAAATGAAACATCAATGGGCACACCGTGTTTGTCTGTCGCGTACACGGGACGTACGTGGGACGATCGCGGAGGCTGTGGAAAAGGTACGGGCACGTAGGCACGGCTACGAGGAAATACACTGTAAATAATAGAGGCGAAGACGACGACGGCTGGGGGGAAATAACGATCGACGAGTGGGACGGCCGGTCGGACACAGCATCGTTACCGCACTTTCCCGTCCATATTTCAATCCGTATATACTTCAAAACGACAATTAACGTACAGAAGCTTATTTCATAGAACGAAGGATCATTTATATTGCAGTGAAACCGATAGGATGGCTCGCTTCTGAAACAACCAAATGTTTATAGAAATTCCCAGTTTTAACCGGCTATCAAACATTATTGGTGATAATAATTTCGTACTAAAATAGTAGCTTCTATACCGTTTAAATTACCCTCCGGCGATTAAAAACTTTAAACATTTTAAATGTTAGCCCTTAATACCGCCTGTGGCCTTTTTTTTCGCTCAATGAAGACGCCATCCAGTGATGGTACTTTTGACCTGTACGAGTGGATTTGGATGTGGAGAGAGGCGGGAGTGGAATTTAAGGAAGCGTGATTTTGCGTTGTATGTTAGGTCATTTTGGATTGTTCGGTCAGAAACATACCCGGGGGGGAGCATTAAGGATGGTAATGGGCTTTCGACTGGAATGTTTGGATGGAAGCGATGTCGGATTTCTTGGCGGAATCCCATAGTTCTATTCCGTATGTCCGTGTCGGTTTTAATATGGCTTTATATATTGTCAGTTTGTTGACTATTGTCAGTTTTGATGTCCTCTTCAAAAGAGGTCTCAACAGTGCAAATTTGCAGATCTGTTCTTTCCAGTCAGGTATGGGTATTCCACGTGAGCCTGTGGCCTTAAGCCCTAAATTCTAAACTGATTAGCTCTTCTTTATTATTGCCCGAAAATTTACTGACGAAAGTACACCCTCGGACAGGCGTCGTAAATGTACAAGAGCTTGTTACTGCTTAAGTCGGAGACAGCGTTGGCGACAGGCTCCAAGTTGGGGTACAGGGCGAAGCCTGTACACGTACAAGTAGAGTGGGGCCCGCTCCAGCGGCCCGTGTCCTACTAGGCCATTAACCACCGACCCTTGGATGCCACCTGTCCAATAGGGGCGGCAACCACCGACGTTTCTGTAATTTAGAACCCCGAGGGGGAAGCGGAAGAAGGAGCGTTCCAGGTGGAACCGTAAGGGATCGCAGATTCGTCCGGGTTTTTATTGAAGACAGTGTGTCGACTGCAGGTCGTAACGCGACTGTTCATGTCAGGTGGAAGAATTTCAGTCGGGTCACCGCCCTAGCTAAAAAAAAGCCAAAGACGTAGCGAGCCCATTAAGCCGGCAGATAGACATTTAAAAAAGACAATGCACAATGAACGTGGACGGAACGGTATTCAAATCAAGATTTCATACAGAAGTTCGGTATTTATGCAGTGGGCGTTAAGTCCATTGTGAAACTAATGTGGTGGGCAGGAAAAGCAGGATTCTTTTGTGAATTAAAGGAAAGTATAAACCTTTTTTTTACATGCGTAAAATTTCCCTATTTGACCAGTTTCAGTCCCACCCAACAGCAGATTCGGTATCTTGAGCTCCACCTGGACTCGACTTTTGGGCTCTTAACGCCATTACTAAAACGGACATCAAAATTGGCCTTAAGTCCAAGTTAATACTTAAGACACAAGTCCTTCGTGCCATCCTTAATGCTCCCCCTGGTATATTTCTAACCACACAACCATCACCTCTCAACATACCGAAAGTCAACGAAGTCCCTTTCCTCTCTTACCCATCCATTAAACCCCCCCCCCACGATTGTACAAAATAAAAAAGGTTAAAAAAAAATTGCGGGGCTGTTTATCCCCTGATTCCAGAGATTTTCCTCGCATCACCTCCCAGAAGAGGAAAAGGTATAAATCGCACTGATTATAATTATAAAACATTCGTTGTTGTAACGACTCGTTTGAAAATCCGAATGGACCGCGTAAATGAGGAGGGAAAACAATGTTGGTTCTGAACAAAAACCCATTCGGAAAAGTCGAAACGCGTCGTTTTGTTTCCCGAAGGAACAAACGTTCACCACGACGGACAAGAGAGTGAAATGAACGCGTCCGGCGAGGGATGGAATGAATGAATGAACTACCGGCCGGCGGGGTGGCCTATTCAACGACCCCATTCCCAGCTCGAGAGTAACACGCTTTGTGCCGCTCGAATCCAAACGAAAGCGTTACACAAAGCGCGCTAAGTGTTCGGACGAAGGCGGGGCCCAAATGGCGCATCTTCATTAGAAATTCTGCAATGTTACCGCATTTCCATTCTCCGAGTTTGAACCGAGAACCAGGAAAACCGACAGTGTTCGCATCTCCCGAATTCGTGTCAAGATCTAGCGAGTTTTTCTCCAAACCCATTTCCTCTAAATCAGAATTTAAAACCTGCCCAAAATAAAATTCAACGACATTACGATGTCAACAGTTACATATTTGTAAATATAAATATAAAAAATGTATACACATTATACGTATGAAATGGTAGCAGGAGCAATAACCTTCCAAAACATATATATAATATAAAAATATTTGAATTTAATTAACCCGGAATGCACCCCTGCTGTCTTTTTGAGATAATCGCGTTCCGAAACTCTTCATTGTATTAGGTCTAGTTTAAACCTGATAATTTTTTCCGGGAATTAAATTTCCGCGAGCGTTTTAACCTGAAATTGATGTTTCAAGCCTGAAAATCGTCAATATCGCTTAACTTTCGTTCGAAATTCGGCGTGCGGAGAATTTCGACTTTCACACTAAATATAACGCCCGGCCTCTGTGATGACTACAACCGCAACAGACAATGGATAATGACCAATAATAATATTAATAATAATGATGATGATGGCCTTTGGGAAAAGAAATATGTAAATAAACCGCCTTCTAGCACGGGCCGCGGAACGAGTCCGAGTTTGGTTACAAGGCCTGAGAAAGGCCTTTCACATTTTCTCAGCACCGGCTCAGTTCTGTTATTTTTTCGGCCTTCTCTGTCGTAACGCCCATAGGAGAGGCCCGTCAAATTGACCGAAATTGAGGCCGGGAAAGAAATTTATTCACAATATTTTTCTTGTTTCTAATCAATAAGTTATAAACATAATTTAACGAAACGCTGGAAACAACCGAATGCTTCAGCAAACTTTTCACAAATGCCACACTCGTCGCAAATGGAAACGCTATAAGCGCTACATAGTTGCACTGGAACTTTCCAGAAAAGTTTCTAACGGACGTTTAAAGACTATCAAAAGGATAATAACCAGCAGTCGGTGCCGGTCCAGAAAGTCCATTAAGTCCAAGTTCGAAGTCCGAATTCGAAGCGTTATTTCGGCTGAAATATAAAAGGGGCGACAAAAGTTCGGGGCGAAGTCAATTAAAAGGGCGAAACTCAACTTCGGCTTTCTCACAATCGGGCTTATTAATCTGCGCGGTCGGCGCAGAAAGGGGCCACCGAAAATAATGGACGGTGTCGCGGAACAAAACGCTAGCAGCGATCTGAATGGAGTTTATTACAATTTGCATTGTCGCCCCCGGGCTCGGATATTAATTCACCGGGATCATTGTTCGAAGAAGGACGATTGTCCCTCGACGAATTGCACTGAGGTTGCACTTGAGAAGTTACAAAACGTCCGAAGCCGTGTAAATAGGCCGGAAGCGAAACTGGTTCGTTAGGACGGTCACATCGAAATATGTAAATTACGATGACGGGGGGAATGGGGGGCGGGTGGTGGAGGAGGCCGCGGGACATGCACCATTTAATCGCTAACACAAACTCAAAATTAAATATGCAAAATAATGATTTAAATCCAACAGCCGAAGTGACACAAATGAACTTCACTGTTGGTCGAAACCAGGGAATATAAAGTAATAATTAAGTGTATCGATTATATTGCTAGGTTGGAAAAAGTATATATATATACTGTATCCTTACATTCGGGAAAGTGAAGAGTAACACAAATGGAGAATATTCGAAATAAAATAAAGGGAAACTGAAAAATCTGAACGTTACACAAAATCGACTGGGATAAGGGCTGAGTGCGTAAAGGGTATTTTATTCACATTCCGAACGTACAAAACAGAAGACTGTTGGCTTTCGTGCGTTGAATACTGAAGAGGGATCACAATCAACGGCTGAATCAATAACGAGTCTTTTACTGGGAGACAGACAGAGAGAGAGAGAGAGAGAGAGAGTCGGGTCAAATTAAACGGGATCCATCCTCGAGTTTAATAATTCAAACAGTTTACTTTTTCAACAAGTCCACGTTCCGCGCAGTTAACGAACTTTGTTTCCCCTCCCCCCCTTCCCCGCCAGTAAAAGGAAGAAAGGGAGACGGGTAGTGAAAACTAAGTCCGCCTGCCCGGGGACTTGATCCAACCGAGTTGACCTTTTACCTGCCGTAGGTAGGAAGATTAAAAAGTAAATCAGCTTTCGGGCCCAATTATATTGAGTCCCCGTTTAACGGTACAAGGCCATTAGGCGAAGTTGATTCGAAGGAAGGGAGGGGGGGGGCCATCAATGAAGGGAAAACATTTACTCTGCAGGGACTTCGAAGACCTTAAAACAAGAAGTAACAACTTGAAAACTAAAACACAGGACCTCAATTACACGGGGACGACGAGTAGCGATGTCTCAGGCCGAATGAACTTTTCTTTTTTTTCTCAGACGCCGTAAAACCGGTCTAACAAGACCTGAAGTCGCTTCAAATTGAAATGCTTGAAAGAAATGTCGGAATTAATAACCAAATCCGCCGTGTTTATTATGTTTAATGTAATCCAAAGATTGATTTTGACAGTACACATCTTGAGAACGATTTGGGTACCTCGTGTCTCAATAAAGAGCGTGAAAACAGATAAATTATTTCCTGTAAAATTCATCGTATCCTTGAAATGATTAGAAAAATCACCTTACGAAAGATCCTCCGGGACCTAAACAGTAAGCCGGGTGTCGGTATTTTATTTTTTCCCAGCATTTTGTTTTTACTATCCTGTTTGGCCCGGTGCCAGTGCCGAGAGGATGCCCCACAGAGGCCCCATATAACGCCGGTCGATGAAGAATGGCTTCGTTAGCAACGAAGTGGGTCTAAGAGTTGGAAAGTGAAGCGGAGAAAGTGTACATGAGGGGGAGGGGGGGGGAGAGAAACAACGCCGGATTAACCTTTTCAATCCCCCCCGGGGGTTAATGCTGAGCCGCGGGCCTCGTGAGGCACAGTTTTATGTTACAAAAATGTCACTCTCGGATCGCCCCCGAATTTAGCTCGGCTAGTCCTCTCACAATCGAAACCGCCTCCGGGTATCGACCTCGGGTCGGGTTTAAATTGCGATTGGAGTCCATCGTCGATAATTGTACGGATTTATAAACTAGTTCCATCTGAACTTCGCGTTTCGGCCAAACAATCAAACTCAACACTCGAAAATACTAAGAAAAATTACGTCTCCAACCTCATCCCAGATCTGAATGTCCCATTTGTGCGTACAAAAATGTAATCCTAATCCTTTTGGACATGCCTCACGTTCCAAAGGAAGTGTGGCACTATCATTCATGACGAGTTTACAAACATTTATTTCAATGTATACAGGATGTCGTTTAGAATATACAAATCTGGGTTAAAGCATGCACACCTACCTATTATAGTACTTAATAGGTCATGACACAGTAATGAAAGGAAAGGGAGATAAATTACTTCCTGTAAAATTCTTTGAACTGAGGGCAGACGCTTAATACGAAAATACCAAAACGGGTTACCTTAATTTTAATTTATTTTTCCACTATATAAAAAAATTAATAGATAATATAAATTAGCAATATTCGAATGAGAATTTTTAAAATGTGGGACATCGTTTTGAGATATTGAAACGGAAAACGCGGACAAAAACGTTGGTGCGTACGTCTGAAAGGTATAGTATAGTGGGTACCATTGTTAGGGGTAGGCCGTGTGTTACGGTACCGGGTTCCACTTTCACTTCGTAAGTTGTTAACTCAACAGAGCTATCTCGCTTGGCCACTGCGTTGCGGCCCACACGAGAGTTAACGCCCCGCATACGACAGAGCGTCAAAATAACCGTCTTTGGGTACAAAATATTTGGTACGCTGCGGAGGAAACGATTTTTCCAAACCAGAAGAACAAGCCGCATGAACAGGACAAATGCGAAATTAAACTCTTTTATTATTGATTATGGATGGTCCGCAATCACGATTAGCCAGAAGATTGTACCAGAAATACGTACTTAGAAAATATTCACAGAAAATACAATAGAGATGATGATTCTTCATCCGCCTTGGGCTGGCATATATACGTACTGCGATAATCTTTATGTCTATAAATATATACGGTATTTTTTTTATATAATATCATTATATGTTTATAAGCCTAATCGATTCAGTTCGATCGTCTGAAACAGAAGGTATAGTGTAGATACCGCAGATTTGTTGTGTTTCTGTCTCCTCTCGCTGGTTTGGTCTTTTGCTAGACCGGTTTCGGCCGCTCGCCATCTTCAGTAGCGGTCACTTTTGCACTTTGGATGTTAGTCAACAGACAACCACCACCGTGACTGTGTGTACATATATATAAGTGTCTTGTTATTGTGCACAGTACAAGTGACAGTGACAGAGCAGTGAGGATGCCCAAAAGCTGTGTCAAAAGTGACTAATACCGCTACTGAAGCCGAAATCGGTTTAGCACAACACCAAACCTGCGAGAGGAGATAGAAACACACGAAATCCACAAAACAGCTATGTTAAACTACAAGGTAGAGTGTATGCATAGGAAGCTAAACAAGCAGATGGTTTTTCTCAGTTTCCGTGACATTTTTCAGGATATTCAACCCTCCTATTATTCTAGAGTTCGCCGAAACTTCCAGTATTCCTAATATCTTCCTAGTATCTTTCAATTTCATAACCGGCGACAATGGTCAACGCAGAAGTCCGAAGCGCACGAGCGAGTTTCAGCTTTCCGAAAGTGACCAATGTCCGCGGTGTTTCCGGGTCGTTGGGCGGTCGGAACTGAAAAATGAAAAGTGACGAGGAAAAACGGCTCAACAGATGGCGTCGAAAGGGTTTAATAAAACTGGCGGGATTGAAAAGCGCAAATATTTAAATGGACGTAGGGGCGCGACAAAGGGCGGACCGAGTCCAATATTCTGAACGAAAGAGGCCGGAAATAATTTCAGGTGTAGAGCTATGTCCGAGGGGCGGGGGGTGCGGACGCCGGGAGTAATTTATATATGGCGCTAGGAAGCCGAAAGGGAGAGAAATAAAGAGAGGGAGGGATAAAACGGGGTGGAAAAGGGAGAATGAGAAACGCAGAGTACATCAAAGTGACATCGGGCTACGAAAGGGAAGGGAAGGGGTGGAAACAACCCCCACGATCTCTGATTCCATTACACCCCGGCCTCGTAGCGGCCAATATACAGAGATCGATAGCAGCAAAAAAAAAGTTAACGATATTTTTGGTTTTGCGGTTCCGCAGAAAGAAATTCTGTTATGCCGCCGCGTGTTTTCGACTTTCGACGTCGCGCACACGAAAATAATTCCCTCGGTTATATTGGACAGTCGGTGAAAATAAATAAAAACCAGTAGGTCTGTTGTGTTCCTGTCTCCTCTCGCCGGTTTGGTCTACTGCTAGACCGGTTTCGGCCGCTCGCCATCTTCAGTAGCGGTGTATATATACGTATCTTGTTATGGTGTCATTGAGGACAAACTGACAGTACAAGTGACAGTGCAGTAGTGAGGACACCCAAAGTGCCAACAGTGACTGACACCGCTACTGAAGATGGCGAGCGGCCGAAACCGGTCTAGCAGTAGACCAAACCGGCGAGAGGACCACAAAACAGGTATGTTAAACTAAATAAAAAGAATTGATAATTTATCCGGGAATGCGTCGTGCTACCGAATCGTGTACGTTAACGCCGCGCAGATAGGACGCCACACAAGCGTACAGTTGCCCGAAGTGATGGAAACAGCTACTGAGGATGGCGAACAACCGAAACCGGTCTAGGGAATTTCTCAACGCGCCCCGAACTATTGTGTCCAATATTAACCCTCTATGGGCCGAATTTTTATTTTAAATCCAAAAAAATTGGGGGAACGAAAAATCAGCAATTATAAACGTATATATGCAAATGAAAAAAAAATTAATATTGATACTGGTTGTCTTGACAGCGTTATAGGACTAAGATTTATACGTCATCTCACGAAAAAAGTTATAATTATTTGGTCTAATCTCGATTGAAATGTGAGCTGAAAGCTACAGAGGCCCATAGAGGGTTAATATTCTGAATTTTTAGCTCGAAGTTCTAAGAGGTAGTCAATTACAAATTTAAATTCTAACATATTTCCCGTTTAATGCGTATTTCACAGGGACATAAGTCACAGGGCGCACCGTTATTCGACCCGTTCCGGAGACGATTGGGTCCACGGCGAAAGTCGCCACTGATGGTCATCAAACCGGAAAAATCGGGCCGATAAACAAGCGTCTTCCTGAAACTTTTGCTGGGAATATTTTACGGGGGCGGAAATTCGGATTGAAAGTTCTGTTAGCGCTAACGTTAACTCGGGTTCAGTTTCGACTCTCCCAATACTAAAGGTCTATAACTACATACTATCCACTTACTGTTCCAAAGAAAGTAAATCGACTAATCTAGTGCTTCACATAGCTTATACAGCTCCAGAACATTTTATAGAATTATATATGAGGACGCATATTGTACGGACAGCGTTTCCCGTTAGGCTCTGACTGAAGAGTGCTTTTTTCTCGGCACTTTGAAATTGCAAAAGTGACCGAACAATATCTTTTATTTTTCGATTTTAGTCGCGTTTTCGAGGCATTTCAAAAAAAGAGCGGACGTTTAATTCCAATTCGGGCGAATTCATTTTCGGGCCGCCGGCTCCGCGTTTTAGCTCACGGACCGGTTACCCCATTCACAGTGGCCACCTACCCCGAAATCGTTCCGCCATTGACCTTCCCCCGTCCCCCCCAGATATTTCTTTTGTCCGCGATATAGGCAGCCCTTTTTTTCAATAAGGGTTGACCTCCCTTCAGAGCGACAACTGAAGCAGGGGTCCCCTACAGTAGTGCCGGTAATGGATTCAGGGACAAATGCTGTCCGATTTTCATAACTAATCCCTTTACAACGAGCTCCTAAAGCGACGTAGGGGCCCCGGAAGGGCGTCGCCTATTTCCATCGGTTCGGAAACAGCGGAGAAAATGCGACAATATACGGTCAAAAAGGTCCAGTCTAAACTATACGGAAGCTCGTAGTTTTGTGGTGTTTCTGTCTCCTTCGCTGGTTTGGTTTTGCTAGACCGGTTTCGGCCGCTCGCCATCTTCAGTAGCGATGTTAGTCACTGTTGGCACTTTGGATGTTTTTCGGGCATCCTCACTGAACTATCACACTACTGAAGATGGCGAGCGGCCGAAACCGGTCTAGCAAAAGACCAAACCAGCGAGAGGAGACAGAAACACAACAAATCTACGGTATACCAACCCCTACAATTTACAATTCTGTATTTTGCGACTGAACAAAAGGATATCTGTGGTATTGACTATTTGAGCAGGCGAAACCCACAGGTAGGTCGTAAAACTTTCTGCAAGGGTAAAAATATGAACCAATAAAAAAAAAACATATTCACTTCTCGTTATCATAATCGTAGGAATGGGAATCATTATCGGCCCTAGCGCGAAACCGGTTGGTTGGCGTTAAAGTCGACGCGTATAATTCAAAGAGGGCTGGGGAGTGGGTCGTCGAGAGGCGAACAATGGCCAGAGAGGCCCCCGACGTTATTAAGGCCTTCCGGTTTATTGTAATATTTACATCTCGGTTGAGCAACGCAGAGTTGGGCAAGTCCAGAGCCTTGAACCCACACCGGTGAGTCACCAAAGACCAGCCAACCAACCGATTTGTCCTACAAGATATATATGTTAGAATAAAATTCAAAGACCATTGGATATGAAATATATATGGGGTAGTTGGGACATGCGAATCTTTTGCGCGAGAAAAATATTTTCGAAAATTACACTTTAAACCCGGGCGGTTACCGGGATAAAGTGAGTCATCCGAAGAAGAGAATATGTTTCGTAATTTCAGCGCGCGTACCGGACGCGCAGAACGCGCGACGCATTGTAATGCAGCGCGCAAATTGGACTTCCCGCCTTTCACGAATACGTTAACGCCATTGCTGTACCGAACGGAGGTTCAATTATACGACGATTTATGCTGGGACCTGTTTTTGTCACAGGGAGCCCCGTTACAGTCCTACGGCAGATAATGCTAGTGATAGGCCTAAATCGTCAGTGTTAGGAACATCCTACTTATCCAGCGATCTTGATGATGAATTGATCTGATGATCAATTCGCTGGCAGACTCATTATTGTTGTATATTAATCACTAGTATGGACATTTTACTTGTTTCTCTATAGTTACTCCAGAAATAACAATTTCAGTCTGTAACAATATTTAGTTTACTCATAATTGTAATGTGACTTTGATAGAGACCAAATGAAAAGATCTATTTATTTTGAAGATACTAGTTATTTTTTTCACGCCGAACTTAAAACAAATTCTACCTTGTCACGCCGCCGAGAACGCCTTAAGAATTCTCCCGATTAACGACGTACCTTAATTAACTGTCAAACTTTAATTTAAGCCGACAAACTTCGGGGTCTTCCCACGCTAATATTCGGTCTCTGACAAGCCGGCCGGGGTACTTGACACAGAAAAATATTTTGGGCAGTTGCGTAATTCGGTTTTAAAATTGACTCTTTCGAAACCGATACCGGTCCGCCGGTATTTTAAAGATACAGTCAAAGAATTCCCAACGGGATATTTTAATGTCTACGGCCGGCGAATAATTATCGAATAATAGCGGGAAATAAAAGCGCTCTAATCGAATAATATTCCGGTAGTAAAACCGCGCGGACATTCGCCTAATTGAAGGTTGCGAGTAAGGGACTATAATTCGACTGCAAACAATTTTAATAAACTCCACGATTAAACGTCATTCTGGAAACATTAAATTTGGTCGTTCTACAGAAATAACGGTATGAAAATGCCATATTCCATAGCCTACAGACTAACTACAGTAATGTTCACAATATTAGGTTCGGCTATCCTTATTCTTCATTAACCTTAGATTCTGAACTATTCTTGCCGTCGGTGGTTGACAGCCGAAAATTAAAACTATAACTTGCTGGAAAATAGGAGAAAATGACTCACTTCTAGTATCATAAAATATACATACTCGTAAGGAAAAAAATCGTTTCTCACCAAACCTATCCCTGTCTAATAATATGGTGACGAATTTCAACTGACAAATACTGATTACTGCGAAAAACAGTCGGCTCTCCGCCATCGTCGGTAAAATATATATTTATAAGATTATTCTTAATTTTAAAAGTAACATAAACCCAGTATGACGAAACGTCGGCCTTCGCTCATGGCCGATGGAACTGTTGTAATTTCTTATCTGAGGGCGAACATGCTGATGATGCGTGTGTGTGGTCGCCAGATCCGGGCGCTGATTGCATCTAATTAAACATGATTAGGGTGGATCGCGGCTCCCCCCCAAGATGAACGAGAGGATGGGAGAGAGAGAGAGAGAGAGGGAGAGAGGGAGAGAGGGAGGAGGGAGCGATGAAGGGGGAGGTGGCATTTGCATACTTCGGGTGAGTCACTCGCGAAACGTTCATCCCTTTCCCATGAAATATGGGACGAGAGGAAATACAGGAAAACCTTAAGAACAGGGCACATCGAAATACACAATTAGAGGATAAATTCTGGACCGAATGATTCCAGGATGAAGAGGAATAAATTAGTTCAGAAGTGAAGGTTAAAGACCCTACCTATAAGTGAAGGTTTATAAAAAAAATAAATTAAAATATAATACCTACTCGATTTTTGCACTATTTCAGCCCAATCTGAATATACACCGAGTGCCCAGAAAAGTATTCCTCCGTGAAGATCATTAATTTCTCGCGAAAGGAGTACGCCGGCATATTTCCAATTACGCGACGCTCGTTTATTATTCCGAACGGTAGTCGTAGTTTTCATCATTTTTTTCCTCCCCGATTTTCCGTCTCTCCCGAGGAACGAAAATTACATCGGGGGACTGAGATTGTTTCCAATACGCCGTCGACTCGGGCATCCCATTAAAAGGGAAAAAAAACCGGGGTTTCACTTCGGACAAAATTTATTTTTAAAGAGAATTTCCAGTTCGTCGACGGCTTAAATTAAAGTTTGACAGTTAATTAAGGCATAAAATTAATTGGATTTATTCCCGAGGAGGCAGGACAGAGGCTTCAGTTTATTTGAAATTCAAAGTAGATGAAAATATTGTAGTTAGGGTTAGTATTTGTATTAGTTAAAATGAGCACTATAACTAATAACTGAGAGTACGTTTCCGAATATTCGGGGATCCACAAACAAATTATAACAAAGTAAAATGTTAATTATATACACTGTTTTATTCGATCGACTGAATACGGAATCAATTTAATAAAATTTAAATACCCTCACACAATCCCACCCAACAGCAATTCGGTAGCTTGACCTCCACCTGGACTCGACTTAAACGACTTAAACTAAAACGGATATCAAAATTGACCTTTAACAAACTGACAGACTCATGGACATACGGTATAGAGCTCCACCGAGACATCCGACATCGCTCGCATCCAGAGATTTCAGTCGAAAGTCCTTCGTATCCTTAATGCTGGTATGTTTCTAACCACACAATCCACCATAGCTCAACATACAAAAGTCGATGAAGTCTGTAGTCGAAAAGTTTGTATCCAGTACTTCATTGACTGTATATGCTTGCCTGAAGAAATTATCTCCCGGTTATGGCAGTGAAATGGATATTTCTCAACTCAGCGAACCATTGCTATATAAACGATCGAGGTTTTCATTAGTGCTAAATAATTGCTAGTGCAGCCCTTTGAAGGGGGATAAAGCGGCTTACACTCTTTTGAAATAGGCCCGTATTGTGCACTGTCGGCGGCGCTTCGGCTTGCGCTCACAGATAAGTCCCCCTTTTCATCTGCTTTTCATCCCTTTTCGTACATTGTCCGAGGCCCGGCCGGCGGCGGCGGCGGCGGGCAGGGGGGCCACCACCCCTCGTCCGAATTTCTCCGACTTTGATAAGAAGAAAGCCCCCATTGTGTATGGGGCCCATCGATACAGCCGATGCCTCCTGATCACAGAACGCAGCGAGGAATCGACGCCAGCATCAATTCAGTTAATTAGTATTCGAGGAGGAACACAAGATATAATTATCTCCATCTTATAAAATGAAAAGAGCATGGAAAACAACCCTAATTATACGCGACAATCGAGATATTCCGGTGTCAAATATGCCTGTCACGATAATGGTGAACTTATCACGACCTCGTGAAATAATCCTTACAGAACCTCAAAACCCTGGCAAAGAGCCTCAAACTGAAATTTTTTTTAGTTCATTACCTCTTCATCTTGGTTCTTCTAACCCTTATTTCCGAATCATCGCAAGCCTACTTTTTACTCTCATCGTCGCGTACACTTTTCCTTTTTTCCAACCCGAAGCGAGATTAAATTCAACAGACGGAAAATAACGATAACACAGGTATAAATTGAATCATGAGACTGATGTTGGTGAAAAGCCGAAGGCGGTGTTGTTCAGAATCGGAGAGATATTTGAAACCCTGGCACTGCGGACAAACTCTGTTTTGCCCCCGATGCCATCAACAATGAAAAATGAATGTTCAGCGGAACATTCTCCCCCTATATTGTGCCGGTTTCGGTTCCGAAATGTGCGAATGTATCTGTTGCTCAACCGAGATAACCGATTCAAAGCAGCGGATTTCGGAGTTATTGTTTTTACAAAGCCGTTTCCCCCCTCCCGCTTTCCGCGGCGATAAGTCCCCGCGTATAGGGAAAATACGGTAAAAGCGGTGTGTGGGGTTGAAAAAAAAAGGGAAAAAAGTAAAATACGCGGGGGGGGGGGCGATGGGAATTAGGTCCGCAGCTTTTGAAGGCGGAACCCCTTCAATTTTTCCCGGGACCCCCCATCCCGGTTTTTGCTCTTAATGAAATTTGTCAGTTTTCTCTGGCCCCCGTTGCGCCATTCGGGGTTCGTAATAATTGCTCGGCGTCGGAATTTTCCCTCCGTGGAAATTCCACAGTAGTCGAAGCTCCTCGTTATATATATATCCCCTTTTCTTTCATCAGAGAGGCGATTCCACTTTGAGGGGCCCCCCCTCCCACGCTCTTATTGAATTGTGGAGCGAGATAGGCCCAAAAGAGAGAGAGAGAAGGGGAATATTTCTTGCCGATATTTTCTTCATTCCATTAGCCCCTTCAGGCCGAAGACGACCCCTGAACCTAATTAAGGTATACGCCAAGTAAAAATTGCTTTGAAAGGAAAACATTATTTTAATTCCGAAAACCTTATGTACTCCAGTTTTTAATCATTTTTATTATACTATCAACGAAAATATAATGGGTACAATGGCGGTATATTTGACTCCTCTTTTTCTTGGCTGCGCAGAGTGGCGTCTAAGCCGCGTTTAATTAAGCAAGATTTTATGAATGCTTTTTTAACCTTTATTTCTGAATTGACTCTTATTCTTGTTCATCTCGCCGTCGGAATCTTCGATAGGGGGACTTTTCCTCGTTTCTAAGTAAAACACCATATGGTACCTCTCTCGCCATGTGTGGAGGGCGTTGTCTGTTACGCCAGATTTATTCTGTTCTACCGCCGGAGAATGCTTTACTACTAAATAGAGAAGCGAGAAAAATTCCATACCGATATAATTTCTGACGCGATGTTTTTAAACCAACACCTTTTATGCATTATTCATAATCCGGTTCCCATCCCCCTCCTCGGTGTCCCCCCCGGTATGTAACTTACTTTTCCGCCACTGCGGAAAACCTCAATTTGCTTTGAATTTGTGCACGACCGCTCCCCGCCTGCATACGTACGGAGAACAGAAAATTGTACACGTTATACACCGTGTTTGTATATACACACACACTAAGGGCGCGGGGTTCAAACCCCCGGCGTATGATGCCTTTTCCCTCCAGCCGCAACAACTGCAGTATGCATAATTCATGAAGCCGATCCGGCAAGTGAAAACGTTCGCGTTGAAAAGGAGATGTTTCTCTTTCTCTCGGCGGCCATCGTCACGTCTCGCATCTTTTCCTGACTGATGCCCGGTTTTCTTTTCATATTTTCGGGGTCGACGGCTTTTCACGAGACTGTTTCTATTTCGAGTCGGAATATTCGCCCATCCTGATCCCCCCCCGCCCGCAGCTCGTCATTTCACCCCGCACAAGCCCCGCGAGGAAAGTATTTCTGAAGTACGCGCTCAGCACCGCCTTTGACAACATCCTTGGTCTATTTTTACAAGTTCTTAATCTACTTTCAGCAGCGTTCCGTAAATAAAGCAGTAGAGTCCTAACCTTAAACGTCCAACTATCGATCGCTACTGAAGACGGCGAATAGCCCTCGGCGTTGGGACATATTATCAATTGTGCTATAATGTCCTAATCCATTGAGGAATAAATATAACTAGTTTAACATACCTGTTTTGCGGTCTGCGAGGGGTTGGAAATACCGTAGATTACCTGTGTTTCTGTTTCCCTCGCTGGTTTGGTCTTTTGCTAGACTGGTTTCGGCTGCTCGCCCAAAAGGTTTTGGAGCAGCCGAAACCGGTCTAGCGAAAGACCAAACCAGCGAGAGGAAACAGAAACACAAATCTACAATAAATATAACCGTTACTACATTACAGATTTTTCATTGTAGTTTTCTGCTATAAACTACTTTATACCCTACATTAAAACATTCGCTCTATAAATAAACAAAAAAAAACACGCATTAAACATAATAATACAAATTGTGACAGCGTAAATTCAAATTGATCACACCTCACTCAGGTTTGTTATAAAGGCCTTAAGTTTGGTTCTAGACTGTGGGAGAGGAAAACTATTTATCAAATCAGGAAATCCGGAAGGTTATGAATATTTTTTTCACGGTAATCAGTATGAGTATCAGATGTACGAATTCCGGGAAAGAGAAAAATTTTACAAATTTCAGGCCTTAAAAAAAGTAAAACGGCTTTTCTGGAATGACTTACCCAGCGGATCCAATAACCCGGGTTTTTCAATTATTCATGACAATCGAAAAGCTCTCTCTACTTTCGCCCGGATGAGAAGGGTAACAGAAGGGGTCCCGGGCTTTTGAAATTTACAACTGCCGAAAGTCCGAAACGGGAGAATTTCAGGCTGGAAAATACCGGGTGGAATTTAAAGCGCCGTCAGAAGGCGAAATTCCGAGAACCGAGGACCAAAATATCAACTGTTTCTCTCCGTAAAACAATAACTAAAATGAAGAATTTAATTTACGCCATTTCAGTTCTCAGTAAATAACGACATGATTGCGAGATAAAACTTGAAACAGGAGAGCGAAAAATTCATGTTTTTATCTTCTTCGAGCGAAGGAATGTCTTCGATAAAATGTGACAGTTATTGAGAAACGAAATTGATAAAAAAATATGCCAACAGATTCAATTCCTGCAGTGTACAAATAATTCATTCCTATTTTACGATTAATTTAAGATATTTTTCGGGTACGTTTCGAATATATTAGGGGGTACCCAAAAGTAATCAACATTTTGACTTTGGAATTCATTTTATTTCGTTAAAAAAGAAATTTTAATTATTAATCTACTATACATATTCACCAATATTATCAACAACTCTCTGCCACTTTTCCGGCAAATTTTCGATTCCCCTCTTGAAGAACTCCTCAAGACCGAAATACATCTTATCAAATTGTTGGATTACTTTTGGGTACACCCAATATATTATCACCTCTCACCTATTTCTTAGGCTTCGAAAATATCACAGTTCGTCCAAAAATAATCAGTCAGTCACGAATAATTTTAATAAAAGTTTTCACCCGGTAATAAGCTCTGCTGAAAATACGAGCTTTCGCAGCACAAGTATTCGGCACGAACAAGGCCGACTGGCAAATATTTTTACCTACTTCTGTCGACGTTCCAGGGCCGAAAGGGTCGGAATTTATATTGTAAGGGGGCGCGTCATAAAATATTTTAACGGCGAAATAACATGTTTTAGATGGCGGGGATTGGGGGGAACGAACGAAGAATCCGGACGTGTTTCTAATGCAGTTCTTTTTAAACCGCTCTCTCTCTCTCTCTCTCTCTCTCTCTCTCTCTCTTTCTGGGTAATGCCTTTGGCATGCTACGCGGGAGAGGATACCGGGTCATCAACTGAGTCATGTGAAAAACGCATATAGAGGAGAAGTATGGCCTCCAGTTTCTATTTCCGTCCGAACCGGGCGTCGCTCTGGGTTACTGGAATTGAAGAAGACTGGAAGGGACTCGAATCAAAATTTTTCGGTTTTTTGGAAATAGATTCAACGCGACATTTCAAACAGTTTCGCCGTTGTAGCCATTAAAACGAATACTGCCTACTTGAAATCGCCCGGTGATTTATAATCAGCTACTTATAATGGCTTGTTATTCGATTGGAAATCTTCTCAGTCTAATGGAAAAGACGACACCGTGGTTATAGCGATGGGACCGACGGGAATGGAACTTGAGAAGAAGGAGTTCAGGTAGAATCTTAGCAGGACGTTGAAAGTCTTGGAGGAACCCCATACCATAGTATAGGGCGGACGGTTTCACTGTGGCTTTGCTAATTCTCAGATTCCTAGATTGATTGAAATGACAAATGAAATACCTCTTAGCAGTCGGAATCGTTTACCTAACGGAGATTCGCGGCGGGCCCGCGACGGTGAAGTTCAAATTAGTACAAAGTTAAAAGTTCAACAAGCAGGCAGTGTTGAGAGCAAAACTTTCACGAATGCCAACCAGATGAGAGAAGGAAAAAAAAAATCTGAAAAGCGACCAGAACGAATAGCTGTAGAGAAGAGAGAACGGCAGGTGTGCACATCCATCCGCAGGTTGATACCTGCCCTAAAGAAATGGTTCGAAAACACGGTCGGATAAGCCATTACCTGGTGCAAGATGTTGCGGGACTTGGACGCGTACCTAAACCGATTCGGGTTAACGGTAGGCGAACACCGCGGTACGTTATTAGTTTGTTCAGGCCGAGAATATACTGAAGACGATGAAGAACAAAAATACAGCGACGAAAAACCAAAAAAGTTTTATATCTAGTGAGTCTATCACAACGTTCAATCACTATCGGCCAGCGGAGACCACAAATCACTTATAAGGCAATATTTTTAGCTACTAAACTTTCTCCGAGATGGGTTATAAAGCGAGGGTATATATAATCAAGACCACGAAAAACAAAGAGGGAGGAAACTGTCAGGTAAGAGGAGGGTTCGGGTGAACCCATAGCAGATGTTTTATAATAGATTTGCCATTTACCTTCCGAGAAAAATATAAGGTTAAGGTACCGTAGATTTCGCGTGTTTTTCTAGACCGGTTTCGGCCGCCCGCCATCTTCAGCAGCGGTGTCAGTCACTTTTGGCGAAACAGAAACACACGAAATTCAGGGTATTCCAACCGCTGGCCGACCACAAAACGGGTATGTTAAAATAAGGGTAAGGTGTTTCCAAATTGATATTTATTATCGGCAACAAATTGCTTATAGAACTCAATCTTAAACTCTCTCCGAGATCAAAATCAAAGGCTCGTGTCCCATCCGGTTGACGTAATCTGTGGTAAGGGACGAAAACAATTAATCATCTGAGCTCTGAAGGGTCTGAAGAAGACGCGTGACGGGAGTGTCATCCGCATTCGTACGAGTCATCCTCAGACGTCACCCCGATCTGAAGGGAATTAACGCGGCACCGCCCTCCACTCTTCCATCTTCAACCCTTCCCCTAGTGATAGACTTGGGGCAACTTATCTTAAGGCATGCGAAATTTCGGATCCCCAAAACGTAAAATTAGGTCTTACTTGCGGTCGCTGCCAGAATTCCGGTCATACCATATTTCCAACGAAATGTGCATTTACCTGAAACAGAAGAAAAAGAAACAATTGTAGTTGAAGCCCAATAAAATGAAAGAAATTTCATGAAAACAAGAAATAGTACAGCAAATATCAACTTCCAGATTGTGCGCTCCCAACTTCTGCCCGCTTAATAAAAAAAAGTATAACAAGACCGGCTTAAGTTTTATTGAAACAACTTTCAAACAAAATTCAATAAAGTAACAACAACTTTCTCACAGTCTGTTAAAACTTAAGGGAAGTTTACATTATTCATGGCAATGAATGTTTTCACCAATTTTACGGCTCTTGCTTTCGGCCTTGTGCTAGACCGGTTCAGTGACGTATTTTCGATACCTGTCATATGACGCCGGTCTAGAGAAAAGACGAAACCGAAAAAAAGACTGAATAAATATTTTAAATCTGAGCGGAGACTACAGAACACTACAGAATTAAGTTCTATCTTACAAGATATCTGTCTTTTAAATGAACAATCTGTTATAATTCTTCGTATTTTAAATAATTGTTGCAGCCATTTATTGGGTTGACAACTAGGTACATATTTTGGGCGTTGTACATATTTTTAAGTACGTCAATATCCTTGCACAGATAAGCCGTGGATGGTTTTGAATGCACGTATACGATACATTCAGCTTCTCTGCAATGTCCCTTGTTGAACTACGGCGATTTGAATCAATAATGGCCTTTATTCGGTCATCATCGACCTCCGCCGGACGTCCAGAGCGCTCCTCATCTTTTGATACCGAATGTTTCAGAAAGGACCAAATAATAACGTATCTTATCTGTGGAAAGATGTTGACGTACTTAAAAATATGTACGACGCCACTTGTCGGTGAATTCCGCAAATTGCTTAGTTGTCAACCCAATAGATTCCAAACATTCCTTAAGTTCTATTCGAGCAGCATCGTTTCTGAATTTGCGAGGTCAGCTGAGTGTGACTAAGTGCAGTGTCGTCGGTACCGGCGAGATTTGCGTACCTGTCCGTTACTCATCCCCTCCGCCTCAATATGCAGACGGGCACTGTTTCAGTTTCGAGAATGAATTTCAATAACCGAGAAATGATTCACTTGCGCGATCGTATTCAAGCCGTCGACCGATGACCATAAGCGATCACACGATTTTTTTCTCGTGGGAAATAGAAAATCGAGATCGAAGGGAGAGGGAGGCCATGAATTTATGGAATAGCGCACCGACCAGATTCCAAATTTGGGTACAATGCTGTGTGGCGGCATTCAGTGCGATTCATCGTCGGATAGACCGGTTTCGGCTTTTCGCCATCGCGGTAGCTCTAGGTCGGCAATAGGACAACACGCCATTGCACGCAGGATGAAATAAGCGAAAACAGAATTAAATTTGATACCAATATTCGTTAAAAATTAAATAATAATTCTGGTTAATAAATCGACAATCTTTTCCTAGAAAAAAAATCATGGGGGCAAAAATTAAAAACCGTTAAGTTCGATGTGAATTTTAGGTAAAGCTGCGATATATCATAGTGATCCTTTGGGTTTAGTGCACAAAACCAGTTCACATAAAACGTGGACCCCATGAGAAATATATTACTGTAGATTTGTTGTGTTTCCGTCTCCTCTCGCCGGTTTGCTCTTTTGCTAGACCGGTTTCGGCTGTTCGCCAAGTAAAATTGACAGTGACGGTGCAGTGAGGATGCCCGAAAAACATCCAAAGTGCCAACAGTGACTAACACTAAGATGGCGAGCTGGCCGAAACCGGTCTAGCAAAAGACCAAACCGGCGAGAGGAGACGGAAATACAACAAATCTACGCTATTCCAACCCCTCGGAGACCACAAAACAGGTATGATAAACTAAATATATTATTATATATACATTTCTCAGTACCTTATGAAAAATTCCAAAACACGAATTCAAGTACCAGTAATTAAAACCAGCAATACTGCAATAGTTGTAACGGTTTTGAAATAGCGAACAACGAATGCAAACAGTAAACGTGTTTACCGTAATGTTGGATGGGGAAGACAAAGTGATCTGGACCCCCGAACCCACAATTACCGACTAGGTGGGGTTCGAAGCCTGATTAGTAATTCAACAGCGCTAATAAACCGTTTAATAATTCCAGACCCGAAGGACAACTTGGGCACCTCTAACTGGGTCGCAGACGCAAACTGAAACCACAACTAGTAGCTCCGATTAATTCTAGACTAATCCGAATTAAACTATACTGACGCTGTTAACAGTACAGTTTCAGTGCTGACAGGACGCTCCTTGGAAAATTGAGAAGCTAAAATTGGTGGGGGGAATGAATGAACAATTATATTCAGTACAGTTAATTGTAACACTTAGGTATTTACGTATTATGCGGAGGCCACTATTTTACAGCGCACTGCGACGGTTAGGTCTGGTTAGAGGTCAATAAATATTTTATTTCTACTTTCCTTATCTCAATACAATTCAATCCATTCAAATCTGTTTTATCTAATAATGTAGTTTTTTGCGGCAATTAAAAAAACCTCTAAAATGAGTGGCCTCTGCGTTATACGTAAGTACCGATCCTTATATCTGTGAATTCGGTTAAAAATAAAGAGGATATTAGATATGGGCGGCTTAAAATAGGTACAAATGTTGATAATCGACAAAACATGCGATTATTAGCGCGAATGTTCCGTCCATCAATCAATCGCGATCAAGCCCAGATGCAGTAAGTCCAAAGTACGAGTGGCCGAACGACCAGACAGAAAACACATAGCAGTGATAAGGAGCAATTTAGCGATATGTCCAACAGGAAAAAGTCGTCGCTAATCAGTCAATAAGAGTTTATTTATAACTCAAACAAAACAAAAACAAAAAGCTTTCTTCTTAAAAATATATAATATTATTAAATCAAGTTCGCCCGGGTGTTGGGAAAAGCGGTGATGATAACGGGGAAAAAATGGGGAACGAGGAGCACAATTAAAAGAAAAAAAGTACTCGGGGCTTAAATAAAAGAGTTGAACAGAAAAACGAGAGACCGCTCCTAGTTCCAACGGCGCGGAGAAAAGGGTTTTTGTTCGAGAACAGATGATAAAAATCACTTGGAGTTGTTCCAGTTATTATTTCCCTTTTTTCCATTCATTTCTTCCTCTCTTATTTCCATTTTAAAAAAATATTTTTTCTGTATTACTCGTCTGAAGATCTCTACTGAAGCGCGGGGCCGCCCCGCTCTCGGTTATATCGACCTCGATCCATACTAATATCCATGTCGATGAAATTCATTACGAAACCGCAGTTCTTAACTAATAATATCGTAAAACCTCCTTACACGCGATTCGTAAATAACAATAAGACATAAAGTGGAATTAGATTGGGCGCAACGAAAGTGCAAGCGACACGGACGCGTCCTCCTTTTTACCTGATTAAATAAAATAAGGGTGTAATAAAAATTTAGTTTATTGGAAATTAATGGAAAAAATTGTCGTAGATTTCGCGTGTTTCTGTCTCCTCTCGCTCGACGGAGACGGAAATACACACGAAATCTACGGTATTCCAACCCTTCGCAGACCACAAAACCGGTATGTTAAACGAAAAAATACATATTCGGTAGCCTAGGAAGGTTTACAATAATATGATTCATGAATTGGCGAAAATAAATGAAAAAATGTACTAATTATAGCTCAGTAGCGAATGTAGTATTTCTGTTGAGTATGATGAACATTTTTTTAAGTGCATTAAGCTCGATCTAAATCTTGGTTCGAGCAATGAAAAACGTTAAACTCTAATTAGTATTCAAATATTGGATAATAATGAATCGGAAGGGAGTGACAGTCGCAGTGTCGCTAGATATAAACGAGGGATGAAAAACAGAAAATGATAATTATAAAGAGAATCGTAAAAAGGAAATTTTTTTTCTCTACCGACGCCCAGCTCGTTTGAAATTGGGGCCTGGGGAAGCTGCGAAACGAAATTTTCAAGATGAAAGCCCCTGCGACGGATTAATAAAGAGGACGCCATTCGATAATGAGAGCGCACTATTAGTGAAATTAGACACGTTTTGCATTAACCAACTCTACAAACCCTCTTTCTCTACTTTCATCAAGCAAATGCACGGGCGCATTTAAGAAGTTTAATCCCACTTCGCTATCGGACGTTTTGACACTTCTGAAACGTTACACCGGTTGTTTAAAGGCTTCAACTCCACTTTCGGCATTACATCATCGTCAGTGACAATGCGGAGCACTTAGGCACTTACTAATTGACTAAATAATCGAGTTACCATATATACGGCAATATATGTTTATTGATTTACATATTTAAGCCGACAGAACTTTCCACAACTCTGAAGGGGTTGTTTACTCCCCCCAGGAGGCAATCGCATTATAACTCTTGTAATGTGATCTAACGTCTCTTCTCCCCCTGTTGATACTCTGAACAAGCGGCGTCGCCCAAAATGTTTCAACACTAATAAAGCGCATTTCAATCTTTATTGCTTTCAATTAATGACTAATGCATGGGGTCATATAGGAACAGACTGAAACTATGGTTCCATATTATTACTCTCTGTCCGCGTGTCCTCCACCGGACACAGAACAGTTGACGCTGTAACGATTAGCCGGGGCGGTGGAGGCGCTGCCGACAATGCATCATTACGAGAAGGGCAGTAATTGCCAATTAGAGCGTGGGCAGCGGCCGCTGGCTACGGCCCGAAACCAATTATGGGGAAACTGAGCCCTTCTGTCGGCAGCACGTGGCAAGCCGGAAGGGTCACGACGGCTGGGGGCGTATGGCCAGGGAAAAAAGGATTTACAGCGGGGATATTAAAAACATTTATTGTCCTAATTAAGGTCTGAATTATTTCATCTTACGCTAGACCGAAATGCGTGGAAATATAAAATTTCAATGTTCAATGTGTGTTTAAAACGGATAGACTTCGCCCCTAGGCCATGTACATTGTCCACGACAGGTGTAATAAACATTTAGTTTATTGGATATTGTCGTAGATTTCGTGTGTTTCTATCTCCCCTCGCTGGTTCGGTCTTTCGCTAGACCGGTTTCGGCCGCTCGCCCTATCTTCAGTAGCGGTGTTAGTCACTTTTTGGCAACGAGAGGAGACAGAAACACGCGAAATCTACAATATCCACCGATTCCCTCCCATGGGCTCTATATAGACAAACGACTCACGTGGAATCCCCATACCCGACTGAAAAGAACAGATCTAAATCGTAAATTTGGACTGTTGATACCTCTTTTGAAAAGGACATCAAAACTGACAATAGTCAACAAACTGACAACATTGAAAGCTATACTAAAACCGATACGGACTTACGGAATAGAACTACGGGGTTCCGCCAAGAAATCCGACATCGCTCGCATCCAAACATTCCAGTCGAAAGTCCTTCGTACCATCCTTAATGCTCCCCCCGGTATGTTTCTAACAGAACAATCCATAATGACCTCAACATACCGACAGTCGACGAAGTCGCATAATCACGCTTCCTTAAAATCCACTCGTTTAGTCCCTTTCCTCTTTTACCCATCCCTCATTAAACGCCACTGCCCCTAAGACTTTCTGCAGGCCGGATACAGGTCGAAAGTACCATCACTGGATGGCGTCTTTATCGAGTGAAACTAATCAAATAAACCGCAATTGTACCTTACCTGTTGATTGTACAATAAATAAGGTAAGGTTAAGGTACCGTAGATTTGTTGTGTTTCTGTCTCCTCTCGCTGGTTCGGTCTCGGCCGCTCGCCACCTTCAGTAGCGGTGCTAGTCACTTTTTGGAGGAAACACGCGAAATCTACGGTATTCCAACCCCTCGCAGACAGCAATGCAGGTAGGTTAAACGTGGATATTGTCCTCCGTGTCGAAAATTTCATTCTCCGGGAAAATTCTTCTTTTTTTTTGTCCCGTTGAGTGGTCACAAAGGGCCGTGTTGTCGACGTGATGACCTGCTAGGTGGTTGGGCAGGTGGTAGACGGCAGGTGGTTACCGAGCCAAGGACGCCTCCTCACCTCACCCTCCCGCTCTCTCCCTCTCTCTGCTTCTGCCTCCATCCATCTCTCCCTTATTATCTCCTCCTCACCCTCCTCCTCCTCCTCCTCCTCACCCTCTCACAAATCACTCTTCCACGGCCTACTTTAATTGTTTAAAAGCCCGCCACCGAAGGGCCCCGGTCAAACTGAGCTGAGAAAGACACTCGGAAGAACGGAGAGGCGTTTTAAATTCAACAATGATTTACAAACGAAAATATTAATGAAAATAACCAATGCACCCTACTCTGTCTATACATACCGAGAAATATACCGAATTCCACTCCGGAGTCCTAATCCAATCGCCTGAACCCTACCGTCCTCCAACATTCCAAGCGTTCCCTACAGACGTAATATATGTAATAAAAAAGGGGGAACCATTGGGATTTCCTCCATTGTGCTTGTTGCTTATTGTATTCTTTACAAACTGTGAATATATCAGTTTAGTTATAGCAGCGTCCCACAATTATTGGAAGAGCGGGACTTTTATTCTTGAAATGTGAAGTGTGCACAGGTCAAAAAGAGGACGAAAAACGAGAGTTGGCATTGGGAAAAAAACCGCTTCCAAAAAAAATTGAAATCGCATCTGGCGTTTTGTTTCCAACGGGTCTTTTTTTAGTTCCTTCTTTAAACTTAAGTTTTCTACTTAATCGGCGGGGGAAAACTAAAGGGCCGTGGCGCAGAACCGATGATGAGGGGAATATCACCGGTGAGATTTATACCCCGCATTTGGACCGGTTTCAGCTTATCGCCAACTGCGGTAGCCGGAATCGGTAGCCAACTTGTCCCCCTACACAGCCAGTAATATATATGTTACTAAAGGAATGCTACTGAAGATGTCGATAAGCCGAAAGCTGATATCACGAGCTTCCTGAATAGCTTAAACCTTACACCGGGATTCCAAATGCCGCCTTTCTTCAATTATAAATCGTAGAATTCCGAAACTTTTATTCAAAATATTTAAATGTTTTTGCCTTTTCTCGACTCCGGGCGAAAGCCTCCACGCAGAAGATAACACAGAACGGACCCGGCGTCCGTTAACCACTAAAAAAAATACGAATGCGGCAAAACAATTTGTTTAAAACAGAGAAGGCGCATTCTCAGAATGATAATCAGGAACTGAGTAACCGCTCGGGAATTTTCTTTTCTCACATAGATAAAAACATTTTCGAGATAAATGAATGACACTACGGGGAATTGTGCAGATATACACGTGAGGCCCACTCGATTCAATGTTTTCTCAACATGTTGTAATCGACCAGAAACAAAATTGAATTTGTAAATAATGCTTGTATTTGGCAAAAATAATAAGAACAAAAAAAAATCGCTGTTGACGGAACTAAACCGCTTTTATTACCCCAGTAGGATATACACATTTGGCACTACGATGGACGAACTTATTTTGCAGGAGAGAAATATAAACGAAACGCGGCATAATTCTGAAATGCAGGTTATAAAAAGGCGGTTTGAGAGGCCACTTTAGTAAATTAAAAAAAAAAACCGCACTTATAGCTTATCGTAGAGGCGCCTAATAGGCGATGTAATAAACAGCGGGCAACGTTAAAAGTGTACGGTATGTAAAATTCTGTGATTTGGTCAATACTCGGTTTATTTTTTATTCTTTACGGCAATGAAAACGCTTATATTAGAAAAATTGAAACGAAGAAAAGAAAAAGGTAAAATACGACGTGGGTAACTGACCCCGCCGTGCATGGACAATAAGAAAGGAGGCGTATTTTTTTTACGACAACGTGAGCTATAATCATGTAATAAGTGGAACCGATCCGTTCTTGAACGGGTTCGACCTCGAATTTTCAACGGATCTGTAAGACGTCGACTGGGAGAAAATTGGACATCGTACACTGTGTCCAGAGCTATGAATATGGTTAGGCGCAGGAGTTGGATCTAGTCGGGAACATATAAATGATTTATTATCATATCTAAAATTTTTTACGGGTTCCAACAGTGAAGTAAAATCCAGAGGCCGAAAGGGTTTTTTATTGGGTTGGTATGCCAAATGGAGAATTCAACAGAGTCACAAACGTTTCCCCCGTATAAGAAAATACCGGTATCTCTCTGTTCACAATATTTAGCCTTGTTGCTAGACCGATTTTGGCTGTTCGCCATTGCCACTAAGACACACGGTAGTTTTGCGAGGTACTTACGCGCGTCTACTGCCGATTAAGTATCCAGATAAAGCCCGTTACCGGATCGACGTACAACCGCTGTGGTTTCGTCCATTTGAAATTCGTCAGACTGACACGGACCGATTACGAATCGAGTCCGTACATCGAAATGTATTACATTGTTTGTAAATTCAAAAAGAAGTACTCGAAAATTCGTTCAATCATACCCTCGAGATAACAAGGCGGGACGCTTCACCGGCGCCCGTTAGTAATACTAACCGAGTGCAACAGACTACAAACATAAAAATGTTATACTTCAACATGTGTACATACAAAATTAGAGCTATCCACAACTCATATTTTTCAAGCTCTCGACTGAATTAAGTGGGGCAAGTTAAAAGCTGTACAACGAAATGTTAATACTCCCCATCCACTATCTGGCATACGCCTATTTCCCCGTTAGATGACATTCTTCATTTAATTTAAGCATTTGTTCCCATAACTTAAAAATCCAGTGTAAGATGTCCAACCTCGACGTTTTTATCAGATGAAAAGAAATATTATTAAAAATGAAATTAATAGTTTTTTCTCACTTGATTTACGGTCGGATTTACGGATGATACCACCTTTGTTGCCGCTCTGTACGCCGAGTCGAAACCAAAATTTTGGTACCGGCGCGCCTTTATCGACGACCGTAATCTGACACACCTGCCAGTGTTTAAATTAAAAATTCAAATTCGAACGCCCACATTTCGCTGTTCGGGACACATCTGCTCCGAGTAGGCCGAAGAAATCGGCAGAAAGCGATATATATATTTTTTTATTACAAATTATCAAAACAGGTTTTAAATTTTCGCGCTCACCTGTCGGTACGGAATGGCGGAGGGCGTGATTGGCCGGCGGGACGGTGGTAAAAAATGAAAATAGAAAATAAAAAGCGAAATTTTTTGTTTTTTGGCCTCAGAAAAACCATGAATATATTAGCATGATTTTGGCACAGGGCGAAGCCAGCTGCCCGGAGAGCCACAGCTGCCAGCAATGCACCACTTACCGCTAATTATAAGCACTATTTTTAAGCCCACACTGGTGCACTCAAAGCCAACGAAGCTTAGTCCCATAGTAAGCGAAGCAACAGCCGCCCGTGCTATATTTGCCACCAGAACTTGTTGGTGTTTCGTCTGGTCTTTTTGGCAAAAGAACAGAAGGAAAAGCGTCGGGGAAACTATTTGAATTTCCTTTCGTGAAAGGCCGGCGTTAAGTTGAAAAATTGCCGGTCCAACAAAAGAGAATAAAAATAATTTGTATACAGAGTCGCTACCCTTTTTACAGCAGTACTTCATCGAATTCAAACAATGTAAAAGAGACTAATCGGTTTTATGTTGGGTCCAAAACAATAAATTACTCCTATGTGCTTATTTTGTAAAAGTCAATATTAATAAAATTTATAATTAAAAATTACCAGTAGCTACAAAACGCAGAACCCCGGGCCAAAGCTGTAACGATTTTCTTCTTTCTCAATCTTCTTCTTCCAATTAAAAGACGGATTTGGGAGAAAATCCCCGGTTTACTTACTGAAGAGGATTTTTTCAAGTCAATCGGAATTAATTCCCTAATAGGATATTTTATAAATCGATTAACCGAAAAAGGGGTAAGGGTTTGACAAGACTCTGAAACAATTTTTATAACAAAAATTAAGTTTCAAACTAATCATCGCTTGATAATAAAAGTTTTCACCTGTTCAAGTATTTCTGAAATATTTAATCAACAAGAGAAGAACTATAACGAATTTTTTTAAGAAAAATCACGAAAGTCCTACTGTTCTAGTCCAATACTATGATACTATATGAATGCTACTAACAACGTCTCTGTCTAGCTTAAGAACAGATAGTCGACATACAATCAATCAAAAACATATAATTAATTTCGCGTCCGAACCGTCCAAACATCGATAAATTCGGAAGTTTTAAGTACATTATTAATTGAATGCAACTGACGATGGCTAGAAGCCTAAACCGGTCTCGGAACAAAACAGGCCGGCGTAATATTGTGCCATAAATCTTCGAGATTTTCCCACCAATACCCCGCACAGATTAATAGTCGCTATCGGGTCTGAAAATGTTGTTCCTTCGCTGTACTGTCGTCGTCTTGCCGGCGAAAGGATGATAAAAATAAGGACATATATCCTGACGTTAAATCAAGTTGATGGCCACGTCCACGTCGCCGACGTGGCCCGACCGAGAAATGGTATACCATTTTTTAGGATTCTAACACGCCGTTCCCCTTTTATACCGTCGTGGGTTCAGCTATGGTACTAGCTTTTCGAAATAAACTGCGAACTATATAATATAAAGAATGTGAAAAAAAATTATTCTTCGTGAAATACAGGTTCGAGAAAGTTTAAATGAATGTTTGCCAGTAGAATGCCTATTTTGGGCTATCACTAGATAGTATTTAAAGGGGCCACAAGGTTTCAACAGAATATCCATGGAATTGAAAATCTCAATGTTTTCCATTCAACAGAATAGAATTCTACAACACAGAATTTTCAACGACCATCCAGCGTCATTAGAATTTCGACAGACAGATTTTCTGAGTCAACGGTCGCCCGCTAGAAAAATACCCGGGAAAAAACTTTCTAATGAACGTCGAAGAAAGCTGAGCGAGAAAAAAAATACGTTAACGGACGTCATGAGCCACGATGACGGCCATAAAAAGGAGCCGTTGTAGAATCGTAGGCCTAGAAAAAAATGATGAAAAACAGGCGTCGACACGGAAGTAACAACTTGTACGGCCCTGTATTTTTTAACCGGCGTACAACATAAAATTACATACGACGGGGTGAAGTCCGTACATATTCAGGGGGTAGAATGTTGCCCGTATGTGGCGGCGAAGGGTTTCGGACATTTTTTGGAGAAAAGCCGTTTCGTCCAGATTTTAAGCCAACAATAAACGCTCAAGTTGGAATCTTTGATTGGTCCAGCGGTGGACCGTAAAAGGATCAAAGGAGAGGAAACAGAAGGAATAAAAATTTGGACGGGCTTCGTCCACCTGCGCTTCAAGAGTACGCAGAAATGATTCACCCGTTCCTATTTAAGGTTCGGATCAAAGGTTTTTCCCGGCCCGAAAAACCGAGCAGTGCTAAGATATTCCTAGTCAATGAATAAATACTAAGTTAAAAATTTTCATAGCTTCTTGGATGGTGTAGTATGCTTTGTCAACGCGTCTAGTATGTAATTATTATGATGTAACGCTTCAAAAGTAAGCTGAGATCCGGTAAAATGTACAACCGAGGGGCCCTTACTCTGGTCTGGAGATTAATTTACATTCCGAATTCGGAGAAGTTCTTTCTCGGTAGGGCCGAAGGTCGTTACTGACCAATTCTGATCAATATCGAACGATCGTTCGATCGAAAACTGAAGAGGCGGGACGACTCGAAAATTCGTGGCCTTATCGCACACCAAACTATATCTAGCCAAGGATTATCACAAGTGTAAATATAAGTGGGGGGCCCAAGAGTGTTAGGAACACTTTCATTCTGTCGTTAAATTCCAATAATACTAAGCGACCCCATTCAGTATGTCCCCACGATATCGTGACAGCAGTAAGTGACTTGGGGCAACACGAAAGGAAAATATTTTCTCGGCAATTCATCTTCAGAAAATTGCGTTTTTCCTATATGCGAGGCTTCTGCCGCCGCTAGTAGACAAAACGAAAGGCTAAGCGTCGGATAAGGCTGAAAAGCCAGGCTCTATTTATAGAAGCAGTCGCTGGGTAGAGCGAGAGTACAACTTTTACGCTTTACGGACGTGAGAATGCCATCCATCTTGCATTAAATACATAATTATGTACCGACGTTTATACTAAACAAATGTCCTAACAATGCGCGGTGTTTAGTTGCCCAGAAATCAGAGTTATGATGAGTGGCATTCCTTTTGTACCGGGAATACGACTCATGACAAAATGGCCCATTGGAGAGAGAACATCTTATGATAATATTTTTAATATTTCTGCTCCGTTTTGAACCGCCGAATCGTCCGGCCTGCTATATTAGGCTGGTACCAAACCTGCAGTGTACAGTGATAGTGCCGAAAATCCCCCCCTCCCGTCGCACAAAGGCGCTGATAAGCGACCGGAATCGAGGTTAAGACAGCGAGGCCCGTTATCGGTATTCAAGCACTTCACTTTACCGATTTATCGAAACAGTCAAATACAGACACGTAAATATACACTGAAACGCGTCCCATAACAGTTGTCAGATACGGCCTTCGGGTAGAACATTATACGGGGTGTCACAAAATTAACGCCAGATTTGAATTCGCCACCATTCTCGCAGTAAAGTTAGGAAACCCTATTAAAAAAAAACCATCTGACAGCCGATACTTTAGAGTTAGTACAAATGGAGCGTTACACGATAGAACAACGCGTTTTCATTGTTGAACAATATTTCAAAAATAATGAAAGTTCGGAGGCCACAGTTCGATTCAAATCTTGCGTTAATTTTGGGACACTAACGCAAAATGACCCGCTTTGGGTCATTTTATGTTTCGGCTATAGATTTTCGGGCCGGTTGCAAAATCGGTTTGTCTTGTAGATTTAATTTTTTTTAATTATTAACCTGAAATCTGTAACATATTTTCACTAGTACTATGAAAGTACTAAAGCGAGAATACTATGAAAATATTAAAGCGAGAACTATGGTTCCAAATTTAATCCACTAAGCGTTGGGTCATTATATGTTTCGGCTACAGATTTTCGGACCAGTTGCAAAATCGGTTCGTCTTGTAGGTTTTTTAATTTTTTTTTAATTATTAACCTGAAATTTGAAACATATTTTCACTAGTACTGACCTGCGCCAGACGCCGATCTCGGCGTAGCGGCGGCTGCAATTGAAGTTCAACGGGAATAGCGGCAAGTGGACGCTGTTCCTCGTGTTGATTTTCACAATATTGTTATTGTTGATGTTGTGATTGTTGTTGTTGTTGTGGTTGTTGTTGTTGTTGTTGTTGTTGGCGACGACGACGACTCCGCCGGTCTCGTTGTTGTTGGGCGATCCGAGCGAAGGCATGATCGACGGATCGAGCATCCAGTCGCACTTGCCCTGTTCCTAATGAGCGCCGGTCGACGGGGCACTTATCGCACTACGGAGCTTGAAGCTCTCTCCGACCGCATCTCCGGACACTTGGGACCTTCGAGTCGAGAAGAATTGATAAAAGAAAGTCCTACCCTAACCCTAGTCGAGGTTCCCAAACGGGGTCCGCTATCCTCCCAACTATATTGCGCATGTATTAAACATAATCAACTTATAAATGAGCGAAGGTTGAATTATCAACTAACTTCAAGAATTCAATTTACAACTTCATTCAATAGGGATA
Source organism: Lethocerus indicus (assembly GCA_019843655.1). Classification (NCBI taxonomy): domain Eukaryota; kingdom Metazoa; phylum Arthropoda; class Insecta; order Hemiptera; family Belostomatidae; genus Lethocerus; species Lethocerus indicus. The sequence goes on along the minus strand of JACDQD010000009.1, from coordinate 2,530,513 downwards.
TTCGATATACAGTACGGGATGGGGTTCCCTGTAATACGGGAACAAACAAGTCATAATCCTAAGAGGATTAACGACTCCCCCATCCTCAGGTATATTCAGGATCCTGATGATGGGACCTGTAAGGGTTCTGAAACGTCGGGAAGGCACCATGGCACAATGGCAATGTGAAATATTGATTCACATTTGACATTACTTATAGAGAACGTCTTCAGTTGTGATTAGAACCGGAGATTCTACCCGGTTTTGAGGGGCGTTAGAGCCAATTCCGCATCCGGACAGAACATTTACTACTCAGTGATCTGTTCCCGACGTTTCGGAACCCTCTGTCAGCCTCTGATATTCATTAAGACGCTGAGGAGGTTCGCGGACCTCAGTTTTGGGAACCATAAAGCGTCTGCAGTAAATCTGGGTGCACTTCGTCAACTCGAGCCCAAATTAAACCCTATGAAATTGGCATTTTTTAACCGTAATTTCTGGAGAGTGTTCCCGACGAATACTTGAAAGAAAAACCCTGATTATTTCGAACAAAGAATGTGGAAACTAAACTTCTGTTCCGCTTCGGATGGTCCGGTTTCATAAACGGACGTCCGAGGGCAATTAGTTCGAAGCGCGGAATCGCGACCGGAAGTGAGGACGCGCCGGCCGCCAATTTACGGTCGATTCCATTTCCGGCGAAACGACGTTTCTCCGGGTTGACCGGGAAAAAGAGAATTAAACGGAGAACGGAGGATGAAAGTCTTCGAATACTGACTTTTTAAAAAAAAATAATTAGGATGGCGTAATTAAACTTTTTACTACATCGTGTACAACATACAAGAGCTCTCCAGTCGAAAGTAAGATATTAATTTCAGTAGAGAGAATTTCTTCAGTAGCGTTTCCGTCAGTAAGTTTCTGAGTATTCATTTCGAATTTGTGAACTCGGACTGGAGCTTGTAATCTCGCTGTTCTTGAGAGGCCGAAAACATTCAGTAAATTAGCGGCAGTGCTTACAGCATGCTTTTCTGTAGGACCTCAATGCTTTACTGACGGAACGCTACTGAAGAGTGCCCAGAGGCCCATCAGGAACTAATGAGTGAACTACAGAATTGTCCTGCATAGCGCGTTCAAATTTCCTATTCGGGTGAATGACCTCAGGTGGTATTGAGACATATCACATGCGTGAAGCTTTGGCTGGTCAAAGTGGTAAATAAGTAACTTATTATGTATTAACTGGGATCTACCTCTACATTGTCTTGATAGATTAAGAACCGGAAACACAAGTATTAAATACTGCCAAAACAATGACAGAAATGCCCAACAATAAAACACCAAATAACAGATTGTACATAAAAAAACAAAGGAAAATATTCTAAGAACAGACAAATATTCGGTAACAACGCTGACGCGATAAACTATTTCTTTTTAGCTTTTTTTAATCGACTTTTACAAGTTATGGGGACAATGGCGGTCCATTTTTTGAAATAACCCAGTGGTGAAACTTCAATAAAGAAACTACTAACCTTTGATACAACCAGGAATCCGACCGATAAAATATAATCCAACAAATCAAGCAATCCGAGGAATGAATTCCTCACATTTACTGAAATTCACTGTTCCGAAACGCTGATAAATAATTAATTTCCATTGGACGGAATTCTGGAGGAGATTTGAAAACTCATTATAAGGGAGGTATAGGAGTTGTGTAATTGGAAATCAACTCTCAATAGCCCGTTTTCCTCTATTACTTCATTATCGGTAGTTCTAATTACTTCCCCCACTCTCTAATTCCGATTCATCAGGCGGGCCAAAGTCAATCTGGGTTCCTCATGAGAACTGGTTTCGGGTTCGAAGCGCGAGCGCTCCGCTTCGCCTCTCGATAATAATACGCCATAATAAGAAACCAGAAACGGGGTCTCCGCTCCTAAAACGAGAACCGGCCGAAACAGGGTTAAAACCGGCGCCATTTTAGTACCACCACGATTATAAAGCCCCGGGGCTCGGGCAAGATAAGTCGGCGGGCCGAAGCTACTAGCGGAAAACGTTTCAACAGCGGGGCCGCTATTAAATTACCATTTTGTACCATTGTCCTGTGCAGTACAATCACTGCTCACTGTTGAATAATCATCGATTCAATCGCCCAAAAGATGAAGAACCTACGTACAAAAACTGAAGCCACAAAAGAATAACCAACAACTCAAGGTAATAGTTTGAGATTCTGTTTATTTGTTAGTAATATTCTTGTAAAGACAAGATCTTATAAAGTGACATTTCGCATCAAATTTCCTTGACTTTAATCACTACTAAATCAAGTGTTAAATTCATTTAAACTAGATGTCGAACTAATGAAGTGAACTGAATTTAAGTCAAGTATTCATAAAATGTTATAGAGAACCTTAAATGTTGGTGAAAGTAATATAAATAATTATAATTGAAAACGGAGGCATCGCGCGGGATCGCCGACGCAGCTCATTCCACGACTTAAGCAATCCGAAGAGTGTTTGGGCTAAGAAATAGGCTAAACGCAGGCTTCGCTCGGCTATAATTTAGGCCGCCAAACAACAGTGATAGTGCTAACGCGATGCTGTACCGACTGCATAGACCCGTTCCGGCCTAGGCGTACCGATTTGGGCGAAAATAACAAGTTCATTTCTGAAATCATACTTCGATCGAATTTCAAAACCGGGAGCCAGACGGCATTGAGAGGTTTTAATGCCGTTACGAATTCGAGGTCGAATTCGGCCCGTTTTCCTGATCCGTTCAAAGCTTCGAATTTTGGTAGGATAATTTCAAATATTTAAAATCTAACTCGATACACTCCGGTTGAAAATCTATGCAAGACAATTCTCATAATCACTCTCGCCGATTAGGCTTTAAGCACTAGAGCCACCGTCAGACCACACCAGCCTTCTGGAGGCGGACAGGACTTTTCCTATTTACCTAATTCGTCAGCGTAATCCGACAGAGCAGCACATATACACACAGACACGCCGAGCACAATGACGGTTGTCCAGCACTATTGGAGAGAAGTTTCGAGCGAAAGACACACCGCAGAGAAGAGCACTGGACACTGACTGAAGGCGGCCCAGTGCCCGGCCGCCCCCCACCATAGTGCCAGCCTGCCCCACTCCTCGCTTAAGACCAGCAACAGTACTCACCAAGCACAAACCCCTCCCATATTAATAACAGATACCCCACAGACAGATTATTATTACCATTGTATAGGCCTACCGCACACCGTGTTTTCGTCAGGCCTCTCCTATTCCACAGTACAAAAATACTCCGCAGAGAAAAAACATGAAATGAACGTCAAAATGCTGTACACTACCAGGTCAGTTAGCGTGAAAAATATTCGCAGTTGGCGAAAACGCGATGCTCGGAAGGCTAAATTTTTTTCACCAAAAAGAAGTAACGTATACGAGGAAAACTTATATTGCGTATCTCGTAGACGCTCCCTCGATATACGGAGATACGTTCAAACTGTTAGTTCGCAGAAGTACAGTACACAGAATGGTTTTACTGTTAACTTCTAGACCGGTAGATTGTAACCGGTCGCTCGCCATCTTCAGTAGCGGTGACAGTGACTATTGGCACTTTGGACGTTTTTCTGGCATCCTCACAGCACTGTCACTGTCACTTGTACTGTCAAGTGGCTAGTTGAAATCTACGGTATTCCAACCCCTTGCGGACCACGAAACAGGTAAGTTAAACTTCTAGGGTTTTAATGATAAGGAATCGTTTATTAAATTTGAAACAAAAAAAATTTACTGGGGGTACGTAAAGTGATGTTGATTAACGAGTTAGGAACAATTCAATTTACGAGCTGTCCACCGGGACCTCAATAATGCTTTTCAGTATAATTCCTTAAAACGAAGACTACAATCACAATTCGTACAATCACTTTCGGACATTTGATTGATTGAACAAGTCAATATTTATATACTTAACACACGGTTTGAAATACTGATAGTTTTTTTCGGTTGGAATTGAATTGATTGAATGGATTAAAAAATGAAAATTTTCCCTCCGCGACCTAACCACTATTTCAATATCCTGATAACAATATATGGGGACCGGATAGAATTAAATCCGGTGGATAAAGTCGGAAATTCGGATGATATATTCGGGCGTTGAAAAAGTGTACCGCGGACCCAGAACTTGTTGGCCACGGCCCAACTCGGTGCATCTGTCGACTCGCTCGCAAAATAAACATATATCGGAGGGAGAAATTCAGGCGACGACTTACATATATTATTTCTAACCCCGCGAGGGATGAAGGAGGGGATGAATTGAACTTCTAAAAATAGTTAGAACAGTCGTTGACGGCAATTAACCTCACTTTATCCTTCTTTTTCGAAATAAAACAGACTAGATTTGTTGCGTTTCTGTCTCCTCCCGCCGGTTTGGTCTTTTGCTAGACCGGTTTCGGCCGCCAGCCATCTTCAGTAGATAAAGTCGGCACTATTGGCAGTCTGGATGTTGGACTGCACGGTACAAGTGACAGTGACACAGTGCAGTGAGGATGCCAGAAAAACATCTAAAGTGCCACCGCTACTGAAGATGGCGAGCAGCCGAAACCGGTCCGGCGAGAGGAGACAGAAACACAACAAATCGTTACATATATATTCATAAAATCCTGTACAATTTCAAATAGGGGCCAAACAGGATACCGGGACATAAAAATATTCCAATATATTGGTTGAAAATAGGTTGCGAAATTTCGCCAGTCAGAGAGTCCTTGTCACTTGCAAAATACTAACTCATCGATCGGTATAATTAGTATAACTACATTTCAGATAAAAAAACGATGAAAATTATCATTTTCCAGTCCCATCGTGTAGTTACAAACTTTACTAATAACGAATTTATTTCATTATTAAAAAATATAATATCATTTTCTTATTTTTACCTAACCATGCTTCTAGTTTTGTACGAAATTTCGCCGCATGTAAAAAGGTTTTCATAAATGTACAACATTATCATGTTGTACGAAACTACTGTTTCGTATCCGGGAATTGAGTCCTGAATTGAAAAAGTTAAATTTTTAAGGGGACAGTCAAAATAATGGAATTATAGTCCAGCACCTCGAAGCCGAGGTTATTGAAGTCGACCAATCTGTCGGCCCCATTCATATTAAGAGCGGGTTCGTAGAAAACTCTCGGGTTTTTTTCTTCTTTTTTTTCTCAAAAAAAAATGACACCAAGCCAAGTTATAGCCCGGGCCAATTCTCGTCGGGTTCGTCCGTTTGGCGGGAGGTTGAGAGGCGAAGGCGCGTCCTATAAATTCCGCCGGATGAGCGCCAACCCTGGACAACGACCAAGACCCGAGGGCCGCGAAAACAAAGACCGATTATACCACGCTTTCCGGGTTTTAAGGAGGCGACAAAAAAACGGGGATGGGTCTCGGAAAGAAAAAATTCCTTCGGGCCGAATGCCAGAAGTCGATTGAAAAATCATTATTCGGAAAATTGATATATCCAAAAGTATTATATAAAATCAGAATATTTCCAGGTTCGCAAGGGTTTGGAATACCCCGTGGGTTTTCTCGATTTCTCTCTCAACTCGCGAGAATTTATCCTACTTTTTAACGTTGCCTTTAATTTGAATTCAGTTCGGTTCTAAGGCCGCTCTACAACCGGTGAAATGCCCGAATATGAAAGCGGGTGTAAATAATTACAACACTTGAAGGAGGACCCCGAAATCACCAAGTCTAAGGTCATGTCCAGAACGATTTTCCCTTAATTAGTTGCCCTGAGAGAAAGAAACATTGAGGACTTTTTCCCGTTAAGTGCTACCAGCACCACACCATCAAGAGTCTCCTACCCCACTTGTGTTTCAACCCCCTTTTTTCAGCGCATCAAAGCGGCTGTTCTACTGTAAACAGTCCAAAAATGTTCGTCAATATCTGTTTTCACTCGCTTACTGCTTAAAACGGCTGCTTTACGGTCGCGGACCGGAAATTATCCTCCAATTACAAATTTCAACATTAATCCTTTACGAATCTAAGGTACTACAGTGCAATTTTAAATGTACACCTTGTATCATGTAAGGGAATTTACCGTAGATTTCGTGTGTTCCAGTCTCCCCTCGCCGGTTCGGCCTTTTGCTAGACCGGTTTCGGCTGCTCGCCACGTATATGTACACGCGACAAACAGACAACCACCACAGTAGAAGCGACAGTGACAGTGCAGTGAGGATGCCCGAAAAACATCCAAAGTGTCAAAAGTGACTGACACCGCTACTGAAGATGGCGAGCGGCCGAAACCGGTCTAGCGAATGACCAAACCTGCGAGAGGAGACAGAAACACAACAAATCTACGGTAAATTCCCTCACATGATACAAGGAGTATCAAGGATCATGGAGTATTAAAATTGCACTGTAGGACCTTAGATATTGGATTAATGTTGAAATTTTTAATTGAAGGATAATTTCCAGTCCGTAAAGTAAACGTTTTAAGGTCGTCTGTTTGCCGTGTGTACATATACGGGTCTCGTTATTGTGTTTTGGGGCGTATGGTTTGTCTTCTTTGTGTTGAGGAGTGGGATTTTTGTTAATGGGCTTAAGTCTATGCCGGATTGTCGGTCAATGTATGTCAAACTGAGGGAATTCGTTCGGGGAGCGTTTCGATCATCATGTTACCGTAAATTATGCCGTTCCCCCATAAATATATCTTTCAGCGTTGCATATTGCATTTATATATTGCGATACTTGTATTTTCTAGTGGCCGGGATCGTAAAGCGGGTAGAAAATTACGAATAACGTAAAAAAAAACCCTCATCTTCCGACCCGGTCGGGGCTCTAGGGCCGCGGGGTGCGATTCCTTTAAGTGGTGGCGGAGAGTGGAAGTTGGAGGGGAAAAATGATTAACGACGAGCTTTCGAGCGTCTGGACGGCGCTCGACACGCCAATCCACTCAGAGGGGGCCCCGAGCAAGAAACCGACCACAACATCTGGCTCCAACCCCTCACCGCTACCACTCAAATAACTCTATAGAAGCCGAGCCGCGAGGATATTCACGAACACAGAGTTGCACAGTTAGATCAGCCGGTGAAAATTCAACCCTACCAATTCAAAATTTGAACGGGAAGACGTTCCACGACGAAAAACGTTGGACACAAAATATTCAGATCCCGACAGAATATCAATATATTGGGTTGACAACTAAGTAATTGCGGAATTAACCAACAAGTTGTACATATTTTTAAGTACGTCATCTTTGCACAGATAAGATTCTTCGAAATGTTAATACTTGGTCCTATCTGAAACATTCGGTATCAAATTGCATTGACCAGTTGTATTGTGTGTGTGTATATAAAAAGTTAAAACACGGTGAACCGAAGTGAGCATTTCCGTTACATTTCACTTTTTTATTTTCGCAAAGGTGTTAATGCCTCACAGGCTCATAAAAAGTTATGAGAACCCTTAAAAGAACGGCAGTGTCAGTACCGGTTCGCAAAATTCCTTAAAAGATGAGGAGCGCTCTGGACGTCCAGTGGAGGTCGACGATGACCGAATAAAGGCCATTATCGATTCGGATCGCCGTAGTTCAACAAGGGACATTGCAGAGAAGCCGAATGTAGCTTATACGCGTATTCGAAACCGTCTACGGCTTATCTGTGCAAAGATATTGACGTACTTAAAAATATGTACACTGATCTCTCCTGAGGGGATACTCAACCCCCGAAATGGATACACTTTTCGTTCCTGGAGTTATCTTGTGGATAACTCGATGGGGAGTGTAATAACGTGGTATTGGGAAATATGAACGATTTATACGTCGATACGGAAACAGTTTTCGAGATATAAATATTGAAGTTTTCGAAAGATATCCCTGTTTCTACTACATCGGAAATTCGAATATTCGTAATGTCAATACTGCACTTAACGTGATTAAAGTATCGCCGCTCGTCGGTAAAAATATTTCCGTGTCCGTGAATCGCTACTGGCAGTAATTTTCTACTAACAGCGACGAAAATGCCGTCACAGGTTTACGTTCACGCCGTGGCACTAACCGTACAGCGCTCCAGTTACATCAATTATCGCCACAGCGCAAACACTCGGTTCGAAACCCGGCGCACATTTAATTCAATTCCAGTTGGCTACAACTGTAAAACACCACTAAAATGGCATGATTGTTTTATTGAAGAGACGTGGATGATGAGGATTGAGGTGATTAAGAATAAGAATAACAAAAGGACTGTTGAGAAGGCCCCAAATTTTCAGGCTGTACCGATGAGAATTCCTGTCATATATTCAGTCAATATACTAATTATTATGATATATTGTGATACCGGCAACACGTTGGCAACACAGACAACACAGACAGAACTGAATACTGAAGTAGTATTACGATTAACTCCGGAGTATTACGCGCTAATTTTCACCTAAACAAGAAAATGAAATCCTTACCTCTTTGAAACTGCGATATGAACAAAAATTTCATCAGAATAATCGTAAACAGGGGATAAATTCACGCGAACATTTTAAAAATTATTTCTGCGTAAATTGAACGCGACAAATTAAACTTGCTCGAATTAAAGGCTTCGAAACTGTACTCAATCAGTTCCCGTCACATTCTCCGTTTATTTTCGTGAAAACTTCGCGCGAAAATTTGCATACCGAACCGATTTCAGGAATAAATTGCAGCCAAAAGACTATTAAACACTTCCGCCTGTTCATACATATTTTGCTCCGTCATTATTCCGCGACTGCAAACCGAGCCTAAATACAAAAAAACTCCTATAGCGATTAATAATCAGTTTGTAAAAATAAAGAAAATTCAAAATTGTTCAACGTTTCGCTTAATTCAACGGTGGCCGAAGTATCCATCTTCCAGCCAGATTCTATTAGCCCGCGACTTGAGACATCCGAGAATGAAGACTGATGATGTTCCAGGCATTTTTTGTTTTTAATTTTTACTTTTATAAATTTCCCCGAAGACGATTTGTTACTCGCCGAGAGACGGAAGAGAGCGAATAGCATAATTGCGATGATCGAAGTCCCGATCAAGGTCTTTGACTTCGGTATATTAATAGATGAATGAATAATAAATTGAAAATAAAATATATTCTTATACTGAAATCTGAATATATTAACAGAACTCTGAGTAGGCACATTCATTCAGTGTGTTATAATACAATGTGCAATAACACCGATTTATTAGGCTTTGAATAAGTAAAAAAAAAAACACCAATAGGGATAGACATTCGGTTATTTGGACCAGTTTAGGCTTCTCGCCGTCGTCAGTAGCATGATGTGAGTTATGTAGGATAGCTTACTAGTTGACCAACCGGTCGAAACTTAATTAAGCTGAACTGTACAAAATCTCTACCTCCTCAGAACTAAAATTATTTTGGAATACCCGTTTGGTATATTGGTGATTGTGTTGCACGTGCAAAAGTACACCGATCATGGGGAGGCCCCCATACACTAGCACCTGACACGCCTGTGTGAATCACCAACCTACCGAAACCGGTCTACCAACAGACCGAACCGGAAGATAGACTGAATGTCGAGTGAAATTGAGAGAAATTTCCGACCGACGAACGGGAATATTCCCCGTTTCGGGAGGACGCAGCAGTAGGAGGACCCCGTCCTTCACGTTTAGCCGGAGGCCGGTCGCGGGGATAGAATTTAGATTCAGCCCACACATTTAGCGCCCCACGGACAGCAACAATTTGTACAGCCGTTTGAAAAAGAGCTCTCGTTCAGCCAACGAATACACTTTGCTCCACTAGCAACCGGGTTACAGGACCGATTCTAATATGAAATTATGTTTCAAGCCGCGCCAACAGAAAATCTAGACAGACTGTGTTCGGTAAAGTACAATAACTGGGACTGAGACAGTCTTAAACGTGTAATTTTGGAAAATATTCGCGGTATTTAAACTACGTTTTGAGGGTTTCCACGAGGGAATACAGTCACTATGCCGAATGAAAAAACGTGCTTTACATAAGTTTTCGGGTACACATAATAAAATTATAAATAGCCAACATAAATCCCCACAATATTTAGGGTCTATTTCTGAAATATTGGAAATCTTATTTCTTTAAAAGTAGGACTTTCCAATTGGATACAATGTGGCGGATATTTGTCATTAAAATGCGAGGAGTTTTTCATTTTTACTCTTTAATGTTTCTAACATCTACCCTTGCTGGGGCAGCAGCAGGGGTTTTAAACCGCAAAAAACACATGAATTTAACCGTTTGTACATAAATCATGTCCTTCCCCCCAATAAACACGTAAATATGCGTTGGAAGGAATAAATAGACTGTTGGAAAATGACAGATCAAATTTAAATTCCAGAAATGTCTCCAGCGAGCGGTACATCATACAAGAGAACTAATGCGGCGATTCAGCGCGATTGCACGGATGTTGAAATTCCGTTGACAAAATTGTCGCGAACCCGTCATTTTCATATCTTCCAGATAAAATTTATAGCAGTTTCCTGTTTCTCATTCCATTCCGACGAATTGTAACAGTCTCACCAGATTTACACTCTCACTTTTGCAGAAGAATGGATAGATAGAATGACATAGCGGTAAGAGTGACGGCATACTTAGTAACTTATATTGGTATTTCTGCGCGGAAATGCAAATATATGAGGACACAGAAAGCACACGAGTACAAAATATTATAACACCAAATAAAATTTCCCGGTATCATTTTCGTTAATAAGTAGAGCTGTTCACCAACGGATCACTTAGGTTTCTATCCGACTCAAAACCTTAGAAATTTTAAGGTAGCGCTGAAAACCATTTCAAACTAAGACCAAACAAGATCAAAGGAAACGAATCTTGTATTACTTGAGAGATTCCACTAGTCCGTTTGATCCCCCGCTATTTAGGCTTCTCGTCTAGCTGTCAGTAGCACACCGAAGCGCCTGATGATAATTTATTGTAATTAATGTTAGTCCGAGAAGGCTTGATCTAATGCTGGACATAATCAATTGACGGGACTGTACCGAAGACGGCGGAAGGCCGTAAACGGTCTAGAGCAAATCGAATGGAGCCCAGAAAGATGTTACAACAGTTTGCTTGTAAATTACCGCAGGTACGTTAAATAAAACGGAATCAAAATATCGACTAATTTTCATCCGACTTGATATATTGTGCGATTCTTTTACAGATCGGCACAACTCTTTCTCGGCAGGCGAGGAAAAAAGAAACTCTGGAAAACCTCGCGGGCACACTGAAATCTCGTGCTTCCCCTCATGAATAAAACATGGGGAAAATCGAGACAGAGAGAGAGAGAAAGAGACCGACAGAGGAAAATATCCGGGCTCCTCGTTTTATTGGAAACGCTGTCGCTTCCAAAAGAGGGAACCCGAGGAAGAATCAGTCAGTTGTGTCGCGCAATCGACGCTCGATATATTTCCAGTTGAGGAAGGATTAAATGCCCGAGAAGGGACAGGAAAACTTCAGGAAATTGAGGCGTTAACGAATATTAATGGAGAGACCTAGAAAAATGCCTAGGACGTGGAATCCCCATACACGACTCGAAAGAATCGGCTTAAACCGAAAATTTGGACTCTTAAGGCCATTACTAAAACGGACATCGAAATTGACCTTAAGTAACAAACTGACAATATACAAAGCGATACTTAAACCGACATGGACATACGGTATGGGGTTCCACCGAGACATCCGACATCGCTCCCATCCAGAGATTCCAGTCAAAAGTACTTCGAACCGTCCTTAATGCTCCCCGGTATGTTTCTTACCGCACAATCCACCATGACCTCAACATACCGACAGTCGACGAAGTAGCAAAATCCCGGTTCCTGATCCCCGCGGCGATCTTCTTAGCCTCTATAATTGATTGTACAAAATATAAAAAGGACATTTATAAATACTCGTGGCTACACAATGGGTTTATTAATGACGATACAAAGTACTTCTAAACTAAACGAAACGGTCTATATATTGAGAGAAATTTTCTTATATTACCTGAACTTATATTTTCTTCTTAACTGATCCCGTCATTGGAATTCCATCCAAACGGTGAAATATTTTAAATATCCCACTGGAAACGAAAATCGCTCACCGATTAAGCCGCGACGCTTTTCGTTTCCTTCCAATGCATTGAGAAATTCCCGTCCGCGGACCTGGTCTGAAGAATCTTTCATTAAATAATTAAGCCTGCATTTTCGTCACAACGCCTACAATTATACACGTCCGTGCAATTCGAATTGTGCAACCGGTTGTGCAATTTACATTGCTAATATAGCGCAGCGTGTATATGTAATAAATCATGGTCGGGCAGATTATGGTCCGTTTGGAAAGTCATAAATTATAATTGTTATTACAGTAGCTTTACACACTCGATGGAGCGTCACAATCGAGTGCACTCGCGTAACTACCGTCCAATATATATTATGTGGAGGTTTGGCGATGGTTCGGAATGCCTACTGTTGCCTAAAAGGTCTTAAACTAGACCGGTCTTCCCAGCTTTACCCATTAACCTTATTTTATGTTTTTATTTTGATGTTATATCGTATTCTAACAACAGATAAAAATCCCCAAATGGCGGGTAATGAGAAAATGGGCCGAATACGTGAAAAGGGCGATCGGAGTGCCCACACAGTCGGTCCCCGTATTGCGCTACTGAGGATGGCGAACGACCGTAACTACCGGCCACAGCTTACACAAGCGAATTTTCCCTCAATTGCTGGAGAAACCTGAATGGAATAACGATGGTGTTATGCAGTTAACGGGGCTACAAATGTTTCAGAGTTGGTGAATTACTATTTTTCTACTAACAGTAGCGAAAATGCTGTCGCAAGTTATTGGGGAGAAAAAAACTGCTCCAATATTAGCGTTTCGTGATAATATGCTCAAAAAGCATATGGTTAGGGCAAGGAACTGAAAGAAAATGTGAGGAGCGTCCTCTATAAATTATTGACTGTAATACATCACATGAAACAAACGGTTTTACTCCGAAAAAGCGCATCTTTCTGTTCAAGTATCACTTGAAGAAAAAAGAAAATCTAGAATCGTCCTAAAAATGGACCGTGGAACTTCATCATTTTCCCGTGGTCAAAAGTTTTTTCCGGGGGAACCAGAAATTGAGCAATTATTCGGTCGCACCACGAATAAGACATCTCCCTCTGATATCTCCCTTTCTTGAGGGAATTAAGGATTCCGGTAAAGGGCCCGCCCATTTTTTCCCCTTTTATTTTTTCCGTACACCGCGTTCGGAATTTAAATTGTCAATTACCGAAGTGAAAACGAGGGGAAGAAGGGAGGCCGGCTGAGAAAATTACAAGTGCTTGTCCGACTACTGCTCAACAGAGCAAGTACGAGATCGTTTGCTTCTCTACGACTCTGGTCTACCGTTTAAAAGTGTCAAACCGACCTAGAAACATAATATAAAATTTAATTGTGAACCGAAATGCTGCATATTGAAATTCCGAAACCGGCTACAAGGAAAAACCCCGAAAATATAAATCGTAGACAATATTGCCAACGTTATTTCAATGAGCAATTATTAGGGGTACCGAAAAGTAATCAACATTTTGACTTTGGAATTCATTTTATTTTGCTAAAAAAGAAACTTTAATTATTAATCTACTATATATTCACCGATATTATCGACAACTCTCTGCCACTTTTCCGGCAAATTTTCGATTCCCCTCTTATGAAGAACTCCTCAAGACCAAAATCTTATCAAATTGTCGATTACTTTTGAGTACACCTAATATATTGTACGTACATAACTTTACATAGAAACAAATATTCGCGTATATAAATGTATTCTATTTGAATTTCAACATGATAATGTACCCTCTTAAGTGTTTAAATAATGTTGTACTCGTTTTCCAATCGAATTTTTCATAATGTCCGAGCAATTTTATACGAATCACTTAAGCAACCGGTTAACTGTAGATTTATGAAACATCGACTGTAATTCCCCGAGTCAAATTAGGCTTAATTTATTTCCACCCTCCCCCTCTCACCGTGGCCAAAAATAATAATTACAAGCAGCGGCCATTAATTATTGCTTAGAGCCTTCATTGAGAAGCCTCTGGAAATATCGCCCAACGCTCGGAATTGACTACCGAAATATTTACTCGGGAGGACCGATTAGGCGAATTTATAATAGCCGGACCTTGAAGCAGAGGAGGCTGGCCACAGAATCGCGGACAGCTCAAGGACAGATCTCGAAATGGAAGCCTAATAGAAACGAATTCATAAAATAAAAAACGTGGGCATATTCTGATGAAAACAGTGGATTCTATGAATTTCTCCTTCATACCGCTTAAATTGTCCTTCAATTAAGTATTTCCAAGTCTACAATATATGTCTGTATTCGTACGATGAAGAAGTTCAATCTTCCCGACAAAAACAACTTTGGCAATATTTTGAAATTATTTTAAAAGATATTCCACTCCGGGTGTTTATTTTGATACGGAGCCCCACGGCTCACACTGGATTCAGAAATTCACGATAAACATTGAATAGGAATAAAAAGAAATCCACGAGGCATTACCGAAGTAGAATTTCTTTATCGAACATCACGTAGAATCCCCATTTGGAAAATTTGGACTTTTAAGGCCATTACTAAAACGGACATCAAAATTGACCTTAAGTAACAAACTGACAATATACAAAGCGGTATTTAAACCGACACGGACGTACTATGGGGTTCCACCGAGACGTCCGACATCGCTCGCATCCAGAGATTCCAGTCAAAAGTCTTTCCTACCATCATTAATCCACACAATCCACCATGACCTCAACATACCGACAGTCGACGAAGTCGCAAAATCCCGGTTCCTGAAGTTCCACTCCCGCCTTTCTCCTCATCCCAATCCACTCGTTCATAAAAAAAGGTTAAAAAAATTATCTAACATGATCAGCCCCGAGTGAAGCGTCCTGTATGTACTGTCCGCAACCGTTAGAATTTATTATGGAAAAAATACAACTTTTCTATGCTACTGGAGTCGGACCACAGAGTCAGGATTGCATTCCAAGCCGCCCCCAACCTCGTATGAGGTGTCTTACGTTGAGATAAATAACTTATTCGACCCGGCTTAATTAATTGCACAAGCCTATATACAATGAACGACCTCTGTTCATACGATGTATGCGACAAGCAGAAAGGCCGAGCATTGTGCCTGTATACGACCGTCGCAAATCGCTCCCGGTTCAATTATCACTTGCGACCTTCGATCGTCGGCCCACGCATAATCGGGGCGCCTTTTCGTCGTTTCCGCGTCTCAAACGCTGAAAACCTACTGTGCCTACACAAAGGACGGATCGAAGGGAATATTAATTATCCGTATTCATAGAAAGCCCACTATTAAAAACGGTATTTTCAAAAGTATCCCATTGATGATTAAATTAGCGCCGAGAGAAAAGACACCGGCCACTTTGATACAACAAAACAGTTTTCTGAAATAAATTTTGTCGTTATAAAACACTGTCTCGGCTGACAGAAAAGGATAATTTACAATACACGACATGCGGCGAGCACAACCTTCAGTAGCTTCATATTAACCCTCTATGGGCCGAATTTTTATTTTAAATCCAAAAATTGGGGGAACGAAAAATAAGCAATTATAAACCTATTTATGCGAATGAAAAAAATTGATATTGATATTGGTTGTCTTGACAACGTTATAGGATTAAGATATATCAGCCATCTCACGAAAAAAGCTATAATTATTTGATAAAATCTCGTTAAATGACCTGAAAGTTACACTGGCCCATAGAGGGTTAAATAGGGCATTAGGAATGCTGAAATTGCGCAAAGGATTCCCAACCTACTAAAGGATGAAGAAGAATAGATTAGTTCAGAAGTAAAACGTTGAAGAACCAGCCGCCGGGCATTGAGAGCAAAACTTTCATAAATGCTCACAGAATAGGGAATGAAGTCAAAAAAAATATTCGCAACGTCCGTAAAGTCCCCCATAATCGTCCGGATAAACTTCGATGTACCGTAAAAATTAGTTTTTGGTTAATGGACGAAAGCCGTTTTGAATTTCAGCGTCCTACGGGCGCCCCAAAGGGGCTTTACACCCCCTAACAAATATCAGTTCGGGGGGAAGTCAATTTCGTTGAGTATTTTGAGTATTATCTCGCGATTTTGAATACACTCAGCCGGCGTTCGAGAGCCGAATTCCTGCGTACAACTGTTTAAAATAATAAAAATTGACGCCCAGAGATTACACTTTTACAACGGCGGAAGAAACACAATAGCGCCACTATATGATACGGAATAATCCCGATTTTTAAACAATAATATTTAACGTGTGCACCCAAATTTACACCAGAACTAATAATACAAATACATAAAGTATACGCTAAGCCGGAGAGCCCTGGCGATCCCGCAATTCCAGAATTTGTTTCGATGGAAGTATTTTTTAAAATTTAATTTCGCTTAAATTGAATATTTTATAAATATTATTACGAAGCAGCGTAACGAATGGTAAGAGTATTATTCGAATTTTTAAAAAAAGGCAATCTGATATAACTTGTTCGAAACTTTAAAATGGTTGTCAATAATTTAAAATTACTTCACGATCACTGAGAACTGATCCAAGGGGTGTCCGGAGGTAGTTTGAGGAGAAATTTAAAGTAGTTGAAAAGACAAGTTTCAACAAGTCAGCAAGTAAAATAAACAAACGAAATATTAGACTACTTGCAAGTCTATTAGCCGAAACGCATTATTGTCCCTAATTATAAAACCGTAAAGCTGTAAATATTCCGGTGTAATTTTTAGTATAAAGCTCCATCAGGCTTAAATTTTGTTTGTCAACGAATCCAGTCCCCGCTATGTTTCATAGATGTTTGGTATAGACCAAAGAATTTTTTAAAGTCGTAGTTTTCGTAAAATACCGGAATTGGCGGGATCGGGCCACAAACCCAAAAAAAACATTCTGGGGGTGACGGCCAGGGCACAGGACAACAGTAATAGATATCTTGAATGGTTACCTCGGAGAAAAGGGGCAGGCGATGATAGGCACAGAGAATATTTTTTTTTACAAACAAAGAACTGATTACAGGGTGAAAACTGCGAAATAGGGGCGGGTTGTTCACTGGGCGAAGCCGACTGTGGTACTGAGGCGTCGCGGCGCCGCACAGGGCATGCGTCCGCGACGTACCCAATTCTGCCAACGGAACGGCGACGAAATTCCCCCCGGTCCGGCTCGATATCCCGGATACCGCCCGGGCTGGTCGAAAAGGGGATATCGGTCCAATCGACGAACGGCTTCGAGCAGCTTCGATACGGTCAAATTCCTAATGAAAATCGTATATGCATTGTAACACTAATTTGTATTCTTCTTTTGACATGATTTAACTACTGTCCGAGGCGTTTAAGCCGTCGTGATGGGGATAACGGATGGGTAAGAGAGGAAAGGGACCGAACGAGTGGATTAGGATAAGCAGAAAGGCGGGAGTGGAACTTCAGGAACCGGGATTTTGCGACGTCGTCCGACTGTCGGTATGTTGGAGTGTGTGGTTAGAAACATACCCGGGGGGAGCATTAAGGATGGTACGAAGGACTTTTGACTGGAATCTCTGGATGCGAGCGATGTCTGATGTCTTGATGGAACCCCATAGCTCTATACCGTATGTCGGTTTGAGTACCGCTTTGTATATTGTCAGTTTGTTACTTAAGGTCAATTTCGATGTCGGTTTTAGTAATGGCTTTAAGAGTCCAAATTTTCTGTTTAATTCGGGCATGGGGATTCGACGTGATTACAATTCTTAGGTACAATAACAGTCTATACCTATGGGTATGTGGTTCCCTCCAATTATCACTGGCGCCTCGACAAAAAATTACCGATTAATAATAAAATGTTAGGCTGGTAGGAGGGCCCTCTTAGTAACGCTGTTTTAACGGGCCGTATCTCACCCCCGGCGGGGTAAACATAAATCAAGACCTCATAGAGTTAACCTTTATTTACGGGCATTTTAAACCCCCGAAACAACGGGGAAGGGACCCCCGCCTTCAACCCCTGTGTGTTCCGCCCTTCGAATAATACGAGTCGGACGACAGAAACGCATTTGGGAGATTCCCCCCTCATTAGAGAAATATTTCAAAATACCCGCCGGTTAGGAATGCCAACAGATCTAAAAAAAAAGTTCAGTAAAATCCTAATAATACGGCCTGTGACCGGAGACGGTGCATCGCTGACGCGTTACGAATATTGTTATCACTAAATCTAGTTCATATTAGCGGGGAGTGACTGGCTTGTTGATAAGCGGTGTGATAAGCCGGTGGCCGCACTTAGGCCCACGAAATCCGACAATAGATAAGCCCCCGCGTAATTGAGGGCGTACCGACACGAACTTACCGCCTGGTGATCGCGGATTTACCTTTTCTAAAATAATTGCAGGTAAAATTTTCAAACAAAACCGGCACGACGGTAAATTTTAAACCGTTGAAATAAATAATATGAATAACTGCGAAATAGGGATATGAAATAATGAAATGATAACGTAGATTTGTTGTTTTTCTGTCTCCTCTCGCTGGTTTCGTCTTTTGCCAGACCGGTTTCGGCCGCTCGCCATCTTCAGTAGCGGTGTTAGTCACTGTCGGCACTTCGGATGTTTTTCGGATTATCGGAGTATGAGGATGCCCAAAAAACATCTGAAACACCGCTACTGAAGATGGCGAGCAGCCGAAACCGGTCTGGCAAAAGACCAAACCGGCGAGAGGAGACGGAAACACAAAAAAATCTACGGTATTCCAACCCCTCGCAGACCACAATACAGGTATGTCAAACTAATGAAATGATGAATTAATAAAATTAATAATAAAAAAATATAAATGAAAACAATTATAAAATACATAATCAAATACGCCATATATTTGTCAACGTGTTTTAAAAAATAGGTACATAGGAAACATAAAGCTTTCAGAATCGTACACCATTTGAATATAATCCCCCCTTACTATTGCATTGTCCTAGTGACTAAGACTATTATAGTTATATGCATAATTTAACGAATTAACGGTATCAATTTGAGGCTAACCAAACCAGTTTTGGTGCGACATGTCTCACATGACAACTCACAAGTTGTTTAAAAGTACAAACGAAATTAGGATATTTGACCGATCGTTCCGGTCTGATTACTCGGGGAACGTCAGAATAATAATAATAATAATAATAATAATACTAATAAAACGCTATAAGAGAGTGGGACAGCAATTAGGGCAAATTGAAGGCTCATTTGTGAGCGATGACTCAAAACAGGACGCTGTAAATTAGGCGAACGCATTGTCTTGGACGTCTCCAGTTGAGAATTATATCAAGTTCAAACTGGTCCGCATCTCTACGATGAATGGAGGCGGCCAACTGGCCATCGTCCATTAAAAAATCGGTACCGAAAAAATAGGAACATCACTGGGCAATAACAACAATACGGAAAGCGGAAAAAACTGTGCTGGTAAATTTTTTTTAGTACGTTCCCTTTTCTGGGGTAAAAAGTTCGCTCTCAAACAGCTGACACAATAACTGCGTCCTGTATACAGAACCAACGTTTAACACTTATTTTTAACACTTTAAAATACTCTTTTTAAGTTTATATTTCAAATCTGGCTACCCCCCGAGATCTGACTTTAGACCGGTAATTTTTTCGTTCGCCCCCGCAGAGGGTTTGGTCTCGCAGCAGACTATCGGGGACGATTACAAATTATTACCGCGGCCCTTTTGATAATTCAAAGGCTCAATTCTGATCTGAATATAAAATCAGAGAGAGATAGAGAGAGAACCAGAGTAAAAGGACGATGAAAAGATGATCTCAATAAAATAATAAAGCCGGGCTTTTACCCGGAGCTCCTTCTCATTTCGGGATTAAATTGGACTCCACGGCCGGCTGTTTGTATACAGAAGGCCGTGGAAATTGTTCCGACGAAAGTCAGAAAGATCGGAACGAAAATTTAAATCGAGTGATTCAGAAGGCAGTGGAGAACGAGTTCGCGACCGGTTAAAGATCCGGTCATATTAGAGAATTTTAACAGAGTTAAAATAGTTTCGGATTATATATAAAGTAATTTTTCTGCGCCATTGACAGACAGGTGTAATGTTAATTCCAGTAACATTTCTAGTAGTTTAGTAACGATTATTTCTACAGTAAAGGTATAGCAACAGCGGCGAAAAGCTACTGAAGACGGCGAACAGCCAACAGATCCAAAGAAGTAAGGTAAACAAAATTTAATTAAAATAGTTACGCGAATCCATAACGCGTTTTTAATACTTATGCGAGGTAATACGCATTAACTGTAAAAATGATTTCTAAACAACCTCAAAAAAGTTAGTTATAAATTGGACTCCCCGTCCAGCTGTTCGTATACAGAAGGCCGTGGAAATTGTTCCAACGAAGGTCAGAAAGATCGGAACGAAAAGATAAGACGAGTGATTCAGAAGGCAGTGGAGAACGAGCAAATCCGATCAGTTCGCGACCGGTTAAAGACCCGGTCATATTAGAGAATTTTAACAGAATTCAAAAATATTCGGATTATATATAAAGTAATTTTTCTGTACACACTAGAAACGGTGTTTTAAAAGTGTGTTGCGCCGTTGACAGACAGGTGGTGTCAGCATACGCTAGTCGGATCTCACTGAGGATAACTCTATAAAGGCTGTATCCGTGGTCATAAAAAGCCCAATTAATATTTTTAAACAGACCTACCTAATATCGTAGATTTGTTGTGTCTCCTCTCGCCGGTGGTTTGGTCTTTTGCCAGACCGGTTTCGGCCGCTCACCTCTACTGCGGTGGTTGTCTGTTCGTCAGCCGCTACTGAAGATGGCGAGCGGCCGAAACCGGTCTGGCAAATGACCAGACCGGCGAGAGGAGAAACACAACAAATCTACGATATTCCAACGCCTCGAAGACCACAAAACAGGTATGTTGAACTGGACCTAACAAATTTCTGACGGTAGGAGAGGAAGTCTATACCTCGATATTTATATCGAACGTATTTAAATTGCGACAGTGCAGTAGTAGACCATAGTTTCAGTTGTCGGATGATTCATCAGTGGCGACGTAGAGACATCTAATATTCAGAAACCTTGAAAAACCTACTTGGGGTGGGAAAAGGAAACCGATTTGTGACCGCACTTAACGCCCAGGGCTATCGAGTGGACTCGGAGGCAATAAAAAGATTTAAGTGGCCGACGATTTTACAGGGGCCTTAACGGCCTCTTTTTATTGCAAAAATACGGTTTATTCGCGTTTTAAAGAGAAAATTAGCGGTTGTCAGTTAGCCTGGGCTTGAGTCCGACGAGTTAATCCGTTAGCATTCTAGAAAAAATTCGATTTCAAACAGTTACAAACAATACGAAATAGTATTTCTAAAAGCGTAATGTTAATTCTAGTAACATTTCTAGTAGTTTAGTAATGGTTAATTCTACAGTAAAGGTACAGCGACAGCGGCGGAAAGCTACTGAAGATGGCGAACAGCCAACAGATCCAAAGAAGTACGGTAAACAAAATTTTATTAAAATATTCACACGCGAATCCATAACGCGTTTTTAATACGTACGCCAGATACGAAATTATTTCTGCATAACCCAGTTGTTAAAATCGCCATAAATAGTACATTAATCTGATACAGACGAAACAGGTCTAGCGGCCTAAACAACTGCGAATATTTCAGTTATGCGATTGAAGATAAGCTACAGAAATTCATGCGTAAACTGGTATCATTGTGTCTTCAAACTGCCTGAACGGCATTCTTACATATTTCCGTTAATACGATGTCTATTTTGCAGTTTTTACGGCACAAAATATTATTCAGAAACTGGCTGAAAATGGAGTCGCACGGCCATTTTCGGCATAATTAGGCTCTCGTCCCGAGCGGCCGGTCGTATTTTTCTTTACGGCGTACATTTCCCTTCAAGGGGGTTTCATTCGAAACTGAATTTTCATTCAAATTGGCGAGCTGAATCGCTGCGTCCACTTAGCCGGTTCGCGTGGGATCCGCCCTGATGAATAAATCATTTTTCCCTCCTTCCATATAAATCCTGCCTAATTCCCACCACCGGGTAATTATTATATCGGCCAGTTGCATTGCTTACATTACAGGACGACCATTATATGCGCCAGAAACTGTAATATAAATTGACCAATAATTTATTCAATAAAAATTCGCGTCAAACTCAGACGCCCGTTAGGATGCCCCACACGACCATCGCCGTCTTCAGTATCATTTCATCAAATTACCGTGTGGAACATTATTAATATTTCATGTCTCAAGGCTGTAGCAAAGCTATAAATTGTCCTACGCATATCACAATATTGAACTACTACGTATTTCAGGGCCTAACGTAGCGAATAGCGGTATATAGGAGATATTCAAAACTCTAGAGAATCTCAATCCTTATAATTCCGCAACACCATGACATTTTTTCCACCGCCGGTACATTAATTGTCTTAATACAAGACTGGTAAACGTTATAGGGCGTCAATTCGATTTTGTAATGTTACAGAAGTAGAACTAGAAGACCAGAGATAAGTGGAAGAATTCGGGGCAAAAATTACATTTCAAGCGGACAATTCGCAAACTGTATTCCTCCGGGCGCTTATACTCCCATTCCACATTGGGGTCGTCCCAGTTCTAATTATAATCCGAGAGGGAACCTCGAGGCTTAACCTAAGCGGTGATCTTAGTGACTTCAATCCAGGAACTTAGTCCCCCCCGGGACTGTTCAGGAGGCCAATATCGGGGGAGCTTGAAAGTTTGTAAGTTGACTGGACGATAACTTTATCTTGGACGAAACTCGAGACGAAATATATTTGAAATGATACTAGAAATTTGGATACTCCAAAAAGAGTACCTCAACCTTTCTACTGGACGAAGTAAATAAAGTTAACCGAATTAGACTCTCGCTGATCGATTCCGACTTCGACTTCGTACAAAGCCTACTGAAGTCCATAATCCGATTAGAAATTTGACACACTGCCTGAGCAACGGGATCCGAACCCGAGTGTTTCCCTGGCAACCCGGGTCACCGAATGGCGGCTACACGCATTTTCACTGATATAATATCCGTGGCACGGGTCACAATCGATAATATTTTTGCCGGAGGCCGCAGCCAAAATGCGGTAAATTAAATTCCGAAACGTTGAAACGAGACCGGCCTTTATTGTACGCAGAAAACTGAAATTGAACGGCCCCGGAATACCAGGATTATTCAAATTTCCAGTATCAAATATTTATGCACGTCGAGGGTTAACTAAAATATTGGAAAATACTAATTTTTCAACGAATATACTGCGACCACGTTGAGAAATTGCCAGCAAAATATTGTATCTTCTGTCGTTCGAGTAGAAAATGGCCGGACAAAATGAAAGAACTTGATAGACAGAGACTGATATTGAGCTTCAAAGCGGAAGGAAATTGGACAAAATATGCCGGACATTATTGAGACTGGTCCCCCCCCCATTGTGGACGCACAAATCAAGTTGCTTTCAATGTATTTTTTACATTCTGTAGTAAAACGGGTTACTTTTCCGTTAGCCGGTAGCAAGCGAAAAATTCCACCAAATTTCTTGCAATCACAAAGATCGTTAACGATTTGATCTTGGAGTAAACGATCCATTTGAGCAAATTTTCAAGGAAAAAGCAATAATTAAGCATTTTTTTTGGGTAAAACTGTTTTGTTTACAATTTATTAATGCTTATAGTTGAACTTGATTTACTTACTATTAATTAACATTTATTTATAGTTAAGCGTTTTCGACTTTTATTCCGTTGACTGTTTTGTCATTGGCTTCGCTCGGGGACCAAACTCGAGTTTGGTTCACAATTGGCGGCATTTGCGCCCGGAAAAGTACCGTAAAATTTCGATTTCATACTACAAAAATTAGCATTGCATAAGAAAGTGTTTGTTTCATTTCAGAGGATAGATGGAGTCGTCACTTTTGTAATTTTCCGTCCGAACCCGCAACACAGTTCCACCCAAAATTTATATTCGGTCCTCCAAATAACGCAAATTTATATTGCCCCGACACGTTTTTTATCGCCCCTAACGACCGGTAGTATTTTCGCACCGGAAGTTGTTATAAACATCAATTACGTGGGGCACCGGGGGACTTCCGCGTTGAAAAAATAAAATAAAAAAAACTGTGGAGGGTAGAAATAAATAAGAACCACCCCCTCTCTCGAATACGAATCTGGGTCGGCATCGGTAAAATAAATTCTGTAAACCGTCAATAAATTTAGTTCCTTGCGGCCTAGCAACATGCATCGCGCCCCCCCCCTCAAATGGAATACACACAACTTAGGATGGAGGGAGGGAGAGGGAGAGAGCGAGCTATCTGTAGCAGTAATTCAGCAGCTACCTAATCCAGATATACACCTGGAAGCCCGGTATATAGATATCATACAGACACGTGTGCCCTATCATATTCAGACCGATGCGCTAACCGTGTATTCCTCTTGGATAAACGAGAAACAGAAAATTTTACACTCTTGACACTGCTGGGTACTGTGAAAATACAATAAATAAATACGGCCTTTTATTAGTTTAACATACCTGTTTCGTGGTTTTTTTTCTCCTCTCGCTGGTTTGGTCTAATTGCTAGACCGGTTTCGGCTGCTCGCCACCACTTGTGCACTTGTCACAAGTGACAGTGACAGTGCAGCGAGGATGCCCGAAAAACATCCGCTACAGAGGATGGCGAGCAGCCGAAACCGGTCTAGCAATTAGACCAAACCGGCGAGAGGACAAACGGACAGAAACACACGAAATCTAGCCTTTTATTGTCACGAGAAAAACAATAGTAAGATAATACAATTGAAAGTAGATGGTAATAGATAACTATAGAAATAAGCTTATACTGAAAAAGAAATTGGACATATATTTTTTCATTTTTTTTTGAGTGATATACAAGAAACTAGACCCCTCGATCTATCACTATATTTCCGCTCTAAACAAACCGGTTACTGTGACAAACCTATAATAAAAATTTTAAATTGAAACAACAATTTTGAGCATATCATACAATAGTCGTGAACTGTACTAAAGTTGAAATTGCAGACAAGCTATACGACTAAAATTTATAAATTTCACAGGACCTTCATGTCTCTGCAAACGGAGATACTTTATAGAACTTAGATATAGAAAAATTTGAAGAAATGCGACTTTGCTGTAGTTACAAACTTGAGTTATAAATCAGTAATAAGACTGCAGCAGTAGGGCGGAATACATTTATGTTTTGTTAGGGCTAATTTATTGATGAATCCACCCCAAGAATGAAGAGCAACACGTGACCCTGAGGGCAAGAAAAAGGTGGTTAATTGGCCCTTGACAGACAGACAAGCGTTCGAAGGGGAAGTTCACTTCCGCCCGGTTAGCCCCTTCCTGTGTGTACCCTCGGCCCTGTTTTCCAATGATTATTCCCCCCGCTTTTTTCCTTTTTCCCCCCCCTAATAAATCTGGAACTTTTACACTATTCGTTCAGATGAGCGCCCGGATGTATGCACGAACAGAACTCGAACAGAATATTCAGAAACCGCGGAAACCACTTTACAGTTGAGATTGAACACCTTCGAAACCACGATCCTGCCACACAGGTGGAAACCTAAGTGGTCTAACCTTTACTAGGTGTATTCGGTAAAGGTGAAACCTCTCAGGTTTCTCTTTTCACCTTCGCAAATAAATCTTCATCTAACCCCTCCCTTAACGCACAGATTTTGACCCCGGCCAAAAAAAATCAATTTTTTGTTATGTAAAAAAATGCTTTAGAACATTGTCTTGGCAAAAAAAAATAAAAATTAATCGAAATATTTATTTTGATTTTGGACTTTGATCCAAATTGCAGAAAAGAGCCGAATATTTTATCGGTAAAAATATTTCTTTATACTTTTATAACGGAAATAAGAATAATACTAGTATTTATTTTAAAAAATTATTCAAAATTTTCTTTCGCGTGATATATTTCGAAGCAAGGTGCAGTACATAGCCCAACATTGCAAGTATTACACGTGTAACGACTCTGTAACAGCGCAATATCTTGTGGGAGCTTCTTTTTTCTTATTTTATTCTCGAATAAGTGTTATAGCTTACAATCCTATGTAAATGATAAATATCGATAAAACTATTTTTTTTCTTATCTTTCACATTGTTATTTTCAATTCTCGATTATATTCGGGTGTGAAAAATTGTAGCAGCATAAAATACAACACCGCTTGAATTATCCCGATTGTGAGCTCGAATTTTTTCGCGTTTATGACTCCCAACAAGATAACTGAAATTCCGAGGGGGAATCCTCTTTAAAAAATGGACCGCTGTACGGGAAACTGTTTTGCCACAGCCTTAAGAACGCACAGCCTTGCAGGGATTCCATTTACGCCAACAACAGGCCCAATTAGGCATCGATTATTCGCTCCGGGTCGGAGGGACATTTTTTTTTTTTAGCCCCGCCCTCGCCAAAAAAAAGAAAAACCTCTGGGAAGTATAAGGCTGGGGGTCGGAACAAATTGCGAAGAAGCCCTCCCCCCCCCGGGCACAATAGGACGCGGCCTTTCTGAATTCATTAGGAAATAAAAGGCCGGCAATGCGAGACCGGAACTCCCAAGAGTGGATCACCGAGGGGCGACTATCTGTCAAGACGGATACTCCACCCTCCACTCTTCCATACGCACGGCTCCTTATTCCCCGTTCCTTCCTTTTTATCAATAAGGAAGAGCCCGGGGGGCAATGGAAACAAATCCGCTCGGTCTCTCTCCCGCTGCTCCTATCCCCTCCATTTGTCTTCTTGGCTCATAATCCGGGATAAGGGATGTGGCCAGGGGCCGCGGGATTGATACAAATGAGGGCCGGTAAAATAGCAGAGAGAGAGAGAGAGAGAGGGAGGGAGAGAGGGAGAGAGAGTGTGTGCAGCAACAGGCCCTTCCTCGCATTCGTCATTCCCTTAAAGGGCCGATTAAATATACTTATTTCGCGGAAATCTAAAATTCGCGATACTTTTTGAACAGACCTCGTACTTGTCGTCTTTGTCGGACTATCGGAGGATGGGGATACCCAAAAAACATCCGAAAACACCGCTACTGAAGATGGCGAATAGCCGAAACCGGTTTAGCAAAAGACCGAACCGGTGAGAGGAGACGGAAACCCTTGATATCTACGGTATTCCAACCCTCGCAGACCACAAAACGTATTCTAAACAATGGAATTTCAGTTAGCCCTGAAGGTAATATAGGGCGTAAACTATTCCCTTAAAACAGTCAAATTCCCTTAAAATTTATGGGTCAAATTTATTTCAGTTTGACAACAACAGAATGATGATAAAAGAGTAGAAATGAGGCGAAACAATTACATCTGAAATACGTCCATTATAACATGTTTATAACACTCACTTCGGGTTCAAAGAAAGTTTCGCCGACGTCCGTAAGAAACCGGTCTGGGGCTGAAAACCGGTCGAGCGATCGTTCCTTGACTAGTCACACTCAAGACACGTCCAATTCGTCGATACCTCAGTCAATATACAGGGCGGATAATCGTTATAATAGGTGATTCGATTTTATATTGGGTTTAGTATGCGCGCCGTCGCCCCTGTCAGGGTGTCCGCACGTACTGAAAATATTTTCCCGGCCGACAGATAAATCTGCCCAGGCAACGGACGCACGTTGTCAGACCTGCTTGCATTATAATTTTTATCGTTCAAATAAAAATCCCCGACACGCTCTCCTGTCACTTTTCCTATTGTTTCACGGCCGAAAATCCCCCACGGATGATATATATCGGTCCTTTCATATTGAACATTTTATATTTCCTATTTTTCGGACGTTGCATTCACAATATTTTCCGTTGGGGTAGTCGGTATTTGAGATCGCCGACATAACACACCTATTTATTGGAGTTTATCAAAATTAGATTAAGTTTTGGTGTTATCACCTTTGGTGTTTACGACTTGAGAAGTTTATAATAGTGAATGGATGGGTAGTAAAAAATTAATTAATAATAAAAAAAACTAGTGCATGTAATCGGACTGTTCCAATTAAGTTCGGCGGACGGGCCGGAGTCGAATTCCGTACGGGACCCGGTGGATTTCCATTCAAATACGAAGGACAGGGACTCCCGAGTCCCCCCGATAAATGCCTCCGGTGGATCAGCGACCGCCAATCCGGAAATAATCCCGTTAGGGGTCTGTGTAATTAAAGCACTTACCCCAGTGCGCCAACTCTTCCGCTTCGAATATTGCATCGGCTTACCTGCAACAATGGAAGAAAATTAGTTTTCGCAGTGTACAAAGTAAAAGAGTCATATTAAAGGTACCCAAAAGTAATGAACATTTTGACTTTGGAATCCATTTTATTTTGCTAAAAAAGAAACTTTAATTATTGATCTACTGTATACCAATATTATCAACAACTTTCTGCCACTTTTCCGGCAAATTTTCGATTCCCCTCTTATGAAGAACTCCTCAAGACCGAAATCTTATCAAATTGTCGATTACTTTTGGGTACACCTAATATATTGTACGTACATAAATTTACATAGAATCAACTGTAAAAATCGCCGTAAATATTGAATTTCTAAAGCGGAACATTTTGAGAGCAACACTTTCAAAAATGCCGCCCAGAAAAGAGAATTAAATAAAAAATACTACCTTTCAGTACGTAACTAATTCACGATGATCTACTCACATGTAATTTATGAAATATAACGCGAATAATTAAACCCATAAAATATAGGAAGAATATTTATATAATATTGCATTAAGAATAGGAAATTAGATAGCTGTGGCAATAAAGTTGAGAAAAAACTAAAAATAGAGGTCAACGTTAAAGTGCCGGATTGGGGGTAATGTTTACCTATTCCACGACGTGGATTGGAACCGAGGTCCTTCAGGTCGGTATCCTGATTATTTTAAGGACTGGATTTGCTTCAATTAGAATTTTCGACTGATTAGTCGATAGAAACTTCAAAAACCCCGTATATTCTAGGGATGTTACTTGAAATTCTAGTCAGTTAAAATTCGTAATTTAATAAGATTTTTTAATTAAATTTTCAAACAATAATAATTGCTACAGGACCATACTGTAGGGCCAGGGAATTACTGCCGTGGCAATGGAATAGTTAAAATAAAGCCGGGTAAAAAACTAAAAACAGGGAAGGTCAACATTAAAGGGTCGAATGGGGGGTAATGTTTACCTGTTCGGTGGAGCCCCCTAAAAAGGGTTTGTCCGGTACACATTAGGGCCACCCTTCCAGGATGAAACCGGGCCACTGATTAGACCCCGACATTTCGCCCACGCCGCTCTGTTTTAATTGATGTTGACCTTAGCCGGAAACCGGAACCGGTTCCGAATCCACAATGGCCCGAGAGGCCCCCCCCCCTAAAACTGTCCACTGCCGATTTTCCACCTCGCCATTTTTCCAAACCGACACCGCAAAGTCCGTCCCTCCCCCTAATATCTATCGATTTCTAAATTATAACATTCGATAATGCGAACCCGCCGATACCGTATCCGATAATGAAGTGGAGAGGGAGCAATCGGCGTGTTATACACCGCAGCGTCGTAATTATTGTCGTAATAAAAAAAAATTTGTTTAATAAATAAAATATTATTTTGAGTAGGCGCCGGATAAAGCGACAGGAACAAGAGTGTTTCACGAAAACTTTTTTTTTATATAAATGAAATATTTTGAATATTAATATTGAGCCTTTTCCAACCCCTGCATTAATACTATCTCGTGGGAATTTTCGTTAACTGGAATCATAATACAAATTTTATGATAATATTACTTTTGCCAATACGAATTTCTTTCAATATAAAAAATATTTATTTACAGGAAGAAAAGAAACGGCGCCGACAGCTTATTCTTTTCACTGTACATATCTAATTTTGCGAACAATTTCCGGATTCCCGTCGTCAGTAGCATTCTGAACGGAATCCCACACGCAATTCTTAATTTTCCCGATTATCATATCAATATTGTTAAAACAATTCAAGAAGCCTCTATCATAATAATTAAGTATATAAATGTAGAAAGGCCCGTATGTACGAGCCACTATTTGTATATCGTTTTTCTCGATGTCCTATCTATAATAAAGTTATTTGTATTTCTGCGTAACGTAACTAGATGTTGTGCTATTGTGTAATAACTTTTGTTTTAGACGAGCCTGGATTCGAAAGAGTGGAAGCTCGCATGCAACCAAAGAATACTCCAGTAGGACGGCCAAAGAAAGTTACATATTTATTATGCAATCGTTGTCCGAAAATGAACTGTATTTCGTAGGAATCCCCGTCTCGTTAATACCTCGTCCATTTTAGGCCCGTCGTATCGCCCAGATTAACGGTTATATTAGCCAGGGAGCGAAGGGGGCGCAGTGAATTCAGCGAATTGTTCGCGTGGCTCCTTCTTAGTTAATATTCAAGTTAAGATTTCACGGTTATGGGCCCGCAATTAGATGGCGAGCGGGATACATGAATTAGGAGATGAACACCGAGGCTTCCTCGTCCGCTATCCGGGTCTCCATCTACCTGCTTTAATAGGCAATATCATTGATCTATTTCGGCCTATATACATCTTCCCCCGGCACCGCAATTTCAAAACAAAATTGTGATGAAAAGTATTATTTGTTACGAATTCTACTACTAGAAGGAAAGTCACTGAAACCTAGGTCCTTCAGGTTGGTATCCTGAAGAGATCGATATGCTTCAATTAGAATTCTTGACTGATTAATCGATCAGGAACTTCGAAAACCCCGTATATTCTAGCGAGGTTACTTGAAATTCTTGTCAGTTAAAATTCGTAATACAGGACCGTACATAATGTAAATATTTTATGTTTAAGTGTTTCACCTCCCGACCGTTTAAGAAACGATAACGCTTGGACAGTAATACCAGGTTATCCTTATAATTTTGACCAACTTCTGACCGTGGAAGAACGTTTAAGGTTGAAATAGATAAAAAGAAGACAAAAGGACACAAAAGTTTCTGCAGCGAGTTCTCGCGTTTATTTTCTACCTTTCGAAAGTGTCTCGACTATCAAAAGGAGTTTACAGTTCGGCCCCTTCAGATCGAATTAATATTTACAGGAGCGTTGTTAACGGCAATCATTGACGCTAAGCCGTTTTTTTCCCCCTTCTCCCCTCTAAGAAACAATTACACTCGGAAGGACACTCGATCGATCCTCGGGGCTTAGCCGGCCCTCTGGGGTAGACGGGGGGAGGGGGGGGCTTAGCGTCTCTAAAGGGGACTTTGAAGAAGTTTGGAGGGTGGAATCGGGAGGGAGGGACTTGGAGAAGCCGAGGTCGAAGCCGGGCGGGAAGATCGCCAAACAATAAGTTATAATTACAGACCAACTTGACACTGAGGGCGGAGGCGGGGGGCACCAACCTTCAATTTGATTCGACCAGTTAACCATGCAAATTGAATCAATTAATCCCGACCTTAGGAAGAGAGTCCTGTCCCTTGGGGCGATAGGACACCCTCAGGAGCTGAGGGGCTGTTAGCCTACAAATAACACCCAGAGGAATGATTGATATGAACAAGAGAACAATGTGGGATTTTAGGGTGTTCTCGAACTGAGATTTACAACCTTTAAGTTTCCTTACAACAATTCAATAACTGACTGAAATCCAACGTTGACTAACATTGAGTGAACAGTTATTTTTATGTTTCTTTTAAATTATTCCTTGTTCTGGGTGGCACTTGTGAATGTTTTTCAACTTTAAAGTTATAGGTGCAATTGATACATGTATATTTTTCACGTGTTTGTCTCGATAAAGAAAGTGATGGCGCTTTTTGACACGATTTAACTACTGTCCGAGGTGATCTCTGTGCCAGCGGCGTTTAAGCCGTCGTGGTGGGGATAGTGGATGGGTAAAAGAAAAATAGGACTGAACGAGTGGATTGGGATGAGGGGAAAGGCGGGAGTGGAACTTCAGGAACCGGGATTTTGCGACTTCGTCGACTGTCGGTATGTTGAGGTCATGGTGGATTGTGTGGGAGCATTAAGGATGGTGCGAAGGACTTTTGACTGGAATCTCTGGGTGCGAGCGATGTCGGTCGTTTACAAACATATTATTAATTATTGAACAACACACTATATCTTACGAGTAGCGTCAATATTGTAACAGTTAAGGCCTGGAAAAGTCCATTAATAACATTCGAAATTTTTGAGAGCGTAGTTTGGTAGTTTTCAATTTGTTGTTTAACCGCCCCTCGTGACCTCCTCCAGGAGCAATAAGCCGAAGATGCGCTACTCTGAGGACGACTACGGAAGGCGACAAAAAATCCTGCCGATCAGACGGAAATATTCACCAGCGTCGACGAATAAGGGAAAGACGTCTGATTGGAAAGAAGAGGTCCCAAGTATTAGCGGGGGAGGACTGGGATCACGTCCTGGGTTCCCCAAAGACGCTGTGCTGATTCAGCGACCCCCCATTTCCCCGACACAGAGGCAAATAGGGGCAACCGTCGGCCCCAGGAGGAGGAGGAGGAGGAGGAGGCTATATTAAAACCAGCGGGAGCTTTGTGTCTATTGACGCAAAACCGGGGCCCCGCTCTCGTCCTTCGCGGATCGTTCCCGCTAAAGTGTTTACCGACCGAGATCTCTCATGGGGTGGGGAGGGGCGGCTCCCTCCTTTATCCGTTAAACTGAACGCCTATTCAAACAACGGAAACAATATTTCCCCGGAGATGATTCGTTCGAAATTCGTCCGAAGAATGTACACTAAACGCCCCTTTCTATTCGCGGGGTTTAAGAGGATCTCTCTTGGTTCAAATTTCCTGAACCCCGATACCGTTGTCCTACGAAAGTATAACCTGAAATATTGGGCTGACAAATAAGTAATTGCGGAATTCACCAACAAGTGGCGTTGTACATATTTTAAGTACATCAACATCTTTGCACAGATAAGATTCTTTGATACGTTATTATTTGGTGTCAAACATTCGGTATCAAAATTATATTGACCAATTGAATTGTGTGTGTATAAAAAGCTAAAACACAGTGAACCGAATGAGCATTTCCTTCACATTTCTTTTTTTTATTTTCTCAAAGGTGTTTGCCTCACAGGCTCGTAAAAAGTTGTACGCTGTGTACGGTGATGAAGCCTTAAAAGGAC
Source organism: Lethocerus indicus (assembly GCA_019843655.1). Lineage (NCBI taxonomy): Eukaryota > Metazoa > Arthropoda > Insecta > Hemiptera > Belostomatidae > Lethocerus > Lethocerus indicus. The sequence continues at coordinate 2,497,495 of JACDQD010000009.1, read as the reverse complement.
GTCCAGCGGAGGTCGATGATGACCGAATAAAGGCCATTTTGATTCGGATCGCCGTACTTCAACAAGGGACATTGCAGAGAAGCTCAATGTATCTTATACGTGCATTCAAAACCATCTACGGCGTACAAAGATGATGACGTACATTACTTAAAAATTGTCAGCCCAATATTTTCTGTGTTTATTGGCTCTCAAAATTTATCAGATTTTCTTCTTCCCGCGAATTATCTTTGCTCTAATACCTTCCTAGTTACCGAGAAATCTAAATTGCGCCTTCCCACATGCGAACCGACAGATTCATTTCGCTTTTTGTATTACATTTTCAGGAACGGTAGAACATTCCTGGAGTAGTGAAATATTTAAACGTGTATACTGGAAGCGGGGATGATATGATTATTATGCCGCGGCGTTTATTTTTTGCGGCCGGGATTCGGTCCCGCGACGCGGGCCGGTATAATTCCAGCGCCGTGCAATTTTTATTCAATCCGAGAGCGGTCTCATTCAGGGGCCCAATTTCAAACGTCCCATTCTTCCCTCCACTTTATCTCTCTTCCCTTCTCCTCTGATTTCCATCCTTTGTTGCGCCTTCCGCCTTCCTACCGGCCTCCGTGAATAATTCATCCATCGATTTCTTTCCGGGTTTCGCGCTCCTCCTCCTCCTCCTCCTCCTCGCACGCTCTGGCATCTGCGTTCGTTACCCGCCTCCAGTGGTAATTTTCCCAACCCTTCCCCCGGGGAAGACGGAAACTTCGTTTTCAGTCCAGAAACTGGTTTAATGACACCTCCGTGTCGCTCTGTGCTCTACAGAATTTTTTTCTTTATTTATTCTTGAACAAGCGATACCAGACAAGACGCCGTTACTCACACGTATACCTCGTTTCCATACATATTCTACAAGAGGACTACATTGACAATTTTATATTTTGTGTGCCCTAAAGGTTTATCAAATGAATCACCCCCAGCAAGTGTAAATCATCCGACAAGCTTATTTTTCTGACGTAATTATTAAAAGTACTTTCTTTGTTGACTTGAAACACTCAACATATTTCCTAGAATTAACTGCTAATTTCACGATTTTTCGGGCCACGTCAATAACTGCCCTGCCCAGATTTTTAAATTAGTAATTTAACATTTTCCAACTACCTAAGTGTGTCATACGTAATGTACGTAAAATAGTAAATATCCGCTACGGGTTCGATTAAGTTGGAGGAAATTTACTGCGCACGAAGTTCAATAACAAAATTTTTTATGTGACCCCCCATCCATATGAAGTGGACACGATGGTTTTGAATATCATAACCCCGGACTGGAGCTTGAGCTCCGTAAAGTCCAAATGACTCCATCGCATTGCGTATTCGTCATTCCGCATAGAACTGCCGTTTTATTCATGATTTCACTCACTCAGCAGGATACATTGCTCTATACACGCGGTCCATCCATCGCTTTATTTTCTTAGGCCGGACGATGGGAATTTCCTTGTGCGGATGCCAGAACCACTTTTCGCTTTTTTTTTGCTTTCAATACTCCTTTATCCTTTAAATCAGAAGCCGAATTTTCTCTTCATCATGGGCTCGAATTTCCCGCGAATCTGATGAGGCTTTCGGGGGTACAAATGTACCGTTCGCTTTCGTACCACCCAAGCGGTTCCAAAGTCGGCCGTCGGTACGCCTTCTTTGGGACCTGAAAAGAACGAAAGAATGGACCGGAAGTATTACGTCTTCCGGTGCATTATACGACGGGCAGTGAAGGGGGGGGGAGGAAGGTGGGAGGAAAGAGATGACCTACCGGTCACGTGACTCGGTTCCCAACAGCGGTCACACTGTCGCGTAAGCTTCGGCGAAAAACTTGCCAATCAGGCAACTTGCCAAGTGCAATGCACCGGCCACACAATTTCAATACAGAGTTTCTGCTATTTGTAGATCCGCAGGCCCGTAATCCAATCCGCAACTGGCCACGACGTATATACAGTCAGCCGCTATTTTAATCAACACCGATTTTCCAAATATTGAAGGCCGATCTCAAAACAAAATGTACAGCTCAAAAGAACTCTCGACAGTACTAAGTATCGGGTCGGCAACTAAGTCATTGCGGGTTTCATCACTAGATGGAGATGGCGTTATTTGTATTTTTACGCACGTTTACATCCTATAGATGTATTCTGAAATGTTTAATTACATGCCAACTATTCGTCGTGACTACCAAAAAATGCACGGCATAAGGGTGCAGACACCCAAAGATGAGAAGAATCCGCAATTATTTAGTCGCCAACCCAATAGTTTGGCACATATAATGAATATTTCTCTTTCGAATAACTGAATTTAAATTTCGGGGAATAATAGAAAATTATCCGGTATGGAAGCCTCTAAAAATATTATAAAAATTAATAATTTTTGTAACGCGAATCAATATAAATAATGTTGTCGATACGGCAAGTACACTGTGCATTAAAGATGGTATTAAATTAGGGACGTCAACCGGGTTCTCTTCCTCCACAATATCTCTCTCTCTCTCCCTTACCAAACTCCATAATCCGTAAACATATCTCAGGTTACCATAACGTCCATTAGCATCCATTAGTGTTGGAAACAACGGGACGGGGAATGAGGGCCCTTAAAGGGAGCGCACCCTATATATATATATATATATATATATATATATATATATATATATATATATACTGTCTCATCCTTCGGCAAGCTTTATATTGCCCTCCACAACCTTCACCACCCTACCAACTAGGCCTAATTTTAAGAAATTTGAATTAACCGTAAAACCGCCAAAGCTTAAAACGGTCCCGATACAAACGGGTCGGATAATATCAGAGTCACGAATGTCAATTCGCGTTAATGTAATGGAGCCGGTTAACCGCCAACAAATTTGTAAGACCGTGTTGTAACTGTAATGCAAAGTTGAATAGTCTTTTGATATTTTTAATGGGGTAAAAGTTCTACGAGGCGTCGGGATTCGAACCCGGGTGGTACGTTAACGACGCGACATAAAAACAAATAAATAGATAAAAAATATACTATGTGTACCCAAAAGTAATCAACAATTTGATAAGATGTATTTTGGTCTTAAGGAGTTCCTCAAGAGGGAATCGAAAATTTGCTGGGAAAGTGGCAGAGAGTTGTCGATAATATCGGTGAATATATAGTAGATTAATAATTAAAGTTTCTTTTTAAGCAAAATAAAATTAATTCCAAAGTCAAAATGTCGATTACTTTTGGGTACCCCTAATAAATATGATTATTTTGAATAATTACTGTACACATAAATTAATAAGGATTATTGTATTTACCTGGACGCAAAGGATAGGGAGGTAAGTTTCGAACTTTTGAGACATTGGGCTTTGTGGAAGTTAGGCTAAGTTATAGATTAAGCCTGCGCTTAGATCCAACTAGGTAATCCTTGGCTGAGAGATATTTCCTACCGCCGGTGATCAAACCCACGCCCACATTCCCGCTGAAGAGCCTACTCTTAAACCGCCGACATATTGTGTCCGGCATAATGTTCCCCTTAATAGGCGGCCGCCGGCCTTGCACTTCAGCCGCCGTCAAGTGGTGCACAGGACATGCAGATTGGTCCCACTTACAGCGCTCCGGACGACGCGATCAAGGTGGCACAGTTTCGACTGCGTTTTCGTCGGACTGCGCGGTCGTTGAACTCGGCGTACGGCAGATTCGATCGAAAAATGCTCTCTGCTCGAAATAAATGTCCGTTAGACACCACTTTTCAAGGTTCGAGTAAAACCTGAAAGCCATAATAGTACAATGCAGGGTATGGTTATGATTTATATCCTTGTACTTAGCGTATGCGAGGGTACTTCCCAGTATACCTGAGTTTCTTTTAGACTAATAAAGAGTTTAGCTAAACAATACAGAAATTTAGAATAACAGTCCCGGTCTTACCGGATCCAACTAGTCCTTGTACTGAAAGTGTCGGGAAGTTGTTCTCGAAACTAAGCGCGAACTGCCCAACTTACATCTTGAACTAGTGTATTTATTAATTAAAACCTGCAATGTTTTCGAAACTGGCCCTTCATTGCGGGAATTTTCATCTCAGAAATTTAGAATGAATTATGATTGAATCTCATACATCTCTGGGAAAACTTAACAAGGTAGTAATGCCAGTAAGAAATCTACTTTAACACTCTACAGCATTACTTCTCCCATATGTTGCCACTGTATTACTGTAAAACGTCACGTTTAGGGGCCTACGCCTACAGGAAGTAGGAACGATAGAATACACAAATCTTCTGTTGGCAGTTGGGCTAAACGCATAAAGCTAACAACGAATTGATCCCGATCGTACTCCTAAAGACACGTCCTGCTCCATATACAGGTACACGATAAACAGTACCTCGTACCCCAGTGAAGCGCGTGTCTATACGGTCCCATTCAAAATTAAATATTGAAGGCAATCCGTAGAGTGATTATTTAATCAGAGATTTTATAAAAATGAAATCGTATGAACAGCAATGTTATGGGCGTACATGAGGGAAAACCTGAATCTATATATCTGCAGATAATGGACCACAGTGCAGGCGACAGAGATACAGTGCAATGAGGATGCTCGAAAACCATCCAAAGTTCCAATATTGACTATTGATAGTCGCTAAGATGGCGAGCAGCCGAAACCGATCTGGCGAAAGACCACAAAACAGGTACGTTAAAACAGGAAACAGCATTCCTGGATAATCTCCACTAATTGAGAACTGTCCGCGTTCCGATCGACAGATGCGTCCCGCGAACGTTAATATCTTCACTCGGTAATTGGTCGATTTTAAAATTTGCAGCCGACGAAACTGGATTCGCCGGGAACGGGACGAAATCGGGCGAGAAAAAAGATAAAGAAACGAAAGTTAGAGCGCAAGGGGTGAGGGAATTCACCTGGGAGGGCTTTAATGCCCCCCCGACCCACCCTTCTATTTCAGAGAGTTTCTGACGTGATAAGGAAGAAATGAATTACATAATTAAAACTGCGGGGGTCCAAAGAGGGGTAGCCAGAAGCCCCGAAGAGACTGGAAGCAAGAGAAATGTTCCGTGAATGTTTTACAGTAATGAGCCCAACCCTTTAACTAGTCCTGCGGGATGCCGGCCAGGAAACCCCGTTTATGATTACTTTCCTAAATTCATTTCGTTTCTTTTACCAGTATAATCATAGCTAACCTTTTTAAATCGCATTCACAGCCTTACTTTATCTCACAGCCTTACTATACGGCGGGACGTATTTTCTCTTTGTATATATGCCCATAATTATGAAAGTGGTCCAAGTCATATATTTCTTGTTTGATATTTAATGAAGAATAAATTAAAAATATTTTTACATTATGCGACATTTCAATTTATAATTTCATTAGTCTCATTAAAGATACGAAATTTTTCCGACTTTCATAGGAAAATGTTGTTTTTAAAGCTTGAATTGACTTAGACCATTTTCAAAACTAACCGAATGTCCTATAATTGACTTAAAGTAATAAAAAATTGTGATTTTTATTTGAGACAACAACTTTAACGAAATAATTCGTAAACATTAAATGTTTTATCTATGTATACTATGTATACATAGTAGAATGTTTACTTAATAAATTTTATTAATCATTTTTAACGAGTAATCCATTTTTATCGTTATTTCGAGTTTTTAAGATTTTTAAAATGTTCCTGAAAAACTGCAGGTATGTATGGTAGTAAATACATAAGATCTTTATGTTTCTTTATGTTTTTTTGTCTATAATTTTTTAAATTGTTGACTTAGACCACTTTCATAATAAACACTAAATGAATTCCGTATAACTACTATCTAAAAGTACATTTTTGACGATATCGTAAAAATTACATCGAATAAATTTAGTTTAAAATCCTGTAGTGTGAAATAAGCGATAAATTCATTTTTTTTTAAATTTTGACTAGGACCACTTTCATAATTATGGGCACATATATCGTTATTTTTATATGCTTATTATTTTAATTATTTCCGTGGTGAAATAAGCAATTCCTGGCCCAATAATGAAACAATGTGAAATGGTCAAAGAAATTTAAGACTGTGGGACAGGTTTATAGCATTTTGTAGGGAATGGGTTTATAAGGCTTTAATAGTATGTATAAATAATAAAATTAATATAAACACTTTCGAGGTTTTCGCCTATCGAAGGCGGGTTGTGAGGGGGGGGGCTCTCGGACCTGACAATCGCCCGACAGCAAAAGTGAGTTTCACTTTCGTGAAATTAGGGCCAATTTTTCTGGGGTAAATTGCTCGACGCTAGCACACTGACCCGAATCGATTAATGGCAACGAGCGAACGGGAATGAGGACGCCTCCTGAGCCGATTCCCGGTCTCAATTCGTACCCATAACTCGACTGTTGAGTAGGTCGTGTTTAAACGACCGAGAGTTAAAACGAGGCCGCTACGCCCCCGCGAATTGCTCATATTCGGATTATGGGCCCCCATTGTCAATTGTGCCAGCCCCACTAATCACAAATGTTTATGTCATCTAATGACTGGCGGTCCCGGGATTTTTCAGAAATTAAATTGTTTGAATAATTTTATAAAAATTATTATATATCAATTTTTAAAAATAAATTACTTGGCAGACACTGCAAATCGTATGTTCCCTATGACTGAATCCTGACATTGAAAAACAGGTAAGGGGGTAAACGCCGGAAAATTATTATTTGAATTAATACATCGAATATTTCAGTTTTAAATTAAAATAATAATATAACGTTCTGTAGATCCGAATAAAAATTTAAATATTAATTAGATATGATTTTTAATCATCCTGTCTTTGTTACTGAATCCCGAATCGATATATGATATTTAAGAAAATTTATTCCCATCCAACAGCAGATTCGCTATCTTGGGATCCACCTGGAAAAACGACTCACGTGGAATCCCCACACTAGACTCAAAAGAATCGACTTAAACGGACAATTTGGACTCTTAAGGCTATTACTAAAACGGACATCGAAATTGACCTTACTTAACAAACTGACAATATACAAAGCGGTATTCAAACCGACATGGACATACGGTATAGAGCTCGGACAGTAGTTAAATCATGTCAAAAGGGCCATAAAAAAAATGATGTTGACATACTTTGTTTATATGACGCCTAACGGAATCAGTCAGGAGTGAACTTGACGTGCTTTAGATGCAAATTTCGCACGTCATTGTAATTTCATTGTCCTATATCCATTCGCTCAGTTGTCAAATTCAAATTAATCATAACTCATTAATTTTTATGAAAGGTCCCTCCTCTGGTCCCTTAACCCTTTCGCTGCTCTACACGTATATATTAGTAAAAAAAAAACTGTGACCCATAAGCTCCGAACGAGTATTTTCGCGCCTTGTTTTAAATTAGTTTTCTGCGCATTACGGCTATTTTCGTTGCGTATTATTTACGTTTACTGCTCCACACGACTTTTTACGCTGGTTACTATTATTATTACTAGTTTTACGGCTACGAGCATGTCCGAGCCTGCGTAATTATGTTTAGAAAATCAGACGCGTACACTCAGTTGTTCTTAGTATTCTGAATAGGACATGTTGAAACGTATTAAATTGAAATATTTATATTAGTTTTATAAAGTTATACTGCGAGTTTGTGCTACTAACTACTAAAATATGTGCACACTGCTAGCACATAATCTCAAAACGTGTTGCGCAGCGAAGGGTTAACGAAGGTCAGGCTCCGAATAGAAATTATGACTAGAAGCGATTGGTGGATAGAAGGTCGGAAAGAAAGGAAAACAGGGGAAGCGGGCCGCAGGAACAAGTGGCAAAGAGGGCCACTACAAAAGATCCAAACCACAACAAATAAGGCCAATAAATGGCCCTCGACTGTCCGCCGGGCCCCCGACAAAACATACCCCCCCCAAACATCCCTCCAGTAGCCCCTTCCTTCTTATTAAAGGGCTCGCCCCCGCTCTATTTGCCCGGTCCCTTCAGAACGCGCCGGGGTTTTGATCCTATTCGGACGGTCAATTAATATTTGCCGAGCGGGGCAAGTAAAAAAAGGAAAATTCCGGCCTCTCTCAAACAATTTTCCCCATTTTCCAGAGAAAGGCTTCATTGTGCTCACAGGATCTCGGGAACGTTATTAGCGGGCGGAAATTGAAAGGAGGAACGGCCCCGCTGCCAACATTAATTTCTTTAGCGCATCGGTAATCAGCGTGAAGTCGCCCTAGAGCGAAGAAAAGCTTCCCGTACGCGGCAGAAATTCTGCAATATTTATGAGTAACTACAAATATATATTGAACACAAAAACCAGTGGCAGTATTGAGAGCAAACACCAATAAATGGCACCCAGAAAAAAAAATATCGTGAAGTGTAACTACTACTGTGCATATTGCGCCTTTCCAACATCCTGGTGCTGACGGTGGAGGGTGGAGGTGAATAGCGCTAAGTCTAATAACGTCACCTTCACTCTACGTCGACAACCTCGCCCTCCTGTTCTCTTCAACAATACTCCTATTCCCAACCAACAGCAGACCTCGAAACTTACAATAGACAACAAACTGACAGCATACAAATAGAGCTATGGGGTTCCGCCAAGAAATTCAACATCGCCCGCATCCAGAGATTCCAGTCAAAAGTCCTTCGTACCATCCTTAATGCTCCCCCCAGGGTATGTTTCTAACCGCACAATCCACCATGACCTCAACATACCGACAGTCGACGAAGTCGCGAAATCTCGGTTCCTGAAGTTCCACTCCCGCCTTTGTACCAATAACTATATGCAGTTGATTGTATAAAAAATAAAATGTGCGTACAGTAAAGTGCCTATTATGGTCAGTTGCGCGATTCAGGTTTAATAACTTGGAAAATGCCCCCGCAGAAGTTATTACCGTCTGAGCACGTTTGCATAGAATCAGGAGAGTGAGTTAGCCGGTTGAATGGCCGTGCACGGAACATAACCCGGTCCAATATATTCCCCGACAATGTTAGCGGCCCCCCTCCGTCCCTCCACGATAATTAACGTGAAACAACACCAACAAAAAACAAAAAAACACGAGCCCTTTACCGCCATAAGGGAGGGGGGCAAAGGGTGTAAGGAACGAGTTAAAAATGTAAATCGGGCTAAATGCTTAACGACGCCTCGTAAATCCGTCCTGCGAGAGGCCGACACGTTTCCTTAAACACCGGTTAGGCCCGGGCGATTACAACGAAACGGGCTTTCCTCCACTACGGTATATCCCGCGGTAAAGCAACACTCGGCGCCTGTAAATCACCCCGTAATTTTCCGAACAAGCGAATAGGGCTGGGCGTAAAAAAGTACGAAGATATTGAAGGCATTCACTGTAAACATTATTTACATAATGTTACATTACGTACATAATTAAATACCGTAGATTTATTGTGTTTCTGTCTCCTCTCGCTGGTTTGGTCTTTCGTTAGACTGGTTTTGGCTGCTCGCCGTCTTCAGTAGCGGTGTTAGTGGCACTTTGGATGTTTTCGGGGCCTCCTCACTGCACTGTCACTGTGACTTGTACAAAAACACAATAACAAGACGCGTATATATACACACGACAAACTGACAACCACCACAGTACAAGTGACAGTGACAGTGCAGTGAGGATATCCCCAAAAAACATCCAAAGTGCCGATAGTGACTGACAACGCTACTGAAGATGGCGAGCAGCCGAAACCGGTCTAGCGAAAGACCAAACCAGCGAGAGGAGACAGAAACACAAAAAATCTACAGTATTCCAACCCCTTGCAAACAACAAAACAGGAATGTAAATAAATTAAATACATAATTATTATTGTATGATTTTGTTCTAATTACGTACTATCGTCTCTATAAAGCGGAATTAACCCTTTAATGCCGTTTATGGCACGGGTATATGTCTGTCGGTTGTGTTTAAATCAATAACTCAAATCTAATTTATTTTTATTGTTCAGAACACGTCGAATATAGTAATTTTCATAAACTATACAAATATAGTACGGCAAAAAAATACTAGACCCAATACACGGGTGTGTAATGCGGTAGTGCATACGCTTAGCGCCGCGTATGGTCATTAACGCCCGGCTTCAACTTCGCCCGATCCCGCCGGTCTTTGGAGCAAGTTTCACTCTTGTTATCCCACCTACTTAATTAATAGTTATAATAGTTTTATTCCAGGGGGCTAAGTAGTAAAACAGGGATAGAAAACGCTTAGTACAAAACAATTTCTGGAATTCATGAGCTACTCTCGTTTCGAAAGGAGAAGACAAAAATTACTTCGTTTCATAATTATGGGCACATATGTGTGACGTTGGGCTGTGTTAAAAAAAAGCTGTGTCCTATATATGTGACGGTTGGTAGCGAACAAGTTAATTGAAATTACCGCATGATACAGAAAATATGAAACTCTAGAACTCCGAAAAATCCAAAGAGGGGCTGAAGTACGACGGAAAGTGTCCGTGTATGTCCCAGGTAAAAAAGGAAAAGAATTAGACATTATAGAAAACCTGGAGATCTTCAACATAAGAAAAACAACATTATAAATGAGAAAATTAATTCCCAGAGTGACGCCATATTTACACCTATAATCCTCTTAAAGGATCACACCCACCCTACCACCACACCACCCCCTTCCGACAATCTGACTCATACCTAGAAAACGGATTAACAAAATCCGAAGACAAACATAACTCCCAATAACAATAACAGAACACATATATAAACGACTGACATACTGACAAACACTACGCTACTGAAGATGGCGAGCAGCCGAAACCGGTCTAGCAAAAGACCAAACCAGCGAGAGGAGACAGAAACATCACGAACCTACAGTGTCCGTGTATGTCTTGAATTTAAATTGAACTCTTAAAAGAAGGGGACCGAGACGGATTTCTGGAGAAACTGTGCCCTGAGAGAGAAATTGAAACTGTCCCAGAAATAATAGAGAGAGTGGGGGTGAGGGGCGAGTACCGCAGGCCCCGGCGCCAAATTGATACCACCCCTGGGAGATTAGTGTTAATTAAAAACACGATGTTCCACGGCCAAGAGAACACCAAGAAGGGCTCCAGCTCCCCCGGGAGACGGCCCTTCATTAGCCAGCCACCCCCCCCCCTTCAATGCCATGCCAAGACATCGACGTTCAACGCCCAGAACGCGTTATTAGCATACGGGGGAGGCTCAACACCGCTTCTTGCATCATACCGCTGCTAAGTACGTGCCGCACTAATTCTCGAACCATCGCCCTTCGGCGAGAACTTAATCCGGGCGGGCCCTTCCTTCTCCTATAAACCTGAACGACCCCCACCTAAGAGCGGGGCTTCGTTAGTAACATAACTAGGTCCCCTCTGGTGTTCAGGAAAGGAGATCCGGAAGTCAACGTTGAGCGCTGAATATTACATAAAACCCCCCGGATCATAAACATAAAATCAATTAGACGTAATCACTTAAGTCCGAATCGTCATCAAATTGTCTATCACTCAGACTAATCTATAACTTCGTATTTTTTGCCGTAGATTTGTTGTGTTTCTGTCTCCTCCCGCTGGTTTGGTCTTTTGCTAGACCGGTTTCGGCCGCTCGCCATCTTCAGTAGCGGTGTTAGTCACTATTAGCACTTTGGATGTTTTTTGGGGGCATCCTCACTCCACTGTCACTGTCACTTGTACAGTGGTGGTTGCCAGAGTGGAAAAGCCAGAAAATGCTGTTATTAGGCCAAAAAATGCGAATTTTAGCCCCAAAAATGCGATTTTTAGCTCCAAAATTGCAATTTTTTGCCCCCAAAATGATATTTTTAACATCAAAAATTCGATTTCTAGCCCCAAAAATGCAGTGCACTGGTTGTGTCCCCCACACCCCTCCACAACACAAAGAAGACAAACAATATCCCCCCAAAACACAATAACAAGACACGTATATATACACACGATAAACAGACAACCACCACAGTACAAGTGACAGTGACACAGTGCAGTGAGGATGCGCGAAAAACATACAAAGTGCCGATAGTGACTAACACCGCTACTGAAGATGGCGAGCGGCCGAAACCAGTGAGAGGAGACAGAAACACAACAAATCTACGGTATTCCAACCCATCGCAGACCACAAAACAGTTATGTTAAACTAAATTAGTATTTTTTGTTCGCTGCTTATATAGAGCAACTGGCAGCTGTGGTTTTTTAGGTTCCTCGAAGTCTCAGGATGAATGAAATACAAGAAACAGAATGGAACAAATAGAAAATGTGATTTTTGCCCGGGTTCTTTTCTCTATTTTGCCTGTACATACATTTTTTTAATATACCTTTTTATGTCAAAACAATTATGCAAATACGCGACAGTAATTCGGCTTTGAGCCCCCATCGGATTGAAAATATAAATTCGGATCATCGCGGATTTCCAGGCCTGAATTAAATTGGGTCTATCAAAATTATATCCGGAACCGGTTTTCGTACTAAATTTTACGGACCGCAAATTTTCAGTTATCGCGTTTAGACTCTAGGCCGTTATCCGGGGACTCGCCCTAGTGACCGCGTATTGGAACATAATCCCGAAGTTCGTTAGTCGAGGTGCTCGGGTGGGAGGATTATCAGAAGTTACGATAACGGTCGGCCTCAAATTTCATCCAACGGCCTGTGTTAAGTAAGGGCCACCAAAAACCACTACCCGCCTGCTAACGGCCGATAGCACCGGCTAAAACAGTGAATTGTTAAAACCTCAGACTTCAATATCACAGTCAGCACAAACTCCGAAGATAACCCAAGTAATTTTATCCTTGATGGTATGATGAGGAAATAAATTATTTGAAAATAAAGGGTATTATTAAAAATTACAACAGAAACATTACAACGGAAATCCACTGTTATTAAGAAGAAATCGATAGTAAAATATGATCAGGGCACTGATTAATTCATAAAAATGCCGTAAAAATACCAATCGTTCGACTTTGGAGAGCAATGGTGGACGATGGTATTTAAATCCAAATATAGAATTGTAATACGTATATTGACAGTCATTAATTTTTTAATTAGGGAGGGATTTAAACTGTTAATAACCTTAGTCCAGCTTGTAGTCTAACCTACCACCTACCTAAAAGGTAATAAGGTAGTATAAAATTATAGTGCTTTGCCTAACTTCTGTGTAAATTGGGTAACTATAAAAGTAATTACTGTGATTATACATTTATTTCTGCGCGGAATCGGGCCCAGGCAAAGTACAATATGAGGAGTATTAGATGAGGAATTATGTCCAAAACGGAGTAATGAGGGTTAAAGTTTCTCGGGTTTTTATTGTAAATTTTCCTAATATTACCAATATTACTGTAAACAATTCAAGATTAATGTATCACAATATATAAGTATATATATGTAGAAATGCCCGTAGACCTGAATGCATGTACGAATCATGCATTTATTTTTTTTTATTTGTATATCGTTTTTATCGATGTCGTATTTGTATTTATATAAAAATAAAATTATTTGTATCTTTGTATCTTGTATCTTGAGGGTTAAGGGAGATCGATCCTATCTTGGGGGTCCATCCCCACCCAACAGCAGGCTCCCTACCTCGGGCTCTATATAGTATATGTTCTATACCCAACTGAAAAGAACAGATCTAAATCGTAAATTTGGACTGTTGAGGCCTCTTTTGAAAAGGACATCAAAACTGACAAAAGTCAACAAACTGACAATATAAAGCTATACTAAAACCGACACGGACATACGGAAGAGAACTACGGGGTTCCGCCAAGAAATCCGACATCGCTCTCATCCAAACATTCCAGTCAAAAGTCCTTCGTACCATCCTTAATGCTCCCCCCCGGGTATGTTTGTAACAGAACAATCCATAATGACCTCAACATACCGACAGTGGACGAAGTCGGAAAATCACGCTTCCTTAAATTCCATTCCCGCCTCTCTACACATCCAAATCCTTTCTGTAAGCCGGATACAGGTCAAAAGTAACATCACTGGATGGCGTCTTTATCGGTGAAACTAATCAAACAAACCGCAATTGTAACTATAACTGGTAACTAGTTGATTTTACAATAAAGGTAAAAAAAATCTTGGGTTTCCGAATTTTCCTCGAATTAAAAACTTCATGTCGAGAAAAAATTAAAAAACTAATAGAAGTAGTATTAATTAATAGTCCTTTATACAACCGAGGTCATCGTTTCCACGCGCCCTTCAGCCGAGGGTCCCTTAAGGGTCCAGCCGGAGGAAAAAAGTAGGGAGAAAGTAGCCGGGAACTTTCCCCAAGTTTAATTCGGGGCAAGAAAGTTTGCTCGGTCCACCTCCCCATTAAGACGTATTGAGAGGGCGCAGAATACGATTGGGCCGACGGAGATGAAATTAGGAAAGTTATACCGGCCGGCAGTTAACGCGGTTTTCTTCTGTTTCCCGGCCAAATCCTCACGCGCCCGCTCTCAGTTTTCCCCAACGACGGGCGTGCAATCTCGGACGGGCGCTCTGAATTATCGCCAGCCGGGGGGGACTTCCGGTTGGTGCCTCACGTTTCGAAAATAGAAATTGCGTTTCTTCGATTGCCTCCGATGGACGATTCATCATCCCAGCACTCAATAAAATTACGCCGATAGGGTGTTTCCCCCAATAGTAGTTAGATAATTTCCGTGAAGAAAATTCGCGGGGGGGGGGTAGGTTATAAGCCGACGATGGAGAGGTCGAAATCATTTCGGAATTTAAATGTTAAAGAAAAGGTCAACAGGCAGTATTGAGACATTTACGGCCACCCAAAAAACAGAATGATCTTAAAAAAATCTATAACAAAAAATCAGTTTCACGGAAGATTGAGAGGAGCACAGGGCGGGGAGCATTGAGAGACTAATTTAAAATACACATAAATTATTTTGGACGCCCTTTTTTAGTCCTTTCTAGTGGGTTGGCAACTAAATAATTGCGGATTCTTCTCATCTTTGGGTGCACACGCCCTTATGTCAAGATACTGTATAGGTTTGAAAATGAAACATGCATAAAAATACAAATAAAGCCATCTCCATCTAGTGACGAAACCCGCAATGACTTAGTTGCCGACCCAATATAATCAGAATGGCATAAATACATGTTTAGTCCTCTTACTGCCCGACATCACTTTTCCTCTTTTCTAGTTAATTACAAACACTTTATTTTTCATTAAATATACTTAGACTATCCGTATACAAATGTTATTCAATAAGCGAATATGTTAATGCAAATGTAGGTAGAAAACATCAAAATTATTTGTATATGGAATGGCATAAAACTTTATCTTAGTGATTTAGAAATTCATCTCGTTTTACCTTACTATTGACCTACGAAGTTGGATTATTCCCTTTTCCGGAAATATCCGATTTCCACTTTGACGCTGGAACCGGATGACAGTTTTGGAATGTCAAAGACAGGCCATTTTGGAGAGAGAGAGAGAGAGAGAGAGAGATAGAGAGGATGGGCCACCGAGCTCTTGATAATTAATACGCCCCCGGGGAGATCGTCTCTCGTTAGTCAAGATTAACGTTAATCTCCGAGCGTAATTGAGGCACATGCCCGAATCGTGCCCCACCTTTTTCCTACCAATTTCGTCCGACGCTCACCGCTCTTAGGGCAGTCTTATGCTCGGGCGTTTAAAACGCGTTTATTTTTTCTAACGGTTGAAATTTGCGATTGAAAGGAAAATCGTCAGAATTCAATTTTCAATTGAACTTAATTAGCCCTACTATGTCTCCAACTCTAAATACAGATCCTGAAAGTCCCGTCTGTCCGTGACCTTGCCATAATCAAGAATTACACACTCCAATTTATTCTCAACGTCTATAAACAAATCTACATTGCGTTATGCATCTAAGTCTGCAGTAGTTTTCAATCGTTTGTTAAACGATTTCCTCCTCATCGCGAACTCCTCGTTCTTTGTATCCTAACTCAATTATTGAAATTTCTCAATAATGCAGTTGTCGATTCGGCTTCCTCCACAAGGCGTAACCCTTATAGGACTGCCATAGGGAGTGGTATCGATCCCCACCCCCTGAACCCCGTCTGCTCCTATTATGTCGTAGATAAATCTCGAGCAGAGGAGGATGCTCGGTTGCGGGAAGCTTATCGTAGCAGCTAAACTCCTTATCCCCCCCCTTCAAACTCTCCCCCAGTGATTAATGCCAATATTTCGGCCCCGGAGAGTGAAACGGGGTAGTGTTTTTTCAAATCGATATTCGATGCTTAGCGGACCCCCAGGCGGTACAAACTTCCTGTACCCTTGCGATTTCCCGTGACCCGAATCTAGTTCTCCCATTTAAATACTGAATTAATCCGTTCCGGCGACTGTAAAACAGGAAACAGGAGCAACCTTTACACGCGGGCACTGCCAGCTATATAAAAATAAAACTAATAAATACAGCCTTTTATTGGTCCGAAAATGATAAGTACAGAACTTAATTCCTGTATTCTGGACGCTTGGGCCAAAAGTATGAAATTATAAATCCGTTAAACTGTTAATTCAGACAACCAACTCAATATTCAGACACGTCCGAGGTAGGTTCCTAAGATCGTAAATTGATTCGTTCGTAAGTCATTAATCAAAACCATTTTAATGTTGAGGCAACACACAAAGGTCAGTGCACTACTGGAAGGGGCAGAGAAATCTTTCCGATCAAGTATCCGAAATTACCGATAAAAAGTAGTTAATTGTTAAAGAAGAAGACTCAGTGCGATGTTTCGTACCCCATCGTGGCCTGCAGACGGATAACGAGTCTAATGAACTGAATTAACATATCATAAAACTTCATTGCCTTAAACGATTCCCGTTTTACTGTTCCCACTCATAAAAGACGTCCCGTAAACTATACGCGATCATAAAATCCTGATTAAACTGGACGCTAAACCGTTCTTTTTACGTCCTAATTTTTTCCGAACCTTTAGTGTTATCGCCGTGGAACTGTTTCATGATTTTAAGTCGTCTAGGGCGAATTTTATTACACCTGTTAACCACAGGAGTATCCCCGATTCTTTACGATGTAACTCATAATAATTAAAATTCAGAACTAATATTTCTTTTTTCTTAAGGATAATCCGTACAGTCCTCAATTTTAGACGACATAAAAGGAACGCGAATAATTCGTGCGAATATTAAAATTTTCCAGGTTCCATTAAAATAAGAAAAGTAATTATACGAAGGTGATTTAGACCCCGAAAAATGTTTCTGGGGTACAACAACAACGAATGAAAAATATTCTTCGGACTTCGAAAGGCCAAGTTATTAAAATTCGATTAATCAAATTTTTCCTTCAAACTTTCGTTCCCGAGGAAAAAAAATGTGAAAGATAAACGGAGAGGAAGTAACCAGAAGAGAAGTAATCCGGCTTTTAATAAAGTTTTAAAACGTTACGGGGGCGGGGGAGTGGGCGCGAAATCCAGGTTCATTCCGGCCAATTAACAGCGGATTAACATAAACGGAGAAGAGTTCCGCACGACGCTTATTTATGTTAATGAAATTCCTCAAAAATGTATTATCAGAATTTATATATTTTTAATTATACAATACATCATTATAAATTAATTTTTCCGAGGCCGTCTCGGAACTTTGCCCCTAATAAGCTCTGTTTCTCTTGTGGTCATGAAGGCTTTTTTAATGTCATCCATGTCCTTATTATCGTTTAATAGTCAATGTTGCTCGTGTTTATTGATGGTATTCTCTGAAAATGTTTTTATCGTTAGAGGTTTGTACACTTCTTTTGAGTAGGATAGGCGATATACATAGTTTTGTGCGTGGTTTATAAAATATGGTAATTAGGTAGGTAAATTATTACGCGGCTTCTCGCTACAGTCAGTGCATTCCTTCAATAATGTAGAACGAAACTTAATGAATGTATGTGAAAAAAGCACATTAATTTAATAATTTGTCCTTAATGATATGTTGTTTCGGCTGATTCCTTATCACAGTGCAATATACTGATTACTAAAACTCCCGTTTCGTGGCCAACACTTGAGAATTAATTTAAAATCGCCAGTATCCAAAACTAATTCTCTATTTATAAGAGAGTCTGAGGAATGCGCTCAATGACAACCGAAAGCCGAAGGTGCTACTGGACGAAAATGGCGAGAAGCCAAAACTGATCTAGCATTTTCAAAAAACCTTCGTTCTATTTTTCTACTCATGTCTCGCGAGCTGTTGATTATTCGGCGTGTCACAAGAGTCCGCCCACTTCCCTGACAATAAACTGTACCGGAGATGAACTCTGGAGACACAGTCTGGCGTATAAAGTAGAGTGAAAGTAAATTAAAATAGAAAATACGGTCAAGCAGCCTGCCAGAGCACTGTTAATACCGCCGACATCACTCTTTATAAATATAATACTGACCGTGAAGGGGAACAGAAACCGGTCTCGGTGCCAAATAAACGAGAAGAGGCGCTGAAAATTATACAAGGGATAATATTCAATTTTAAATTGAAATCTGTAACACGTTATTGCCATAAATGAACATGACACTGTTCTATAAAAAAAGAACTGAAATTATCAAGTATTACTGTGCAGTAGTACTTGATTCCTTGTACGAATACGAAAGAAAAATTAATGAAATAAAACTTTATAAAACAAACTTTACCGAATATTATATGATTTAAATTTGTATGCAAATCAGAATTAGCATGGGACAGGAAAACTGAAGGTGAGATCTGCACCTCCTGCGGGAACGAATTTCCATTCGTATAAATGAATAAGTTACCTCTGCCCCCCCAAGCCCATGAGGATAAGTTTCAGTTTCTAAGCGTAAACATTAAAGGATTAAAATTCACATCCACTCGCTGGATAAATTATAAGCAAACAGGAAACCGTCTCCGATAGTGCATGCTGTGTATACAGCTGCCAGGAATAGAATACATATCAAACTCCCTTTATTGCCGCAACTACAACAATAAGTGCTGCTGCAAGTATTGGGAGTAGTCAGATTATAAAACGATATTCGATATTGATATTAGAAACGAGTAGCGAGTAGAGAATAAAACTTCTGGTTTGCCTCCATATTTTTCGTTTCGAACAGAACCTTTTGTGGCGTCTGTCAGATCAAAAATCATGCTTTTCAAGTGGATATAAGCGAAATTAGGAGTCGAATTTGAGTCTAAATTCATTTCAAACACCCGACGTTGAGAAACCACCTCACCCATAGCATATATTTAAAAGGTACGCATGTTTATTACACGTGGATAAAAAAAAGTGGTTATAAAAATGACGGGTAAATTGAGATTATTAAAGGGAAAAAATCGGTTTAACACCGTATATATATAAACCAAATGACCTGGAAGCTAAAGGAATCCCTATCGAGTCCCGGAATGCGGAGTAAAATATCCGATAGGGTCAGAGATGGAATGTCGGAAAAAATTCAGTGGACACGTGGAAAAAAGGTGGCCATTACATCCGCGTCACACACAAAAAAAGTTCATATTATCCGCATGACCTCCCACCGAAATTCGGCGTCTATAAAAAACCGTAAAAAAAATTCATCGTTCGCAGGCTTTGTCATGTTTTTGGGAAAAAAGCCGGACTCAAATCTTGTTTTACGCCGGAGGTAAATTGTGTAATATAAAATTTAGCCGGCATTATAACGGCCAGCTGAAATGGGACTATGCTTTCTGGGAATACGAAGTCCCCGAAGAGTTTATTCTCTTTCGGATGGTCCGGGAAAGTTATAATAATACGGAGAATGTAAATGGACAAATTGGGGAATATAACGTCAATTTTTGTAGAAAATAAACGGATATATCTTCTCTTCTGTGTTCATTTCATTATTTCTACTGTATCAACTTTGCACTTCATGATGCGGTCCTAGAGTAATGCACTGGGGATGCAATAACGAAAACGTATAGAGGCTGGAAAAATAGCTCGCGTCGCTACTTTCGGCCAGTGGATTAACCGGTTATTTCGGTTATTTAAGGACGGAGAAATCCGCTGGACAAACTAAGGGCGGAAGGAGATACAATAGGCCCGGTTAATTCGAGACATTCCCCTGTTTATCATCTTCACGCATTCCCCCTCACTTCACGTTTATTTCCCGCGAGGCCCCTAACCCGTGCCCCGTTCCTACAAACAAGTTTATTCATCCTCTTCTTCTTCTTCTTCTTCGCCTTCCCATTCGTCTCCACGTTCAACAATAAACAGACAGGGAGGATGATCACCTGTTGTGTATTTGGAGAGGTATGGGGTTGGGGAGGTGGGACAATCTTTGAAATAGAATTTTGAATTGAAACCCCAAAATTAGTCAGTACACAAAATAAGTTTCAATGCCAAACATTGCGCCTACCCTATATTGTACATTTAGGAGAAACCGGTCTAGAGAGAGACCAAACCGGCGAGAGGAGGCAGAAACACACGAAATCTACGGTATTCCAACCCCTCGCAGACCACAAAACATGTATTCCAAACAATGGAATTATAACATATTTATAACACTCACTTCGGGTGCAAAAAAAGTTTCGCCGACGTCCGTAAGAAACCGGTTCCTTGGTCTGCGAGGGGACCAAAAAACAGGTATGTTAAACTAAAAACTGAATTCTTGGTGTTAATAAATTTTCGAATTGCTCTCCAATGCAATTAGTTGACGGAAGAAACCGCGGCCGGTAATAAAAGTGTAGAGAGGTAATAAAAAAACGACGAAAAATTTATTCATAAATAGCTTGAGGGATGAGATATGAATCCCCACGACCTGAAAGTGGGAAAACCCTACAAATCCAATCCAGTTTTTCTACTTCCGCTTCCTTCCTATTCTCATAAGAAACACCAAAAACAGATGTCTTCCCCAGGCTATCGTCACCTAAACCTATATGGTTTTCGGCTAAGCGCGTATCAGAAAATCGTGAGGGCGGAAAATGTTGAAAAGGAGGAAAAAATTGGGAGCGCGGGGGATATTTATGCGAGGATATTTATAATTTTGTTTTCAAGGCCCGAGAACGGAGATTAGGGGGAGTAGAGGAGAGATTATCGGGGTGCGGGGGTGTTTTTTGTGTGTGTGTGTGGAGAGAGAGAGAGAGAGAGAGAGAGAGAGAGAGAGAGAGAGAGAGACACTCACCTGGTATTAGGCTAAGGACAGCCCTACATCATCGGAGGGGGCGTTATAAATTCGGCGGCCCTACAGGAGTTGCCCTGGATTAGGGCCACGTGATGTAGGGCCGGCGTTCGGACTCCCACATAAATATAACAGGCGGTGGGGGGTGGGAATGGGGTGTAAAGGGAGGCTGGGGCTACACGACACGCTACTTTGTCGAATTATAACGCCCAACGGGCAAAATTATTATTATGGAGGCCGCCGGTCTTCGGCCACTTAAGACCTCCGCGGGGTACCGATGGCATTTTCCCGGCCACGAGATATATATATTGCATCAGTGTGTCGAACGAACACAGCCGAGATTTACGGGACTTCGATATTTCTCATAATTCTTTCACGGCGAGAGTTCCCAACCAACATGTCTCATTCGATCTATCGGCCGGCAGGATTTGGTACAGTCATTTTTCTTTCTTTGGGTATATTCTTGTTTTCAATCGAGCCAACAAAAAAGAAGAGAGTTCCGTAAAGTTCAGTAGTTCATTTCAGGGACCAGTTGCCCGGACAGTTAAACTTTCGCCGACGCCAACCAATCGGTCTGAAGCGGGAAAGATTAGGTTACTGATAGTCAACTAAAATTAAGTAAACTCTGAAGTCTATGAAGTTAATCTGGAGGAACATTATAAACTTCAGACAATATAGAATTTAAGTGAAATTCAGACAACAACCGAGCGAATTGGTACATCGAGACAGTTTTTAATGCACGATGTCATATTTCATACGGGAAAACGTGAAAAGCTCTTTCTCCCCCCCCCTCAGCCCCTTAATCTTTTAGCCAGTCCATACATAACGCCGCTTTTATACTGCGGGAGCAAGCTGCTAAGACGAAGGATAAATTTCCTCGAGGGCCGAGCTGGGGTTGGAATTATGGCCGGCAACCCCTAACTAAGCTCGAGTGCAAGCCCACCCCACCCACCCTCTTCCACGTCTTAGATAATGGCCTGTACCTTAAAATAAGTACCGCCGACCACAGCTAAGTAATTGGGTAAGAGTGGTAAGTAACACTGAAACGGGAAGAATATATTAACGACTACACATGAAGACTTGTCTGATTTATTACGTGTATGTTTAACACCTTGTAATTATGTTACTGCATATTTAATTAATCCATGCGATATTTTTAATATTTTTCAAAATAAATTGCATCAATATTAATAATCTTGTCCTAGATTTCGTGTGTTTCTGTCTCCTCTCGCCGGTTTGGTCTTTCGATAGACCGAATTCGGCTGCTCGCCATCTTCAGTAGCTGTGTTAGTCACTATTGGCACTTTGGATGTTTTTTGGGGCTAATAAGCCAGAAAATGCTGTTATTAGGCCAAAAAATGCGATTTTTAGCCCCAAAAATGTGATTGTAACCCCAAAAATGTGCAAGTACCACAAAAAAAAAACCACCACAGTACAAGTGACAGTGACAATGCAGTGAGGATGCCAAAAAAACATCCAAAGTGCCAAAAGTGACTAACACCGCTACTGAAGATGGCGAGCAGCCGAAACAGGCCTAGCGAAAGACCAAACCGGCGAGAGGAGACAGAATCACACGGTATGTTAAACTAATAATCGTGTTCTCTGTCAGCGCTCTAATCGACTTATTTATGCCTGCTACAAGGTCAATCCGTTACAAACCTAAGAATTTCACTCAAACAGTCCTGACAATGATATACCAACTTGAGTGATCTCAATGTGGCAACACAACTGCCTTGCCAACTGTTCTCAGCAGCCGTTCCTGCCTTTAATTACTGAACATACAGGACAAAACATATCGCGGTTGTGCAAACGGAACGCCGGTTACCGCCCGGTTCAATATTTGGCTACAGCGCCTCTGTTTACTCGCTCAACAAGCGCGAAATTCCCCTCCGACGAATCTAAAATTGGCATCGATTGATCTTGGTCGGTGAACACTAAGATACACAGGAATTACACACTCGTCCCCTGCAGGGGTGAACGGAATACGTGACGATGCATAGGTTTTTTTCTAGTTAATTCTCCCTCATGCATGAAAGTTTTACTCTCAATAATGCCTGGCTCCACATATTTTCAGTTTGGGCGAATCAACAGGGACGTTTTTCATACGTTCCAGAAGAGAATCCGACCCGTCTTTAATATTTGTGTTCTAATATATGTTTTACTACTTTAATATACCTGTTTTGTGGTCTACGAGGGGTTGGAATACCGTAGATTTTTTTGTGTTTCTGTCTCCTCTCGCCGGTTTGGTCTTTCCAGACCGGTTTCGGCTGCTCGCCATCTTCAGTAGCGGTGTCAGTCACTTATGGTACTTTGGATGTGTTTTTCGGGCATCCTCACTGCACTGTCACTGTCACTTGTACTGTGACAGTACAAACACGATAACGAACACACGGTACCATCCAAAGTGCCAACAGTGACGAGCAGCCGAAACCGGTCTAGCAAAAGACCAAACCAGCGAGAGGAGACAGAAACACGACGAACCTACGATATGTTTTACTACCTAAAGGCACATGATAAATGTAACAATATAGCAAAAGATGAGCAGAAAACTTGAAACGGGTGTTTATTCTACTGCCATTTGCGACAGCAGGTATATTCAAAATCGTGTTAAACGGAAACCAATGCATCGTATTCTTTCGCTTTTTTGTTGTGTATATTACAAAAAAAACAATATTTTGACGACCCCCCCAGACAGGAAGTTTTACTTGTTACAAACTTCAGTTCCGAGGCACTTTGTTCCCTCTGTACTTTGTTCCTCCTCCCGCCCTTGCGTCGATAACTCGGCGGAAGAGGGCAACAACTTGTCGGTGACTATTTATTACATTTCATTCTCAGCCCCCGACCACAAAAGGGCCGGGCGCTTTCAGTTTCGGGAATTTAATATACAGGCGCGCGCAGAACGGTTTCCGTCGGCGGCGAAACAACTTCGGACGGAACAACAAAGATCGGGGCCGAAAGTTGGAAAGAAGCAGCGGAGGCGGCCCTAATAGGCGTGTCCCATGGGCCCTCACGCTCTCCCGAACGGGGCCCGGAGGAGGGAGCCGAGGCCTTTGTCGTTTAGCCGACGGCCCGACCCGAGAATTGAAACGTTTTGTTACGCCCGCCAGTCTATTTACAATTCTACAGTAGGAGGAGGCGTATCCTACAGTAGGATTCGATTGACTGAAGCGTATACCGGTGGCAAAACATGATCCTTAATCACATATATCAATCAAAACATTGTCAGTTTGTTAGTTAAGGTCAATTTTTATGCCCGTTTTAGTAATTGCCTTAAGAGTCCAAATTGTCGGTTTAAGTCGATTCTTTTGAGTCGGGTATGGGGATTCCACGTGAATAACATATTGTAGGCATCGACAATTGACGGCTGAATGGTACTGAAGAAGCCAGACCAATTAACCAATTAACCTTATGACCGAATAGGGGACAATAACACCATCTATAGTAATAACGCATAAAACATTTCCACAGCGGTTATGTCAGAGCTATGAAAAAATGATACAATATACATTGTTAGTTATAGTTACTTCTCATAAGACCCGAGTTTATAGACTGAAGATTTTTAGACGTTGCCAACTATAGATTTTGCCGCTCGACTGTTTTAATTCGCTTAAAAAAAGAGAGAGAGAAAGGCCGCTCTTATTTTTCCCGAAGGGCGGTTCCAGAGTGATTCAGCCGCGTGGAATTTCTACGGGAACGGATCGCTGTTCCATGATTCATCCGGTAGGGATGAATGGCGGGCACCGCCTTTCATTTAGGGGAACCCCACCCCTCAAGTGCAGGCCGTTTAGGTATTTTTTGTCGAATTTTTTCGTAACAGACTATCACACACACACACACACACAGTTTCGGCTGTGTATCCCGCTTCCAGTATATGTATCAGTTAGACTTCAGTCAGTAGTATCTGTTACTACGGTGTGCGAATTGATTAGTACCGTAAAATCCGGCTTCATGACTTAAAAAGCCGGCCAAGGCCGGAGAAGTGTTCGCGTACCTCAGATAACATTCGATGTACAGCGGTGAGGTAATAACACCGGGATCGAATCCCGGAGCTTTACAATTTAAATTAAAAATTTGAATATCTATGTTTTGACATTATTCGCTATCCTAGCACGAGTATATTTTTCGAAGACGATAGTTAAGGTACAATTCTATATTTATAGTCGTTCTTTCACAGACGACATTGTATCTGTACATTGGGCTGTCGGAGCCTCGGGATGGGTGTCGAGAACAATTTCCTTTACCAAAGGTCAGAGAAGATATCCTATTTTCCTGATAGTAGGAGGAAGAGCATAAAATATGCTTGGAAACGGGAAAAAGTGTCCCTAATGAAAATATCATTGCCCCGGCATTTCTTAGGGGGGCGAATTTACTCGAGAGGGCGTCGAATTTGCAATACGTCCGATTCAATTAATAATTCATAAATCAGGAAGGGCCAATAAAGCTGAGGAGACGATAAAACCGGTCTCGGGGGCCGGCGGTAGAGTTTAATGAATAAATATATTAAAATACGCAGCCCCGAAATAACGACCCTCTCGGGTTGGGAGAAGTAAGTAGACTCTCCAGGGCTATAAAGACGTCGACCTATATGGTCCCCGGTTACGTCCCCCGCGGGACTCCTACCCATAATAATTTATTACGGCCCGAATTTCATCTTTTAAAAACGGACATTAAAAACTTAAAGGGTGCGGCGGCGAATTTATCCGCTCCGAGAAACAAAGCCAAGCCACCTGCAGGCCGACATTATACCGGTATCGTTTTATTGCTCTTAATACCTCTGGCTTGCAGGAATTGGATTATAGCCTTTATATCAAGTCCGTTAGTTGGACGAATTGTATCAGCATTTGTAGATATTTTCTGTTTTTTCTATTAGGGGTACCCAAAAGTAATCAACATTTTGACGTTACAATTCATTTTATTTTGCTAAAAAAGAAACTTTAATTATTAATCTACTATATATATTCACCGATATTATCGACAACTCTCTGCCACTTTTGCGGCAAATTTTCGATTCCCCTTTTGAAGAACTCCTCAAGACCAAAATACATTTTATCAAATTGTTGATTACTTTTGGGTACACCTAATATATTCATATTTCATATTTGTCTATCATTTGATAGACAATTTTGGCATTTTCTCTTTGGAGTCGGTAGAAAATGTCTACAAGCTGTGGAAATATGTTTTACCGGGAAGGACACTATAAACACTATTCATCACAGGATCAAGGCTTATACACTAATACCGTAAAATAGCCACAGCATACTTTTAATAAGTATTTGAAAATATGTGGAAGAGCTAAATCTAGAAATGAGAGACAAACGAAAAATACTTATTACTAGAAATAATTATTATTTCTTTGGTCGTGCGTTCTTATTCCTGTATATTTCTCTGAAATTCAGTAAAATCAGTATACGAAAACGGAGGATCAAATCTAAACTGTTGGTTCAAGAGAACTGTGGCGGCAGACGGGACGAAACATGAGCCCTATTCCTTGCTGTAACAAAGATTTACAGTCCGCTTTAAGAACCGATCGTTATTCAGTTACCGTACAATGAAATTAATAGATCCCCCCCCCAACGGTTGTCCAGGTCTGTAAACTTCGTAATTGCGAGTCGTCGTCAAACCAGACTTCAACCGGACAATAGATTCAGTCTCAGGACAAACAATAAAATTCAATAATACCGGAGCTTTCATGATCTTTTATTTACGACCGGCGGAAACTGTTCGTGACGGTCTACGCCGAAGTTGTAAAGCCGGTAAATTTAAAAAGTTCTGCAAATAAAACACCGACGTAATTCAAGCCCCCCGTGGTAATTGGCGGACGGTAAAATCATACGGAAACTAGCTCGTAATAACGCGGGTTGAAATAAACAGGAAAAAACGCCATAATGAAATGACTATTCGCTAAATAAAAAAAAAAAAAGAGAGGAACGCCGATTTCGAAATTATTCGAGAGAAAGCGACACATCAGTTGGATTAGGCGTACAAAAAAGAAATTTTTTGTCCAAACATGGCCCGTCGGAGGCTCATCCCCGATACGCCCCGTAATAAATTCCAATAATTTATTCAGCTTGAAATCCCAAATCCGGGAACTGGGCTCGGGTCATATTTGGAAGTTTCTCGATTCTACAAGAAAAATAAATTTGATCGTAGAGTACGTTTAACTTATATATATATATATATATATATATATATATATATATATATATATATATATATATATATGAGGTATTAACTTCGGGGCACATCGTAAATTCCTATTCCAATTTTGAAAGGCGAACTCCGACCTACAAAGTGCGACTTTACAGCTTCGTCGTCCGGCCAAAGCTCATCTCGCACGTTACGAAATCGTCGCGCGCTTCGCAATGGTGAAGCTCAAATGTTGTTTTTCGAAAGCGGACCGTTTTACGACACCGGGAGAGACAATAACGCCGGAGCGCTTCGGAGGAGGTCGAGCGATAAAAAGGGCGACGTTTAGACCGGTCGTAATATTCAGAACTTTCAGAACTTGATAGAATAATCCGAGTCGGGCCAAAGGGGTTGAAGCGCTACAATAAAAGTTCTAATGGAAATTACTGTGAAAGTATGTCTGACGCAGTGAGCGACACGGTCATTACGCAATAATAATTATTGGAGCCCACTGAGTTTATTAGCTCTACAAGATTAATTAGTTGTAATTGAAGGATAACTCAGTGGGCCAACAGAAAATCGCTACCGGGCCTTTGAACCCGTGTAACGTTCGGTTTTTATTTTTTCGTTCAAGTGACATCTCGAATAAGTGAGATCGTAACCGGGCAACGAATCATCGTATTTAAAAAACTAACACTCGAAAAGATTTGAACAAAAACGCACAAATAAAACCGGTCATTCACCTTTTATTCTGAAACGGAGTGTAATTCCTAATGTGTCGCAAATAAATACAAAAAAAACCGCGAATGGAAGATAAATGGTTCGCTCAGAGCTATTCGAACGCAGAATTCGTTAATTATGAAGCTGAAATATCAGCGGCGGACGGTCAATTCTAAATAAAAATAGACGAACCGAAATTTATTATTGGTCAAGTGTTCAACACTTGGGCATTAATTCGAGATACTTGTTTGTTTGGCGGTCCCCGATCATTACTCTAGCGATATTCCACTCGCTTATTTGGTACCGCGCCAGAACCAATGCACGTGATATTACGGTATTAAGCATTCTGTCAGCCCAACAAACAGCCGACCTGCCTATGACATATTATTGACGGAACGCCGCTACTGAGGATGGCGAAAAGCCCAAACCGGCCATAGGACCAAAAAAAAAGGCAAAGTGATATTGTAATAATAACAATATGCAAATTCACTAATCGGAAAGTTAAAGGCCTTTACAATGTTTTACTACAACCCTGAGTGCCTAAACATGCTTAATATGTTAATGCAAAGTAATTAAAGGGGCTTATTACAAGAATTTTTCCATCACTCTGCGATTGACCCACTCGATGGTTTTCGATACCATTTTTTTCTCGTTTTGGTATCTGTAAGTGGATTAGTGAGGCAGAAACTACTAACGGATGACGCATTGGGACTACCGAAGATGGCGAGAAGGCGAAACCGGTCCGTCATTAGACCGAAACTGGTAGAAGGCCGAAAGTTTGATTTTACACCACCGTGTCTTAAAATTTTTAAATATTTCAGTATTTTATCATCCATTTGTAATAATTCTATTTTTCAGAATTACATTACAGAATAGTTATGTCATTAAAACACGGTTAACTACGGAACGACTGTTGATGAAATTACTGCCTCTCTCCTAAGTTTCTAGACGCACATGCTGCACAGTTCTAGTTTAAATTAGGATAATATTAAACGTACATAATTTCCAAACGGGTCCGCGACGTTTTATTTCTCAGAAATCCAATCTTCAACTCGCAGTGTTTTCAGAGCGAAAACGATAATTAATCGCCGAGCGGGCGTAATAAATACCTGTGGAAGCGAAAACCAACCTTGCCTATTTGGGAAGAAGAAACGCGCGTTTTCCAAGCAAGCGAATACGCTTTAAATCTCGGCAAATTCGTTTTATTCCAGCAGAACTGGTTTGTTTATGCCCGGTGCGGATTTACGCTCACCGCCGTGGCACAACTAAGTATTAATCGTGTATAACAAATTCGCGGTGTTATAACAGTTCAGAGTCTGTATAATCATATAGCCGGTAGCAATAGAGTATATGAGGGAATTACGCCATCTTCGGAATTATAGGGAGATTCACCGGCGCTGACAAACTGGACGCTGATTAAGTCTTATTATAAAAAATATAATTCAACCACGGTAACCTGAACAGCATCATTTACCCCTAACCTTCACCGTTCAATCAGCAGGTTATATCATGCACTTAGCGATGCTTGGCGAAGCTCGAAAAGTGCACGATGTCCCAAAGAGCCTCGTTAATCTTATAATGCATCTTATCTAATGACATTCCTAGGCAGTACTTGCCGACGCTGTACACCTGAAAGGTCTTCACGGCGATTTGCGAACACCGCGAAAGGGTTTCGGGACCGAACCACGTAACGATAGACTGATATAGACAGTTATAAAGATTACGTCTCTGTCCTGTGGGTAAAATTTGATTATGGATATATATACAGAAATATTGGTTTTAAAAAAAGAGCAACCAGATATCATCAATATTAAGCATTACTAAGATTACGTCTATATCATGGGGGTCAAAACCAGGTTTTCGAAAATCGAAAATTTTTCAAATTTCAAACATTTTTCTTGATTTTTCCCAAACCTTGTCCACAGTGGTATTAAGGTAGGGGTATACTTGATGTCTCATGGGAAAGGTGAAAAATCGAAACTGTTTCAAATATCAAACATTTCTGCCAATATGCACTAAACCTCGTTAATGTCGGTCTTCAGGTGCGAAATATAGTTGCTCTTTGGAACTGCGTTTCCAAAAATATCGAGTTCGTTAACGGGCGGTTCGTGCGGCCCTTGAACCGCCAATAAAATATATAGTTGGCTTTCCTCTTTTATTTCTTATTATCCGAACCTTCCCCTCCCCTCACCTTCACTTCATATCACCAAATACGGGGACGACCCCCCCCCCCCCAGAAGAGAAAGCGACCCGATCGGTCCCACTTCGGGAACGGGAATTCCGAGAAACGTCCACCGCAGTCGATTGGGAATACTTGAAAATAAGTGGGAACAACGCGCGGCCTTTAATTTCGGAGGCCGAATGGAAATTTCTATTTGAAAACTGTTCTGTACACTTCTACTGTACATGTCCTTAAATTGATTCTGAACGCAATTCCATGAGATATAATATTGATAAAATGTCCCAATTTTATGGTTATGTATGATTTTTAAAAACTGGAATAAAAACGTTCCTAAGACTCTTGGTTTACGAGGAATAATATTAACAGCGATAGGCGCCGGGACGTTCCTTTGGCCCGAGACGCTTCTATTTACAACATAATTTTACGACACAGGCAATTTACAAGAAGGGTTTTTCCCCTTCGATTAAATGTTTTCCCTCAACGAGTTTGCTTCCACCGTCAGTAGATTAAATTGCGCTTTGCTGGATGTTTCGGTAGTTCATTTCAATGAGTTTTTTCTTGGATGTAAAACTCCTCCTCGTACGCTCTGCATTTGTGGGACAGATGGTCGAAACTCCCAATATATACAGTATGGGACAGTAGTGATTTAGAATGAGCGTGTTACATACTGAATGGGATAACTCCGGGATGTCACAAATTTACTTGCCATCGTAGGTATATACTTTTTTTGTCTCCCAAATCTCTCGCTTTCTAAACACCTTCCTCCCACCTTGTTTATCATCTCTATCGGATCCGAATATTCGGGGTCGTTCTTCACGCCGATGGCATTAGCATAAACCCCGGGGGTGGGAGAGATAAGGGGGACTTTTCTTAAAGCGGTGGGGAGGGTGAACAGGGAGGTGCTCTGGGATCGACCGAATAGAGGACAACAATAATCAGAGGAATTAATCCATCGGTCACCATCGCTTCTATTCTGAGCTAAAATTGGCCTTGGCAAGTTCGGATCCAATTCAAAGTGCGACAAGGTTAATACTTTCCAATAGTGTAGCCGGCAGATGGTCTCCACTTGAATAATTGACCTTGAGCATCCTGGTGCTTGTGAGGGACCGTGGGGGTCGCTGGACCCAAACGACCCAAGAGAACATTAGCCACAATTTTTATTTTAATACATGAATTATAAAGATATGATATTTATGGACAGCCCGCCGGTTTCATCTTTTGCTAGGCCGCTGTTTAAGCGTTTTCGCGACTTTTTTTCTGTTGGAGTCTGAACGAACTAATGGCTTTTGACAAAACAGATCATGGAGGATATAAAGGAGACATCCGAAGTGTGGTCCCGTATAAACGTCGTCGTAAACTTGTATGGCGAGCCGGAAATTGGTTTCTGAATGGTTTCACTGACGGTTTTGTCTATTTTAAACTGTAAGGGCTAACACACAAAATAAAGAATTACCGCGTCCGGCGTCTTTTTACAGGGAAACAACAAATGAGGAACTATTGAATTATGCATTTCACCGTAGTTTAAATAGAGTTAGTGAGTCATAGGGCGCGGGCAGGGGGCCGTATCTAATTGCTGCCGTAAAAGGTGACGCCCGTTTCAAAGACGAGGTCATCCGTCGCCGCGGAGGCCATCCTAGACCAGAAATTGGTCGGGCGGTTTGGAAATTAAAGCGATCGGCAGAAGGCAGTCCTCGCTTTCGGAGGTCGAGACAAACAAACAAAAAATTGTCAACCTTCGGGTTGGCATCCTTCAATTTGAATTTCTATATGATTAATAGTGAGGAACTCAATAAACTCCTGTAAATATAGGGGAGATTACCTCCGGCCTTTCAGCGCCAACACCCTACTGACGAATGAGACACTGGAGGTGGCGAGCAGCCGAAACCGTTCTAGAAAAAGACCCAACCAGCGAGAGGAGGCAGAGGATCGAATTCTATACACTATAACCCAAACTGACCGCCAAAAAAAACCCGGCCGAACAAAAGACCAAGTAGGAGGGTCCTTACACCTGGATAACCTGACAGCGTCCCAAGCCCACTTCAATAAAATCCTGCCTGTAAATGTTTTTAGTAAAGACACGCAGTCCGCAGTGTCAGACAATACGAGGGTCAAAGGAATAGTCCCGACCGAAAGTCCAATTGGCAAGGGGGACACTTGGCAAGAGCAAGGCTGTCTGGACGCCCCTGTACCGAGATACCAGAAGAGTTATAATCACATTCTATCACACCAATTGTCTCGGCAGTAAACATCTGCCCAACAAATGATGGCCCGTATGACGATTGATTTATGCGTTCGGTCGCAAATGCCTTCCGCAATGCCGCGTTTAAAAAATCTGTCTTTCCCAACAGTTGGACTCGGATGCGCGTCCGAACCAAAGCCAGGCTTATACTCGAGTCGACCTAAATTGCAAATAAGCAGAGGGACAAACTAGTTTTCACCGTCGCCTATTGTTTCCCTGGGCGTTAACTAGAGGCGAATTTGAATAATGCCGAGAATTTAAATTGAAACTCGACAGTCCGCCGGCGACAGGATCGGGGTGTGCCCCCTTCGGCCCGGTGATTTACGGCCTAACGGGCAGATTTTTTCCTTTTTCTTTTTTTTTTACGGCCCTGCGCTTACTTATTTATGGGTTAGAGTAATTAAACGGAGGCCCGCGAGGTGGCGAAATCACCGCCTCCCGACTAACTACAGCCGATTTAATGAGTTCGCCGAGCGCGGTTAAAGTGCGCCACACTCGCGACCTACACGACTACATTAACTGGAAACGAAGTAAAAAAAATTATTTACAATACGTATAATTGCGGATGGACTTTGAGAGTTATCCGGACAGTTGCTAGACAGTCCTGATTATCTGTAACTTATTCAGGACTGAAAATCTAGAAGGGAGGTAAAATATATGCACTCAAGTATCCCACTATACGAGTTATCTAGTGCTGGGGAATTCATCGTAATAATAGATGTAAATATATTTAAATTTATAAATACGGATATAAAATACAGCATAGTTACATTTTCCTAATGGTTCAGTACTGCATTTCTGTTAGCATAATGTTTGGAGGGTCCGATTAAATTGGCTCCGTGTAGGGAAATAAAAGCTTGGGAATCGTCACAACGCCCAGAAACCGAAAGCAATTCTCTCGCATTCTGAAAACCAATTATATAAATATTAATTTGCCGCAACAACTGGCGGAAACGTGACTCTGGAACAGAACTAGTTGACCTTCTGATCTGGTTCCAATAGAAACGCCGGGTCACGTGGAGAATGAAGTCTTATAATACTGGCTTCGATTATTCAACCGACGTCCGCCCTATTCGTATCTATTGGCAATAGCGTTGTTTCACAATAAATTGCTTGATGTTAATACGATTCAAATGTATTCACTGACTTCATTTATATACTAGTATTTTACAGACAATGTAACTGTGACCCCGACGACTAAAATTCAAATTACAGAATAACTGCACACCAAAAATCACTAAACTCCTTCAACAGAAGTTCCCAGATGAGATGATGCACTCGCCCTAAGTACATTGATGTAAGGGTCCAAGGCATCAAGGTTACCGAATTTACAATGTTTTTGATGTGCGATCATGGCACTGAGATTTCTACAGTGACATAAAGAAGTTTTGGTCTGTCATTTGGTCGAATTCATTAAAAAATCGTAATAAATGGTTTCGGACAGCAACAGTGTTGACACAATGCTCCATATTGACAGGATCAAAACGAAATTGATAAAATCAATTACAAACACATTACAAATTATGCAAATCCGGAATTGTTAAAATTGAAACACGGCAATACTTCAAAAGTTGAGAGTATTTGAAGTCAGTTTAAGTTCGAAACACCAAGTGTTTTATTCCACGCCTGCTTCACTGGGGGCCCCCTCCTGCTGGAATGTCGGACAGACACCGTCCCTAGGTCAAACAGTTCGCGGAACAGGTCATGAAGTTCGTGTAAGTACACTTACACCACGAAGTCTATGAATGAATAGGCCGTATCGATTTCACCGAACCGTGGTGGAAAACTTGAATCCGACTCCGAGTCGAACTGCTGAACGGAAAATTGTGTTAACGCGGCGTCAAAATGTAGTAAAATCATTTTACAAAACGGGGTGATTTCAATCGGGAACGTTTCGCCAGTATAGGAACGGGGAAAAAGCGTAATAAGAGAGCGTGTAAACATCCCGAGCTGAGACGCTATCGGAAATCTGATGAACGAAGGTGTGATAAATGAAGCTCTCCTATCATTGATCTTCGGGATCACAATACCAGTCGATTCCAGACATACGAAAGGGCGTGGGCGATGTACACACATCGTCTATTGTATAGGGATATACGTAGGTTGGTGGAACAGCTTGCTTCCAGTTTCCCAATCTAAACTTTCGACCGTTTAAACTTCGGTCCGAAATTCCTCGTTTCCCAACAAGGTATCCTATATCCCTATCCAGGCGCGCAGAGACGTTTGCGTTGTCTACTGACGATGGAAGAAACCCCGTTCTATACAGTACTGTAGCGCAGTGGAATCGGTCTGGCAAAATACCAAACCAGCGGGAGAAGATAACAGATGACAACAATCATAGTATTAAGAAAAGAATTTCATAATTAAAAATTTTATTTCAGTCTATTCTATCCAGGTATAATGTATAACTTCTAACAAAGAATTTCTATTCCAGAGTTTCCTGGAGAGATGTAAGGAATACCCAGTCCAACAGGGGTCATGAGGTCACATCACCTGACATTGAAGCGATCGAGTCATGTTGCCGGATCTCTTTCTCTCTCTCACCTACTTGCAAAACCTGCAATAGCACTATCATAGTGTCGACTGCACCCAATCTTTTGCAATTCGAAAGTTCGGTCAACTTTCAAAGTGTTGAAAATAATACTAGGGAAAGTTTATTCAAGTTACAGAAAACCTGCATTTAACCGGGTTCAATGGGCTGAAAGCACATAATAATGAATTATTTCTGAGAAAATTGTAGCGAGCAGAAAGACCGCTCCAACTTCCTTACTAATTCTATGTCCTTACTCTCATAGATCCATATTTAATATAATAGACAATCTGCACAAATATCTACTCAGTCTAAGTTATGAAATTCAAGTGTATTCCCTCCTATCGTGAATAAATTTATTGACAAATAAAAACGGTGTCGCGCTACACAAAAATACGACGCTGCACAATAAACTCAGAGGTCGCAAAACGGGGCCGCGGGATCTAAAAAAAAATGAAATATAAGACGCGGATCAAAAAATAAAACTCCGTTCAGGACAATACATGACAGACCTCGGGGCAATAAAACGAATACTGAATATATAAATATACGTATTCAAACGTAAAAGTATAAAGCTTTCGTCTATAAAATGACCGGAGGAGATGTCTCTATGTAATAGGATGCGACAAAATAAACTTAGAGTAAAGGGACAGAAACAGAAACGACATAAATTTACCACAAAACCTCTTCATCCTTTGTTCCCAACCAGACAATCAGTACAAAGTAACGTCAGTATTAATTACTTCCCGTGAATATTAAAATTATTTTGGAAAATCTGGAGCTAAACTATTTACAAAGCTGTCAATTTCTATTAGCAGTCAAACTTTAATTTGAAATTTATACGAATTAGGAGTAATACTGGCTATCACTAATCTGCGTGAGGCCTCTATCTCTCCCGAATTAGGGATTTACCTTAAGCCTTATTCCGAACCTCTAATTATCGAATCGATCGAAAGGAGGGGAGCTCATTTATTGTACAGTGTATTAATTAGAATTTAATACAAAAGTGTAATTTAGAAGGTGCTGAGCTGGCAGCCTTTTCCTCTCTCAAGACTGCCTCGGTTTGGTTCTTTAATATTAAATTCTGAACTAATTTTCTTCCTTTCATCCTGGACCAATACTTGGCGTTGGTTAGCGAAATATTTCCTTGTTTCCGAGAGAAATGTCTCAACGTGGAGGTATTCACGTTGTCGAATGCAGGAAATTCACCCTGTCCCGAGGGTGGTGGATCGTTGGGAAAAAACCCTTCTTGTACAACAATATATATATTCCAAACCCCACAAGGTCCGTACTATAAACGGAATACATCCTGTGCTCAATCTTGTCGTTGGTTAAAAGCTGATTTCACCAGTCAAAGTCGTCAGGCAGTATTGAAAGCAAAACTTCCTTTCAGAAAACAAAGCATGAACGGAAATAAAATCGAGTATACGAAATTGGACTATCCAAAGCGTCCTGAAAAGCTTAAATAAGAGCTTCGTCGCCGACGTCTCACCCCGTCCTAGCAGGAAATTTAATTTAGCGCGGGGGCGGTACACGCGCGGGCCCTTGTACGGTATTAAACGGCAGTTACATACGCGCGCGCGTCCTATGCCTGATATACGGCGCTCGCATTATTAAAAGGGGACCCTTTCCCCCCCTCCGACG
Source organism: Lethocerus indicus (assembly GCA_019843655.1). NCBI lineage: Eukaryota > Metazoa > Arthropoda > Insecta > Hemiptera > Belostomatidae > Lethocerus > Lethocerus indicus. Next base: position 2,461,078 of record JACDQD010000009.1, on the reverse strand, counting down.
TAGGAAAAGTCTTCAGTAGCAAAGCACCTAGCCTACCAATTACCGTTGTGCGGCCCATACCCCGTCTACGCTACCCCCCATTTCCTTCTGCACGAACTGCCCCTCTTAACTCAATGATACGGTGTATGATTGAGTTTTCCACTGCCGCCCCCAATGCGGCGGCTAGGTCGGGTTTGAATATGTTTTAAAGGGCGTTCGGTTATTAGACACATTTACGCCCATCCCTAATAAAGTTTCTTTACAAATACCGTCGATTTATGTTTCCGTCCCCTCTCGCCGGTTTGGTCTTTTGCTGGACCGGTTTCGGCCGCCGCCATCTTCAGTAGCGGTGTAATAACAAAAAATAATAACAAGATACGTATATATGTACACACGACAAACAGACAACCGCCACAGTACAAGTGACAGTGAGCGGTGAGGATGCCGAAAAACATCCAAAGTGACTAACACCGCTGCTGAAGATGGCGAGCAGCCGAAACCGGTCTGGGAACAGACCAAATCGGCGAGAGGAGACAGAAACACAAATCTAGGGTATTCCAACCCCTCGCAGACCACAAAACAGGTATGTTAAACTATTTATTTACAAACTTACTGTTTCCACTTCAGTATCATTCCAATCCAATAGCAATGTAGAACAGACTCACGAAGTAAAAAATCCAAGCCGAAAATAATTGATGTAAAGACGCTGTGTAATATTCTTGAAATTCAGATCCGCAGAACCGCTTCAGCGACAGGGAGAGTCAACAGGGAGGCCGCTACTGACGACGGCGAGAAGCCGGAATCCGCGCGGCAATAAATTATTTAACTAATTTCCGAACACGATCCGACTGCACTAATTGGTCATGAAGTTTCGTGTTAACGCGCCCACGGCATGCGATCTGATTAACGGCCCCGCCGTGTTTTCGCTTTCTGCCCCCGCTAAAAATAGTTTGTTTTACACCAGGTCCGGACTTTTACTACAGGCGCCTGCTGTGTTCTTTTTCTTTTTCTCGAACTAGACAAGAATTTATGTTCCATATAATTATATGCATAAAGCAGTGGGTTCTATCAACAACGCCGCATCTGGCGTGCAGTCTGAAAGCTTGTATAGTTAAACGTAGTGACATCAATAGTCGTATTTGTGAAAGTTTTGGTGTGTAATTCGGGAGTGAAATTTCTCATATTTTTTATGGCAAGATCGCGAGCAAACGGGTCATATAAAAATCTGTATGTAGAGTGAGGTTGAAGACATGGTAGTGTGCAATGATTATTTTCCTTAATATTTTCGACTCTAAGTTTTGAATTTTGTTAATATTTGATGTTTTGACCGAATCTTTAACGTTAAATCCCGCCACGTGGAGGAGTTCGCTTTGCCTACTGAGGATGGGAGAAACCTCCTCGAGGTCTGTATAATTAGAGGCATTAAAATGAAAGGTAAATTTGGCTTGAATTTATACTACCGAGTCTTATCAGTGTCCTGAGTTTTGCAATGAATTTTCGGTTTAGGATACTGAGGTTTCGAATTAATTTCATAATTTCAAAAGGCAGGAAGACTACAGTCGGTGTAGTATTAATATTTATTCAGCGTGAGTTTGAAATGATGAAAAATCGCGTTTGCCAGAGCGCACAGTGGAAGCTTTAAAAAGGTGAAAGGTCGATTGAACGGCTGAATGAGGGGAGAGGCCCCCGTCGCGTTTTAACGAGCCGCAGATATTACAAACAGCCGTTCAATTAGACCATTCAATGTAAATTTGGTTTGCGCCGAGGCTTCGCAATTACCAACCGGCGGCGGTGGCAAAATTTCGAAACGAATAACGCGGTGAGGTCGCCACGGCAATTAATAATCCCAGACCGGGCTTTGGGGACTGAATTAGTGCTAATTCAACAGGACCGGGTTAATTCAGCGGTCAATGTTTTAGAGCGCACTAAGAATCCAATTAGCCCGGGGACGATTCGTAAAACTGACGGAAACGTTTATCTCAGCTGTTTAACGTACCTATTTTCACCATCGAGTAATACATACGGCAGTAATGCATAAGTTGTCCCACGATATAATTAGAGACATTAAAATGAAAGCTAACTTTGGCTTGAATTTATACCACCGAGTTTTATCGGCGTTCTTCAGTTTTGCAATGAATTTTCGGTTTGGAATAATAAGCAGTGTTAAAGGGGACGACGATTTTAGTTCCGAATTAATTTCATAATTTTAAAAGGCGGGAAAACGACCTACGGTACCTACGACATACCGTGGAAAATTGCAGACAAATCGAGGTATAAAATTTTACATATAGCATATGGTAATTTTCCTAGAATCTAGAGAGTACATGCAGTTCCAATTTGTAAACCTTTTTCAAATCAAATTACTTAATTACGAATAATTAAATTCAACGTAATATCTGAACAGAAATTTAAAAAACACGTGGGAATTGAAACATTATTGAACGCCGCAAACAGTGAAGCGTTAATAGTTATTGATTGCAACGTCGAAGGCGGGCAGGTCTCTGACCCCCGTTGACTGATACGGGAAGCTCTCAACTGTTGAACCGTTGAAAGAGGTCAATATTCCGGTCCTCTTTTCATGTTGAATATTCACGTTGGCTGTTCGAAATCCGGATTTAAAAAAATTGAACTTTATCAGAAGCGAATTCGACTCAAGTTTATCCAATTTTAGAGCACAACAATTATTAGGTAATTATTTTAAAATTGTTGAGGCCTTTATTGTTGACTGTATTGATAATTAATGTTCCACAAGTTTTCACCGCTTATTATGCTGATAATTTATTGTTTAAACTTGACACCGTACAAGTTCAATATTATCCCAACTCAATACATAACGTTTGATAATGTTTAATAGCTAAAATTTGTGGACATGTTGTAGGGTTCCAAAGTAAGGCAACGATACCGTAGATTTTTGGTGTTTCTGTCTCCTCTCGCTGGTTTCGTCCTTTGCCAAAACCGAACCGGCGAGAGGAGACAGAAACACCAAAAATCTACGGTATTCCAACCCCTCGCAGACCACAAAACAGGTATGTTAAACTAAGGCAACGATATTAAATAAATTTTTACTCACGGACTATCCAGAATTTCTTGTATAAAAAAAGGTGTTTCAGACACTCACCTGAAACAAAAAAAAAGACTGTTAATAAGACTGGTAATACCTATTAGCCGGAAATGGCATATAGCTCTTGAACGAAATTTTGAATTAATAAACATGATTATTTAAGGGAGATTAGTCAACGGTTAGAAACTGGGTGTGTAGTGAGCCCGGGAGGGGGCCGATGAGTCATATCATGTTTAATTGATGATCGATGGGCGCGATATCCTCTGCCCACGGTACCAACCGTTCCCGGTAGCTTTTGCAAGGGGACCTCCTCCGAAGCATTACCTGTACCACAGTCGGCTGGAATTCGGATGACTCCTGCAGTTCCTAAGAAATGGCATGAACGGTGGAAGTGTCTTTGGGGGACAGCTCTGAATAATGACGCATTGTTTTGAGGACACTATCCCCCGAATTTACGTACCACATCCCTTGTTCATTGTCAGGTATACCAAGTGATGGCGCTTTTGACTAGTATCCGGCCAACGGACAACCCAAATAACTCAGGTTAGATTACAAACTGAGCAGGCGTTCATGTTCCGAAACCTTTCCGCAAAAATATTGCGAAGAAATCGTAATGGAAATGCCCCGACGTTTTTGAACAGCAGAAAAGGGAATTGTTCGTAGATTCGGTAATGAACTCATCGCCGCTTTCACTCCGGACCGACAGACCCAAGGTCGGAGCCTATTATGGCGTCGCACTCGACTCTAGACACGCGAATGTGCGTTCAGACACGCAGCGGAAACTAAAAATAGTTTCAGACAATCTTACTTATCCGGAGCGGACGGAGACCGTCTACAGACGGGCCAATAACTATAAAGCCCAGCGACGGTGAGCAGCCGAAACCCGTCTAGCAGTAGATCTAAACGCAGAGTGGAGAGAGAAGATCGTTAACATCATTTAATCATATATATATGACAATTTATATGTAAATATACAGTTATACAGTCCCTAGCTATAACGAGATCTCGTTAGTTGCATACACCTCAGTGAGGGAAGGGATACTATGCTTGGAAACGAGGAAAAGCCGAATGAATCAACGGCATGAGAGAACCGGTTGCCAGGAAGTATTGAGAGCGGAACTTTCACACATGCCGACTAACAAAGATCGTCAAATACATTCACCAACACTCGGACAGAATTATTTTCCAGAGACAAGGGAAAAATTCTGTTACTCGCGGGAAGGAAGGAGTGGCCGAAGGGCCACTATGTCTACAAAATCACAGACATTAAAGCGGGGCCCGCCTGCCCTTATAAGGTGTCTTACATACAATGAAATTGGACACTGAAAGTTGCGAGTCCCGACGGTCTGTAATTCCATTGAATTCTATCCGATACGAAACCGGAAATTTAGTCACCATATTAATTGAACAGAGTCACCAAAAGATATTTGAGCGTTTTGCATTTAAACTTTAAATCGCGGAATTTCCGCTTTCCGAGAAAACCGAAGGTCGGCTCAAAGGGAAATCGGTCGCGAGAGAAACTCTACCGGTCCGGGAACCCTCGGAGTTAACGTTCACTCGGAAAGGTATACCGAAGAAAATCGTCGATAATAATCATGCTCGGCAAATCAAGATATAACAGCAAGCGGGAAGCGATAATCGACCATCATTTCCTGGTAATGCAATTTAAATTAATATTTCACCTACACTTACTTAATACTTAAACACGCGGCAGGTTTCTAAAGGACGTCTACCATCTTAAAGGAGACACTCTGTCCTACTAAATAGGCCACGCTTCAAACATACAGTAATTTAATCCGACACCATTGGCAAGCTGACAGTAGGAAAAGGGACGTAAGGGGAAAGGAACGTGAAAAAAGCAAACGGGTCGCAAATTATTTTTAATTTTAAGGCCACTGTTTTCATACGGCTTTAAAAATATTTAGGTTATCGGATGGGAATGGCCGTAACTATTGACAATCTGTGGGGCAAGGTTACCGCCGCATTCAGTGGCACGTATATACCAATAATTCATTATTATACTATAAAACTTTTCAACTAGTAATAATCGCACCTCGGTTAACACTTCATCGGTTAAGATATTGCCACTGCAACACTGGCATGGAATCCACGCATAAAGCTAAAAAGACTGGAAGTTAACAGACTACTTAGATTACTAGACAATAGATCAAAATTAAGCTTAAACAACAAATTATTATTGTACAACACCGACAAATATCCGGAAAATCCAAACCTTACAGTGGAAAATGTTAAGGACAATAACCGACGCGCCCTACTATGTCCTCACCCTACACACAGATCTTAAAGTCCCGTTTAGTATCCCAGACCTTGCCATACAAAGATATAGTAATTTCCATCCACGACTCGATCATCACCCTAATCCACTAGTCCAAACCTAAAGTAATAAAAAAAGCGGGGGAAACCAGTGGGTTTCTCTTCCAATTGTTGTCCATTGCAGTTGTATCAATGTTGCTTATTGTATCATTTTACAGTTACAACAATAAAAGAGAGAAAAAATACTATAAAATTCACACAAACATACGACTTATTGGGCGCGTTGTTATGCCACGTCTAGAATATTTATAAATTATGACTATTCTCCACGCCGTTTAATGTCGTTTATAGAAATCGTCCCGCGTGAACGGATCCGAATCTAGGCGGGGGGGATTATTCTAAAATTTCACAGGAGCTTTTTATTACAGAAATTAAAGTGATAGGCAACGGTACTTTGGTCGTATCGGTAGGCCTTGATGGCTCACTGCTATGCTATGCGGCTCTAGGCGTCTCACACTTCCCGATCGCCAAACATGGACGGGGCGAGGGCCCCCGCCGAGTTTCTAGTGGGAGTTTCCTAGCTGTCCGAATTCTAACAGCCCCAACTCCAAAATAGGCATATCCAATATCCGACTAGACTATAGGCTTTACGAACTCTGCTCGATAATGTTTCCGCGGTTGTTATACTAAGTGTACCCAAAAGTAATCGATAATTCGATAAGATGTATTTTGGTCTTGAGGAGTTCTTCAAGAGGGGAATCGAAAATTTGCCGGAAAAGTGGCCGGAGAGTTGTCGATAATATCGGTGAATATATAGTAGATTAATAATTAAAGTTTCTTTTTTTAGCGAAATAAAATGAATTCCAAAGTCAAAATGTCGATTACTTTTGGGTACCCCTAATATTTCTAATGATCTGTATTAAATTTATATTAATTCTATTCTACGCGATAATAAACAACCTGTCTGTCCCTAAATATTTCCCACTAATGGCGAATGCAATTATACGATAGACGATTAAGTTATTTTCTTTTCCTTACGGTCATCAACCCAATAGTAGAAAACTGGCGTAATAGTTATTTTTAGTTCATTCTCTCTTCTGGGGCGGACGTTGTGAACGTTTTGCTCTTAATATTGCTTGGCGACTTTAACCTTTTCATTCTGAACTATTTTGCGCTTCGTCGCGAATAGTGAAACGTTTTCGCGTTTCCAATCGTCCACTGACGGTTGGAAGAGCAACGAATTTAACCCTTTGCACTCCGGACCATTCTGGATGTTGGCTACCGGCTATTTCTCGGTGGTTGGCCGATGTTACTGTCACTGCTATAGTTTTGGTCTGTTTGGTCTTTCTAACGTATCTGTATAAACGTCTATCCGGAGCTCATCTTCAACTACTACTTGTACCATGAGACTCAATCCGGTTTGAACGTTTTGCCATTGTTCTAATAAAAAAAATGAAAAATAAATCCGTGGGTCGAAAATTTCTAATTTTTATTACTAAATCTGTTAAAAAATGATATTTACCGAGAGAAGAATCACTTCCGATTTTCTCAATCAGCTCGACACTTCAAACCGGACTGAGCTCAGCTTTGAAACTCAAAACTCGCCGACATCTCTTTTATATATCTTAATAATTTTACTATATTTTGATTCGATGTCTCGCGCCACATTTCAAGAGAAAACATCGGGCAAAACATGCACGTCTCAAAAAGTTGCGCAGAAATAACTTCCCCGTAATCACTAGTAAATTTTAATGTCCCCTCAGATGGGACATCGGAGTGTTGGGCTGGAATTACGATGTCCCACGAGAGGGGACAACGGACTGCAATAGTGATATGCCGTTAATACTGGACATGGAATCATAAAATTATAATACAATATGAAATGATCGCCAGCTACCCCCCCCCCCTCCACGGTACACCCTCGGAAGGCTGATAAAAAGCAACATTTGATAAAGCGGAACGCGATTAGGTTGATTAAATTCGTGGAAGTGTCGCGCTTGATAAACACCCAGTAGTGACACGGGGCGTGTATATATATATATATATATATATATATATATATATATATATATATATATATATATACAGGCCTCGGCTAGTTCGTTTCGCCAGAATCAATCAATCACCGAGAGCTGGAGGAGAGTAGGAGGCCCACACATACATGATGTATCGATTTTAAAACGAGCGTTAAAATGGACCCCGCGAGACCCCTTTGTGTTGCCCGGCATTCCTCGGGGCGAATCCATCACCGGTAGGCGATCTATCACGGTCGCATATTGCGCCAACATAGAAAGCTCGATACTCAGGAATCGGTAGTTGGGCTGTAGACTGGATTACTATCAGAGTCGGGCCGTATATTTCACTGGGGGATAGTCGATACTCGGTTCGGAACGGAGAAAAGATCCCCTGACAAAAGGCGAAGGGAAGAAAAACAGCAGAGTAGTTAAGAATTTAATACTAAATAACCTTTCGCCAGGCAGTAGTGAGAGCGGAACATTCAGAAATATCACCCAGAAAGAACGCATAATGAACTAAAAAAATTAGAAAAATGCTGCGTCAACCTCTCGCTCAGAACTGAATCATTGGAATATCGTAGAGGCGGAGGATCATCCGACGGAGGAGAGGAAAAAGCCCCATACTTATAATCTACAGTGGGTGATCGGTTAACGAAAATAATCCGTCCCAAGATTATGTTCGCTGTAGGTTCGTGATGTTTCTGTCTCCTCTCGCCGGTTTGGTCTTTTGCTAGACCGGTTTCGGCCGCTCGCCATCTTCAGTAGCGGTGTCAGTCACTGTTAGCACTTTGGATGTTTTTTGGGCATCCTCACTGCACTGTCACTTTCACATGTACTGTAGTGTTTGTCAGTATGTCAGTCGTTTATATATATATGTGTTCTGTTATTGTTATTGGGGTTATGTTTGTCTTCGTTGACATCGAAGGGGATGTGATGGTTGAGCGGGTTATGTTCGCTATCCGAATTGTTCTTTAACCGATCACCGATTTACAATATGTATATGTTAATGGGAATTCGATTGAATAATTCGTTCTGGAGATCCTAAAAATTAAATTTAAAAAAATGTGATGACGTCCAGCGCACTCGCACATCCATTTTCAGGACGAATTGAGGACTGGTGTCGGGTGTTAGAATTAGTTTTTGTTCGTTATCCGAATATTGTTCGCTGTCCGAACTGTTCGTTAACCGATCACCCACTGTATAAGCAATACTCAATGTAGAAACTTTTCGCATAGAAATTTGAAAGTCATTTTCTTTAAAATATTTTTCATTGCCACTGAAGGTCAATTGAGATTTATTGTGGGTCTTGTATTTTGAGAATTGTTTTCGGAGCTCATTTTGGCATTTAAAAAATGTTCGGTCCGGACGCGTCAATTTAATAAAAGTTACAGCATCAAAGCAAACACAGGGGGCCAATTCGATTCGCCTTCTTGAAGGCGCAATTATGTGGCATGACCAGCTCCCGAGGCGTCGAACACAATAGAAGGGGGTGTTGGGCAATACACGTGGGCAACCGACAATACCGACCGGAGCGTAGACAAACTGATCGATGGGCTCCAGGAATCTGCACCGTCGGAGATAACCCAGATAGATAGGAGCGGGAGGGGGCTTCGTGTGTCTAGCCTAGACGTGCAATTAGATCTCCCGCGTGTGTAGCACAGACACACACAAACACACGGGCGACAGCTTGTTTTTGTGTCAAAGAGTCAAACACGTTGCGCAGCGATCCGGGGTTAAAGTGCTAGGCGGCGGTCTGAGGTTGGCCGAGGTCGAAGGCGGCACAAAAAAGCGCTTTGTTCACTGCAAAGCGACTCGGAAAATATAATTTGATCTTGCCACGTTTTCACTTTCATTGGGCAACTAACCACGAGACAACGCTATACATAATAAGCGATAGACATAGAATATTGTCCGCCTTAAAAAGGATGTTCCGCCACAGGACTGACGACCGTCAATATTGACAAGTCAAAGATATAATTAACCTTCATCGAAACCTATTCTCAAGAAACCAAAAACAGGAAGCCTCAAAAGAGAACCGGATCGGGGGCCTTGCGCAACGCCGAGTTATTTTTCAATGCCCCGCCGCTCGGCACGCGCATTCAACGCCTCGTTATGTACTTTATTATCGGTCAATTTCGGAAAGACCGAGCTCGGGGCGGGAGAAAATCGAACCGCTTATATGGAGATAGCCCAGTTTTAAGTGTCGGCTTATGCAAAACCGAGAGCGCGGAAGTGCGCGGGCTCCTCTCGGGGCTTACGCAACCGAAGAGAAAAGGACGATTTCTCTTTCTTTTCGTCTATAAACTATAAAGTTTCTGGACGAAAAACGTATCGCAGTCGGTACGGGCGGATCTAAAATTTACTTCCTTCTGTACGCCCGTCTATTATTCTCTTGTTCTAATTCACCCGCTTGAAAGGTGAAAAATCGCGGACGAATAGGAAACAAATAAGCGCTTTAAGTGACGCGACAACTTACTGAAGCTACTGAGAGATGACTGGGAGCAAAAAATACCAGCCGGCGGTGACTGAAGATGGGCGCAGAGTCTTCGAGACGCGCCAGCATTTCTTTATTTCGCCGGCGAGCAACGAAAAGAAAACAGAAAGGAAAACAAACAGGGGGACGTCTCCCCATTGTTGGACCTCGTGAGAACCAGATTGGCGGTTATAAGGAGGGGGCCGAGGGAGGAGCCTGCGAGTGGTCAACCGTTAACAGTTCATTGTTCCACTTTGATTGCCTCTCCCTTTCATTTACAGTCTAATTTACAGAGGATGCAACCCCCACAGAATAGTCTGCAGTCAATAACAAAGGCCATTAATTTCGCCCCACATCAGATTATCTGAACAAACTTCAAACTAAAGCAAATCACTAGTTATACAATATTTGTACGCAATATCATAGAGGATTTTGGATATTTCTGTTTCATTGTTTTAATCCAACATTTATACTTCCTATTCTATTGAACATATTTCCTTCTCTGTAACTTTTATTACATTATGAGAATTTATTTATCTGAAACCATTCATAAAATGGCAGGCCAACCAGTTAAAACATATCAGGTCTACCCAAAAGTAATCAACAATTTGATAAGATGTATTTTGGTCTTGAGGAGTTCTTCAAGAGGGGAATCGGAAATATGCCGGAAAAGTGGCAACGAGTTGTTGATAATATTGGTGAATATATATAGTAGATTAATAATTGAAGTTTCCTTTTTTAACGAAATAAAATGAATTCCAAAGTCAAAATGTCGATTACTTTTGGGTGCCCCTAATATAATGATGGAGATATTATTCTGGCATCACATCATTCGAGTACTCCCAATTCACGACCAATTCGATTTGCTATTGACTTACTCCCCCAACTTGGAATTAGGGCTTTTCCCACCGTGCGGGGAAGGCACTTTATCCATTGTTACATATACTATATCGCGATCTCACATGTACACCATTAGCTCAGACGGTAAAAGCGGTTTAAGGTCGCGGTGGGGACCGAAATTTTCGAAGTGAGTCGATAACGAGTGGGTCTCGAATAACTCCCTAACAGCGGAGTGGGTTTTATTACACGCTGGAAGCAGTACGGGCTTCGTTCGTAGAAGACGTTCATTCTTGCGGATCAAGCCTCAAGAAAAGGTCCTCGATCTTTCCCTGAGGTCTGAGGTACGAATGATGTGATTTGTACTAATTCTGAGTTTCTTATAGCGCGGTTTCCATACAACGCGGTAGACGGTGTCCGTAGAACGCGCTACAAATTAGCCCGGTTTGTATGGTTAAATCCGAGTTTCTTATAGCGCGGTTTCCATGTAACGCGGTACGAATAATGTGATTTGTACTAATTCTGAGTTTCTTATAGCGCGGTTTCCATACAACGCGGTAGACGGTGTCCGCAGAACGCGCTACGAATTAGCCCGGTTTGTACGGTTAAATCCGAGTTTCTTATAGCGCGGTTTCCATGTAACGCGGCACGCACTCACCGCGTTATAGGAGGGTCGACTGTATTTCGGTTGATTAGGCGCAGGTGGTATGGCTGGGTGTCCGTTTATGTGGAACGCTCTCGACAGTGTTAATTTAAACAGAGTGGTTGGCGAGTTGCACCTGGTTTACCGTTAGTCAGTACCACTGACGACGACGGCGACCCATATGGGCTTAAGCCCCATCTGCATATTGCCGTCTCCAGGTGGTGCCAACCGAAAACGGTTGGCACTCCCGGACTATCTCCTGAAATGGATTGAGGTCCCCCGTTAGGTTACTCCCACAGACAGTAGACAACGCCGACGTTCGAATAACCGAACTGTTGAAAAAGTTACAGTTCAACTGTATTATATATATACATAATCGTGCTACAATGGGAAATATTTGCAGAGTGTTCTGTACGTCCTCTGGAAAATATTTCAGACGGTCACAGTCCGTGGAAAGTGACTAATCGCAAGGGCGAATCTCCGCCGGAATAAGCGCGATAACCACTGTGATCTACAGTCGTGAAGGCTACCACACTACAGATTCCTCTGTTCCCTTTAATACACAGCACCTAATCATAAACCGCTGAAATTATGAATTTTGTAATCGTATGTTTGTAGAGGAAAAGTTTTTGAAATAGAATTTCTGTCCTAATGTCGGGAGATTCGGGGAAAATTCGTCGCGAATAGAGGAGGCGGAAAAATTAAAAACGGCTACCGGCAAAAAACGTACTAAAGAAAAACAGGCGATAAATTCGCAAAGGGACACGGGCAAAAAACTTAAATGGGGACGGGAATTTCGCTTGACGCTATTTGTAAAACGAAATACGCGAAAGTCCGGCTGCGTGGGGCTAAATTGAGGGGGGAAAGAAACCCCTAATTCGGGCGCTTTTATAAATGCCCGAGTCGCTAAAGAAGAAGAGATAACGGGACAGTAGAGGGGCGAGCCCTTTTGTGCAGGAGGGGGGCAAAAAGTTGGCCCATTCAAAGCGCAATGTCGAACGATTTTACTACGAAGTCGAGTTAAAAATAGAAAAATTAAAAGACCAAACAGCGACCGATTATACACCACTGAGTTATACTCCACTGTTATTCTTGTTTCACGAATGGTGAACACGAGACTGTGTAGGTTAATGAAATTAATTTCAAGCGTATATTAACAAATTAATCAAATTATCTTATTCATTGGACCGGCAAGTATACAAAATGCTTAGAAACGATGATTGACCGGGGAAGCATTCGGTGGATTGCGCTGTTCCGCTTCCAAGAGCACGACCGCGTATTGAACTGGACTATTTCCGAAAACGGCCATATTATGGTTACAAAACCGAAAAATACCACACATTTACCATACGTCTATAATCTAATAATATCGTCGGTCCATTATCGCGATAGCAGGCCGTATTCATTAAATCGCAGCACAGATTATAATTCGATACGACACGAAGTTTTTTTTAGAAGTGATTCTATCACATTTCATGGCTAATTTAGTCCAAGAATAATGGAATGGATACGAAAGAACTGATAGTGTGCACTACATTTGAGTTTTATTGGGACTGCTAAGAGACTATTTTATTTTGTAAAAAACGTAGGGCTAGGCTGGAATAAAAAAGGATAGACCCTAGAGTAGGGTAAAATTGCGGGTACAGTGCCAACAGGATGCTCCACTCACTCGATATTATCGGACGATATTATTAGAAGAAATATCGAGATCCCGGCTAAAAGCTTGCCTCATGTTCGGGAATATCGCGTCTTTGCAGGCGCTAAGTGTTCCCGGTTTACACGGCCCGGAGAAGGTTCTAAATCCGGCGTTGAGCTGTACGAGAACCGCGGTGAAGTCCCGGGATTCATATCCGGCCGGGACTTAGGAAGAATACATTGAAAAAGCACTATTAGGCGCGGGGGGGGGAATAAGCGACATTTTTCTGTCGGGGTCCTCGACCTCAATTCGAAGGAAATAAAAAGGGTTCGCTCAAGTGGGAGTCCCCAACCTGAGACGGGAGAGAAGTTGAAGAATAATAAAAGAAGAATTATTGGCTTACCTCCGCCGGCAAGTAGGACCAGAATTGCTCGGTAAGCCCCGCTTGAAAAAAAGAAAAGAAGCAGTTCCACTCACCTGAAAACAGAAAAGCGGAAAATTAGCTAGTCGCTTTCATTTCGAAAGCTATCCTAAGGATGGCTTTTCCGTCCCTTTATTTCCCTTTTAGTCCTAAATACAAATGGTTCCGAGTCGACGAAAATAAGAAATTGCTGTTTTCAGCAATTAAATTCCAGTTTTTCTTTCAATATTTTCCGGATCTTGTAAAGGATAATAATGCCATCTATGCTTCAGTATCTATTCAGTATACGTAATAATTAGCCCAATATTTTTGGCATATCGGGGTACTGTCACAGCATGGTGTAGTCAAAATAAAATTAAGAATGGACGTTAAAAGTCGATCCGCGTTAACGCCGTTTGGGGCTAAAACATTTTACAGGATTCGAATGTCGACTAAGAGAATAATGGGGGATCGAACATCCCGGGAGGGGGTTGCGGTACGGCCGACGGGGGACATAAAAACCGCCCTTCGGAGTCGTCCACCGAGGGGTCAAATGTAGGCCCCTGGGAGCTTTAAATAGCGCCCCGGACCCGAGAGGGTCGGAGGGGACGCAAATGGCTGTAGGGGTGCTTGAAGTCCCACATCAAGAAATACAGACCGATACACAAATAATGAACGACACTGGCATTTGAAGGAAAATTTCGGCCGATTAAACGCTAGGAGCTCCAGTTCGTCCATCGGAGATCAATGAACCGGAGCATATAGCATAGCAGGAATATAGCGGCGGTGTGTCCAACCTTATGCTTACCCTGGGCATTAGACGAAGAAAAATGGTCTCGGAGCCACAAATGAAATATACTAACACTACGAGAAAATAAAAGGATTACCGAAAATTCTTCGCATAATTGTAACTGATCGTAACTAATTGTACATTTCTAAATAATAAAACTTTTTACTATATCTATAAAGCCCAAAAACTGAAGCAAAAAAGGCTCCAACTACGCAAAAAATGTCACGGTTTCGAATTTCGGTTTTTTGGTTTATTTTTTCTGGTACAACAAACTGACAATATACAAATCCATATTAAAACCGACATGGACCTACGGAATAGAACTCTGGGGTTCCGCCAAGAAATCCAACATCGCCCGCATCCAGAGATTCCAGTCGAAAGTCCTTCGTACCGTCCTTAATGCTCCTTGGTATGTTTCTAACCACACAATCCACCATGACCTCAACATACCGACAGTGGACGAAGTCGCAAAATCCCGGTTCCTGAAGTTCCACTCCCGCTTTTCCTTTCCTCTCTTACTCATCCGTTATCCCCCCCCCCTGCGCCGGCATAAACGCCATTGGTCTAGAGATCTACTTGGTCCGAAGCCGTAAACATTGTGAAATGTGCGTAATTGGATGGCTTCTTTTATCATGTCATACAGGCGAGAAACACACTCAACACTAAAAAATAAAAGAAAAATGTTTTCTGGTTGGCATGCCCTTGATACTGCCTAGATTTGTACAGTTATTACGAACTATCTGAATCGTTAATATGGTTTAAAAAACAGATTAAAAAAATATATTGTACGGCATGAATATCGTAACGACAAAGTTTTTAATGATCGACCGTCATATTTTTGAAAGCCGGATGCCTGCCATATACCCCCCTCCTCGAGGAGGGTTCGGGGATCGTGTGTCGCCCGGTTATAGATCGTACGCGTAAGCGCGTTAGGGCTCTCGAAAAGATGAACCCTTCGCCGAAGCGCGCCATTTGAGAAGCGGGCAATAAATAAAGGGAGAGGTCCGATGGCAAAAATTCGACGCATTCATCACGCCCCCAACCCTAAGTTCAGACGGGGACAGTGTGAATGGGGGGATGGGTGGAAGAGGAGCAAAAGCCCCGTAATTTAGTCTGAAACCTACGAGTCTCCCCGTAATACTAATCAGTCCCGGCCCGAGGAAGGGGGGACGGGAAAAACAAAATTGCCCCCGATTTATTTCGAGGTACACCCAGAGCCGAGAAAAGGGTTCCTGGCGATATTAAATTTCAAACCCCGGGATATTTCATATCCCTAACGAGTCGCATTACGAGAGTGATTAAAAAGGTGGAGGGTTCGGGGGCGGGAAACACGCCCCCTCAAAACATCCCCGCCAATATACACGCCGAAATGAACGGGTCAAGTACCGAGTATATTAAAATCGCGTTTAAATCAAAGTAAGCCGGGTGTAAATGAATTAAGCGATATTACATAAAACCACTTCGAATTTACGTTATACTTCCCCGCTCTATTAAATACTCTCCTTAAAATATTTCGCATTTTTACGTTAGGTATTTGCAGTTTAATTTACGCAGTCAGTAGCATCCTGTTGGTAATAAACTGGCTAATATAGACACCGTTGCGCAATGTAACTACCTTGTAGAGCGAAGTTATTTTCTTCACAGAAAACATAAATAACGTTGCAGATAAAGAGGAGAAGGTTGATCGAAAAAGTATTCAAGATCGAGATCTTACCAGTCTAAGTCGGTAAATCAGTAAATCTAAGTTTGGATTAACTGTGTATACGTTCGTGACATGGTTACCATAATGAAGAAATCACCCACCGGTGACACTTTACTGACTTGTTATTCTGGACACTAGGACTTGTGGAGAATATCTATGGCCTTATAGTGGTGTGGGGGTAACGGAGGATTCAACGAGAGGATTGGGATGAGAACTTTAAACGACAAAAAATTGATTCTATCGATTTCTTACTGAAAGATAGATTTATAGTTTCCTACAGTCGTAGAACTGAGAGGAAACACTTTTTAAAAGTTTCATTCTCCGTTTATTTCTTTCGATTTTACAACAGTCACACTTAAACGACGGTGGATAATAAAAAGGGATTTCATTTTAAAAGTACTTAGGCCGACAAAATATTTTCGCGAAATAAAAAGGTAAGGGGGCCCCGTACGTAGGCAGCCGAGATATGTCAAATGTCCAATTTGAAAATGGAAAAAAGTACTCGGGGGACTTTTACGACTGCCCGTCGGCGCGGGGGAATTTCGCAGAGCGCGAATCGGAAACTCAAACGCCCCATTCGAGTTTCCTCCACCCGTAAAGTCCCCGTTTTTATCTCGGCGATATTGGCCGAAGTGGCGAATTTATCCCGACAAGATCTGCCGACGCCCGGACGGTAGGCGGAATTACAATAAAATATATCAACTCCGCAAGTGAAAGATAGTTCGGGTTTCAATACAGTTACGGTTCCCTCCGCCCCGTTACAACTTCCCGGGCGAGTTGGATCCCCTCCAAAGGCGACCTTCCTCCTCACTGTCCGCCCTAATCACTGACACCGCGACCGGGACGCGGGCTGAATAATGCCCGTTCGGAGGCGGAAGCCAACCTCTCTCCAACCGAACGGCTATTTAAAATATACCCTCTAAGATTACACATTCGGTGGGTCCTAGACGAAATTCTTTAGTGTAGTAGGTGTGTCAACATTCTACACATTGTTTAGACATATTTAAACTGTAATGAAGAAAAATCCAACCCAACAGCAGATTCGCTGTCTTGGGCTCCACCTGGACAAACGAGTCACGTGGAATCCCAGAAAACAGAAAATTTGGACTCTTAAGGCCATTACTAAAATGGACATCGAAATTGACCTTAAGTAACAAACTGACAATTTACAAAGCGATACTCAAACCGACATGGACATACGGTATAGAGCTATGGGGTTGCACCAAGACATCCAACATCGCTCGCATCCAGAGATTTCAGTCAAAAGTCCTTCGTACCATCCTTAATATCCCGGTATGTTTCTAACCGCACAATCCACTATGACCTCAACATACCGACAGTAGACGAAGTCGCAAAATCCCGGTTCCCGAAGTTCCACTCCCGCCTTTCTCCTCATCCTAATCCATTTACACACCTAAATCTATTTACACATGACAAGACAACTTGCACATTAAAAGTAAAGTAACAATGGAGACAGGATGCCCTCTGATATGCCGGAGTGACTCAGATCCTGCGGTCAAAAAGAGCTACTGAAGATGGCGAGCAGCCGAAACCGGACAATATGAGAAACCATATTGTCATACTGCCAGGTCCTTATAAATTAAGGTTTGAACCTGCGCATTATATACTAGTGCTTCATCTCAGTCTTGTGTGGAAGAGGGCGGGCTCCGTGACAGAATTCTTGGCAGAATCGAGCACCGGGGCGCTGACTCAGGGCTCCCATTCCGTATGAATAAGCCGTCTACGAGAGGATCTTTTGGTCCGGATCCAATACGGGGCGGGGACGTTCAACTCGCGTTACAAACGACTTTTAAAATACGTGTTGAAATTCAAACGGGGGAGGTCGGATTCGGATTCGGGCCGAAAATAAACTCTGACCTCAGGTGTCAGAAACGAAAGCGCCACCTCGCACTTGAAAAGTGAACATTGCTATTGAAAGGCATTATTGTATCACCTGTTGTTATAAACAATTTATGTCTATATAATCTAGACAACCGATGTGCGTAAGGTTGGTATTGACCTACGATTAGATTCCTTCGGAATCAGTAGAAAATCTTTGGGTGTGTACACCCTTATAACGTCCATTTTTTTGGTACGCGCATGTAATAAACATTTCAGAATACTCTATAGGTTTGAAGATGTAAACTTGCGTAAAAATACAAATACCGTCATGTCCATCCAGCGAAGAAATCCGCAATGACTTAGTTGACGACCCAATATTAATGAAAGCATATAAAATTTATAATGCTGGCATGTATACAATGTAAATCGTCAATTTTATTTGAATTCACAATGACCTTTAGTGTTTTTATGATTACTTGTAGACACAATTGTAAATGTTGATGTGTTGCACATTCCAATACAACGGCCACATTGCTCGACTAATTAGGCTTTCGTCGCGGAATCAGTTTACAGATTCAGAATTCATTTCGTATCCCATCAGGATACGTATTCCCTTACCCACATCAGTTTAGCGGGTCCCGAAGTCTTGTCTTACTTAATTTGAACCGATTCTGAAAGAGAGAGACAGAGATTGAATACGAAGCAATCGAGAAGACACGAAATGGGGGCGCGGTGTCTGTGTCCCCCCACAAAAGGCCCTGCCCCTAGCCCGTTTCCTACCCTCCGTTGAATTATAAATCGGGCGATATTTAAATTCCAATAGGATTAACATTTATTTGTTTTTCCCCGCCGTCGAGAGGAGACGGGGAACGGCCGAAAGATTCGCCCCGAAAGTTAATTCGCTCCCGGTTTAATTATCGGCGGCGTCCACCTCCGGCATAAGCAATAAGAACGCGCCCCGGGGGAAAAAAAGCAACCCTTAACTAATCTTTCCCTCGGGGCCGATTAGGGTTATTTATATCCGCATAAAAATTCTTTCTTCAAAGTCGGGCACTGATTATGAATGATTCTCTATTCCGGTGAGATAGGTTGGGTTTGAAATATCATAACTGCTATATATTTTCTGTTTCCTCATTTATTTTAGTTTCGCTCTCAATAGTCGCTACCGGCCGGTTCTTTAACCTTCAATTCTGAATCAACAAAGGTGATATTCCGCGCACGCGTGTTTTTCTGTAAGTTTTTCGCCCGTGTGTCATTTTCTATTCAGAATTTCATCCTTCGTTTTACAAGCTTCCCCAATCGAAAAAATAATAAGCGGAGATTTCGACTAATAAATCTACATTCTACTCGAAGCTTTCAGACACATACTGCGGTTAGCAGACTAATACATCTGCATTGAGTTGGGGTTCGTCCAACGCGTCAGAAGTTAAAAATCCCGGATTACGGTCGGTATTTTTAGGTCGCCAATGCCAGGTGTCTCGGGAAACTCCTCGGAAAATTTTGTAACCGGAGCCAGACGACGGGGAGAAAGCAGATGGGGGGGGGGACCGGTCGTTCTTGAACGACTGCCATTTCTCTTATGCAAACCAGATGCTAATAGCCCGGCTCACTGGAGATATCACACCGGCCGCCACCATTTACATACCTGGACAACGATTTATTTGATATTTTTTTTTTACCAGAAATAAATTCCCAGACGCCGTTTTGAACGGCCTATTGTATAAAAACGACTGTCGCTATACGGAGGATCGACCTCACCGACAATGCGTCCATCAGAAGCGTCACTTGAACACAAAGATCAACGCCTTCACAATACAGTCTGTTAGTCCTTTGACTTAATAGAATTTCAAGAAATACGAAAAATAGTTAAGAATTATATTCCTCCACCTCCTGTACCTGCGTCCCAGCGTAACTTGTTACGCCCATCTCAATTTTCGTAAGATTCCAATTCCAGAAATACAAGCCCCGATATTATAATTTATTAAAAAGTATTTATATATTACATGTAATAAGGAGACATGTCCGAAGTACTAGCCAATCGCACCACTATTCCCGCGAGCCCGCTCTCAAGATATACGTACATCTACACGTAGAAGGCCTCGTATAGATTAATACGAACAGATAAACCGGTACACCGTTTTTGAGGTCTACGGCCCGAGAGGAAGTTTTTTCCAATACCAGATACCGATCTGAACACCCAGTTTTGTACGGGCCCCGCGCTGATTTCCATTATATAATAATCGAGTGTCAGCCTGAAATTATAAGACCGGGTGAATTATAGACGGGTTTGAAACGGCAGATCGAAGTCTGGACCCTATCTTCATCGGTATCATTCTATCTTCATTACCCCGGTTGCCAATTACAGCAATACTTATACAGGTCGGGATCTGAAACCTTAGCCGGTTGTCGTAGATAATTTCAACCGGTAACCAAGAGCTAGGGGAAATTAATTTCTATAAGCGTCTCTGAATATCTCTGATATCTCGAATTCTGACATCAAGGGAACCCCAGTGAAAGCCCGATATCGTAAGAGACTAATGATAGTTAAATAGGAAATATTTTGACTACGAATATTTTCATCAAAACCCTCTCAAAGAGAAATTGTCATTTGATTTTCATTGGGTCCACTAATATTAACCAATGAAGGGACAACTAATAAAATTGAAGGCGAGAAGCCGACCCTGATAAAAGGAGACAGAAAATGGACTGGATCATGAAATTTAAATTTGTAAATTCAACTTCTACAGCTATTCCCACCCGTGTTACAATATTCATGCTAGAATGTTTATACAGAGGTTCTTCCAACTGGGCCCTTTAACGATATGTAAATGGCTTAATTGAGTTTCAACTCGTTAGTGGACGGCCGGAGGGGGGCGAGCGCGGGCACTGCGACGGACAAAGGAAGAAACACTCGAAACTTTAACTCTCCGAGGATAATATTCATTCGTCGGTTTAACATTCCGGCCAGTGTTGGCGGTGTAAAAAAACGGAAACGAGCGGTTACCTCGAGTGAAACGGACAAAAGAACTTTCACACGCTTAATCGCGATATGCGGCAAGCAGTGAGAGCCTTCGCCGGACAGAAACGGAAATACAGCAAGCAGGCTGAAACAATTTGAAAAAAGCCGATGTGTCTATTGATAAAACGTTTAAGGCATTTGTGATCAAATCGTGCTACTGATGACGGCGAAAAACCGACCCGAATATAGCCCACGTGGTGTCTCTGTTTTCCAGAAACAAGGAAAATGAGTCCCTAACGACAATTCGTCGGTAGGAACCAACGTTAGAGTGAATTAATTTTTAAGTATTGAGAGCTGAACATTCACACCAGACGGCAGAATGACATAAACAAAGGTGAGAGAAATATAAAAACGCTAACGAATATCGTATATATAAAAAGAGGAGCAATTATCAACTGGAGCCTGTCGACGGACGCGCCTCATCCATTGTACGATTACAATTTCCGGCTCTCGTTTATAGCCGGGCGGCTAATAGGAGAAGAAACAAATAAAAAAATACCGAAGAATAATTATTCGACCTCGGCCCCCGGTCACATCGACCGGGCGACATCAAAAGCCTGTAAATACGAATTCCCTCCCCCGTTAATTAATGGGAGGACAATTAACGGGGTAGTAAATGGGGACGGTAGTCCCTACAGCCGGAAAAAAAAAGAAAAGAAGGGACGGAAGAGGAAGCCGGATGATTAGAGGAGAAAAAAGGCCAATAAGGGACGGGGGGGGGAAGCCGCTGTTGAAGACGTAATCTTCAACGATACGGCGAAGCAATAAGCGATTGTTCCCAAAGTCCGACTCATAACAGCGGATCCGTACATCGGCTGTTCAATTAAAGATCTTCCCAGCATCCCGACATCCTTATGTCCGATTCCAATATCGCTGACGATTAAGAGGGGGGAGGACGTGCAGGGGAACTGGGGAAGCCGGTCATTACGAACCCAGTTCTCCAGTCGTTATCCCTACCGGGGTTTTTTTCCGTTCCTCGGTTCTCCACGATCAGGAATTAATGGTCAAGTGGACGCCATGATTAATGGTGCGGGAGGAGATGAATAATGCCGGGGAATATGCGGTTTTTTTTCAGCGTGGATCAATTACGGTTTAAGGTTTCGGACCCGCGGAAGGCGACCGGAGGCGCTACCCGGTAATAGGACGTCGGTCGGACCGCGCATGCGTTGAAGAGTAAGAATGGGATCATGTCATGCGAGAAGCACGATAAAGCCATTCAAGAGATCTTTCAATAATTCGGAAAACATGTAATTATTTAGTTAAGAGCCAGTCTCCACACAGTTTGAGAGCAAAATATTCACTGATACCAAAAGGCGTGAGAACAAGAATGTGCAAACCTCACAAGTACTGAAGTTTAGTAGTCATATTAATGGCTACCACTTTTTATTTCCAAATATCTCAACCACTCCATAGTTACATCGAAATTTCTAGAGGTTAAATTTTAATCTCCGTTCTTCAGGGAATTCGATTAAACCCGTCCCCTCCCTCGCCGTTTTAAGGCCTGTTTTCCCTTTCAAAAGACAAAGTTAATTCATGACAGATACAAAAAGGGCCCCGGTAATTGAAAAGGCTAATCCCTTCTGACGATTATCCGTAAAGAGGAACGGGCCGAAAAATTCAGTCAACAGTCAAGTCCGTGTAAAGACTGTTTAAAACACAAGAAAAGTACAATTAAGAAAGCCGCCTACAAATAAATTAACTATATTTACAAGCGGTGCACAATTTTATCGCACTCACGAAGTACACGGAATTCCATGAATTTCTGACACCCAACTGAAACAAGGAGGGAAGTATTAGGGGTACCGTAAAAGTAAAGTAACAATGGAGACAGGATGCCCTACTGATATGCCGGAGTGACTCAGATCCTGCGGTCAAAAAGAGCTACTGAAGATGGCGAGCAGCCGAACCCGGTCTAGTAAAAGAGCAAACCAAAGAGACAGTAGACCGAGAAAACGTATTGTCATATTGCCTGCTTCTTATAAATTACTTGTTACTACTTATACTTATTATACTATTACTTATTAGATTACTATAAAGTACTTCGTGAGCACGCATTTCTGACACTCACCTGAAACAAGGACTACTGGAAGTATGTCAAAAGAAGTAAATTGTATCGTCTGTCGGCTAAGGTGAATGGCCCTTTTAGTGATAGATTTTAATAGTCCTTTTAATTTGGTTCTTTCGAGCCGGATATGGGGATTACACGTAAGTCGTACTGCGTCTAAGTTATAAATCTGTTCACGGTGGCAGACCGGTGCGGTTGGTCGGTAGCGGCTGTCGGACCGACCCCGTCCCTTTAAGGGGCCCTTCCACCGTTCCCTATCTCTTTAACGGGGCGCGATGAGTGAATAGGGGGGGCGGCCCTTTACAACCAATCCCGGGCCCTTTGAGCACCGGCGGCCTTTTGAAGACAAGGCCCCCCTCTCAGAGAGGACCGCTGCCATATGTTCCAGCCCTCAGAACAAACACGGCCGTAGACCACAATATTAGGCGGCGACCGAGAGAAAATTACAATTTAGACCTCAACGAACGAATTCCGCCGCACTCGCGACATTATAAATATTCTAAAAATATCTAATGCCGCCATATAGGCGGCATGACGTGATATTTTAGGAAATCTGTTAGGTTTGGGCTCAATTATAGATGCAACAATTAAGGGCAATTGTCTTTTGTCGCGCTCTGGAGCGCATTGCTCTCATTCCTCTCCGAGGATTGAGCGAAAATACATCGTTTTATATACGGTCAGTAAAGTTTTTATCTTCATTTTCGGAGCACTATCCGTTAGAAAAAAAGAGAGAAATTTTCAGAAAAATTTGGTACTTACTGGGTTAATGAATATTCTGTTATAAATTTAAGTTTATATTAATAAATATAGTTTTGTTACTTCCTCTGCGAAATACCTTTTCAAACAAAAACGAATATCCTTCGCAAGTAGTCAAATAAGCGTCACCCGAATATGGGTGACGTGGCAGTCAAGGTGTTAAATTTACGCAGGATATCGTCTACAGTATACAAATGTCAAATTTCGGTTAACACAATATTCCCCGACAAAATACTATGCGATCTCCGTAAATTCATATTCTTATAACATGAAACGAAAATGGCTCAACGAGAAAAGCACCCGGGGAGAGGCCGAATTTTTAGGCCGACTACCGAAAGGACACGTTTTTTTTTACCTTGTACGAGTCCAGGACAACTTTTGTTCTGAAGTCGAGTAGATGCACCAATAGAGTATATGATTTCCTTCCAGAAGGAAAATATCGCCGTATAAAACACTCAACACGTGGGTATATATCGTGGCAGGAGGCTACGTTCGGGACAACGAGAACTTGACTGGAGCTCTGGGAAGTCTGTACTGGGGCTTTGTGGACACAAGTCCCGTCCATGGTCTAGAAAGTGGGAAATTGGCACCTGATCAGGTAGACACCTTTTTGTAAGGATAACAGGCGTCCATTAGGGGGATGATTTAACGCCCACCCTATACAGCTGTAGTCAGAAGCGCTACAACCACCCATTAACTCTAACAGGGGATGAATTCAACCCAATAATTCAAACACACGTGAACAGGGTAAAATACACTGAGAACGTTTGACTGGGATCATAATAATCGTAACACTTTTCCATCTTATTTAATGGTTTATGGATTCATTTGATAAAAGTACTGAAAAATAACTAGAACAGAATTTTTTCAGTACATGAACTGTCCATTGAAATATACAGATTATTGAAAATTTCGTAAATAAATTAATTCTACCGTCAACAGAGAAATGAAATTCGCAGTTTACATATCACATTGCCCTCTCAATTTCCGGAGATGGATTCGGTCCAAAATTCGTTCCTATCAATGCACTATGATGCGACACTCCCCGAGAAAAAATAGAACACGAGAAAGTTTCGAAGGGACGAATAAAGAATAAATTCATGTTTCTGAAAGAATCTTCTTTTTGGGAAAATATGCGCGGCAGTGGCAGAACTGAATACCTCCAATAACGGAGAGGATATATATATATATATATATATATATATATATATATATATATATATACACGAAAGAATCGGAAGAATTCTTGGCTATCAACATCCGATAGCCAATCTCCGAAAAACAATTTCGTTGGCCCGAAAACAAGAAGGCCACCGGACTCATAAATAATAATAAACACGACCCATTTGTTTGTCTACGTTCCTATTTCATGTTTCTTCACTCGTTAGCGTATTATAAATGTATAAATATTGCATACTATATACCAGAAATAATATAAATTGCATTAGGAATTTTTTTCGAGCGATTTCGCTACATTGGCGATACTCGTGAACTTTAGGATTTGAAAATTCAAGTTCTGTTCTTATTTGTTGATCTCTTGATAACTAAAGAATAGCACTGAAAGACCCAATTTTTATTTTTTTGGTTCCTATACCCTTTATATTTTTTCCAACTTATCGACGGTATCGGCTTACTGCGGTCCGTTGTAAGTTACGAAAACTGGTATTATCGCAGGATAAGTATGCGAAATATTCCACAGGAAGTAGAGTAGTGGCCGAAATTAGTTTTAACGCGGATAGTTGGAACTCCCGCAGCGGCCCTGATCCAAATTATCCTGAACGCCTCGTGAACGACCTCGGCACTGGGGGGCCTACCGTTGAAGCACTCGGTTTTTAGGAGGTGGCGGGCCAAACGAGCGCCGTATTTACGGGCTCGTTACAACCTTGTTGGTTCATATTGGGTGTCTCTCTCTCTCTCGATCTCTCCCTGTCTGAGTACCGGGCCCAAGGGCGGACGTGTCTTCTCGCCGTCTGAGAACGCGGCTAATCGCCGTCCGATAACGGAGTTTTTCCACCGAGACGAAGTTATTCGCGAGGTTTCCGGTCACCAATATCCGCCGAAGCGGTCGGCCCGTCCCCTTTAACGAGCCGCGTTATCGGGGCTTTTCAAGAAATCGTAAACCTAAATATTTCCAGGTAGTACTTTCGGGACATTTCCGCTCACTGTGTGTACAGCGCAAGTTCTTTCTACAGTACTTAGTCTTCGGCAAGGTATTTCACAATATTCTGGCTGACGGAAGTCCCCATTGTCCGAAGATATCAAGAAAAAGCTGACATTTATCTACATAATAGTTTTTACTACATCGTAGGCAATAAAAATTACCTTAAAATTATTTGTACGCAGCATTCAACCACAACTATTCATATAGGTGAGGCCATAGTGTGTGGGCGGAGACAAGTTGTAGAGGACGAATATTTATACTTTAATATATTAATTCGGAATTCTTCTTCGGTGGTCTACATTTCTCTTCAGTTCATTCTCTTTTCTGGGTGGCATCTGTGAACTTATGCTCTCAATACTCCCCGGCGACTTGTTCTTTAACCTTTACCGTCTGAACGAATTAAATCCTCTCCATCGTGGGCTGACCTCGCTGAGGGAAAAGTGCTGGGGAAAGCTACTGAAGACGGTCAGCAGCGGAAAACGAACAATTTAATTCGCCAGAACAGTGCACAGAGTATGGCCACAAAGTATATTCGGACCGCATTGTCCGAGCGCGAGACTCCGATTCACCCTGGGGGCGTTAACAATTTGCACGGGACAAAACGCTCGGGGATTCGACCTCCGGCAACAATGCTCCTTTCACGACAGCCCGACCGACCATTATAATGCAAACTAATAAAATCCAAGGCTCCACACGGGGGAACAATGAACAGGGCGGAATAAAACAATAAAAGCCGCGAAGACAGTTAATGCGGCCATTTATAAAGCGCTCTCCGAAACAGGATATTAGCGGTCACTCGAATCCCTTTCCCACTTCGCCTTTAATATAATATGAGGTGTAATATGCAACACTGCCAGTAGAAATTATTCAAATAAAAGTTCCATTATTAAAGTAGTTATCATCGGGCTATATAGTTTCAGGGCTGAATTAATTTGAAAATTATTTACGTAAATTGATGGTCATAAACGGTTCATGTTTGAACATAAGACGATTTTATTCGAAACAACGGTTCAATTACGCCGCTAATAGGGCTATTTAAGCGTCCTATGGCCATTGTCACCACACACCATATAGAGATACTTACGTATTATAACAAAAAAATCATAATTTACATGAGACTATCCCCCATACCCGACTGAAAAGAACAGATCTAAATCGCAAATTCGGACTGTTGAGACCTCTTTTGAAAAGGACATCAAGACTGACAATAGTCAACAAACTGACAATATCTAAAGCCATACTAAAACCGACACGGACATACGGAATAGAATTATGGGGTTCCGCCAAGAAATCCAACATCGCTCGCATCCAAACATTCCAGTCAAAAGTCCTTCGTATCGTCCTTAATGCTCCCCCCGGTATGTTTCTAACCAAACAATCCATAATGACCTCAACATACCGACAGTCGACGAAGTCGCAAAATCACGCTTCCTTAAATTCCACTCCCGCCTCTCTCCACATCCAAATCCACTCGTTCAGTCCCTTTCCTCTTTTACCCATCCATTATTAAACGCCGCCGGCCTAGAGACTTTCTGTAGGCTGGATACAGGTCAAAAGTACCATCACTGGATGGCGTCTTTATCGAGCGAAACAAGTCAAAAAAACCGCCATTGTACCTATAACTAGCATATAGTTGATTGTACAATAAATAAAGTTAAGAAAAATATATGAGACAATTGGTATTATGGCCGATTTCTTGTAAGTCATAAATTTGCAGACGAAAGACGGATCTTCCATATTTATTGTCTCAGTAGGAATGAAAAATGAGATAAACGTAGGGGGAAATGCAAACAACGATGAGTGTATTACTTGGAGACGGTGAGACATACAACCCGGTATTCGGACAGATGGCGGAAAGCGTGTTGGTCCTTGCGTTCCTCTTGGAGGACGTCCCCTCCGTGTGTATGCCATCTTATCTGGCGACTTGTGCGTTATCACGGGAGCGACATCGAGCCCACCTCTGTCTGGCCAGCGACCGGCTGTCCTCTTTCTTTTATCGCCTCTCGTGTCCTCTTTCTACGGGTGTCGTTTCCGCAGATAGCGGCTTCTGCCCCCGGGACCGGGCGTTTTTTTTACGCCTCGGAGAAAATTTTCCCGGATTTTTCGGAGAGAGAAAAAAAAATATTCCGGGACCAGAACTCGGCGTGCCGAATGACCCCCTATGAATAAACCTCAATTCTGAGGGTCCTATTTCAGCTTACATTCGTCCATCACCACGCAAATTTCACTGTACGTCTAATCTTTTACTCAGAATTTTACATCAACGACGATATTTCAGTATATTGTAATTATTAAAATAATATTAAATCGAAATACTCGTACCGCAGACGAGTGGACAAAAACTCCTAAGTTAGTACCACTCATTAGTACTCACTTTAGTGAGTACTTTGCCCGGACTCTCAAAACTCTCAACTGTCGGTAGCACACCTTCAGTGATATAACACGATAAAAACGCCTCTTTCTCAGTCAGCAATTTTTCTAAAATCTCCGGACTCTTCTGTGCTTAGAATTGTGTCTGCAAATATTGTATTTATATTAGGAAAATTTCTATTCGGTATTATAACATATGAGTTTGGCTAGGAATCTAAGTTTTTGAGCAACAAGAGACTAATGTCCCATGGCCTGTTGTTTCACCTGAGGGATTAGTTTTGATAAATAGTCGACGCCCGCGCTACAAGCTTTCGGACGGTCCCAATCAATCTCTTCTTACGTCGCTTTCCTTTTCGGTGGCCACATCTCATTCCTCCTACCAGTCTCTAGCGTCTCCCCATTGTTTCCAGTCGCCCATTGCCCAGCTTCAATCTCCGTGCCCGGACACGTTCAAATCTGTCTACAGCCCCGACAATCCATCCGCTCGATAATAATTCCATTTGTCCGATATCGGTTCGAATGTAAACCGGCGTTGTTGAGTCGCCCCGGGACCCGGTTCTTTATCGCGAACGAACGGATCGTTGCACCATATTTGATTTCGTCACGTTCGATTTCCATAAGATAAAACGTCGGACGAGGTCATACGCTCAAATACTAATCCCCACCGATCGATTTACCACGGCGTCTTGTAATAGTTTCTTGATGTTTGTTTAAATTAACTATTTATCTGACACAATTGTTTCACTGGAGTTTCCAAAAGAGTTTTTCGTCGTCAAGCTTCGGTTATGACGGGAAGGAACGGGTAAGTGGCAACGTTAGGGGCGGTGAAATTTCCCCCTTTGGGGCGAGAAAGAAGACCCCAAACGTTAACAGGGAGGGACCTCGGTTTTCTCCCAGGAATCCTTTCAACGTCGTGACTCGCGCTGAAACTCAACTCGAAGGAGTTCCGGTTACATTAAGAATTGGTCTGGTTCTAATAGGATGTTTAATTATTTTCATAGACTCAGTTTATTGGCCTAGAATTCGGAGCGAATTTTCATACCTCTTTGCACCGAAATTATCGAACCGGAACGAGTTATTTCCGTGAAATACGAAAAATTATTCAAATCGTATATTATCAATCTCGGAATTTCAGGAACTCCTGCAGGGCTACCGTAGGTTTGTGGTGTTTCTGTCTCCTCTCGCTGCTTTGGGTCTTTTGCTAGACCGGTTTCGGCTGCTCGCCATATTCAGTAGCGGCACTTTGGATGTTTTTCGGGCATCCTCGCCGCCCTGTCACTTTCACTTGTACTGTCACCGCTACTGAAGATGGCGAGCGGCCGAAACCGGTCTAGCAAAGATCAAACCAGCGAGGGGAGACAGAAACACCACAAACCTACGGTATTCCAACCCCTCGCAGACCACAAAAACAGGTATGTTAAACTCCTGGAGGGCTGTTTCGTACGGGCAGTTTTGTTTCGGTTCAATCTCCTTTCTGTGTGACATCCGTGAACGTTTTTCTCTCAAATATAATATTTTTAATTGACACATTCTTAGCGTCGGTTCGTCCCCGCGAATACGTCAAGGAACACTTTTCCTAGCTGACCAAGTAAAGCATCCTGCAAGCTTACAGGATGATACCCCGGGTCCGGGATAGGGGAGGATCCTGTTAGGGCGAACGGTCGTTTGGACCTGACATTTGTCCCCTCGGTGTCCGGGGACACGGATTATCAGGAGTATCGCAATATTATTCTTCGTGTACCGACTAAGTGGCCTGGGGGAGGATACGGCCGGCCCCGATCTGGAATTCAGGAGAGGCCAATAACGCCGAGGACCCGTCCTCGCACGGCGGCAACCATCAAGCCCTTGTTACTTTTATTTATCGTCCTCGTTACGTCGCCCGTAACGGTCTTTCCCACCCTCCGGCGGACATAAATATACCGCCTACGACCACGACCGGAATCAACGCGGCTCGTAAACGCTAAGCCAGTCCTCCTATAAAGCTGCTTCCGCTCACAACAGAAGGAAACTGTGGCTTTTTCCTCAGCTAAGTTCTTCACGTAGTCTGAGGCGCGGAAACGAGAAAATTGGCATTAGACGCTAATACAGTTATATTCTGGGATATAAAAAAAGATGCACGTTTAAATAATTCATATTCAAATAAACGAATCATTTTGAAGCAAAAGATATATATAATATTTTTATATTGATCAATAGAATCTCCTTGAGAGAACACAACCTTTGCGGCATACGAGTGTAACCGGAGAACGGGCGGGCGCGCTATCCCGGCCATTATCTTCTTCCATTTTTGTTTTTTTAAATCAGGATCATTTTATGTTTCTGCCATTCCTGTCGCATTAAATTTTCCCGCCCGTAGGGTGGGAAATGAAAAACCGGGAATAATTTTTCGAAATACGATACCGCCCGGGCACCGCAACCGGCACAGATATGACGATTGTTTGCAAAATAAAACGAAAACTCCTGTTTATGGCGCGTAAAGGTGTCGTTTCCACAACTATCCGCCTTGAACGGTGTTTCTTTTTATACGATAATAAGAAAGATTAAAAAGGCGTCTGTTTTTGCCACCTTTTCTTAGCAGGATGTTCTTTATTGTTTTTCGCCATCTTTAGTAGCATTCTGTCAGTTGTTTAGCATCAAGCTTGCAGTATTTCAAAACAAGAAGAAGACGTGATTGTACAAGAAATTCTATCTTTCTCTCTTAATCTCATTATATAACTAATAGAAAACCTATTAGGAACAGGGCTTTATAGATAGCCATAATGTGTCACTGCTGAACTCGCTGTACTACTGAGAGAATGTTACCGACGACAGGCCGAAACCGGTCTCTAAATTTATAACCACGTGAGCAAATAGGGACGGCAAATCTCAGGAATTCGTATAGTGTAGACCGTACAGTAGAACGGTTATGCGAACGTAAACTCTCCCCTATTTGAGGCATTTGAGGGTCCGGCCTACACATTAATTACGGACTGGCAACAATTACACACCGGCATATAACACTAAACGACGCCCCTCGCAAGTACTTGCGCAGTAACATTACATAAATCGGTGATACTGTCTCTCAGAAGGGTCTCCTGCAGAGATACTGAGAAATTAAGGCCTTAGAACAAAGATCTAGGACGCGCTTAACAGAATAAAATAAAATAAATAAAAAAATAACGGCAGCCCGACTACGAATTTATTTCTATAGAGAGACAATTTAATTCAAACAGAACGGAATAAATAATACAAATTTCCAAAATTTGAAGGTAAGCGCTGTACGAAAGCAATAAAGTTTCAACATTTCCAAAACACCGGGGTCTCGAGTCCAGCCGGCGTAGTGCAGTAGATTATAAAAGCTGTGAAAGTTTATTTACGGGACTGGGTCGGGAATAAAATCTCAATTTCTGAGAGGAATATAAAATAAACGCCCGGTTTCCAGGGGAAATTCGGCGGCGCTCTCTTCTAGATCCCAAATTGGAATTCATGCTTCCCTCCTCACAGCCCCCACAGGATAGGGGAATATATGAGCGATTAAGTGAAAAAGAAGAAAATGAAAGGCTTCTCGGGCCTCTAGAAACATCGTACGGAATTTACGGCCCGAACATCGTGTTTGAACGGCGTCCAGTTCAAAATTCAATAACGTTAAAAAAACAATATAGTCTTGAAAACGAGAGAGACGCAAGACATTCCACTTTTTCTTGTCAACCTCTCAGGGTCACTGCTAAATTCAGTTCACCGCTATCGCAATCCCTTTCGGAAACGTTTACGGCGATAGCTGCGAAACCTGTTGATAACAAAACGTTTCTAATTCCGCATTTCGTCTCTTATCAGTAGAGCAACTGACGTTGGAAAATTGTGTAAACAAGTTGGAACATAACAAGAGTAACAGTTCAGGGAATGCCACAAGTTGAGGTGATGAGAATAATTTTTAGATAATCAAATTTGGGATCGAATCCTGTTAGTCAATTGCTGCCTATTCCAGAACTTATCGGAATAGATATTTCAGCGTATTTTTCTGGAAAAAATCATATATCTGACGGCTACTCTTACAGGCGTTTTATTTGATAATTACCCGGCGCATCGTTTGAATAAAATAATCTTTAACGCTAATTTATTCGCCGCAATACGCCCACAACCGATGTCCGATGTTCCGACAGCGGAACGCCTTTATCGACCCCAGGCTTTTATTACACCGTATACGTTTTTCCACTATCGCATTTTACGAGGAATTTTACTGCATTTTTCCCATTTCAGAAGAGTGGTCGCGCGGTTTCAAGAGTATTTACTCGTTCAGAGCGGGCCGAGACGTTAGACTCTTCCCCCCCAACCCCACCGTTCCCATTAGAGCATAATGATGTCAGAGATATACTAACTATATATTTCAAAACGTTTAACGCCCGACAGGATGTGACCCTGGCTCGGAGCACAATTGGATACAGACGGCCGATAATCAACGTTATCTCGAATGCAAACGGGTCTGGATGTTTCAGAACATTCATTCGTGCCAATCGCGGAACGTTCGGATAATTTGGAAACCGCGAAAAGTAAATTAATAAGTAGCGTTCTGAAGTACAACACAAAACCGTGTTAACAAGGGGTTTTTCAACACGAAGAATGGGTAAAAAGTGATTATTAAACGCAAATGCAAATTAAACAGTGGTTTTCGAACGAAGAAAACATAAACAAGAGAGTTATCAACGCAAAAACGCATTAAAATGTTGATATGTAACGAAACAATCGCGTTCCGAATTGGTTATTCAACGCAAAAACTGGATGTAAAAAGCTATGTAAATTTCTTTTTTTTTTAATAAGGTAATAATAAATGAATTAAATTAAAAAAAGAGTTGTGGCAATAAAACATTGTATCAGACAACAAATTGTAGGTTGTTACAATTAATATCCAATTTTAGTCTCTTTCTGAAGAAATTTTATCTTTCTCTCTTAATCTCATTATACATAATAGATAACTAATAGAAAACGTATTAGAAACAAGGCTTTATAGATAGCCATAATGTGTCACTGCTAAACCAGTCTCTAAATTTATAACCGCGTGAGCGAATAGGGTAAAATTAAAAAAAAGGGGTACAGCTCTATCAGTTACTAGTTCTACTTGAAACGTCAATGTCTCCGAATGTATCTTACAGTTGCGGCAATAAAACATTGTATGAGACAATAATTGAAGGTCGTTGTTGTAATGAATTCCAAATTTTAGTGTCTTTCCCACGTAGTTTTGAATAATCGAATTACCGGTAACAATTTGAGGCTAAAATTCGCAATTTACCGTCCTGATGGACAGTCGCCACCTTTGTTTTCCCGTTGAAAAAAATCCATCCGCTATCGAATCTACAAAATACCGAGCCTCTTCCGCCCCGAGAGGTCGGGCCCATTAAATTAAAAGAGCCCTTTTAATAGGGAACGGCCCGCATAAAGGCGGGAGCCCGCAGCGTATACGGCGGAAAACCTCCTCCAGGCTTTTAACGGAATAAACAGGAGCCTCCGTGAACTTTTACGGTTCACCGGTCGAGAGAGAGAGATAGAGGGAGGGAGGGAGGAAGAACCGCGCTGAAGAAATTTACCCGGCCATTATGGGTCGGGCTTCTCGGTTTACAAGTGGGCAGTTAGAGGCCTCAGTTATACCCCGACCGGCTGTATTCAATCGGAATTCGTTTGGACGATAGCCCTTCCGTTAATAGGAGGGTCTTTACAGTTGGAACGTTCCGCCGTTTTAAATCCCTCTTCGGGGCATTTTTATTTCAATTAATACAATCGGTAACAACAAATAGTTTTGGTTTTAGTTCCCTTTTCCGACTGTACATCACCTCATTTCTCGTGATTCCGGCGGAAATGTGTACACTAGAGTTAAATTCGCAATAGGAGTAGGCAATTTTCGGGGGACTGGAAAAATAAGACCAACGATGAAAGCAGGCTAGATTGTGACCGAATAAAGAAAAAGAGGATCCCTACAATATAGACAATTCTTAGTTTGTTCTCTTTTATGGATGGAATTTTTTGTCTAATGTCGGCGGCTTGCCCTCCTGTTCTATTCCACAACAGCAGGCTCGCTACCTCGGGCTCTATATAGACAAACGACACGTGGAATCCCCATACCGGACTGAAAAGAACAGATCTAAATCGTAAATTTGGACTGTTGAGACCTCTTTTGAAAAGAACATCAAAACTTACAATAGCCAACAAACTGACAATATATAAAACTATACTAAAACCGACACGGACATACTGAATAGAACTATGGGGTTCCGCCAAGAAATCCGACATCGCTCCCATCCAAACATTCCGGTCGAGAAGTCCTTCGTACCATCCTTAATGCTCCCCCCGGGTATGTTTCTAACCGAACAATCCATAATGACATCAACATCCATTATTAAACGCCCTGAGACTTTCTGTAGGCTGGATACAGGTCAAAAGTACCATCACTGGATGGCGTCTTTATCGAGTGAACAAGTGAAACTAATCGAACAAACCGCAATTGTACCTGGCGCATAGTTGATTGTAGAACAAATAAAGTTAAAAATTCAAACCTTAGCTATAGACAGAATGGCATCGAATTCGCGTTCACGTTGTGGAAGCGGCGGAAAACTGAGACCTTGATTTATTATTCACGTCAGTCGGACGGGAAATAAAATTAAAAGGGCATAAATCGATCTGGCAATTTAAAAGATCGTTGCGTAATTCTGTCAGCGGGAATTGATTCGGGCGGAGATTACAGGTGTCGGAGCGGTACTCTGCTCTGGACAGAAATCGAACATCCTCTTTAATTACGTAATCTCTGGGCCCGGCTCAAAGGGCCCCACTGAAGGGCCGCTGGAGTGCCTTACAGACCGTCAATTACAGTTTCCTGTTTCCCCATCGCCTAACCGCCGGGATCACGAAAACCACCGACAGAGCTGTCCTGTCCGAGTAAGGATCCGAGGATAATTAAGGGTCTATGACGAATAAAGGGTCTACGAAGAATTAAGGATCAACGAAAAATTGAGGACCCGTTAAATTAAAAATTTAATTTCCGTGCAACCTCTTTGATTATTTCTTCAACTAGCAACTGTTCAATAACAAGTACAAGTACTGGCCACTAGACAGTACAAGTGACAGCGACAGAACAGTGAGGACGGCCGAAAAACATCAAAAGTGACTGACACCGCTACTGAAGATGGCGAGCGGCCGAAACCGGTCTAGCAACAGACCAA
Organism: Lethocerus indicus; assembly: GCA_019843655.1. NCBI lineage: Eukaryota > Metazoa > Arthropoda > Insecta > Hemiptera > Belostomatidae > Lethocerus > Lethocerus indicus. Next base: position 2,425,871 of record JACDQD010000009.1, on the reverse strand, counting down.
ACCGGCGAGAGGAGACGGAATCACGCGAAATATACAGTATTCCAATCCTGTAGGTTCGTGATGTTTCGGTCTCCTCTCGCTGGTCTGGTCTTTTGCTAGACCGGTTTCGGCTGCTCGCTGCTAAGCCGAAACCGGTCTAGCAAAAGACCAGACCAGCGAGAGGAGACCGAAACATCACGAACCTACAGTATTCCAACCCCTCGCAGACCACAAAACAGGTATATCAAATTAGTATTCCAATCCCTCGCAGACCACAAAGCAGGTATGTTGAACTGTTCTAATGTTGATTTATGGGGGAAAAATCAGATCGTAAACAGTATCTAATTGGGTTTAATGTCGACTATACAATTTTAGGTCATTAAAAATAGTTCATCAACTATTTTTTCTTAATCTAATGGCTATTTATGACCGATAAATATAAGTGACTGTTTAAAGGATATTCATCGGTATAAATAATGTCGGATACGGAATGATCAATTTAACAGCCGGAGCAACGGTGCGAATTAAATGAATTCAACTTGTGCAGAAGGTCTCTGCAGAGAAGTACTGAGATAATTAGATTCAACGTTAATTCATAAGATTATACCGGAGGTCTAATGAAGTTTAATGACGCGGCATTTAGCATATGCGTGCCAGTGCAGAGAAGACGACCAGTTCTCATTAAGCGAACGTTTACATGTAAAGTATTAAATTATTCTCACTCACGGTTCTGGCACTCGCATCGAACAAGAGTAAAAAGAAAATTGTTAAAACGCTGTCGGACTAGAAATATCGGACTTCTTCGTACCGAGCACCGGTTTGGACTTTTGGCCATTTAAGGAGGATCCTCAATTTGAACATCGATTTGATAAAAAAATAGTTACGCTCTTGATGTCTGGAAAATGTTTCTAATTATAAGAGTAGATGTTCGTCTTATTCCTTAATTTAGGTCTTTTGACCTGAGGCGGGAGGATACATTTTCGTCCCTGTGTACACAGTTTTTTAAATAAGTATTCATTTCGTGCAAAATAAATTTAAATCAATAAACTAAAATGTCACTCCTTAATTGAAAGTCAATTTTTAGTTTTCATTGCTCACAAATAGCCTCGTTAGCCACTCCCTTGCTCGGCTACTGAAACAAGGACAGAAGACGCGAGAGAGAATATCTAAAAAAGAACTATAGATTAGAAGTGGTAACCGGTTTCGAATTCTCGGTCGAAATGCAGGGCCACAATAAAAACAAAAATTAACGACAACGCCTAACGAGAAAGAATGGGAAGAGGGGGGGGGGAATAATAACTAACTGTCCATTGAGGAGTCGTGGGATCGGACCGGACGTTGATTGAGACGGGCGTCAGACGGACAGAGGACAAGAGAGAAAGAGAGAGAGAGAGAGAGAGAGAGAGAGAGAGAGAGAGAGGGAGGGAGAGGAGGGAGAGGGAGAGAGAGAAACGACGAAAAGAGTTGGTAGAAGCGAAGACGCGTCTATAAACCCGTGTCCGAGGAGCTCGGAGCGGTCATGGAACCAGCTATTACAAATTGACTCCAATTGGCGGTGACGGCTTTCAATTGTTATTTATCTCAAAAAGCCCGGGGCTTATCCTCGTTGGCCAAATCTAGACTAATGGCCCGGGGGCGGGGGCAGATTATTTTGTTTTGCTCTAGACGGCTACCGGTAGACCAGGACCCTTAAATAGCGATGCCTAAAATTCTAGACACCAAAAATGGAATTTCCACCCCACTCTAATTGAACTTGCAGTTCGAGCCGTGAGAAATTTGAATTTTCGGTCTTTACATTTAATTAATTGTTTCAGTATGAAGCCATTGTCAGTACCCAAATACGGGGATTGATCACCAAGTAAAATTCCCAGCGCGCACTTTTTCCCAAGAAACAACTATTAAAGAGCACATTAAATTAAAAAAAATATTACGCTTAATATTATTCAAATTTCAAATGATAGCCTGGAGATGAATCAAAGTGAATTGTAACATGTTCATATATCCAGCAACAGATCTTTCACGATGTAATGCGTATAGAAATGATACGACGTTTACGTCTACACAAGAACGGAGAACCATTTTCGTGAATCGATTACATGTTTTGACATTAATAATTTTAGTTTAATAATTCACGCGATATTGTTCCTAGGAGACGTAGATATGTATGTAGGACGAGACACGCCATTCCAAACCCACACATTAAAAAAAATACATATTATTGCCCCATTTTATTACTACTACTTTGCCCTTTCATTGTTAAATTCTTATGGTTGCCTAACATTCTCAATATTTATGTAAATGACTGTAGAAAGCGGGCCGTACGTAAAGTCGATATTTTTTGTATTTTGTAAGCGATGCATTTGAAGAAAATAAAGAGATCGACTTTTATAATTTCGCTGAATAAAAACGCGTATTTCATTTCCCGAACGGCTGCCTTCATAATTTCAAACCGAATTTCCTTATTTTTTTCTGTTTTTTCCTCATGGACTGATCTTAATACGTGACCGGTTACGGAGTCGGTAGCGAACGAAAGAAGTCGAAACCGGTCGCGGGCTATGATTTACCGTTGACGTTCGAATCGCCTGCAGGTTATCGCTTTTTTGCGCGTTCGCGCCCCCGGGCACAACGCGCGAAACGTTTATAATCCGTCGTTTGATTCGAGACCAGTGAATAATTGGGCGCGTGGGCAGCTCGACTCGAGCGCGAGAGTTGCGCAACAGAGCCTTTGAATAACGAGCTGTTCAACGAGCCGTAGAGTCCTGGAGTATTCTCGGACAGTAAACAGACAGTCTGTAATAGCTCGAGTTTAATAACGAGACCTTTTCGTTTTTTTCCGGCCGTAAGGCCACTACCGGTTTCTGAACTGGGCCCTTAATGAAACAGTAACTCAATAACCTTTTCGGTGCTCGCTTCCGAGCATGTGTTATACAAAATTATAATATATCACATTCCAAAGAATGTTATTAATGCATTCCCCGTTCCAGGATTTAATTACCTTTTAATTTGTCTTACCCCTTACGCAATTTTCAATCAACGACGGCGTTTCGGCGAAAGCGATTTCGAAGGCGTACATGACGATAGTCTATCGGAAACTGATATTTTCTAAAAGTCGATAAAATCCTGCAACCGGAGTACCGATAATATTTGACTCACCCTTGTAGATTTCACCACTTCTATAGCCGTTCAGATTGAAACGCAATTAATAACACTGTTAATAGTATTATAAGATAATTCAGACTCCGAATTTTTTCCTGTGTTCGGAAACCACCTCATCGAGCTCCATTGGTAACTATTCTCCAGTAAAACCTGATGATTGAACCGGTAATAATTACGAAACGTCGTAAGCAGACAACACTCTAAAAGGCTCCAGAAGGATAAGGCAAAAATCATTCCAGTGGAGCTCGCTCAGGAGGTGTCAAAACACGGGAAAAATCCCGAAATAACGGAGGGTCTTTCCACAGTACTTCTTTTCACGAAGTTAGTGATAATTAAAATATAATCTTAATAATATTATCTGTGTTAACAAATATTTGTATTTTAACATAAATGTTTTGTGGTCTGCGAGGGGTTGGTATATCGTAGAATTTCGTGTGTTTCTGTCTCCTCTCGCCGGTTTGGTCTTTTGCTAGACCGGCTGCTCTAGCAAAAGACCAAACCGGCGAGAGGAGACGGAAACACACGAAATCTAAAATATTTGTACATTGTAAACGACACATTTAAAGAAAATAATGTCTAAATTGAAGACTGCTTGGTGGTTAAAAGCTGAATATCCCCGAATTATAATGTTTTGAGGTATATTTAAAGAAAACCTGTCTGCTCTTATTGCGGGACCTACGAGCTTTCTCCTGCGTGATGAATTATCTTCTAGCTTTTATTGTCCGGCCGGGTTTTTACGATAATTGCCGAACGCCCGCCGACGGTCTCTTCTCAAATATCAAAGTTCAACGTCTCTATCTATCCCGTTCGTGGATATTCCCTCTCTCTCTCTCTCCCCTCTCTCTCTCTCTCTCTCCGAGCCGCCTACGACCAGTCATTTGGCTAACGGTTGATTTTCTTTCTGTGTTTGTGCACCCACAGTTGTTTAACCCTTGTAATTCGTTCTGCGCTTCGGAAGCGTCCCTTTTTATTTCACCAACTTTCGAGCCCCAACTTTCAAACTTTCGGCCTCCTTTAGTTCGTCAGGCGACTTCGAGCGCTTAATTACGAACCCCGTGCTCCGCACTCGAAACATTTTCCTCACGGGCGTAATTACACGTACTGGATCTGTGTTTGCTTACGGTTACGTAATTGGCGCGTACTTGCGGTTTTATGCGCGCTCTAAACAGTTTACGTTTGTGTAACTCTTGGCTGTCTCGTGTCGTCACGCGGTCATATTGTCTTTAACTGTGCTGTAATATAATATAAGAGGTACACGAACGTGTATAACTGTCACAGGATGCTTAACTTGGAAACGGGTAAAAGTTAACGAAGATTCTTAGGCAGAAACCGACGGCAAGAATGACCCACGATGAACGGCAAATTAGTTCCAGGTAGTATTAAGAAATAAATATACATTTTAAAACATAAATATTTGAAATAGTAAGGAATTTTATATACCTCTCTAAAACGCTATTTAAGGTAAGTAACGGGAGAGCAAAACTGCTATACTATTTAGCTTATAATTCGGTGAAATTGTATTTTGTAAGTAGTAATATAAAATATTCAATTATTTTAATTTAAATAAAAATGAATTACAATTTAGATACAAAACGACAGACATATTGTTGCAGTGATTAGTGTAACATAGTTCATTCCATTTATCGTAGGCATTTATATATGTATGTATATATAGACACACACGCACTCATTACTCATAAGATATTAGCAATCAGAGAATAAAACAGAGATAAGACATAATCGGCGTACATATTTCATGTAAATCATTGTTAAAAAAACATCGGTTCTTTCGAAATGAATATCTTAAAACAAAACGGGCTATTATAAATAGAAATTTCCAATCGATATACGATGGAAATTATTCAAAATCCATAAATAGCGTTATCAAGCTGGAAGAAATTGGAAAGTAACGACTAGAACAAATTCCCCCTCTCTTATTCCCAGGTTTTAATGCTCCGCCGAAACTTCTAATCGAATATAGGAAAAAAAACAACAACGCGCCAACAAAATTACATTAGCATTTAAATACAATTAATGAAGCAATAAATATGCCGAAAATATTGAGCAATTCCAATATTTTACTTTCAATCCCGCCTATATAAGGCGGTCGAGCGGGCCGTATAAGGGCAAGCGCGACGGGACTAAACCTTTTACAAGTCAATATTATTAATAGGTTAATTATAATGCAAGCGCTGTAAGTTCGCGAACTTACAATACCCTGGGGACTGCTGTCTTCGGATCTATCTGCACTTACGGGGGCTCTCTGGACCGAGAGCGGAAAGCGACTGCATCGTCTGTGTAAGGATATGCTAATTTATTACGTCTCAGTGCCACCGTATTTAGAAAGTGTGTATCTTCAGGCTCTGAAGATGAATACTAGTAGGACCTTGAAATTATGAATCTATAAACTAAAAAAAAAAAAAAAAAATAGACGGGGAAGCTTAATACTCTGGGAAGACACTATGGTAGAATATCTAAACTCGACTAAAATTTGGGGTCCTGGCCTATGGGTTGAAATATGATTATAATAATTTTATAATACATAATAGACATATAAACATATAAGACATAATACGACATAATGCTCGTGAAAAAGGCCTGGAGATTAATAGACTCAAGACTTAATGGTCCCCAGATGGCATAAACTTGCCCTATAGAGGAAAGTTGCAGAATGGAAAATTTTGTTTTTTAAAATTTCTCCACTTTAGACCTCCGCCAGCAGTGGTCCCCATAGAGGAGAGTCGAAGTATCTAATGTTGAAGTAGGTAGAAAGTTATTCGCGGCCTCCTCCTCCTCCTCCTACTCCTCATTTACCGGCTATTAACCGCGCTACCGCGCTATGGAACCCTAAGTGGTTCCATTAGGAGGGATCCCGGCCGCAAAGATAGTGAGCAGACGCCCAGTTAACGACACGGGGACTTACACGATGAGACTCAACAGATTTCAAAACCATAAGGATGCGTTCGAAAACGAATTTAGGCGTTCCGTAGATTTTCGGTCTCCTAAAAGATCCTAGACGATCGTCAAACCGTAATTTTATACAACTGTGATCAGTATTACGTTATTCTTAAATTTGGCTCAGACTGGAAAAGAGTTTTTAGGTTTATAGTAACTGAAGTTTACGAGCCCCCTCATTCACCCAGTTAAAATGTTATAACAAACTACGCTTAGAAACTAGTTATATCTTTCAAACCTTTATTAAATCGTGAATAAAGTCACGAATGATAATCGGTTATTTTTCGATTTTCATTTTTACCTCCCCTCGCCCAACCGGTTTCCGCCTTTTATTAATAGTAATTCCCTCGACCAGTTTACAATTTGCATATCATGCCAGCCCGATCGTAAATATTTTATACTCTGGAACTGTCGTGCCAGTCCGCACCGCGTCTAAATGTTTGAATTAAACAAAATATCTCAAAACATGGGTCCCATAACTGAAATCGTTGGTGAAATACTACTGAAAGATGGCAAAACTTATGCAACACTAATATCAAGACTCGTATATTTAGTTTATTGCCGTTTATGTAGTGCGCGGATATAAATTTAGTGATCAGGGTTAAATGAGATATATCGTGTTCAGGATTCCCCGACAATACCAATAGTTTAGAATCTACTGTCGTTAAATGTCTCCATTAAGCCTTGTTGTACAGGAACTAATAACAATTCTAGGCCAAAATTGAGATATATTAGGCAATAAACCCGTATCCGCGCTACAGGAGATCCACGTCAGTTCCTGATTGGGGAAGCCCATAAAAGGATGGATGAGGACCTCGAGAGATATTGGGACGAGAGATGGAGAAATTCATGCCACGCGAGCAAATTAGTTCAGAATTGAAGGTTAAGCAGGCAATATTGAGAGTAAACCTTTTTACAAATATGACTCAGAGGACTAAAAAAATCCACAGTTCGACTCACGTCATCTCAATGTGCAAATGTGTCATCTAATTCGACCAAATGAAGGACATATCGCGGCGGGAATTGTTTATCCCCCGGTATAAAGCGGCCCTGGAACGATCCCAACTCGTACAACTAATAATAGTAGGGCAAACGCGATTTCCTTGATAGGGGAGGCCAATCGGCTGTGGCGGCTGTTTAATTTCCTTCCAATAATTCACGATCGGAGAAAATCAAATTACCAGGAGCTGACCGCAGAACGCGACCTACTACAACGCCCAACCCCCTTCAACCCTCGCGGAATCCCATAATTGCAATTCTAAACCGGCCTCATTGTACAGTGGTAGGCGGCCAATAATATTAGTTATTGTAGCCACATTACAATATTGAGCTATCGAGGCGAGACCGAACCAGATAATTCGGTTCAATATGTAAATTCCTCACAATACTAAACAATTTTCAAATATCGTAAATTTTTTTGTGTTTCTGTCTCCTCTCGCTGGTTCGGTCTTTTTTGCTAGACCGGTTTCGGCCGCTCGCCATCTTCAGTAGCGGTGTTAGTCACTTTTCGCACTTTGGATGTTTTTTGGGGCTAAAAAGCCAGACAATGCTGTTATTAGGCCAAGAAATGCGATTTTTAGGTCCAAAAATGCGATTTTTAGCCCCGAATTGCGATTTATAAACCTTAAAAATGCGATTTATAACTTGTAATTTATTACATCTCAGTGCCACCGTATTTAGAAAGCGTGTATCTTCAGACTCTGAACATGAATCCTAGTAGGACCTTGAAATTATGAATCTATAAACTGAAAAAATAATCAGGAAGATTCTACTGGGGTAGAATACACTCCACTAAAACTGCTAAATTTTCACTTATAATCGATTTATAACCCTAAAAATGCGATTTATAACCTTAAAAATGCGATTTTTAGACCAAATAAACGATTTTAAGGCAAAATGCTGTTATAGGCCTAAAAATGCGATTTTTAGCCCAAATAAATCGATTTTAAGGCAGAAAAACATCCAAAGTGCAAAAGTTAACATACTAGATGGCGAGCAGCCGAAACCGGGGTGTAGCAAAAGACCAAACCGGCGAGAAGAGACAGAAACACAACAAATCTATGCTGTATTCCAACCCCTCGTAGACCTCAAAACAGGTACGTTAACGGTAGTTTTTGATATTCGAAAACCGTTAACTGTAAAACAGTATTTTGAAGGAGATTGGAACGACGCCGAGGCTGTCGGTAAACTCAAACTGCGCCATGAAGACAATATCGGGTTTCGGTAAGTATTACCGCCGATGGGCAGGTGCCCATCCATCCAAACTGTCACAGCAAAACGGTCCGTTACGATTCTATAAGGTAAAGCGATCGGCAACAAATCACAAGCCCGATTCTCAATACGGTCTCGAACGAATATTCTAACCGGCGGTTGTATTCAAATCGGCGACTAACAGACAGGTTAATAACAGGCTTATATCGGTCACTTTCTAACTCGTGAAAAGTATATCTGGTTATGAACACGAGAAGGTCTGCAGGGTCTGGTATCGCAGATGACCGGGTATAAATAACGAAAACAATGTAACAATCATATTTCGCGTTCATGTATTAACTTAATTTCCTTAACCCCCAAAAAAATTATAAACCTATATATGCGAATGAAAAAAAATTGATATTGATATTGGTCGTCTTGACAACGTTATAGGATTAAGATTTATGCGCCATCTCACTAAAAAAGCAATAATTATTTGGTAAAATCTCGATAAATTGAAATGTGACCTGAAAGTTACACGGGCCCATAGAGGGTTTAAATCACGTACCTGAGTAGGTTACATAAAACAATTATCTACATAATTATGGGAAATTCTGAAGTTCTTGAATTCTACAGTGTTCAGGAGTTATTTAAAATTGCTAAATGAAGTTAATAAGCCGAAAATGTAAATATAGCCGACGAAGATGAAAGACTTTTGAGGTTGAAAGGTGAGTAGGGCAAAGAGGGCAGAAATAGACGTTAACCCCTCCGAATTGGTTTCGACCGACGATTTGTCAACACTGAGTTAACAGTCAAGGCAAAGTGAATTAGTGTCGCCACACGTTTAAAAATAGATAGGGGCATCCTCAGGATTCGGATATTAACACCCTTCCAGTATTCCGTTTCTGCCATTTGTTAAAACTGCATAAAGTTCTACTAAAATAGAAAAGAAAATATCAGTGCATTTAATCTAAATATCTGAGCTAGTCTGTTGTCTGTTCATCTGTAATATTTATTTTATTTTATTTTTTCGAAATAACCGGGTTATTCAGACATCTTCGATAAAATTATTATCGATTTCTATTGTTTATCCACATTTCATATCTTTTGATTCCATTAGTGTATTAGTGAGGTATTATGATGTCGTTATACGAATCTGTAACTAAATTTCGTAACATAAATCTCTGGTTAATCTCTTAGATAGTCTGTTGTTGGTCAATCTGCAATGTTTCTTTTATTGCCAAATTCAGTACACTGAGGAAACACCTGCTATAAAATTTGATATCGATTTTCCTCGTTTCGCCACTGATGAATTTCACACTGTTTTGACGTTACAAAACGTATTTTATACCTTTCGAGTATATCAGTGCGGTATTAGGATGTTCTTATAATGAATTTGTAACTTAAATCTGATGGTACCTGATCATGTCAGTTTTGTACGTTAATCCTGTAGTTGCATTGTTTCTTCTCTGGTTAATGTTAGTCTTTCGTTAGTAATAGTCGAATTTTGAGCCATAACTGAATTCTGAGAGACATCGTCACAACAATGCGATTCCATTCTCAATATAAGTCCCGTTTATCCGTGAAGAATAGATGCCAATTAAAGTTGTTTCCTTATTGGCACTTTAGTATCATCGAAATGTTTATATTTATGTTAGTCGTAGGCTCTATAGACTGTGGTCGATACGGATCCCTAGAGAGTGTAGGTTGAATTGGTCCAGAAGGCCGGGATAAGACCGAATTTACCTGATAGGATCGTCGACGAAGCTGGGCGTGACAAGGGCTGTTTTCTTAGTGGTCTGGAGTAGGAGAGCCGTGTACTGGGTGATGAGCATCTCTTCGGCGGCTGCCAGCTTCAAAAGTTGGTAACTGGAAGCCACCTTGGTGCCGCTATTGGTCCGGGCTCGGGTTGAGGAAGGCTGGGCGGCCCAGGCGTGCCAACTGTGATGGAAATCAGGCCGGCGGCGGCACCGGCCTCTTGGCCGTTCCTCTCGCCGACTTCATCCGACGGTCGAGTCTCGCTGAAAAGAAAGAGAAAAGACCCGACGGACTTTAAAGCGCGGTCCGCCGCGACCTTACCGCTGGCCCTGTATTCGTTTTCTGACGGGGGTTTGGCGGAAATTAAGCTCTACAAGGGGCGGTAATAAATATCGTATATTTTCCGTCGGGGGAAATAAATGATGAACCGGCACCCTCGTCAACGGGTTAAGGGGGAAGGGACGCGGCCATATAAACCGGGGACGAACTAACTTCACCCAACTCCAAACTCTGTATAGATTTGAATGTCAAAGTTTAACAACTTCAGTAATAACATCCGGCAATAAATCTACTCCGGATTAACGTTTATGCTCGGACAAATAAATAGGACTTGTTGTTAATATTAAGCGGCAAGTATATGAATATGAACACTCGCGCATATTACGATAGCAATACTTCTTGTATGATTTACTTCTTTATGATTCGTTTTGTTAGGAATAGTACGTTGTGTTTGTTTCCTGTAAAATTATACTATGCTATGTACATGATTTGTAGACCTGTTAATGCTTCCTACTACTAAAGAATAATTCCATACGAGATGTGGAAATACATTTATGTCTCCCCTATCTATCTAATCAGAAAATTGAAGTCAATTTTTTTCTGTTTAAAATTTAAAGTACCAAGTTTAAGTTTCTTGACCCCTCGTAACCGATTCAATGAAACAGAATAAACTTCTATAACAAAATTGTAAATCCTTTTAATACAAAACCAGTTAATAACAAAATACACATACATGAACTTCTCCCCTTTCAATTTTCATCAAATCCGTGTATCCAAGAAAACATACAGTGTCGAGAATTTTCATTCAATTCCTTCAGCAGAAGCTATAGCCCGACCCAAGAGTATAAGCCCTGTATTCAAACTCTTAAACCTCCACATCCCCTAAAGCTGCAGTATACTCCCTTAGCGAATTTAGTCCCGGCGTTTCAAAATGCCTAGAATCTCACAAATACTTCAACAATTTATTTTGATCGTATTTCAATCAAATCGAAACAGCTACAAAGTACGTAATCGTTCCGTATGTTATAAGTATGAAGATTTTTCGCCAGCCCACCCGGAGTTATTTGCGGGTCGAGCGAGGTGTAAATAAATTTTACGCGGATTCCATTCCAAGTCCGTATCAGTGCGAAAGGGGGGATTCGTTTTTAAAACCGGTACCGGGTTAAAAATAGCACCAGGGGATATTTGAGGTGGAGCAGGGGAAGGTGAGATTCGGTCTTCGATCCTCTCAATGGGGAAGACCGGTTCTGTTTCTGGATTTGAACAGAGAGAGAGAGAGAGAGAGAGGAGAGAGAGGGAGGAGAGAGAGAGAGAAAGAGTGTGAGGGAGGGATAGAGGCAAGGAGAGAGAGAGAGAGAGAGACGATGGGCACTACTGACAACCCTACAGATCTGTGAAAATATATCGGATGGGACCGTTTTTCATATCGGCAACATGAACATCATTGCACGTCATCCGAACACCAGGACCAAGTAAGAAATACAGGATCGAACCTTTTTAAAAGAGCAGGACGTCGTAAAGGATATTTGTTATACCTGGTTCCCAATTCCAGGTTTATAATCCTCCTAATTCTGATACATTGCCAGCTTTCGATTGGACTATACATTATCACCAGCGTAATATTTATGCCTTAGTCAGGAATTTGAGTTTCTCTCAGGATTTCCTAGCGACTGAAATCCTTCTACTATACGATCTCGAAGCTTTATTCGATAATGTAGATTCGAAAACTTTATCCCCTAACTGCAAAAGCATGAAAGTTCAAACCTATTTCGCTTACCGCGTACAGGATGCGGAAAGATCACTAGTTTCAAATCAATGATCGGTTGGTGAAACCGGAATTATATATCATATTCGGTTGCGAAGCTGAACTTTCTCCAGTCCCCTCGGGGCATTAGAGAGGGTCAGACAGTATCGGAATTTGTTATGTATATATAAGAGAAGTTTACTATGGGCTTAATTAAAGCTGTGATGCTTCAAGCATAGGACGATCTAGAACAGATTCTGACGATCGTACCTATAAACATACGTGTATTGGAATAAGTATAGAAGTATTTCACTATTTGACAGATTGACTATTGCAGTCAACTTAATTATTTGAGACAATTCGCTCCCCTTTAAGAAATGAGGCGATATAAACAGAAAAAAGCAATTCATTCAACTAAATGATTCCTACTATCACATTTCCTCCGCCTATTTCGTACATTCGTGAACTAGCCGCCGTACTGGGTCCGTGAACGGGGTACGAAAGAGAAAGTCCATAATTCATGACTTCAATAACGAGACAACGCCTTTCTAGAAGAAAAAAAGAAACCGACACCGGCATATTGCCTGTTCTGAGAAAATAAGTTGGGAATTTGCAGTCGATACAGAAATTACTACAATATATAAACTATTCACGATATCGCCAAGCATCTTACAGGATGATATCCGGAATTATCAGAATTAAAATTTCTGCCGTCAGACGGGGGTTGCACTTATTACCTCCTGGATAAGAGAGAATAAAGGGTCATGGAGTTACCGGTAAGGTTGTCTCGGTGGAAGATTTTTATTAAATTCAATTTACACCAATTTATTTCTTGCGGAGTTGGGTCGATTGAGGTCAATGCGGTGGGCATACGGGCTTGTTATTGTATTTTTCTCATAAAGTCGCATCGATAATTACCCACAGAGTCGCCCCTATGATATCCGATTATTGTCGTTCAGCGATACGTGGGTTGACTTCGGACAGTAAAGCGGTCAGAGCGATATTACGTTTCTCATTTCAGTTACGGGAAACACGAATAAATCAGCAAATATAAACGAAATCATCTCCTGCATATTGTCAAGTAATGCAAAATGAATCCTAATTCAATTTGAAGAAATTACTATTACAGTTTCACTACAAGAAAATAAATCCTTATAACATAGTTATTTCTGAATATTATTAAAGATTTTTTTTTTATTAGGGTGTCCCATAAATTTTTTCCCTCTTCTGGAGCGAAATACCCAATATTATCGATTCACATATGCGCCCATAATTATGAAAGTGGTCTAAGTCATATATTTCTGGTTTCGAGATATTTAATGAATTGCTTTCGAATAAATTAACAAATATTTTTATATTATGCGGCATTTTAATTTAGAATTTTATTAGTCTCGATTAATGGAAGTGTACTATGAATATGAAATTTTGTGTGAATTTCATATGAAAATGTTGTATTTAAAGTTGGACTTTCATAATTATGGGCACATATCCCATCTTGATTAAATGCTTATGTACTCTCGCCATGGAAATGTTAGTGGCATCCATTATCTCGCGCACACTATACCGCGGATTTTCAGCTATTATAGTCTGGATTAGGTCCGTATACGCTCTGAATTTCTTAAACCAATTGTCTTGACGGTCCTAATAGTAGTGGTACCGCTCCCGTAAGCGGTGTAAATCTCGTCTTTAGTGTTCTTTGCACTTTTTTGAAGCGTAAAATGCCGCAAATGCTTCTTTCGGCTCTCCGTATTGAACGGTTCAGGAAAAATTTTGAAAGACACTTTGTCACCAACGAAACGCCGGGACAACTGAAACCTACGTGTCATAAACGGATGAGATCAGATTGAATGTAAATATAAAGAAGCGAGGGGGAGAAGACACTGATGGGACACCCTAATAAATACTATTTTCAAAATAACCAATCTATTATAGACCGGAACTTGTGTGACAAGGAAAGCGATCAGGATTTCCTAAAGGGTAGGAAAGAAACTGATGAATGGTTCCAACAACGCGATACTCTGTGTATTCGGGAAGGCGGATTTTGGCAATTGGCCCGACGTGATTCACAAAGGCGGAGGAGGATTATTTTTGGGAGCCGGCGTGTAAACACCAGACCGGCAGTCTGGTTAATTACAAGCCTCCTCCGACGTTCCGGACTGACCCGGATTTCTTTCTGTTCCAAAAACCGATTCCCGCGGAACAGAAACGTCAGCGGAACGTTCCCGAAGCGTTTACCGAGAGTTGGCCGGTTAAACAACCGAGTCCAGGACGGAAGAAAAAAAGGTACGACCAAGCAACGACCGATGATTAGAAATCATCAACTAACAGGATGCGGTATTAAAATGAACTCGTTTAAATTCCTGGCAATGTTTTAGGCCCAATTACCGCCCTTGTTATCCGACTTTTTGCCTTCAGCGCTCAATTACACAAATGTCATCGCAAAAAACAGATTTATACCAATTTTCCCACCTTTATTATACGAAAAAATTTGTTCAATCTGTTAACATTATTTAAATTACTGTAGCCACAAATGGGGCTGTGTCCTCAGTTCAAAATTATGTCCGCGCTATCACCAGAACGCGCGAAAATCCAGACTTCCTACCGTTATTGATTCTATTACCCTCTTCTCAACCTACCAATCTAAACTATTTTTATTATAAAATGGTTGTGGTGAGTTTTAAGAACACTATTAGAAATTATGAAGAAACGTATCCGTACAAATAAATTCAGCACGCGAAAAATTATCAACGGAAGCATCGAGACCGAATGCATTGTTCCGTTTGGTCTTTTGCTAGACCGGTTTCTACTACCGATTTGTACTTGTACAGTACAAGTGACAGTGTGACAGTGCAGTGAGGATGCACCCCGAAAAACATCCAAAGTGCCGAACAGTGACTACCATCGCTACTGAAGATGGCGAGAGGGCGAAACCGGTCTGGCGAAAGACCAGACCAGCGAGAGGAGACAGAAACACACGAAAACTACGGTATTCCAAACCCTGGCAGACCACAAAACAGGTATGTTAAACTGATGCATTGTTATATTGTCTAAACGAAATAAACCAGAAAAGCGGGTCCGAGACTTTCATTTATTATGCAAATGCGGTAACCCTCACTTGCCCAGCCATTTGAGGGATATCGCGCCGGCAATTTGCCTACTGAAAATTACCCGAATTTCTTCTACAGCACAGTGGAAACGGTCTATATTCTATCTGAAATACTCCTAGAGTTTTAGACCGCGCGTTGAGGATGTGACGGTGCGCGCAGGACGCGGGGAGTAACGGTTTCGCCTCTCGAGGTTGGGGGGGGGGGCTTTTTAATGGCGTCGTATCTTCATTCAAGGTTGCAGGACATTTGCATCTGCAAGACCCCCCCCCCCCCCACTCGACGACGGACTCTGGAAACCCGAGAGCGTTTCCCAATTATCTCGGATTTACATTATGGGGATCCGTGGATTCGGTGGAATCGCGGAGACCCCGTGGTGGGGTCATGACGGGGCGGGGATCGACCGTAGGAGGTTTTCGAACCCGCGTCGCCGGCCGATAGACTCGTGCGACGTATCGGCGGGACCCCATATTGGGGTCGGACGGCCCCCGCGCGTCCCCACGAGACCCCGCCGGGCGGGTCTCCCTAGCTGCCCTCTCCCAGTTTTCACTTTCACAACTGTTACAAGCTATTAGACCCGCAATTTGTATTACGTGGGCGCCCATTTTTAGTATATCTCCTCCGCGCGCGCGCTCTCAGTGCGGGTTTTATGTAACGAATTGATAAGTATACACTCGCGTCCGTCGTTTTGTATTATTCGGTCGGCACATTTCCTACTTGTACATTGAATGGTACGCCATGAATAAATTTATGCGGGGTATACAAAATCTAGTTCCCTGAAATTCTGGAATGGAATCCTTTTTGAAAACGCTATGAGAAACAATGTCCTACAAATATCCAGCAAAATATTGGGTTGAAAACTGAGTAATTGCGGAATTCACCAACAAGTGGCGTTGTAAATATTTTTAAGTACGTCAACATCTTTGCATAGATAAGATTCTTCGATACGTCTAACATTTTGCTTTTTTATTTTCGCAAAGGTGTTAATGCCTCGCGGGCTCATAAAAAGTTGTACGCCGTGTACGGCGATGAAGCCTTAAGAGAACGGCAGTGTCAGTACCGATTCGCGAAATTCTGGTCGGGGGATTTTTCATTAAAAGATGAGGAGCGCTCTGGACGTCCAGTGGAGGTCGATGGTGACCAAATAAAGGCCATTATTGATTCGGATCGCCATAGTTCAACAAGGGACAGTGCAGAGAAGCTGAATGTATCTTATACGTGCTAACAAAACCATCTATCTGTGCAAAGACTGTACTTAAAAATATGTACAACGCCACTTGTTGGTGAATTCCGCAATTACTTAGTTGTCAACCCAATACTTAAAATTTTCAAACCGGTTGTTAACCTTATTTTATTACTCGGGCTGTAATTGGTCTTATTGCGCAAACAATTCATTATCTATTACGTTTGTTTTCAATAGTTTTTTTTTATATCTGAACAATATTTTTTAGTATTTAAGGACATTTCCCCGGTCGCTAATAGTTTTGACACGGAATAAAGAATCAGTTTTCTCTCAATTAATAACTGGAACGACCTTAAATCCCGCGGCGGATAAATATTGATATTCTGGACAGAACTGTAATTCGTTTAATAACGAGTTATAACGTGTCGCAACGTGTTGAACTCCTATTTGCATAAGGCCCTCCACCACCACCACCACCACCACCTCCTCCTCCTCCTCCTTCGCGTCTATTATGAATTCAGTCGGGGTCCACGGCCCGGTTTCACTCAGGAAAATTCCGAGAGGCGATTTCACCCGGTCCGGCGGATCCGAGGTGACGCGGTCTGCCGGAAGCGGAATTTCGCGAAATTCTACCGAAACCCGCCGGCTCAGGCTCAGCGTTAATTGGAAACGTGGGCGTGTTTCGATCGATCGAGACCGCCAGCCAACCCCCCCTCAACCCAACGTCAGAACCCGGCTTTTAGCTTTCAACGTCTAATAAGCGATTTAATTGTCCCCAGACAATGGGTAATTAAGGACCATGGCCGGGAGGAACTGTGCGAAATGGGGGGGAGAGGTCGATTCCGAGTAGACGGCCTACAGACTTCTAGAAGTGTATCCAATATGAAATCTTCTTCGATAAATTTACATTTGCATCGTAGGTGGGCTAACAAGAAAATAATTTATAAAACATAAAATTACGATACCGTACATTTTGTCTGTCTCCTCTCGCTGGTTTGGTGTTTTGCCAGACCGGTTTCGGCCGATCGCCATCTTCAGTAGCGGTGTTAGTCACTTTTGCCACTTTGGACGTTTTCCGGGCATCCTCACCGCCACTGAAGATGGCGAGCGACCGAAACCGGTTCAGCAAAAGGCCAAACCGGCAAGAGGAGACAGGAACACAAAATCTACTGTATTCCTCGCAGACCACAAAACAGGTATAAACTTTCATATTACGATCCTTAATTTCTTTTATAAAGCTTTCCCCCTTTATTTACTATTTCTGGTATGTTGAAATCACGAGGCCACTTTCTTTTCCGGCGTCTGTATCGAACAACGTTTGGGATGTCAGGACATAGTAGGATTTGGATGGTGCGTACTTTTCGTACGGCAGTTCGTTGTAGGGCGAAAAATTTAAAGAATACAGAAATTCAAAAGGGAAAACCGTATTAATATTTCGACAGGATAAATGGGGCGGTATTTACGGCCGTGTTTCCAGACGGCCCTTCAAGAGGGGTTCGGAATGGGTGAGCGAGCGAGAGGGAGATAAGGGGTTGCGGCGGAAATGCAGGTATAGACCGGGCGTCGGGAATATCATTCAGGGAGACGAAGAATGGCCGGGACCCCGTCCCCCACCCTCCTCGTTTGGGAGGTCCCATACCGACCGTTCCCCGGTACAGAGCTACCCTTGACAATGACCGCCGATCCACCGATAGAGGCATTAATGGACTGCCTACGGTTTAGGACCGAGGCAACGAACGGTAAATATTCGAGACGGGACAGTGAATCGTGCGCAAACTGTAGGCCATTTAAAGGTCAATATTCAGCGATTTACCGAATTCGGTTTCGGCTTCTCGCAACTCTGTATAGCACTTATGTCTGCCTCAGTGCTCAGAACATTTAAAAAGGCATGACACCGGAAAAAATCTTTATTACAAATTTATGAACGCTGTCGTATAACAACAAATATTAACGAAAACTACGGTTCAATATGTCGAGATTTATAAATTAATATTTAATTATTTATTAAAATTATTAGGACGATTATAATCCGAACATTTGTCTCCACTCGCTCTCTGGTACTAACGAAGATACGGATCTTAATTTTAAACAGGCTGTCGCCAAGCATTATACGAGCGAAACTTTCACTGATGCCAAACCAGATCAGATAGCGTAGGAAAAAAAACGGTTACTGTATGCAGAATTTATATTCAACCAATTACGGAACAGCCGCTGGATGAATGAAAATGCCGTATTCAACGTATGGTAATAATTCTGTCGGGAAAAATAATGGAAACACGTGCAATATT
The DNA here is from genome assembly GCA_019843655.1 of Lethocerus indicus. Taxonomy (NCBI): domain Eukaryota; kingdom Metazoa; phylum Arthropoda; class Insecta; order Hemiptera; family Belostomatidae; genus Lethocerus; species Lethocerus indicus. The sequence goes on along the minus strand of JACDQD010000009.1, from coordinate 2,407,235 downwards.
TTGGAAGAATTGCGACAAAAAGGACAGTAGATGGCGTGAAGCCAAAACCTGGCAGAATCAGTATTAAAGTGAAGTAATGACATTTCGGGGACTAAATTCACTAGACTTGACTGAAATTGTTCATTGAGCCATTAGAATTAATCACGAAATATGATTTTCAGTTTGCTTGTCCTCAACAAGGGCCGGCCTTGAAATAGTATTAAAAGATCGAAACTGTCTCACAAATGGCCTGGGACGGACGCCAATTGAGATTTAGAGCGTCCGTACGCCCGCAGCGAGCATCTGAAGGTTGGACGGACGGAAAAAAAAATCTGAAAATAGAATGAAATCGGTCTCCCTTTTAAACTAAAATCTGTCTTATCGATAGAACAGTAGTCGACGGAGAAGGACAGCCGGCGATCCGTTCTAGAAGCCGATCCCGGAGGAGAACGGGTCCTTAATAATCATTCGCTCCAGTGGACCGGACACGAAGCCCGACACAACAGAACTGGTTTACGAAACAAACAGAACAAATAACTCAATAATGTCCTGTTCAAATGTTTCAAAACACCCCAGCAGGTAAGGAGCCCGGGACAAGGCCGACACTGAGAACCAGATATCGGGAACGGAGGGACAAAAAAACAGACGAAGACTGGGGAACTAGTTTATTTTGTTATCACTTAATTGGGGCCTAACCAATAATCTAGACCAGTAGGAAACAGGCCGAATCGAAAGGGACGATTAATCATACGAACCCTACTAAAAACAGAATTTAAAAATTGGGTCAAAAATCGGGTTACAGCTCGGGTCGCCTGCGGGGTGATGAAATTACATTGACGATGTACGATTGTAAAACTCCGCCAGATAGAGTTCGCCCGACGAAGTTCAGACTTGAAAGGTGCATACGGCGGAACTTAAGGTCAACAATCGAGAGACTCCACGGAAAATTACTTGCGAACAGATGCCAGGAGAAATATCGCTTCTTGGCATTAATCCTTTGTGTAAAAATAATAGATGTATCACCGTGTTCCAATGATTTTAAACAGACGTCGCTACATGATAGTTATCGTTTATAACTGGCCGGAGGAAAGCACGACTAAGGAGTGTCCCTAAAGAGATCTCGAAACTATTTTACGTTACAGATTTCATTAAAACCAGAAATTCTAGTCTAAATATCACTGAGCGAAGACTTAATGAAACAGGTCAGGAACAAACAGGTCTTGTTATTTTGAAACGCACGTTTTTTAACCCCCACCGGCGAGACCTTTCCAAAGATCAAGTTATTCATTATCAGCAGTCGCGGAATTATCTTCCACCGCGCGCGGGGTTTTTTTTCATCTTCATGCCGCTTTACGGTTCGGACGAAAGGTTTCCCCACTTTTGCAAGTGTGAAGATAATACGAGGATTGTGTGTATGATGTCATCGGGGACAAATGATGCGTGTATTCAATCGAAATTTGGTCTATGGCTTTGTTCGGTTAGGGTACAGAAAAACAGGTGTTGATATTCCCAATCCCCGGAACATTGTCGAGAATTTATTTCTATATATGAATCGAATGAACTAAAAAAGTTAAACGGTTAACGTGGGTGTTCAAATCGGAAATTGTTTTTTACGTATCCCTATTATTCCCTGGCTGGTATAGTTATCTAGTTTTCCCCGGGAAATTCGTGCGGAAAGTGACACCTGTGGCTCTGAGGCCACTCCCCCGTCAAAATACGAATTGGCAACGGTGCAACAAAGGTCAGACCTTAGAAATGCGGCGGTCCGCGCTCTCTCGGCGCGCACCGAGTTTGAAAAGGGAAAACTTACATTTCCTGCCTGAAACTCGAGTTACTTTCGACACACTCAACACTGAGACACTGAACACTGGGCGCGAACAACAAGGCACAACAAACGGGCACAGAAACAAACACACTGGCCCGACAGCACTGGCACACGGGCGATGTGGGGGAACAATTGCACAGAACAATGGGAGAAACACAAAAAACAAAACAGAAAAAAAACAACAGGACTTGTGTATTGGCGGCGGCCTACGATACACGGGCGGGACGTGCAGAGCGCAAGCGCTGACCGAGTACTGGCCCGTCTGTTGTCTGTTGGGGCCCCCACAACAGCCGCCAGCGGGAGTGGGGAACCGCTCACAGTTCCCACTCTTGGGCCTCGACCCAGACATTTCTTACCCCCGGTGAAATACACGCTCCATTATAACGCTCCTATACCCAACACTCCACATCCCCTCCGACCCTTCTCGAAATTACGGGAAAGTCCATTCCCCTAGCGGGGAAATACCAAAAAAGATTCGGACACATCTCAGAATACCTTGATCGCTCTAATTCCTTCAATTTCGCTAACGGGGAAATATTACTATTATTTTCCGACATATACCACCTACAATAATATAATATGAATACACAGCTGTTTTATGATAACCGGCAAATCTCTTTAAAAAAAGAGCTTTTTTCCCCCCGGATTTGTTAGCGCCTCCCCAATTAAGAAACTTGGAGCAGCAGCGTCTTGCACCGATTGTCGAGCTCCCGGAAACAAGCGCTAAAAATACAAAATAATGGGTTGTCCGGAAAGTTGGTGCCGATTTTCGATAGGCGGAATTAGGACAGGTCTGAATATATCGGAATTATTGAAAACAAACGACACGCATACACAGTCAGTACTTCGGGCATATTTGGAAAAATGTACGGTTACGATACGTTAATTTTTCTCGGTCTTATACGGCTTAGAATATGGTAGCGAACAAAGCGCGTTATGGGCATTTGAAGCTTTAATTTTTCCGAAAAGGCAAAAATGCCGCACAAGCGAAGGTGCTGTAGCCGAAAGAACTGTGCGGAAGTGGTTTAAACCTGGAGATTTCGATATAATCGAAAATAATCCACGCTCTACAACGCGTCAATTAGCGGAAATACTAAATAAATTAAAATCAACGATCCACGACCATATTGTGAAGCTCGGCTACATAAGCCGTCTCGATGTATGGGTTCCCCACGATTTAACGGAGAACAATCTGCCGGATCGCATTTCCATTTCATTTAGAAAACTTTTTCACCGAAAAACCTGAGAGGTTCTGGAAGGACGGAATTTTCAAGTTGCACGAAAGACGGAGAAAGATTGTGGAACAGAATTGCGCCTGTATTAGTTAATAAATGTGTACCAAAATTTAAATGAGTCGCGTTTCAATTTTCCTTCAAAATCGGCACGAACTTTACGGACAACCCATTACATTGTAAGGTACATAAGAAAATGCAAAGAGATATATCGATTGTGTGGAAAGGGATCGACGAGGGGTTAAGAACCGGGCCATCGGGCGAAGCCACAAGCGGCCACTCCTACACCGATTTAATGCGCTTTGTTCCTCCTCAACAGGTGGCAGGAGGCACCACGAGGAGGGGCCATCGATTCTTTCAAGTCGGCGACCATTGTTCCCGCCCGATAAACGTCGATTAGGCGCCAGATAACTCGACGACCGGAGATGTTTCCCGACGGGTTCTAATTTATTTATTCGGCCCCGCGACCGAAGTTTGGCACATCTGAAAGAAATACAATGTTCGATAGACACCCGTGAAATTCGAAAGCTTTTGTCTCAGTCCCATTGTTTTCGTCGGATGGGAGGAGCCCAACGATCCTCCATAAAACTCAATGGATCTCGGATGAATAACACCGCACCTCCTTCTCCCAACCCCGTCTCTCGAACTAATCACATAATCGCAGAGCGGATTATTCCTTATGCTTGATAGCTGGCAAGATCACTTAGAAGAGGGGGTTTCTCTTCTATGAAAAATATTACAATATTCGTGTGTTTTCCGTCCGGGCATTTTGTTCGACAATGGGACCGAACGCGTAGAATTCGTAGACCTTCGGGCCAACCGGAAGCCATACTCCATTCACTGAATACAATCACCCGCATTAGAGCGCTTCCCCAATAGCGCTGTACTATGGAAGCGACCGCTCCCAAACCCATTTTATCCGGCTTTCTACGACGCAGAAATACGCTCTACGAACGTGGAAATACGAAGGCCGATTTACATTTTGCGACAGTCGGAAAGGAAATACCAGAGACGGATACATATCTTGTCCCGCTTCCGGCCAATGAGTAGGCCCTGTCCGTTATATAAACGTTTTTACACCGAGCAATAAGGCTGTAATGTGGGACGCACAGAAGGTTGCCCAGCGCTAAGGCTTCGGGAGGCAATTATCGTATATTAAATAAGACGAATACAGATAGTCAGTACGAAGGAATGTTAAGGGATATCTTCTGCGACCAACAAGAATGGCCTTTGCTTCAACGACTGTGAATATTATTTTTAAGGCTGTCGAAAGGACCGTGAGTGTTCCGCGACCTTCTGTCGTTATTTGGGCCTAGACCTAGAACCTAGAGTTGACGCTACAAAATCAGAATTACATGGCCATGGCATTTATGTTTTACTAATGAAATAAGTATTCGTCGTAAATACGCAAGGTTTCCCTTCACATCATCCTATAAAGAACAACCGAAAGAAGACTGTAATAAAAACGTTGAAAATTGCAATTTATTATTTAATATCGAGGAATACCATCTTTTTCATACACATTAATATTGTAAGTCTTAAGTGGGATGGGCTATTTGAATGAATACTCGGAGACACCGCTACTGGAGATGGCGAGCGGCCGATACCGGTCTAGCAAAAGACCAAAACAGCGAGAGGGACAGAAACACACGAAATCTACGGTATACAAAACTTTGTCTTTTATAACGGTCGATCAAATGACCGAATTTACAGATCGCCGATATAGAATGAGAGATCAGCAAAGTCGGAATCAAAATTGACCTTTCATACAAAAGATACAAAAAACAAAGTTTCATTATGATAGCGGAACAACAAAAGCAATTATAGTTTAAGGTTAAAGGCAGGGAGTATGACATTTCATTCCTACTGATTCTCAAAGACATATCGCCATTTAAAGTGCGGAAGTTTTTTCTTTAATTTTCATTCTCCACTTCCAGATTTGTCCATTACCTTGACAACCAGCACAGTCGAAATCGTACGGCTTCGAACGTCGCGCGGGATGAATCATCGGGGCAATAATATTTTAGACGGGATAGCGCGGTTTAGATTCGGCCCCGGTGAAGGCAACGTGTGGGATGTTGTACCGGCAACCTTCGAATTGGATAGCGAGCCGGTTAATTTATTAATAAACAAAAGTGTCCTTCTATTAAAACTACGAGAGGACGGTATGAAAATAATTTAAATACGTTAAGATAAACCTTCAGCAGCGTTGTGATGCATACGGTGATGCTTTTTTCATTCTCTCTTCTGATCTGCGCGTGTATCTTATTGGTAAAATATCATATTATGATGTCCTAGATTATTGTTCTAATTTCTGAATACTCATCAATTAAGCAATCTTCATTCATCAAGCTGTAGTTTCGAAATTGTTAAAATATAAATATCATACATATTTTTAGTTCATCTCTCGTCTGGTCGGCATCAACGAAAGTTTTGCTCTCAATAACAATTGGCGACTGGTTAATTAACGTTCACTTCTCAAATAATTTATTCATCTCATTCCTGCTCATAGTTTCTCCCATAGAATTTTCGTTATATTGTCTCCGCGGAAATAAACAAATTGTCTACTGACGGTGGGCTAAACCTACCTGAAGAATACTCTTCTCCAGTGTACACTGGAGCATTCTCAATGTAATTAAGTGAGAAAGTTGAAATTCAATGAAAATTCGGTCCACCAACGAAAAACATTATTGTTTAATTAGGATAAAACCCTTCAACGTATCTTCACTATATTTACAATTCTAAATGGATTCTCTTCCTAGAATGTTCTTCCCGGGCTTATGGCACGCTGAAGATGAGCCAACGACGAAGTTACTGTCCAATTCCGGAATTACTCATCGGGACAGTTCTCGGATGGAAACGTTTTCGCCTGCCAAACAAATAGTGGAACCGAACGCAGAAACGCGACAGGAGCCGAAGCCCCCATTCCCATTTTAATGCACGATATTGCACGCGAACTTTCACTTCATCGAAAGAAACGGGCGCGTTGGCCCAACCGCCGCTTTCGCCCACGCCTCAAACCGACCGTTCGGGCGGTGGGCTATTTTGAGGCCGCAAGTTTCAATTTCAAGTCGCACACAGCACAGCTCTCGGCAGCGAGTATAATTCTGATATTTTGCCGAGGAAATATTGGAGGAAATCTAGATCGTATATAAGACCGCGTACTCATGAAAATCTTAAGATAAATAAATTAGAATTAAAAAATTTTTGCTGTCAAAATTCATACTCGTAGGTACATTGACAGTCGTTCCCACTCTGTGATAGGACCAATTTTTTTAACCATTTATTTTTTTGTACTATCAACTACATAGTTATTGGTACATGTCTCGATAAATGGATGGGTAAGAGAGGAAAGGGACTGAACGAGTGGAGATTAGGATGGGGAGAAAGGCGGTAGTGGAACTTCAGGAACCGAGATTTTGCGACTTCGTCGGCTGTAGGTATGTTGAGGTCATGGTGGATTGTGCGGCTAGAAACATACCGGGGGAGTATTAAGGATGGTACGATGGACTTTTGACTGGAATCTCTGGATGCGGGCGATGTTGGATTTCTTGGCGGAACCCCATAGTTCTATTCCTTGAGTCCACGTCGGTTTTAATAAGGATTTGTATATTGTCAGTTTGTTGTCTATTTTAAGTTTTACTGTCTTTTTCAAAAGAGGCCTCAACAGTCCAAGGACCAAGCGAAACGTATTCGCGTCGACGAAAGTTAGTTATTCCCAGCGTTAAATGCTGTCCTCAGTTCTCTACAGCAATCATCGAAGTCGGAAGTATAAAAGTTAAAATGAAGTAGGCACTGGGGAATGAAGAAATGGGCCTACCGCCGGAGAAGGTTGGATAATTGTTTGTCGACGTTGGAAGAAATATGACCGGGCCGTTATTATAAGCGGACATTGGGACGGGAACTGACTTGTACGATGCGATCACAGTAGCCCTGGTTATTCACCAACCGGTTATTTAAGCGGCTCTATCACTGTTTCAATCTTTTGGGTAAATGTTCTTTTCATTTCCGCGACGTTTACACGGACCTTAAAATCCGCCGACGGCTGCAATAAATCTGGACATTATTCCCCCTTTTTTTTTCTGTTCAAGGTACAGAAAATTAATGTATCTGCGATTCAATAACAGTTGCCTGTTTATTTCAATCGCCGGCGGGACATCTTATTTCATATTCCGTTAATAGCTTTGAAATTATTTACAGTTTGGCCAACATTTTAGAAACAGGTCGTTCCGGCAAGAATAAAAAGCAGAAAGACCGGCGGCAGAAAAAGCGAAATTACTGACGACGGCGGAAAGCCGAAATTTGTCCAGGGGGAACTATAGAAGGGGGTCCTCGATCTTATGGAGTTTATATATATATATATATATATATATATATATATATATATATATATAAATTGACACACATTCGCAGGCAATTACCATCCGAACGTCATTGAGCCCGAAACATTATAGAAGTACGATCGTTTGACCATTTATGGCGAGGCCCCCGGACGCGCTTTACTTACCCCGATAGAGGTTAAGCTCGCGGATGGCGGCCCGTGACTTTTTCTCAAATTGTTAAGTCAGGAAACTGAAAACTGACCGACATATTATATATTCAAGGCGCGACCCGCCGATATTTGCATACACGAAAAGGTTGCCACCGGCGACGGTCGATTCAAGGTCCGATCTCGCGGGGTATAATGTCTGGCCCGGGGTTCTCCTGTGAATAACACAGGCCGGCGGGGTGAATTCGGCTTATGTTATATTATACTGTGTTCAGAATGCTCGGTTGAATAACGTGGGAACGCGGGGGGTTGGGGGCTCCCCAAACTGACTGACAATAAACCAAAAATAACACGGTCCTAATTGAATCGGGGCCTAGGGCGGAAGAGTCCATCTGTTTGGGATAAATAGCTGAAGTTCGTTTGGTACGAAGAATTCATATTAGCAAACGAAGGAAAATTAGGTCCCAATATAAGTGAGACACCTTAACATTTAAAATATAACGTGACTAGCTCCTCATCTGCCCCCAATGAAGTCACCCATATCAACTTGCTTTCCATGCCTTTTCAGTTTTATAATGGCTCATGAAAGCTCACGGGGAAGCATGAAAAAAATATGAAACACGAGTAAAAGCTTGTGTGACTTCCATACGTAATAGGAATTACTCTCAGACAGGTGCTGAAAACAATTAAAATTTGCAACCTAATTCTTAAATAGCAGAAACCGTAACAATTTAAATAAAAATATTCATGATCCTATTGGGAAATGACACTCGATAGGGTTGGAGGCTCGATCTGATAAGGGGTGAGCTAACCGAAAGCCCATTAAAACTTAAAGTTCGACCGTCTTCATTTTACAGTCGAATTTCCATAACAACTTTTATCCGGTTAACGCGCGTACACTATCTAAATTGAATCTCTTAATGAAGACTGAAGAATAGGCCAGGCATCACTCTTCAGGACGAAGGGAAGTGTCGGATTCAAAAAATATAAATTTCAACTTAATTCTACACAGTATCATCCTCTCGGCATTGTTACTTAACGATGTTGAGATAGTGGAAGAGTAAATTTATACGTCAATTAACGCATTGTACAGATATTCCTTGGAGGGACGCCATCACTCGACGAATAATAATAATGAAGTGCGATCGTTTAAATTCGTATTAAATGCTGCAGACCAGAGCCGAGTGGTGACAGAGAAAATCGCCATTTCAAAGTAATAAGCATGAGTCGTAAGATTGATAAATAGACCAGCCAATTATCAAATTAAGGAACTATTTAAAATATATTTGAAATATATGAATCAAATTATAGCAAAGTCTAGTTACTTAAGGATAAAGCTAGCGCAATCCGATGTAAACAAATTAATCTGGATGAATCGCGAAACGCGCTGATTAATTCACGCCATATAATATACGGGGCCCGGCGAGCTTTAAGTCCCTCCCCAAGGACCGGGTGAAAAGATCAGCCGCGGATATGAATGGGGAAAGGTCTGCAGTTTGCCCGATTGCGACATCGGGCATACCAATTGAGCAATAGCACCCTGGTGTTCATGTCTCCCGCCGAAGATATTATCTCGGAACTTATATCTTCCGAGAGTCTCGGAGAGTAAAAAAGAATAAATTTACCGTAAACAAACCGGTAACTCCGCACGCGAAAGCGCATTACAGATCCGAGAGGATGCGTTTTATTGCAGTTTTATTGTCACAACATTAAGCGAAATTTATGTGACGCAACGCTATTAACGAGCGAACAAAAACGCAGTAGAAACCCAATGGAATTACCCCTTTACCTAAAATTTTATTTATCTTTAAGTAACGTCTTGACAGGAAGTTCGCTTCCAGACTTTACGATCTGCACGTAATTCTTTAATACTAATGATGACAATTTAAATGAAAATTTTATTATCAGTTCGTGGAAGCTCCACTTTCCTCGAAGAGACGAAACTTTCGGATCGTAAAAAAGGAGTTTTCGATTCTCGGTCAGGGCAAGGTCGAAAAACAGTCGACTCTTGACGAAAAACAAGTTTTCATAACAACATCTCTCTAAATTGCATTCTCAAATTGCTCCGACTCCGGGATTAAAAATCGCATTTCTGTACCGAGGGACAATTTCCTTCCGAGGGGGAAAACCCCTTCGGTCGATGGCGGCCATCCAAGGCGCCAGTGGAATCGACTCATATTTAACGAGGAATCGATTACGTCGCCACGTAACGTCTTCAACTCCATTAATCCAGACAAGAAAAGGAATAAATCCGTCGGTACTTGAAGAGGTATGTTAAGTGGACGTCCGTCCACGAATACTGAGAACGCGTCATGTCCGACAAAACGCCAGTGCCCAAAAATTTCTTATTAACTCTTATAAACTCAACAGATTTCTTATTAAGTGAATGAATTCAGAAAAACACACGTTATAAAAATGATACGAGGAGATTATTTTAAAATAATAGACTAGATTTTGCGTATAACTGCGAAGATTAAAACGAATTAGAGTCGAAAATAATTAATTACAATTTAAAAAAATATATATGAGGTCTGTTCAAAAAGTATCGCGGATTTCGGGTTTTTTCAAAAATTATTTATTTATTTATGGATATCTATTTTGTCCCCGTCAAAGTAATCCCCAATAGATATTATACACGTATGCTAAAGTTTTTCCGATCCTCGAAGCACTTCAAGAATTCATTTTTTGTGATCTTGTTAAGTTCCATCTTCGATGCCGTTTTTATCTCTTCAATTGTAGCGTAGCGTCGTCCTTTCGTGCGCCTTTTCAGTTTTGGGAACAAGAAAAAGTCACAGGGGGCCAAATCCGGTGAATACGGCGGCTGCGGCATTATCAGTGTCTTGTTTTTGGCCAAAAATTCGCGCACAAGAAGCGATGTGTGTGAGCGGGGTGGAAAAACAATTTTTGTTTTTCCACAAAAAGAAAAATCGAATGGCACGAGCCAATCGATACGTTCAAGTCCTCAGCAACTTCTCTAACGGTGATTCGACGATTGGCTAATACTAATTTACTAACTTCATCAATTTGACACAAATTCTCTGATCCATTTTTCGGAATGGGTAAAAATCGAAAAAGCCGCAAGAAAAGCGGCTTTAAAAGATTTACTGAACATTCACAACGGCTGAAATTGTCGGCATAAGTGAGATACATATGTACAAACATGAGGCTACAAAAAACCGTAGATTGAATATACTTATTTCGCGGAAATCTAAAATTCGTGATATTTTTTGAACAGACCTCGTATGTATTTTCTATATAAGAATTTTAAGGGTCAATAGGAATACAAAACTAACACCTGATGTATTCAGCTTGCCGCTTATTTTCAAAGGAAAATGACAAAAACGGGCCTCCGGGGCCCTATAAAAGAGGAGAAAAAAATCTTATTCAAGTGGAACGCCCGAATATGCCGAAACCCCGACGAGGCGGGGGGGCCTTTCTTAGCGGCCACGAAATTGGCGTCAGGAGCCCCCGCCTTTCTTCCCCAGAGCCATACACAAGGAGCAGGTTTATGATAGCGCAATCACAGCGACCCTTATATTTAATAAGGGGTTTGAAGCGGGAGGTTTAGGGTCGGAGGAGGCGGGGGGGGGGACGAAGAAAAAAACATCCTTCCAGGTTATACACCCCTTGCCGGGAGGTCGGCTCGGTTAAACACAACCCCAGAGTTGGAGGGCGAGAGGGAAAGCAGAAATTAATACGATAAATCATGCGTAAACGATTCGGAGGAGCAGAAGCGAAACTTGAATCGGGGGTAAAGGCGGAGGTTAAACCGATTTCGGAGCCCCCCACGCAGTTATCTCGTCCTGGCAGAGAGCCCCTTGTCCCGCCAATATACACACTACAAATTCCTTTTGTATACCGATACAATACAGGATTTTTTTTTAGTCCCATCTTGGCGATCGAAACATTTCTACCGTCTTGTCGCTGCAGATACCGAGGTGGGACTCTATAGGAGGTTTAAAGAATAACATCTTTTCATACGAGATCCACGCGACATATAATAAATGTTAATTTCAAGGAACTTCCTTGTTTGAGCTCGTTCCAAGTTTTCTAGAGACAGGAGTGCGTTAATTTATACCGGCCTGTATGGCCGGCGACCGGTGAAAGTTGTCCGACCGCTACGCCCAACAGACTCTGTTCGAATCGCCAGTGCATAAGAGCACGGCTTGCAGTTTTACAGTCCGGATAAACATAAAAGTTACACAGGAGTAGGACTAATCCTTACATCAATTATCGCTGGGGCCCTGATGTGTTTAATGAAACGGAGTAAAAGAATTTTAATTTAAGCCTCTGAGGAAAATAAAACCTAAGGTAACTTTAGGAACGGTTCTAATTACCTGTGTAAGTAGTAACAGTATAATAGTGACAAATAATCTTAAAAACGTATGCTCGCAACATAGGCTTCTTCTTGAAAACTTCAGAGACCAATTTCTTGTACCGGAAGAAATGGAGGTAAGAGTGAAGAATTTGAACCGCAGATGAATTCAGGAAAGGACCTACCCTTTTAATAAAAGGGCACGTGAACAAACTACAAATAGTTATGGAAATTATTGGTAAAAAATTAATATAAATTGGGTAATGCTGCCCATACTGCATATAAGGACAATATAAAATTGATTTTAATCGAAAATCTAATTAAAAATTTCTCTGTTTTCAACAAATAAATAAATCAAATTCTCGCTAATACGGAAAACCGACCCAATGACCTTCCCCCCCGAGCGCCCCGCAAAGGCCTCACCCCTGGCACACTTTCTTCTCCGACTGCATTTTCGAACATCCATTCGCTTATTTTATCATCCCCGCCAGGGCCGCGATAAATTGTTTCTAAGCTGGCGAAATATGAGTTGTACAGCGTACAGCCAAATACGGAAATTTTCACGGTTAACTAACATCTGGCGCTGGCAGAAAAGAAATTCGCGTCAAGGCGCAATGCCGGCCGCCGTTATTAATCATCCACTCGTGTACAGTCTCCAGTGTCGATCGTAAATAACGCGATGCAAAATTGCAATGGAGCACAGGACAAAGGCTGGTTTATGGAGGAAAAGATGCATTTACCGACAGCTGTAAACAGCCAATAATCTTACCGGTACGAGATAAGATGATATACACCCGGACGAGGAAGAAAAATTCTATTATCCATTCTTAGAAACATGCAATCATATTGTGAGCAAACGTAAACAGTTAACGGTTATTTCGCGAAAAAAAATCAATGTCCAAAACGCGGTCTCAAGATAAACGGTTTGCGGAATCCCGAAAAAATATCAGCATTTTTGATATAAAGATATATACCTAATATATGTAACTGTTCCTTCTCACCTGGACAAAAATTGGCCACGAATTTTTCGAAATATTACAATACTCTGAACAAAAAACAAAAATTTACCTCGACATCGGACACTGAACAATGTTTTTTCAACAATATTCGAACCCAGCCAACATTACAAATTTTGGTTCCAAAAAAAAATTTCTAGATTCCCAAATTCGAAACATACTCGTCACGTATAGACAAACAAACGCCACTATCTTAACACACCTGTTTTGTGGTCTGCGAGGGGTTGGAATACCGCAGATTTTTTGTGTTTCCGTCTCCTCTCGCCGGTTTGGTCTTTTGCTAGACCGGTTTCGGCTGCTCGCCTTCTTCAGTAGCGGTGTCAGTCACTATTCGCACTTTGGACGTTTTTCGGGCATCCTCACTGCACTGTCACTGCCACTTGTCACACACCAATGTGCCAATAGTGACTAGCACCGCTACTGAAGATGGCGAGCAGCCGAAACCGGTCTAGCGAAAGACCAAACCAGCGAGAGGAGACAGCAAGACAGAAAAAAAAAATCTACGAAACGCCACTATATTTTCGATAATATATTAAACTAGCGGTAAAAAGGCGATCCTTAATAAACCGGGGTTAATGTTATTTATTTGCGTTGGAACCTGAAGCCGTTTATTAAGCATCCATTTAGCAAATTAGTGGCTGGATTTTACGGCCTATTAATTGTTAAGGTAAAACCGTTCCCACAGATCGGACCCGGCTATAAATAGACATCCCGAATTGTGGCCCCCCCGTCGAAATACGCTTCGAGCTTTGTACAGACGGAAAACCGGTTTGGCGATTTGGTAGCGCGTGGGACGCCCATTCCCGTGTGTAGCACTCCCGCTTGGAATCGAACTGCGGGAATCGTAGCCGGTTGTTAATAGTGATCGAATTGGAAATTCGATTAATAAGCGACCCAGTGTTAATGACGGAAAGATATTCTGAATTAGCACTAACCAACTTCCGATAGGATCGTGTAATACCAGCTCGCCAACTTCAGTAGCGGTGTTAGTCGCTGTTGGCACTTTGGATGTTTTTCGGGCACCGTCACTGCACTGTCACTGTCTAGCAAAAGACCAGACCAGCGAGAGGAGACAGAAACACCACAAACCTACGGTATTCCAACCCGTCCCAGACCACAAAACAGGTATGTTAAATTAGACCTATCATAGTTTTTTCCTGCATTGCTACTCTGCCTCCCTCTTAATTCTTTTGTAATAGTTATTTTCCCTTTACAGGATTTTTCTACGTTTACATAGGTCGAGACTTCAATATAATCTACCGACTACACCGACACTCTAGATAAATTTCTTAAGTAAATTTTACTGAAATTTCGCCATCAGTACCGTTTGTTATTTAATTTGTCCTGTTATTATGAAATAGTCCATAAACCGAGATTATAATGGCTCAACTTTTATTTTCATCCGAAACAAATATTAGCCAGCACTCCACATTCTTACGCTTACAAACGTTACACAACACAATTGGATCGGGTTAGAATTGAGAAATAGAGATGACCGAATCGTCCGCGTTTTAAGACTACGGAGAATCCGATTGACGTAATTAATTGCTTTTCCTCCGTCTTTTTTATTTATAGCACGATTTTACCGAAGAATACTCTCAAAATGCACTGATGATATTTCCGCTTAAAACGATTATCTTATCATGTGGGCCAAGGTGGAGTTGGACAAATGGACAAAGCCGCCTTTTCAGATGTGGGTTCGCGATAAAGCCTAATGTGTATCCGTTTCCGGTCGAACATCGATCATTTCCATTTCATAGCACAACTGCCAGAAATAAAGGCAGAAATGAAGGTTCGAACCCCGGTTGCCAAGTTTGAAACACAACTGTATTTATTACGCGTCCGTGTCAAATAAATCCAGAAAACTGTAAAACAGTAAAAAGTCTATTTAAGTTTTGATAGTTAAAACTGAGGAATATGCAAACAATCCTTCCAACATTAAACATATAAATTTAACTTATATTCAAAGTTATTTCAGCCCAGAGGTTCAACCTCGTTAAAACGCCGTCCTCGACCTACAGAGGAGGAGATGACAGGGCCCTTAACTTGTAAGAGCTAACTGCTCCCTTCAGCCCGTAACATTTTATTGAGTGAATCATTCCCCACCGCGATAAAACTCACCCTTTTAAGCGTGAGTTAAACTCATGATCATTTAGGAAAATAGACCTATTTACTAAGGTTTACAACAGTTGGGGGTCTACATCTCCACGGTATATATATATATCAAAATAATAGGATAGTAGTTAGTTTCTTTACATTACTTCAAATAAACATTAGGAAAGAAATAATTGAAGGAGTTCTAAAATCACATCAAAAGAGTCGGAATTATCCTTCGCTTACAACTTAGTACTGACATAAAAACTCTTAGTTATAGAGGGCATGTTCTTTTATATAAAGTTGAAAGGCGGCCGAAGTAATTCCCAACAATTTTCTGCTGCAAAAGTTTAGAAATTTATCGAAGTTGGGCCTCGAACGGGTGTCTTGTGGTTTAAATGAGGAAGCCGAGAGGAGCTTGGGGGTCAACGAACACCTGGCCGTGGTTCCTCTGATGTGTGGCCACCAATTACTCAAAGTTGAGGGAGCGGGACGTTGTAAGCCCCCCCCCCTCCCCGGACTTTACCAACTACTACCGGGCGGCGGAATTTCGGAAACTCTCCGAGGGGCCCTTCCCAATATCCCGAAAGTCGGCTACTTATCCGTAAGTCGCCCTCGGGGCTGGAGCGAGCCTCGGGGTCGAACACATATTTCAAAACTTTCCCGAATTCTTCTCCAGTGTTGCTGTAATATGAAGGACGATACAGAACCAATATACGCCGCGAGAAGTTTGAATTGTATCATTTTCTGGGTCAAGATGAATCCAATCAAACGAATGTGTGCTATTGTGCCTTGAACAAGATTTAATAGTGCATCGATAAAAAACAGATAAATTGAGAGAATGAAAAGTAGACGGTTTCGGCTCGACGCCATCAACGTAATAACCCGTTTTATTTGATTAGTTTCGCTACCAACGACGGCGAAAAGCCAGACTGGTTTAGTTTATGATTTATGTTTTTATCGGACTTTGAAACAATACAAAATACTAAAATTAGTTACATAAATAAAATTTATAACTTTTTATCTGTACTATCAATTTTAATTGCTTCCATCTCAGCAGATCTACATTCTCGCATCTACTAGTTTGGAGAGTTTCATTCACAGCACGCGATCGTAAATCAGCCTGATAAACGTTACTAGATTTTAATATTAAATACAATTCTAAAGGTAATTATGAATTTGTAATGTTAAACATTAATACTATATAGGTGTACTGGAATTTACTTGCTCCTCTCGTTTAATCAAAAAATTTACGCGGGTCCGAATTTTCCTTCAATTCAATTGCAATTGGATAACACTGACAATAAAAAAATAATAACGATTTAAAAATTAAAGATTGATTACATAATAATAATGAACGCATTCCATAACTTGATCTTATGCACGTATGGAAATCGACATAAGCCTGATTTACGGGAATTGGAAACAGGCCTCAAAAAGGTTACCGGGGAAACAATTATAATATTTGTTGACGCCATTAAATAAATCAACGGACAGAGCCGGCGGCGCTTTCAGCGGCATAATTATGCAAATGAGAGAGCGCGCTGAGGAGAACGCGTACATTCCTCGGATCCGTTTAGGCCGGGAAGGCATCGATCATAGCGACGCCTGGATTATTACCGCCGGGTACTGAAAAATACTACTCGGTGGGGGGCTCCTTAAATGGGCACCATTTGAATAGGCAAATGTCAAATGCGAGGGTTGGGGGTCGCATGATGCACATGATGCGTGCGCGAAACGTCGAGTTTCCTCCTAGCCGACCGTCCATTTCTGTTTCGGACAGACGTGAATATTAAAATGTGTGATAAATGTATAAAGGCAGTGTAGAGGATCATCAGATGATTCATATAGGGGGGCGACTACTGAAGACGACAGAAATCCCGAAGTAAGAGCCAGAAATATAGACGATAATGTCCTTATCGATACTCGGGGCAGCATGATTTAAAAAACTGTACAAGCCTAATTACAGTCTTAACAGAATTACCAAAAAGGAAACACTATTTTTGATTATCCACTCGCCTTTATTGTATAGAGAAAGTTTTACCAGGCGACTGAATCATTAAATTTGAGGCCTGAATTTTTCTTTTCATATTATTAAATATATTATGCATTGCGGGCTCATTCATAGCAGAAAAGTAACTTTACTTTTCTTCGGTTCCGAGAAAAGTCCCACTAAGCTGAGGCTTTCCCTTTATTTACCTAAGGTTTGAAGAACCTTAACAACCTTAATCCACGCTTGAAGCACTTAAAAGTCACACGATTTATGACTTTTAAGGTCTTAATTACTCTTACCATCAATATTCAGTCCCTTATGGAAACTCTTAGTTAACACAAAATATAAAATTAAACCAGAATTTATTAAAATATCCTAATCAACAGCGATATTCCATATCAGATAACATTGATGAAATTTATCAGACTTCCGGAACAGTATGATTTCGGTCACAGAAGAAGGCCACATTCAATTCTTATTACTCGAGCCGCCTAAAATGGATCCTTAACATTTAAAAACATTATTTGGGCGAATTATTTTTAACGTCCCCCCCGTAAATAAGAGTGGCGATTTGTTTCACTCCGCCTTAAGTGGCTTTTCGACCGGGGATCGACCGCCCCCCCAGTCTCGAAGGGATCGGATAAATTAGCAAAATGTTTACCCGGAGGCCGAGCCCCTTTTCACCCGGATTAAAAATAAATATTTAAATTTGAAACCGACGGGAACACCGACAGGTAATCAAAACCGGGACCGACCTCCTGACACAATCCCTCGTCGTTCCATTAAAAATTCTTCCAATCAATGCGCAAATTTCAATTTGCTTAATCTGAAATTACTTTCTCGGAAACTTTTCTCCTATTTCCAACAAAGCCCCTATCCCTGTTCCATACTATTGAAAATATTACAAATTTTCAACGATCGGATATTCAATATATAATGAATTATTGGACATTATCTGGTTATTATTGCTCCTGAACAGATATCAGTATCGCGTTTAACACTAAACTTTATTCAGTAAAATATTCGCTACATATTCGATAAAGGCGTGTTCGATATATCGGTTTATGTCGAGGATACGAGTTCCGTTTAGTTTTATAAAACGGCTATGGGATAACTTACGGTCGCTACGGAGAACACAGTCAGAGATCAAAGCGTTATGGGACTTTGCACGAAGTAAAGTGCGGCCGTGCACGGCGAAGGTCAAGTGCGGGGGATCGGAAGCGTTGCATAATCGAGTGTACAATTATCAGAGACCGACAGACATTTCCTTTCCCCGTTAAAACCCCCGCCATTATCCGGCTATACCATCGGCCGTGACTCCATCCCAAACCGACAGTTAATATAAATTGAAACCTTATTACAGACTAATGGTTTTACAACGAACGGATCCTTTATCCTCCCCCCTTAGTTTTTCTAAAAATGCTCCACAGAAAAAAATCCTGCAGTGCCACAATTCAGTTTTCAAGACAAATCGGTGACTTTTCAATATTCGTTCTGACGAGAACATGTACATTCAAATATGAGGTTCTATATTTTTATATGGATGAATTATAATATCCCCAGTTAAGGGTGCATTAACTTACAATCATATAAGTTATACAGACACGCATTTTTAGGTATATTTTAATATTTCCAGTAAATCCAGTAAACAATTTAATTTTTTATTTCGAACCCAGTCGTCCCGGTCTTCTGGAAACACATTCCGCGGAATCGTGGAATGTTGTCCGGCGAACAAGAAAAACAAAATATATAATTTAATTTGACCCAATAACGTCGTCGGGGCGAAAACTCCCGCCGTTTCTCCGATGCCGAAACCGGTTTCGAAAATCCGCGTTTGTGCAACGATTCGAAAAGTTATAAAACTCTACCGGGTGTGTGTGTGTGTGTGTGTGTGCTTAATTAAGAAGGACCGTCCACAATGAAGTTCGCATTGAGGTCGAGCCAACCGCGGTAATTAAAATGTGCAATTTTAATACGAGCTAATTACCTTGAGCCGGCGACAATGCCAAGGGGCGGTGTCCCGGTACCAGCATGCAACCGGTGTGTAAATATAGGACACTCACCTGAAACAATGGAAAATAGCTCAATTAATATAATTATACAGAATTAAAATTATGAAAGTTATGAACAATAAACATGATACGTACCATCAAGAACATCTTGATGAATACTGCTAAAGAATAATGAGAAAAACAATACAATATCGTTAAATATTCTTTCAAATTCTGTACTCTAGTTGATTTACTACTTTTTATTAATATTTCCGATGAATCATTAATTGGGATATCATAGGACAAAATTTCAGAATGGCATACTAGAGGCGTACCAATAAATTAAAAATAAATAATTTATCCTTTTTTCAGGGGTCATTAAGGTATATCTTAATGTGCATCATGTTCTCGCACTATTCAAGTAATGGTCAAAGAGCCTCTTCGTTAAGCGCGAAGTTCTCCAATTGAAAATTTGTTAACACATTTTGTTAAATTGACTAAGTAAGTGAAGTGTTCATGTCATACCTAGTCGATTCAATAATAGGTCTATGGTCAAATGGGTTGAAATCATTATTATGCATTTCATTCTCTTAATTTAATTAAATTTGAATGTGTTAATACATTGTAACTTCGGCGAGGGTTTTTATAATATACAAAGACAGGAATGCAGCTCTGTTTGACCGCATGAATACCCACCCTGGTCTATAAATTGACACGATCTATAAATACCAGTTGAATTGTGCTCTTACTGCACTTGCAGGGTCCTCCTGGGCAACAAGTCCTAGCGGAGTCCGGACAACGTTGCAATATAACTCGGACGCAATAACTATAAATCAACCGCAGTTATGATATTGTTTAATAAAATGCTGCAAGTGGAGGAGGCCATCCCCCTCGGTTTCGCTCAAGAAGGAAATTGCTTCTTAAATAAAGCCCCGGCCTCCCGCCAAGCAACGCCGCTCACGAGTTTAACGACCCTGTAGCCCGACTTATAAATTAACGAAATTGCTCTTGACGACGATATGAAAGGGGGCGAACCGGGATTATATCAAGTGCATTTATCAAGTGCTTCGAGAGGGGGGGGGGTGAATCGATACGTCCAATTTTGGCTTGAAACCCCTCCCCATCCATCCTCATGTAGAATCGGGATTTAATGACGGGACTCGATGAAATAACCGTCTTTAATAAAACGACCAATTTCAAAGATGTTAATAATTAAAGGTAACTTCTCTCTTGAGATCTTCCGCCCTTCAGTCTCCTCGCCGTCTAGTAGCTTTCCTGTTTCAACTGGTAGGTGAATCTCTATGAGTTACCGTCATAGATTATGAAAATTCTCCAAATTTAAACACTTATCTGAGTGAGTTTGGAACTATCCTTACCTACTCTAACCTGCGGACAGACATGACGGAATTGGTACCGGTCTATTTCAGGATCAAATACGTGAGAAAACAGAAACGGAAGAGAGGTGAGAACTGTACACCCTTTGACGACAGGAGGCCGCTCAAGTGTCTCACGTTATCACTAACGTAGTGACAAGGTTTGTCAAAGTGTCCTTATATTTAAAATGCAATGAGTCACGGTCGTTCCGCTCGGAGTATTCACTTTTAGTTCATTCTTTTTTCCTGTTTTGTGGTCTGCGAGGGGTTGGAATACCATGTTTCTGTCTCCTCTCGCTGGTTTTCTCTTTAGCTAGACCGGTTTCGGCCGCTCACCATCTTCAGTAGTGGTGTTAGTCACTGTTTGGCGCTTGTACCGCTACTGAAGATGGCCAGCGGCTGAAACCGGTCTAGCAAAAGACCAAACCGGCGAGAGGAGACAGAAACACCAGAAACCTACGATATTCCAACCCCTCACAGACCACAGAACAGTTATGTTAAACTAGTCCCTAACGAAGATTCCCACAGAGAGAGAAACAGAACCAGACGGCTTTTAAACCTGTAACGCATTAAACAATTTGAATTTTCATTAACGAAAACATGTCGAATTCATTCATTGTGATTAATAAGAAATGTTGCGCTACAGTTTTCTCTTTACCACCGAATAAGTAAGCTTTATAAATCACGGTCAGATAACTTAATGGGAAGAGAAATACAGAAACTTTCACGCAAAAGAGAGAATGAAGTAACTGAACCAACCACATTTGTCTTCTTACGGTCACCAGTTGCAGTTTGCCCGAATAAATAATCGTTTATATCGCACCCGGTTACAGAATTGCGGGTAACGCTGGTTATCGATACGGTCGCGAGGCATTCCAGTCAGGTATCCCAGCCAGCCGGGAAATTGGCGTCAAAGGACAACAATGGCGGTAAGCCGCCGGAGCCGGGTACGGAATTAAGCCACTAAATCAGGGCCCACCATGCAAGACAATGGCGCGGTCATTAAACCAGGAATGCTCGTCGGCCTACTCGCCGCCGCCCCCAGTCATAACTCAGCCGCCCCCGCCCCCGCCGCCAATGGGGGCGGCGACAAATTAACACCGCAAAGCGTCCGCCTCTACTCCAGGCATCTCGCCCACCTTCCCCATCGAAACCCCCGGCGTTCAAATAATAAAATTCTTCGAGCAACTATGCCGATTAAATTTTACCGACGCCGGTATTATCGATTATCGCCGACTTGGAACGCGCCTAATTCAGGCCGAAGCATCGTATCAGCACTTAAAACAGGACCGACGTCGGATAATAATTCCGGAAGCGTCTTGTAGAAATTATTTCCTAAACATAATTTACAATTTCTTACAATTTTTTTAATAACCCAATCCATTAATCATTCTTTATCTTCAATGCGTAAATTCGTTCAAATATTGATCGAGTTATCGGCAGACTGCAACTGGTGGCCATACAAAGACAAATATGGTTGGTTCAGTTACTTCATTCTCTCTTTTGCCTGAAAGTTTCTCTGTATTTCTCTTCCCATTAAGTTACCTGACCGTGATTTATAAGGCTTACTTATTCGGTGGTAAAGAGAAAACTGTAGCGCGACATTTCCTGTTAATCACGATGAAAGAATATATTGTTCGATATGTTTTCGTTAATGAAAATACAAATTGTTTAATGCGTTACTGGTTTAAAAGGATCCCATTTCCCAGGATTTTATAACAACATGCAAATAAAGTAGAAGAGAATGTCCAGCAATCGTGGCAGCCTAAGTGGCGGAGTAGAAACGAATCAATTTCAATTCGATTCGACGCTAACCCGCAAAGACAACACGGGCCCCATTTAAAGACAACATGCATTAGGGGGCGGCCCCGGTCTAGGGTCGGGACGAATGCGGAGCCAACTTAAGTCAATCAAAGCCGACGGGGACGGAAAAGCGTATGTACTCAACTGTCTGTCGGACGGGGGCTGAAAAGAAGCCACGGCGCGTACCCACCCCCGGTGGGGACTGGGAGCGGGGGTGGAACAGATAAGACGTCCCCTGGAGAGAGTGCGATTGATTCGGAAGGAAGCGGAGCAGATAATGGTGGCCCCGGGCCCCCAGCTATCACAAAACCACCCGACCGTTCACAGCCAATGTCCCTCGGCCAACCACAAGACGACCCCAACCCATAGCCCATATAGCCCACCATATTTGACTCAAATAAACCCCAAATAAGTAATAAAATAATCTAAATTATCGCTATATAACCTCGGGTGGAAATTTTTGTTCTCTTTCCTTTATTGTTGCAACTGTAAAAAATATAAAATAAGCAATATATATTATTTATAATGTATTTAAGACTCCGTACCGCGGTTCTTATTTTGCTAAAACAGGAGAGAGAGAGAGAGGCGTCCATTTCAGCGCCTTTTCTATAGAAGTTTTGTTTTATTAATAGCAGCTTGAAAAAATGTTTATTTCGAATAAAATTACCGAGTCTCGTGCAAATACAAAAAGTAATACAATCCTCTCTATATTCCACAAAGCAGTCATTTGTATTCATAATGCATTTTTGATAATGGAAAGAACGGAGAGAGGGAAGAGTTTTATAATGAAACTGGGATCCAACAAAAGAGGTATTTTCTTCCTCCCGGAAACACTGAGTAAGTTCGCGAATAAGGGATAATTCGCAAAGTTTAATTAGGAAAGGTTGGAATAGACAGATAACCGGAACCCAGTAGGCCGGTGAACAATAGAGGAGATTTTCATTTCGCAACGAAAATAAAGAAACATTAAACCTAGAACAATAAATATAACTTTAGCGATTTGATAATAATTATTTTCCTTGGAATTTTTTTATTGCAACATTTCGGGGTTTCGTGCAATTATAATTTTCTTATGAATGAACTACCAGACTAACCCATTCTATGGGGTTTCTAGTTATTATAAATTTTTCTAAATTCTTCTTTCAACTGTAATTTTCTTAGAGAATACGGCCATATTTCATTAGCGCGATGAAATCATATTTGACGTGGGCATCAGTCCAATACGGATAATCTCAGCTTTCGCATAAATTACGAGGCGACGGGGACTTTGGGTAACGCGGACCGCCACCTTCCCCCGTGTTATTTAGTCGGTCCTAATGGGGGTAAGTGAATTTCCGCACGAGAGTGGAGGAATTATGCAAATTGTGAATACGGAGGGTTTATATTTATAACCGGTTGCCCCAAAACGTAGAGGGTGTCCGCGAAGTCCGTCGCACGAGAGGTGAATGTCATATCCATATCATAACATTCTCAAATAGTCCGTCAGAAGGAATTTATTTCGTATAAAGCATATACGGGATGTATAACAATTATTTGAGTAAAATTATATCATTATTTTTGGGACCAGAATTAATAATAATAAAATATTATGCGCAATATGTGACAATCAGTCACTGACAATTGGTTAATAATGACTAAATTTTGTATCTCCAGAGTATAAATAGGGTTTTATACCGGAAGACCAATCTGTAATTTAAATATTCCTTAATCCGAAGTTCTTTATGTAGGTTTCGAGTAATAAACTGAATCTCGGTTTAAAACAGAGGAGGGTCGTCCTGAGAAAGCAATAACGCGGAGGTGGATTAAAATCGGGCCCAGAGCGGAAAAAGGAGCCGATTGGATTTCTCAGCAATCGCCGGCAAAAGCAATATAACAGTTTATAACTGCTATTCGCTTTACTGGGCGGGGTACGAGCTCCCCCCCAGGAGACTTATAACGGTGTCCGTAGATCGGTCATTACAGCTGCAACCTGGCTCCGGATCCAATCTGCATTTCATATTAACGGCGGATGAAGGGAGAGGGAGGTCGACTTATGCATAAACATGTTGTCGAGCGCGGAAATCATCAGCAAAAAGCCGGACGTGGACGAATCCAATTTCCGAGGGGACGTGCGAAGCCTGCGGTACGCCCGTTTAAGACTCAGCGCCAATTAAAACCAACCCGACATTGGTCGGATATCATCAATATTAGTCTATTCAACTATAGATATCGGATATTCCTCCCCAATATTATGGCAGGAACCTCGGTTGGGGTGATTTTTCCTGTGTTCACCTGAGAAAGCTCTAGTGGAAGGCGTTTCTGTCCCTTCTGGTTGGACATAGTTTAGATGCAGCCCTACGTCCGAGGGACTGGACTTAATCTACCGAAGAATTTTCAGCGGATTCCTGGCAAGGAATGCTACTGAAGACGAGGAGCGCGAAACCGGCTTTAGCATGGGAGAGAACACCGAAACGGCGCAGTAGTCGGATAACATCTATGGCCGAGCAGAAAACCTAACGTGTTAGAAGAACCCCAAATAAGTGTTTGTGAAACCTGCGAAAGTGGCAATTTAAGTGGCTATACCGACAGTGTTATAGTGCTAACGCCGGTATACGACCGGTCGTATACCGTCCCCAGTGCCCCAAATGCGACGACACCCTGCTTCGTGAAAAATGCAAACTATGTTCTCGGTTCGTTATTATTACAGCTTTCTCGATTACACAAACTTTGTGCACAAAGCAGGTTTATTTGAGTCCAAATATGTGTATATAAATGTATAATAGAAAGGCCAGCGGGACGGTATGCATGTAGCAGCCAACGTTTGTTTATCTGGAATGTACAACCCCTAGGGAACGGAAAAATTTAAAGGAAGAAAAGGAAACCGATATCGGACCAAACCCCCCGACCACAACTTCGAATTTGTTCCGAGAAAACGCATACCTTTTGAATATTTAAAGAGTTACCCTTTCCCGAGTTCGACTTCCAATCCATCTCAGAATTGTGACCCGAGGCGGCGGCGTCCCTTACCGGCGATAAAAGTTTCACCCCAGCCGCCCTACTCCAGCCGGCGAAGTCCTAGCTTCGGCCTCCATTATGCACAAGTCCTCCTCCCCTATGCAAAATACCAGCCCCGCTTTCCGGTCAATAATTTATGCGCCCCTACATTAACGGTATGCTCAATTTCCCTCGTCCGCCAGCCACCGCGTCGAGCGGTGAACACCGCAGAGTTATACACTCTGTTCGAGAAAAAAACATGCTTTAATACAATTTGTAATGAAGCTGTAATGGACCCGCTGTGTATGTTAATGCCAAGATGGATCCGCGCACACCAGTGCAGGGGTTCCAGGATTTTTCATTATAACGCTAGATATTAATCCTAAGAGCTACTGAAGATGGCGAGCAGCCGAACCCGGTCTAGCAAAAGACCAAACCAGCGAGTGGAGATAGAAGAGCGAAAAAGCTATAGAAAGTCATAACGATAAATCCTGGTCCGGGACTGAATTCTCCTTCAATTACAAATTTCACAATAACAAAGTTTTAATTGTTCAATGACATTATAACAATGTTTTCCGAATATAAAACACCGAATGAGATAACTATGTAAATGAATATAATGTAAATGAATATTGCAAATACAATTAGGTTCGGTCCAAATCCTCCGGTAAATCTGTTTCCATTACCACTTTTAAAAGTAAAGGATTTTCGCCCGTAATTACACAGGCTGATTGAATCCGATAAGCACATTAGGGGCAGAACTTTGGCTAATTCGGAAGGGCATTATAGGGCGGCGGCTATACGGGACGAGCCCTCGACGATAATAAATTAAATTCCCGGATAATATTAAAACCCGTTTCGAAACAGAGGCGATCTCGCCCCCATTACAGTTCACTTCGCAATATCGGCACGGTGGGGGGGTTAATTTATCTGGTCCGATGTTGTGAGCGACAGAAGACCTGTAAATCAATCCGCGCTGTATCATAAAACAGGCACGAGTGACAGAGAAGGGCGAGGCCCGCATATCCAGGACGGTTATAAACCTTATTTTTCTTTAAGATAAATAAAATTATAGCATTGAAACTCCTGAACGTCTTCTACAATATATATACATATAATTGGCACGTTGGTGTACCATTAATTTTGAGATTAGTGTAGCATATTTTCATTCAAGAAGTCCAAAAACATTTGGGTCCACTCGATAAATTGAAATGCAGCATGCATCGACATTTTCACCACGTCTAGCAGTAATTTTCATATAGGATACTGAAAAGGTTTATGCTGTAGCACAGAACCAAATCAGCGACCGTAAACTGAAGATAGCGAGGGTGATGGTACAGGAATAAGTAGTAATGTACAGCTTGGTATTCACCGATCCAAATAAAAGCGAATGAAAGAAGAGGAGGCCTGCGGGGAAATTTATTCGGCAATCGTCCCTTCATTATTCCTCGTCGTCGGAGAGGGGGATGAAATTTAACCGAGTCAACTTTACTACCCCTAGGCCCGTCTTTCTCATTTCTGTTTTTTTATACGCGGCAGAGGGGAAGAAAACCCCCGTTTCGGGAACGACAAATAGGCTTGTTAGAGTCGGCCTCCCCGGAGTCGGGGACGCGGACAAATCTCCCCGGAAAAGGAAACAAACCGCAACCCGCGAGACCGCTCACGAGTACATCACCAGTGAGTACAATCCCAGAAGGGGGACGATCTTAAATTCGTAAGAGACCATACGAGAGACACCGTCCGATTGTAATTCAGGAGCACATAAACCAGAACCGAGGCAATTACCGGGAGTAAAGTAATAAAGAATCCGGCAAGAATACAGCAGTCAGTGAGCACCGAGTCGTTTAATCGGTTGAAAAATGAGTTGAAGTGACCATTAACTCGAGGGTACTCTGTTGGAATTCAGTTCGTTAGTTCCTTACTGAACCGCTCCCTTGGCTTTAGGATTTGTTGGTCTTCCGCCTCCTCTTGCCAGTATGCCCTTGTGGTACGCCGCTCGGAAGAGTCAATGAACCGAAAAATTCCCGTCTCAGCAGTGTACTGATAATGACACACAGTGCCAGTGTTTATTGTTATTTAGTTTTTAACAAATCGGTGCTACCGTCCCGAATTCAGGTTTCATGTACGGGCAGATAAGAAGGCGGAGGAGATCCTCAAAAGGGTGATTTAACGTTCAAACATTATGACGGGCGCTTCATTAAGCCAAGGTATTAATGACCGAGTATAGGATTACGTGGGGGAAACGGCAGATCCCCCACAGGCCCTTATTCTTGTATACTCCCCCTTCGACCTGTTACCGGTTCTGTGTGCATAGGCCTCGGGCATATTTTTTTTCCTTTGCTAGAGACGGAGAAATAGGGAGAGAGAGAGAGAGAGAGGGAGAGACCAAGGAGATAAAAAAAATGGGACCGGAGGCAACCTAGCGTTTGATAATGGGGAAAAGGAAGTGGAATCAGGGCGTTCTCCTCCATTTTTCTCCTGTACATTTTCGCAAAATGGCCGAGCAGCTTTTTCTCATTGTCCAGATGAAACCGCGGACACTTTTAATATTTTTTGAGATATGAAAAATAAACCAGTGTCTCTACTGCCGGTTTTAGATTTCAGTTTGCAGGGAGTAGATAACAAAAGTTTTAGATGAAAATTTACAAAAGGCCTTAATTTTGAAAAATTTAGATTTATTAGGAACAAGATAATGAATGCACGCTGATAAAAAAAAGTGGACGAAATTGATCATATCGATTAGTTTTTATTGATCTCAATGCAAAGCCCCAGTTCGATGCAGATAATTTCCACTGTACTCCCCTCGACAGTACACATTTTTCATTGTTTTTCCACCGAAAACATAAAATACCGTTTCGTCGTCCCCCGGGGGAGAGGCTCGACAAAGGGAGGGGGAG
Source organism: Lethocerus indicus (assembly GCA_019843655.1). NCBI lineage: Eukaryota > Metazoa > Arthropoda > Insecta > Hemiptera > Belostomatidae > Lethocerus > Lethocerus indicus. The sequence continues at coordinate 2,379,255 of JACDQD010000009.1, read as the reverse complement.
GGGGGGTGTATTTGTTCAGGTAAAAACTGTTCCCGGAGGGAAAGAGGGAAAATACGACGAACATTAGAGGAGGGCGAAGAGAAGGTTTTCTTCAAACCGGCCATCAATCCCGAAGGCGGTAGTTCCAGGGCCGGGGGGGGGGAAGGAGCGGGGGAATAAAAGGGAAAGTAGCGCAAAGTATACTCGGCAAACAGAACCGGGAATAAATCCGTTAACTTCAACCGGAGACTATTTTTTGTTCCTCCCTTCAGGCATCCGTCGGGAGCTGGGAGTTTGAAAAGGAGGAGACGACTATCGCCGGCCGAGGGCGCTCGATAAACAATTACAAACTCCGACCAGGTTCCCCTTTTCGGTGTATATAAAGTTGGACTACGCTAGGCGGAGATACATCTACGCCGTGTTCAATTGTAGACACGATTTTACAGGAATGGCATCAAGTTAATTCTTGCACGAGGTCCCCCGTTAAGAATTTTATCAGGCTAACTATATACAGACGGACATGTCGGTATTTTAAGATACAAGTAAATATATATGAGCTCGGATCATATCGGACTATTGAGTCGCAATTTGGTAAATGACGCATGAGATCGATCGCCGGCAAGATATATGAAGCCGGGGGCCCTGGCAAATTAGACAAATTGCGGACTGGTAAGCACAGGCGTAAGTCATCCCGGCTATATCGGCTTGACAGTTAGTTATATGCACTAGCTAGGATGCTCCCCTAACTACAGGGGCGACTGATTTTTTAACCTAAAATTCGGAACTAATTTATTCCTATTCATCCCCGGGAATCATCGTTAGGGTTAATTTCCCTCGTTACAACGCAAAGCGCCCCATAACAAGTAATAAATAAGTGACAGCAGAATAAAGGTTTCGCTTGTCTTTCCCAACTGAACAGTAACGAATGGCTACGGAGAACACGTGACACATGTCACGCTACGACAAAATAACAGAGTGGATAAGAGAAGATTGAAAACACACGGCTTTGAAAATTTGAGCTTTCATTTTATAAATTGTCGGGTAATTCACGGATCGTGCGATGATTTGGCTCCGAAATGGAACAAATACGGCGAAACGGCGGAGGCGAAATGAAAATAAATTGAAAACCTCTACGCGGCGAAAACACGTTGCGCCGAATGCGGGTCGTGAAACCGGTAATTTTATTCAATAACAATATAAGAGAAAGTACCGGACGGGATAAAATATATACGTATAACCGGGGTGGCGAAAGGAAGATAATCTATTTGTGTGGAACAAACCGCGCCGCTAAACTCGGTGATCTCAGCCGGTTACCGATTGAAAACAATTCCGGTTGCCCAATCGAAACCGATTCGCAATAGAAAGGACCTTAAACGCGGGGTGCAATCATGTCGAAAATATCGCGAAAAAGTATCACGTCGAGGTAAGGTTTTCCGAATTGCAAAACGAATATACTGCCATATTTTGTCAGGCAAGTAATTAACTATTAACTGAATATTTGTTATTCTATAAATAGTACTTAAATTCATTGTAGCTCGCGACCACCTTTTCTTTAAAGTCCGACTACAATTTATTTTAGAATTATATTCAGTGACAGTGCGATTTGATAACACAAATATACTTTGGACGGAGAATCGCCCATTGATGGGCTCCTGCCCTTACCAGGCAGTGATGGGGTTGTTTTGAATGGCTTGATTTATATTCATGAGCGAACGGTACTTTCAGATCGGAATGCATCGTGTGCGATTAGAATATTTTAAATCTGCCACTGAAAGACTTAGACTGTTTAAATGCTGTTGGACGGGAAGCCGTTAAATAGGTACAGCCTACTCTGCAGTACCGACGGGTACTCGGTTGATGAACCAATCGTGAGGTGTGGCTCATTCCTGGGATAATGGGACTCGCGGAATGAACTATGCCCTGGGTTTTAATGACGTACCGGGAAGCCCCGTTCGATGCCGAAAGCCCGCACGGAAGGTTTCTTACTTTACGACGGTGAATAGTAATTAGGAAATATAAATATATATGTTATGCACTTACAAATATTAAATTGGTAATGAACAGGTAATGTGCCATATATTACAAATGAGTCTTACTGACAGAAAATAGTTGACATTGTTTGGTGAATTCGAAATTAAATTTGTCTAGAGTTCCACTGCGTATTCTGTCTACACTATCTTATTTGGTAGTTGATACAGTCTTTGTGGAGTCACATTCAGTCAATAATTTTTTATGTACTTACGCACATTTGTGAAGAAGTAAAATAGCACGATGGTTCCGAATTTCGCTGTCCAAAATATATTTTATGCTGATAAATGTTACATCGGTGATGTATCGACCCGCCGTTGACACTGAACGGACACGAAATCACGTAAAACTGGACAAAAATGCGCACCCAACTACAGAAAACGCACGGATCGACCCGTGCCAGGTACTGGGAGTAACGCTAGGTATCCCAGGCAACCTGTGGGTGCAAACTGCATTTACCACAGCCTAAGCCGTCGCAGATTCAACATCGTATTTCACCCTGACTCATGACCACAACGATATAGACCGTACGATCGAAATAAATAGCTCCCTGTTGACATGATCGCGATGCAAAATACACTGCACATTATACTCTCCTACACAGGCATTAAAAGTTTAATAAACCAAATATTCTGATGAAATCCCTTTCGACTTTCATTTATCATGAACAGCGCTCCGTTATAATAACATTTCCACTTGCATTATTAAAACCCGGCAAATAGTTTATTCTTCCACGTTATCCCGGGTTATTATCATAGCACGGAATGGGTACTACGACATTTGCCGTTCAATCTGATAACTGGGAACCACAAAGCATCATCGGTAGCGATTGAACCTCGCTATCGCCACGATGACCCGCCTTTCATTGGGAAACGGTACTCGGGGATGTACTGCCGCGAACCCATTCAAAGGGATCCCATTCAAATTACCGTTGCTCCAGGACACCGGAGATAAGGGGAAGGCGGGGGGGGGGCTTCGCCAAAGCCTGGAAACAATTATTAACCGGGCAGCAGGCTGGTGGTGTACAGAGGAGGCAGTGTGCCTCCTTCCGCCCACACTTAGCAGATTAAACAGGGCCGACCCCACTGTGGGCTCTCCCGCAGCTCTACTACTGAATTGTTAAACCTAATTCCCCTCTCCGCCAAGGGGGGGTGGCCGGGGTCTTACTTAGAACCCCTGCCCCCCCACGAACTGCTACACACACGCAGTATCCTTAAGGAAACACCGCACACGGGCAGGAGTCCACTCCAAGGAGATCGACCGCAGATCCCCCGACCTCTTTTCCTCCTCCTTAGTCTAGCCCTAATAATATCGTTTAGATTTTACTCCTAGGCTTTTACGAACAGACAGTATTAAGCTCAACCTAACTTAATCCCTCGGCCCAACTTAAAGCCGAGGGCTCAATGCTTCGCAACCGACTTCAGTTTACTTAGCGAGCAATTATAGTTGCCAATAATTAATCGCTGTTTTGCCGACCCAACGCAATCCTCGCTGAACCCGAGACAGCAATCAGTAATGTCGCAGGAGCAGGTATTTTTTTCGCATTCCTGAACCCCGAGCGCCGGTTTAAAAAGAAATTGCCACTCATTTTCCCACCCAGTAGGCCATGAGAGGGAATACCATCAATCGGTGGATTATCCATCAAAATTTCATTCATGCTATCGAACGGGACTCGTATTAAATAAAATTAAAAATTGCAGTCGTGACTTAAAAGAAAAGAAATTTATTGCGGAGGGAACGAGGGTAACTTTAGAAAATCCGATGGGGTTGCTGTTGGACCCTTACAGAGACCTCTTTTCCCCGAATGAGGACTACACTCAGGAGTTTGCATGTACGTCCAGTATTTTGAAACGGACGACGGGAGTATTGAACCAATTTGGTACACGGTAACGGGGACGGTTCTGGTAATGAGGAGGGCTCGCAGTTGTTTGGACGGGGTGGTCGAAGGGGACGATCGGGGAACCGCCCGTTAGAGGTCGGGGATCCGGAAATTTCGGCCCCAGCACACGCGTCCGGACGGCTTTGTTATATGGGGCCGGCGTCAAAATTCAATCCTCTACCAATCGCTACCCGAATATCCATTTCCTGAATGCCCGTGCATGACCAGATGGACGGTTTCGTCGCGCGCCCGCTTCGAACGGATTTTCCGTTTCGAAATGGAAATTCGATACATCCATAATTCTTTGTAAAATCGTCAACGCCCCCACATTACGTATCTAACCATCATTATGTTGACAACATTATGTATTTCGGTCCGATTTCAACGTCCCGTCCGTTCACGAAATAGCAGCTTACATTCCAACGTTACCCAGTAATGGCAGCAACCGGATCAATGGGTGGATCCTCGATAAAAAATTCCAGTTCCCTATCATTAAATACAATTAAAAACGATTGAGGTCGCATAAAATATACAAAAAAGAAAGACAAATGTATTCAGGGGTAGTAATCCCTCTTTTGGTCGAATAACGCGAGGTATGATCGGATTTTAATATACGCCTTCAGTCAATAAATATTGGCATAAAAATTGGCAAGAAACTCGCCGTGCAAAAATAAATTTTGGAAGTATTCGAGTTACACCAATAACATTACTTGATTTGAACTTTGAACTGAGTGAGCTGTAAAATCTAACTTTATGAAATAAAATAAATTGTTAAACCACTTTTGAGGACGCCGCATTGATGCAATAAAGCTTTCCAATTACAAATCAATTAATGTAAACGTTATATAAAACGCTGATAAATTTAATCTACTATTTATATTTCAAATGTTTTAACCCGTCTACTTGGGATATTATCAGAGTAAGGAATAAATTGATGGAAAACAGACTGCTAGTGAAATTAGAAATTCGGTTGTGGAAAAAGAAATATCGCCGTAAAGTTTACGATGTCTGACGTAAAACTCTTATAAAAGGAGACGGCGCTTCTGTTTGCCCAATTACGTCGATAGAAATCATTTAATAGCCTCCTCCAATCGCTCGGCTAACCAAATATGGAGTTTACTCCACAAAAAGAAAAAAATTGGCCGTCAAAATTATATCTGCCGGAAAATTATGTTTGCCCGCCGAGACGCAATTTCTTATAACTTTTAATTTGCAATCATGCAATATTTAACTGCAGTTTAATGGCGATAACGCCAACCTTAAGTTGTTTATCTCCGAACACACTTTTCCTTGAAAATACGTCGTTGAGTCCAAACCCATACGCAATTAGACGTTTAAAATCGGATAGTTTTTAGGAAATTGAACTGACAATCATAATCCATAACAGTGTATGGACGCAGAGAGACATGCATCTCTCCCAGTGGTATATTAAGAATACCATAGGGCTTTGTAATTGAAGGGATGCTCGGCGGTTGACATGCCGGAACGGAGGGCTTAATTTTGGGGGGGGTAGCGGAGGCCCCGAACTAGAGGGCATAGAGGACTTACTCGAAGGGGTAATAGAGGTGAACACGCCTTGATCTACAGTAAGTTTCGTATTATTAACCCCGGGGCCCTCATCATCGCCAGTCGCACGGCCTCCGCGCCGCGGTTCAAACCCCTAATTCCTCTTCAAACCGCTACCTAATTACGCCCAGGATATTGCGTATCCTCATAAAATGGGTCGGGGACTTGCGGCGCAATACGGCTTCCTCCCCCTACCTTAAGCACTCCGAGCTTAGGCTAAGTGGGATGCCTACCTATGTATTTTTTATATTTGATTAATTTCCTTAGGGCCACCAATTAATTGTCACATCTACAGTTCTTTTTCAGTTTATTCTCTCTTTTGGGTTGCATTTGTGTAAGTTTTTTGACGACTTGATCTTTAACCTTAAATTCTGAACTTATTTGCTCATCTTCACGATCCCACCACTTTGAAACCGTTCGCGTTTCCTTCCCGGCAGAGGGAAAACTACACTTTACCCCCTTCGATAAAATAAATATACTGCAAAATTATGGGTCGAATGGTGTAGTAAGGTCTTTTTTTTTTTTAACTTTATTGTACAATCAACTATATGCTAGTTATAGGTACAATGGCGGTTTGTTTGATTGGTTTGACTTGTTTCGCTAGATAAAGACGCCATCCAGTGGTAGTACTTTTGACCTGTATCCGGCCTACAGAAAGTGTCAGGGCCGGTGGCGTTTAATAATGGATGGGTAAAAGAGGAAAGGGACTGAACGAGTGGATTTGGACGTGGAGAGAGGCGGGAATGGAATTTAAGGAAGCGTGATTTTGCGACTTCGTCGACTGTCGGTATGTTGAGGTCATTATGGATTGTTCGGTTAGAAACATACCGGGGAGCATTAAGGACGGTAGGAAGGACTTTTGACTGGAATGTTTGGATGCGAGCGATGTTGGATTTCTTGGCGGAACCCCATAGTTCTATTCCGTATGCCCGTGTCTGTTTTAGTATGGCTTTATATATTGTCAGTTTGTTGACTATTGTCAGTTTTGATGTCCTTTTCAAAAGAGGTCTCAACAGTCCAAATTTGCGATTTAGATCTGTTCTTTTCAGACGGGTATGGGGATTGTAAGATAACGTTTGATCTAACTTCCTATTTAGGACTTATGGGCTGTTTTATACATTTTTTATTTCTAAAGGGTTACTCAATAGATCACCTTAATAGGCATAAATATAAGGTATAAAACATTAACTCAATACAATAGCGGGGTGTTTTAGGGGGAAAAACCCTATTTACAGGGAGGTCGGAGCGGGATGAAAGCAGCTGAATTTCGTTAAGCCGTGAACTGGAGGATCTACGCGGTCGCCGTTCGAGTGTTGTGTGAATGCCTCCGCGATCGTCTCGTGGCAGGAAATACGTTGTCGGGGAGAGCAGCTGCCCCGTGGGCAACAACGAGTCGCTGCCAACTGTTCCACCGGTTGGAGAACACACAGGCCGGCTGCGGGTCCTAAACAATGGCCGTCTTATCTGGCAAGGGACTTCGTTTTGCTTCGAATTGTACATCGGGAATATCCGGTCGGCCATTTTGTAAAAGGTTACCAGTTCTTAATTGTGGCCCTTAGGTAATAGTGTTACTTTTAGGGGACCCGATAGTAATTGTAGCTTCGGGGTAAATTTTTTGTCTCCTAGAAAATATCCGTGAACATTTTTCTTTTGCCTCCTGTAGCTCACTACAACTTATCAATACGATTGTCCCGATGACATTGAATTTTGAAGCCTTTTAATTATCAATCATGAAGAATTAATTCTCCAGTCGTTGTCTAAGTGCGGAAAACAGAAGCCTTTCATACATAATTATATCCGTAGCGGTGCTACTCACTTTTAGCACTTTGGATGATTTTTGGGCATCCTCACTCCACTGTGGTGGTTGTCTGTTGGTCGTGTGTATATATACGTGTCTCGTTCTTGTGTTTTGGGGCGTGTGTGGTTTTGTCTTGATTGTGATTTTTGTTAATGGGCTTAAGTCTATGTCGGATTGTCGGTCAAAAAGTACTGCGACAGTGAAGTGAGGATGCCCGAAACACATCCAAAGTGCCAAAAGTGACAAACACTGCTACTGAAGATGGAGAGCGGCCGAAACCGGCCTAGCAAAAGACCAAACCGGCGAGAGGAGACAGAAACACACGAAATCTACGGTATTCCAATCCCTAGAAGACCACAAAACAGGTATGTTAAAATAATTATATCCAATTATAACCACTTTGAAATATTGAACTTGAAATACACAATCGACTTCATTAAATTTTGATTGGCAGTAAACACTTATCAAAAAGCGGTGACTCATACAAAAATATATATGGCAAGCGTCCGCTACGGGGGCATTCATAATTCAATATTAGGACATGCAAGAAAAATGATGTATTGTACATAACGCGCTGTAAAACAGCTGTTATCCTATAATTTTCTCTTTCAATTGTTTTCCTCTTCGGGGATATTATTCTGTCACGCCCCGAAGGACGAATTCTGACAGCCGCCGCAGTTATAACGATGAAACTGACTCGGGACTGAGCTCCGGGGCGACGCGAAGTCCCGAAGCGCATATTGAACAAACTTTCCCCAACGTTCTACGCCGCTGACAAGAGCGCCGAATGGAACTGACGGGCCGTTTCCTACCGACAAGTTCAAGTCCAATCAATTCCTACGCAATAAGTTTAATTATCAAACTGTCAGTCATTAACGCGCAATCGTCGACTCCTGAAGAACTTTAATTGCTTCACGTTAAAACAGAAACATAATAGCGTAGATTTGTTGTGTTTCTGTCTCCTCTCGCCGGTTTGGTCTTTTGCTAGACCGGTTTCGGCCGCTCGCCATCTTCAGTAGCGGTGTTAGTCACTATTGGATATTGGTTTTTCGGGGGCTTCCTCAGTGAACTGTCACTGTCATTTGTACTGTGGTGGTTGTCAGTGATAGTGACAGTGCAGTGAGAAAACACAACAAATCTACGGTCTTCCAACCCCTCACAGACCACAAAACATGTATGTTAGACTGGAAACATAATCCCTACTTAAATTTTCCTAATAAGTTAAAGAAATTTAAATATCTGAGTTCCTATTGCTAATATACAAACAATGAAATGTAGTGTCTTCGAGTCATATTAGTCTGCTCTATGAAAGCATTATATAAAGTCAACCGCGTTTACACGATGCGGATAAATAATTTAAAAATATTTTCCTTATTCGGTAATAATTCACTGCCGGAATTCGAGTGGAATGGGCTGACTTTCAGATGGTCACGCGATAACGGCGGTCCGGTTAAAGTGTCGGTGGTTACATTTTTCAGCCGATAACTTCAACGACGCTGTTCAAACAAAGTGTGTTTGATGAGGCGGTGTTTTGTAAACTACTAAATTTGCCCGACACGAGAGGAAAACAAATTTTTGCCACGCGTATAACATAAGGCGCGCCAAATAAGGGCTAAAGTTGGGCACCCGCACTTATTATTTATCGGAAAATTAAAAATATTTAACTGCAAACATTACTTATGCGGAAAAATTACTGTCGAACCCGGTTTCAGGAATCCCAAGAATTCCAAAAAACTACCTATAATTTTTAGATTAGTCCAGAAGTAACATTAAACCATATTGTATCATCACTGGCGTACTCGATATTTTTTCATACCCTTATAACCTTTTTTTATTTTGTACAATCAACACCGAATTTTATAAGTGATCTCTAGGCCAGCGGCGTTAAAGCCGACGCGAGGGCGATAATGGTTGGGTAAGAGAGGAAAGGGACTGAACGAGTGGATTGGGATGGGGAGAAAGGCGGGAGTGGAACTTCGGGAACCAGGATTTTGCGACTTCGTCGACTGTCGGTATGTTGAGGTCATGGTGGATTGTGCGGTTCAAAAACATAAAGGGGAGCATTAAGGATGGTACGAAAGACTGAAATCTCTGGATGCGAGCGATGTCGATGTCTCGGTGGAACCCCATAGCTCTATACCGTATGTCCGTGTCGGTTTAAGTATCGCTTTATATACTCTCAGTTTGTTACTTAAGGTCAATTTTGATGTCCGTTCTAGTAATAGCCTTAATAGTCCAAATTTTCTGTTTAAGTCGATTCGTTTGAGTCGGGTATGGGTATTTTCAATCGCGTTATTTAATACTCCGATTTTAACCTACGTGAAAACTCAATTGAGCGACTTGCCAAGAATTTCAAGGATAGTATTGGAGCGACTAAACATTAGGCCAAATCAGATAAGTGGCAGGTAATTAGACGGGTCAAAGTAAAATTGGCAGTAGCATCTTGTCATTTACATTACAAATAAGTATACTTAAGTCCTCAAATTCCAAGTCCTTTTGGAGAAGATATCCTCCTGGCGCTTTTCCTTCTAGTTAGTCGTTTTTGTTTTATGAATGTTGGTAGTTGATCTACGGCTAAATTGGACGAATTTCAGAGTTCCCACGCTTTTGGGGACCTGTTGTACGGCTGAGGAACCGCAGAAGTTTGGGAGCGATTTTTTAATCTGGCTCGTAGATAAACGCTGCAGTTGAAACGACGCATTTGAAAGCCGGATAGTGATAATCTTATCGCGGTCCGCTCGCATCGCTAATCGCCCGACCGGAAATGACTCAGCTTATGATTGGTCGAAAATTATTAATAACGGCCTAAGATTAAGAGTAAGATATCGGTAGTGACAGCGGAGTGAAACGCGGTCGTCCGTGTTGACGCTATTTGCCGTAATTAAATCTAAATCAAATAAAAGCGGGAAGCATTGGATTCTCTTGTGATAACAGCGTTACGAACGGTAGGTACGTTATTTCGAAAATTTTTTTTATGTTGAATACCCCGTCAATCTTGGTGAGAGGCCGTTCCCGGATTTGTCGAACTTTTCTCACGAAAAGTGTCATTCTGTTCTCACGCCCAGTGTTATTCTGTAATTCTACTTTAGCAAGATAACCACCATGTCGAAAAATTATTATTGCACTTGGAATAACGACGTAAACAGTTTCTTTTTAGGTATGTCCTGTAATTCTATGTCGCCTTAAACGAATGAGATTTTTTTCAGAGTCGGTATTAATCTTATACCCTTTGCATGAAAACAGTACTCGAGGAAGCTTAAAGTGAAAGATCTTAACTAGGATTTTAAAAAGTGTTCTACTGCCAAAAATGTGTAATAGTTCTAATTCTAAAAAAAATTGCGATAGGAGGAAATTTTTCATTTTTCATGCAACTGAAAACCGGTCTACCAAACTAGCGAGTGGACGCTAATATAAATTTAAAATTATTTTTCTATTCCCGTTAATATATTACAGACTTTTTAGAGAATACACAGCAACAAACAGAAACGAACCTACGATTAAAAGGAGACAAAACGCCAGGCAATATGATAGCTAAACTTTCACCGATCATAGAAAAAATAACTTTCCTAAGAAATAAATTTAATCGGGTAAGAAACCATACGCTTCTGTAGACGACCGTAGAGCGAATCGAGGGGAGGCCTTCCCTTAACATATAAATTGAAGAATATAAAACAAGCGCGGCCACGAATCCGGCTTCGGTTGGGGTCCGAAAGCGCCCCGGGTGCTCGCCTTATAAAATATAGAATAGGGGGCGGAACAGGCGTAAATTGGGAAGCGAGAGCTCCCTCAGCTCTCTGTCTCCGCTCATACAGTATTAACCCCGCCTTGGGGGGTGATTATTCACAGCCTCACCCAAACTCCAACCCCTGTCAACAGGGTGTGTATACAACGTCATAAGGGACCGATCATCCGACAGTTCCAAAAAAAAATGCGTTTAGCAACCCCGAGAGGACAAGTGCTTAACCGTCTGTGTTTTGTATTAACCGGGAGTCCGATGCTAGTCCAAGCCTATAAGATATCCAAATAGACTGGACCGTTTTTAAGGCGAAATTTCGGAGTGCAGGTATAAAACAATGGCGACAGCGATCGGACACAAAAGTCTAAAAACTCATCTTGATTGCCCACGATGGCTATTGATTCCATTGTGTCCACGGCCGCTCGTTAGTCAATTCCGATATCTAACCATCGCAAGATAGCGATCCGAAGAAAGGTAATCGAGCGCTGAGTGACAACTGAAGTGTAACGCTTCAGTACCTGTCAGGGGTTCAGTAATGTCGGTGACAATGTACCGTATTCGGAGTGTAATTAACTGCGATTACAGAGACTGAAGACGACTAAAAAAAAACAGGAATACTTTTGGCGGCGGATTAAAAATTCCAGAAAAACTCAAACTGCTTCCCGTCTAAAAGTGCCGCTATAATAATCGAATTTTCCTTAATTTAGAATTCCTCAATTCAGTAACAGGTTCACAAAACTGAATTTAGTCATAATTCTGTCTGTTATTGTTGAATTTCTTACCTGTTTGCATTCGATACCTTTACTGCATTAAAATTCAAGCTGTTTCCCATCTAAAAATTCCGTTATTAGATCAGAATTTTCATTTCGTGTGTTTCTGTCTCCTCTCGCTGTATTCCAACCCCTCGCAGACCACGAAACAGGTATGTTAAACTAGTTATCCATACTGTTTTCTACGTGACTTTACTCGATAGTCCTACTGACAAATCACATTTATGAACCGTGGAAGTGAGAAACACATTTTCCGGCGTAAATCACATGACGTATACACTGGGCAAACGAAAGGTGTGTCCGGTTTGAACGTTGGTTACGATAAGGCGGTAGGCCAATTTCAATTCTCAACCCGTTATCTGGTTGAATAATTTTCCTTTTTTCTGTCTCTCTCTCTCTCTCTCTCTCGAACGGAAGACACTTCTGTTTTGCATGACCTTGCGTTTTCCTTGCATTGTTTCCCTTCTCGCTTTCGGATTGCATCAATTTTCTCCTCTCGCCGAGGGCCGCCCCGAGCGTTGCGAAACTCGTAAAGCAATTGAAATATGCCCGTTTGTTCGATAACCCGTTTTTTTTTTCTTTTCGAGCGTTCGACTTTGAAACACTTATTTTAGCTATTGGTTTCGTTTCGACAAACCGGCCGACTCATTGGGGGAAGACCGATGACGCTTTTCGCGACACGTAGCGCTTTCGCTATCGGTCGCCGGGTTAATTATTGCCCATAATCATTGTTCAATCGGGCTCGCCCAGTTCATTTTAATTTTCCCGTTAACGCCTGTTTGAATTCCTATTAAATATTTGAACAACCGGACTGAGATAGCAACAATGCGTTTTTTGCGCTAAATTGTTTTTACCGTCCAACAAGTGTGTTTTACGTTCCCGTAAAGTATTTGTAAACGCAAGACGCCACATTGATAATTAATTGACGTGTTGAGACTTGTATTATCGGTAACTGATTTACGCTAAGATCGCGTAATACAGTGGAAAGGACTTCGGGGCGACTCTGAAGGTGAAACCGGGTTTTATTCATCAAATAAAACAATTCTTTATGTATTAATACTTTTACTGGATGTTCGAAGACAGTCAAAGTGGACGGAGAATTTTTCTGTAAATATTTCAAGGTCTCTCCGAAACAGTTTTAATTTTTAATTATCCCCTTATTATGGAATACCTTTTTAAATTGCAGGCCGAATGTTAGGGCTCATAAAATATTTTTCTTTATTACAAGTTTGTTTTGTTTCCTCAATTCACATTCTGAGTTGTGAAATTTGTGCAATCGATTTGTCCCCCCGAGGGTTTTTTTTGCAAATTTTTATAGATAAAAAACAAAGAGTTCTTCAGTACAATGAAAGCTCAGATAATTTCAGCCTGGCACCTCTCGACTCGGACCTTGGCTACCCTTTGGTGCCCCAAATGCTGAAACGACAAACGAGAATGATGCGTCATAAATTTGAAAGTGAAGGTTGTGGTTCGGCCAAACAGTGAACGCGTTTTATGCAAATAATCTGTCGCCGTTTTTCAGTTTCGAAATGTTAATACACTAAATGTCGTACACGTCATAAACAGGTTTCCTGCATAATTTATTGTAATGTTGGATCGGAGAGAGAAAACTATCCATAAACAGAAAAAACAACGCAGGAGAAGAGCAAATCAATTCGAAATTTAAAGTTAAAGAAGGTGGATAGTATTCAGAGCATAACTTTAAAAAATTCCAAACAGAACAATGATTTAATATAAAACAAAGACGAACTATAAGGTCGATGTGTTCTTTTGGAAATAAATGAGGAATAAATTTGTTTAGAATTTAAGCTATTGAGAAATTTTTCACAAATGCCCCCATAGAAGAAAATGCACTAAAATATTTTTTGTAGAATCTGTATAAATAATCAAATTTAATCTAAAAAAATAAAAATAATAGATTTATTTTTGTTATAATAGGGAAATATACTTTTAAAACTGAAGGACTGAAATGTTGCTTTGAGCTTTTAAAAGACAAGATGACAAAGCTTCATCGTACTAGACTAGCTTAGGAGGATTCACTAGGGTTATATATACAAATTCCGACAGGCTTCTAACTCTTTTGCTAAACCGGTTTCGGTTCAACTCCCTCAACTCAAACAAGACAAACAAAATCCCCAAAAAACACAATAACAAGACACGCATAGACAAACAGACAACCACCACAATCCAATTGACAGTGACAGGGCAGTGAGGATGCCCAAAAACCATCCAAAGTGCTATAGTAACTTCGGCGAGCTGCCGAAACCCGACTAGCAAAATACCAAACCAGCGAGAGGAGACAGAAACACAAATCTACAGTATTCCAACCCATCGTAGACCACAAAAAAGGTTTGTTAAACTTTATTAAGTCCTTTTGTAAGTAACGAAAATTGGGTATTCAGCGTTTCGAGCATTGCGGGAAGAAGGGCAGCGGGAGTATATTTTATATATATATTTTTTCTTTCAAGGGCTGTTGGGGCGAGATGAGATAGAGTGTAGGGCCGACCTAGAGGGAGGATAATAACGAGATGCTCGCCCGCCCGGAAGCCGGCCGATAACCTTCCGCCGGCCCTAATGTCCCGAGGTAGACACTTTTCCGATACGATTATACCGACCGGAGTACGAGTATGGGGCCAAAATCAAACGGGAAATCTGCCCCGTGGGGACTTGTTGGCGCTGGCATGGGGCCACCCCCTCGTGCTGGAGTCGAGAATTAATTAGCGACAAATAACTTTTTGGACAATTCGTCCAAACAGTGATCTTCATGGTTCGATGCACCACACTGAAGATCGGCGGAGGGAAGTTGTCATCAAAATTAATTAAATACTTCGGCACAGTAGGTCCAGTTATTATCCAACTGGGATCGTTAACGAGTTCGCTACCAGGGTCTTCTGGAGAAAGCATCCACCATAGCGCAAGATTTTTTTCGCGATTATACGAAATTAATTGGAATAGATTTTATGTGTGTATATTTAGAACAGTCTAAAACAGTAAAATAAGTATTCTTTTAAACTGACACAAATATATGACTCAGGGCTATAGATAAAAACTAAACGCTGTAGCCCACGTGTCACATTAAATTAGAAGAAATTGATTATAAGACAAAAAAATATAAATACAATTAATCGATACAAAATTCATTTTATTTTACGAAAATTCGTCATTTTGTTGAGAGAAATGTTTCTGTTAAAAAATATTAAGTATAATAATAATTTTTATAGCTCACTTATATCTAGCTACTTACATAACAATTTTAATAATTTTGCTTCGCAAAATCTTTTCCTTTTTAAATTTAACTTATTGCCCGTTAATTTCACTAACCCCGCTAAAACGACCTATTCAACTGTTATAAAGACTCTAAATAATCTAATGCGAGAGCGGACCGAGTACAGACTTCGTACATTTTACACTTTTAGAACTTAACAATTTTGTTCAATACTCAACATGTTCAAACGTGCCTTTGTAAATTGTGCAAAAATATCTGTCCCATATATGTGACGGTTGGTAGCGAACGAGTTAATATACATTGGAAGGCAATAATCGGTTGGCGCAAATAATAATATTGTGACAGAGACAGAAGGAGTATAATTTAAAAACGAAACAAAAGTTGCGAAAGTAGAGCCAACCGGTGTAGGTAGTGACGTTGAAATGGAAAATGGAAAAAATTCGTAAAAAGTAAAAATATGTTTAGATGCACATATCGATATTATAATATAATACCTGGTAGTGTTTTCCTATCAGCGATATGTTCAACGACGTTGATACGTGACAATGTTTTATGAAACGGGTGATGAAAGAATTAGATTTTGCTCAACTCAAGAGCCGGTCGCCATGCAGTCTCACAAATTCCAACACGTCCGCCCGATAGGAAACAAGTGCGATGGGTGTTTTTTTTCTTTCGAACGTGGAAAAAAGAAACAAGTGGCCCTAAGTGAAATTGAATCGTTCGGCCACTTAAACTCTAGACACTACAGCACTTCGGCTGTCGCATCGGCTTCCGTGCTACTCGACACTTACTGCAGCCCAATACTATAGGTAGTGTTACGCGTACATACGTATTGATACAATTCCTCGCACGTCCCGATCAACAAGCAGTTCAGTTTCCGTCTTCGAATGACCGCCGTAATGGAACCAGTTATTGGAACAAAACACAGAACAGCTATCTGAAACAGCTTTTCGCTTACCTGAAACAAAGAGAAAACATTCTGTTAGTCACTTAGTTTAATCAGCTGAATGCTATTAGTTAATCGACTATAACCAATCTTTACATGGGCATTTACAGACTATTTACAGATTGAGCTACAATATGGAGTTTACGGGCGAATGTATCACCTTCCGTTAATTCCGTATTAATTAATTTAGAGGGGGGATTAAAACAACTGGATTAACTTAAAGTAGGAGAAGGACGATTAGCGTAACAGGATAATAGTAAAATTAAAATTAAAAGAGGAAAGCCGACTTTAAGAAAGGGTTGTTGAAAGGGGGAAAAGGGGTACTTTTTACTACCCTTAGTCGCTCTGTCGCGCCATCACACACCAACTTCGGCATCATAAAAAAACCAACCTTTATGATTTTTTATTGTTAACCTTTCCACTAGACATTCTCAAGGCAATTTATTTATAATACTATTTAAAATTACGTTCAATGTCAGTAACTTGTATCGTAATCGCTCTAAATTAATTGCATTGTAAATTATATCGAGACAGGACTCTGGTTTAAAGATATTGTATAAAAGAAGAAATAAATCTCTGGCACAACTGCATAAGTAAGAAGAGATCCTCCACAATGTTATTACAGCTTATCGCCTAATAGGTGAATCGTCACAGCCTTCAAAATGTGATGACTTTACAGATAGGCGCGGGGAGATTTTCTTTTATGAATCATTCCATTATGTCCCGGGCTTTCGCCCGTGGCTGCTCATCAAAAACTGTCTTCAACAGCAGATATAAAAACCTTCTCAGGGACGTTGAGAACTGAGCAGTGCACTGTTAATCCTCAGTACTTACTAGTAGTCAGGATAAGTCGAATTCAATACAAAGTGAAGCGGAACCTTTTGGGCTATACGCCATCGACCGGGTCTTAACTTCAAAGGCATTGCACTAAGTAACGTTTTACAATCCTCAACTAATTAAAATATGACGTCACCCACGTGACAAGCAGGCATAAAACTCGTAAGAAAACTCGGGGAGCAATTAGCGTGCGGTCGCTCTTCAAGTGGCAAAAACCCGCGTCAATTAACTACTAATACCGTAAAGTGTTTGCCGAAACTCGCGCCTCCAGTTCCTTCGGTCGGAAAAGTCGCTTTTCCCCCCCGTCGGAAGGAAAACCAGCGGACAGACCGAGAGTGAAGCCACCGCGCCTAAGTGCCCATTAGGCGACTTTCAAAAGTCCCGTAACTTGATACACATTCTCTTCTTTTACGCGCGGAGCACATACGAGCGACGCGCCCGCGCTGGGGCCGAAAAAAGTGTACTTTGTTCCGGCCGATAATTAAAAAGATGAAACGGCAAGGTCGAAACCGCAAGGCAAAGAACAACCCCCGACAGCATCCAGCCTTTTTTCATCCTTTTCAAAGGGACATTTACCGGAAGAAGAAAAAAAAGGTCGGTGCATCTGAGCAAAAAACTTAAATTAATCGTTATTAAAAATTCAAAGGCCCTCGAAGTTCAAAAGTGTGGACGGAGCCGGCACACAGTGTACTGTTTGGACAGTGCATACGGAGTAGGCACTGTAATTAAACACGTAATTACATGTTACGGCAGGAAAACGTACCGTCGACGTTGTAGTATTTACAGTCCAATCTAAGACTGTTGGGCCTAAATCTTTTTCATAATTAGACATCAGGTTTTTTAATTAACACACGGACCCATAACGTTCGTGACTACAACAGTGTGTTTGCATAATACAAATTATCTCGTGTATTTCGTTCTAAATTGGACAACGATTTGCCACTGTTCGAAACATTCATCAGGTAATATTTTGAGATATTGCTTAAATAACTTCCGTTACTACTTGAGATACTATTTCCTGGTTTAGAAGGGCACACGATCGAGTTCAAATGGAAAGGTTAATACTGGGCGCTGTCTACTTCCATTCTGGACCCGGAGGAGCTCCGATTGGGGAAGAGAATTGACCTTTCTACATCACCCGACGTCTCTAACTTAACCCCGCGTCACAGTACAGGTCCTGAAGTCCAGTTTGTCAGACCTTGGCATACTGTAAATTCCACTCCGGAATTAAACACCGTCCTATTACTTAGACCCGACATTCCACAAGTTCCATACAGACACCTCAAAAGGGTGCGGCCCCCACTTCATTTAAATACACGAAATAAGTAAATTAATTAAAACATGTCGGGATTCTCCTCTGGTGTTCTGTTACTCGTTACTTGAACATAATTGTTGCTTATTGTTATGGTTAAAAAAATGTTTAGAAATAAATCATTACTGTCCTTACAAATGATAGGCTAAATAAAGTAACGTTCGAATGATGACACGGCAATAAAAGTTGTACCGAGGCAATAAAAAATAACGGAATCGTCAATGGTTGAATAAAATTGGGGCCGGGTAGATTTTACGACCTAGTAATTGGCCGCGGTCGTTTTTACGACGTGGTGGTGGGGGTTGGAGGGTTTGTTTTATTGCCCGTAATATCATAATTCGGGGGTGTCGCCCAACCGCCCCTCTCACCCGGATCACGGGGCCTGTGCGTCGTCGGGGTACAAAACGGTAAAGGATGACCACGGGGAGAAGAGAGAGAGATTCGGGGCGGACCAGTAAACGCGGCATTAATATTCGAAGAGCGACCGCCCGTTTCATTGTTCAACATAGCGTAATGCTGGGAGGGGGTTGGCAATATCCTATGCGGTATTCTCTCTCTCTCTCTTGCCTCTCCCTCCCTCGCTCTCCCCACGCATGTATCTCTCTCTCTCTCTCTGCTCGCCCTCTCGGCGAATAATTCTGTCAGCGATGAAATTTTAATATCCGGTCGGTGTTTTAGGGGTGGGAGCGAACCGCCGAAACTGCGGCAGTTTAAGCCGCCCCCAACGGCCCGTCGGTTTGTTTCCATCTGTTACTCGACGTTGCCGCCCCCGCTTTCGCGGACCCACTTAGTATTGTCAACGCGTAACCAACTATTATCGGATGGACCGATCGCCGCCGCGAACTTCCGCTGTGAGGTAGACCGGTCCATTTACATATTTAAATTGATAATAAATTCAATAACATCGAATGAAAATAAGGATTCGGCTAATAGTATCACTATTATACTATAGAGTCAAAGGTAAATTTCCTTAAGGAGTATTTTGGACATTTGATTTCTCTTACCCCGCCCAATATTAAAAATTATTTAAAATAAATACATTTATTTTTATTATACAGTTTTTAGTATGTAATGCAGTTCAACTACCGTACTTCACAATTAGAATGGTATTTAGAGCGGTGCTACATATGGACATACTTAGGAATGCATATACAAGACTGAAACCGAAACGACTTTATAAATTAGACTCCTCGAACCAGATTTACGACTTAGGAACGAAATAATAAAAACCCGCTGTCCAGAAAAACCCGCTCTAGCTGAGGGCCAAATGTGTGCAACAGTAACAGGATGTATAAGATAAGAAGGTTTATAATTGAACTGAATGTATACCATAGGATGGACGCATGAGTCGTCGGAAATTAGAATCTGCTGATGGCTCGAATTCTTTAGCCGTTACGCTCCCCGAGTTCTTTCGTTATCGCTTGAATTACTGTGGGACAATTGTTCGAAGAGAGTCCTCAAGATCATAATCAACGATCGAAACACGAGTCACGGACGACGGTAATGCGATCGTTTGAAACCGATTTTGGGCCGGTGTGTCACAGTTATAAAAAAAAAATATTATGTTTATAACAAAATAAGGGCAAAAACATATTAATTTTATCGAGGGACGAAGATTCGCGCAGAGAGACCAGATAAATTGGTTCAAAATTAAAGGTTAAAGAATCAGATTTGTTGTGATTCGGTCTCCTCTCGCTGGTTTGGTCTTTTGCTACTTTTTGGTTTCGGCTGCTCGCCATCTTCAGTAACGGTGTTAGTTACTGTTGGCACTTTGGATGTTGCACTGTCACTTGTACTGTACAAGTACAAACCGGTAGTACAAACCGGCGAGAGGAGACAGAAACACAACCTACGGAACAATGCATTAGGTCTGGATGCTTCCGTTGATAATTGTTTGCGTGCTGAATTTATTTGTACAGATACGTTTCTTCATAATTTCTCATAGTGTTCTTAAAACTAACCACAACTATTTTATAATAACAATAGTTTAGAATGGTAGGATGTTTTTCGGGCATCCTCACTACACTATCACTTGTACTGTGGTAGATATATGTGTCTTGTTATTGGGTTTTTTTGGGGGGATGTTGTTTGTCTTATTTGAGTTGAGGGGGGTGGGATTTTTGTTAATCGGCTTGAGTTGCTTTCCAAGGGAAAGCAAAAGATTGGACACTCCTCGGCAATACCAGGTTGTTTCCGGAACTCTTTGAGTTATACACATAAAAATTCAGAGAGCGCACGGTATCGATTGGAGCGAAATCGGAAGCGGGGAGGGCTTTGTAATTAAGGAGTGGTAAGGGCTCCGGGAGCGGGATGATGTATGGGGGCGGGGCCAGAGACCGCCGTAACGAGAGGATAACGCGAGAACAATGGCCCCAGTCATCATCCCCTACCGTCTCACTCTCCCCGAGGACCCGTCGATACCGCCCTATATCTTTATGCCGGGCCGGTAGGAGGGTCTCGGACTTAACATTCGGCGCCCGGCGCGGCTATTAGGAGGGCTCGCACCTGAGAAGGCCCACGTCAATATGCGATTTGGACGCCACTACCCCCGATGTCCCGCAGGAACGACCACCCACCCCCCCTCCTGTCAATTGATAGCGTGGGTACAGGAGCACGTACCAGTCGCCCGGGGCCGATAACGAGCGCATTGTTACACCCCCGTCGGCGACGTTTGGGACACGTACTTGGCACCGGACTGAAACCGGTATCGATAATATTTGCAGCGAGGAGCGGGCCGAGGGGGCACTTCGGAGGGCGGAACTGCCGTCCTAAAGTCCTAATACACAAGTATCCAACACACTAAAAAAATTCCTGAAAAAAGGCCTGCAGGGGGTGGGGCCAAGACGAGGTTCTTTCCACAATATTACGCGATAATAATATATAAATTGTTTTATGGGCCATCAATCCATCAAAAATGCAAAAACTGATTTAACATTTCGTGGGCTTCTGTCTCCTCTCGCTGGTTTGGTCTTTTGCTTGACCGGTTTCGGCCGCTCGCCTTCTTCAGTAGCGGTGTTAGTAGTGCAGTGGGGATGCCCCCCGAAAAACATCTAAAGTGCCGACAGTGACAAACCACCACTACTGAAGATGGCGAGCGGCCGAAACCGGTCTAGCAAAAGACCAAACCAGCGAGAGGAGACAGAAACACCACAAACCTACGGTATTCGTTAGGGACATTTTTCCTCGTCTCCAGACCCTATCCCGTTTCCCCGCATTTTATAACAAAATGCAAAATAAGAGAATGTCTAGCAATCGTGACAGCCTAAGTGGAGGAGTAGAAACGAATCAATTTCAATTCAAAGTCACTTTTGGCACTTTAGATGTTTTTCGGACATCCTCACTACACCGACACCGTCACTTGTGCCGACAGACTTGTCCGAGAGGAGACAGAAACACCACAAACCTACGGCAAAAACTGATAACCATATGTTATATAAACAGTAGTAAATTTCTACCACCCGCATACCACCGTGGTCATTAACACTGTACATCACAACAGAGCGTTCTCGGAAGGCAGGAATCGGTTCTGAACAGGGATTCACATTGTAATAAATTAAAAATTGCTATCGGAGGGAAAATTTGACACGTCGCCGGAGAACCGAACTCCGCTCGCTGACTGATTTTCCTTCTTCAAACGAACGTTCCAACCTTCGTTGGTATTCTAATGGCAAAACACAAACTGACAGACAGTGCGGGGGATAACAGGATGACGGGGACGCCACACTGAGCCGGGGAAAGCTTCTTTTCTATAATGCTTATACGAACGGTTTGTTGTGAACCAAAATATGTAAAATGTAAAATTACAAATAGTAAATTTAATAGTAAAAAAATGCTCTGTTTTTGATTTTTTGTAACTGCAAGATTACAAGAGTTAATAATTTCTGCACAGTTAATACTGTCGATTGTTCGTTGTAAAGTTTGTTGCTTTTGTCGTTGTTGGTTGAAACAGTTTACATTCCAATTCATGTCAATTCTGTTTGTCGCACTGTAGTTTTACTCGAATTTTACTTGGAGTATCGTGAATTTTAGATTTGCGCGAAATAAGTATATTCAATCTACGTTTTTTTTTGTAGCCTCATGTTTGTACACGTGTATCTCACTTATGCCGACAATTTCAGCCGTCGTAAATGTTCAGGAAATCTTTTAAAGCCGCTTTTCTTGCACGTTTTTTTGGTTCGTCTTCCGAAAAATGGATCAGAGAATCTGTGTCAAAATTTGTATGAAAAACAAAATTAAGTGCGCGGAAGCGTATCGAATGTTGACTGTGGCGTATGGTGAAGCTACCTTAGACCGAAGCGACGTTTATCGGTGGTACGAAATGTTTTCGGAGGGCCGAGATGATGTGAACGACGAAGGGCGTACCGGAAATTCGCGATACTTTTTGAACGGACCTCGTATATCCTGTTGTCTGATACAGTTTTTTCGTCGGTAGCATCCGTAGCTTTTATCTGTATTTATTTGTAGTTTTTTCGTTCCCTTCTGTGTTCTATTTTAATTATACTCTACGTCATTCGCAGTATGTCGGAGCTTAGAAACAAACGGTCAAAAAAGCAGAACAATGCGACATTTTTTCTTCGCCAAGAAGAAGAGTGACGAAATCGTTCTTGACCCAAAACTGAGAGACTGCGCACGGACAATACCGAAAACACCGACTTGGGATTTCAATCAATAGGCCGGTTAATAACATGCGGGAACACGGGCGGCGGGAAACGTTAATTAATCATAAACTCCGGAGCGAGAAAGTTTTTGAATACACAACGCATCCAAACAGAGCACGGGGCCGAACAATCCCCGGGTACTCCGGGTACCGGGGCCCCGTACAGGTATGCAAAATGGCCGACAACGAATTCCAATAGAGGCAAAATACTTCGCATACATCCGTTTCCACGAAGTGTTAATGCAAAGTGCCTGAGCTCGGAAGCGTTAGACCTCCATTCGGAAATTTAGAAAACAAACCAAGTTCAAACTCTCGTACGCCAAACTGTACAACTGAATAACTGAAATTTGTATTTACACCCAGTGTTCAGAAAGGGCACAATTAAAATTCATTTAAATATCTCAAGAACACCGTTTGCTATTCAACTATTCACCTTCAGCGAAAAGTGTACCCTAAAAATTCTTTCTTTACACAATGATAGCGTCCAAAAACGCTAGTTGAATAGCTTGAGCAGTAGTAATATTTCTTTTTTACTTGGGCGAAGACATATTCTGCTGCCCGTAGGTGCTTCAGATTCATGCTGAGCCAAGACTTAGGTAAGTGGATACAGATTAAGCGAGATTATAGAATGGATCAAGAATCCGTGTTTAATGGATTCGCGCATCCAATTCCCCTTCAAACAGAAATCATCTTAGAAAAATAGAAATAATACAAGTAGATTCAATTCTACAGTATGTTTACCTGTAGACAGTTAGAAATTGAACGTCAAGAGAAATTAATAGCACAAAACGCGCGGCATAAACAATTTCTGCCGCTCTCCTCGCACGGACATTCCATTTCAGAACTGAATATGGACCCGAGTGAAAGTGCGACAGTCGCTGGAGCGAAGGTGGTACACTCGTGCAAATCACCCTTTCGTTTAAAAGCAACGCCAATTAATAAACTAAGCGCGGGCAGTCATAATTTAAAGGCGTTTGATGTGCTCTTGAACCGAATCGAAAATTACAGTCATCCGAGCGCTGTCTTACCGTTCGAACGTGAAATCGTCGCGTGTAGATGTCAAATAACAGCCGGAGGTTCTACAGCGAATTCCGGTTCGAAGAAGTGCTCTCGTATGACGCGAAATCGAAATTCCCTTATATAATGAGTGAAAGTCCGGGACGGGGAGCAATCTTGGTCTCGATCGCCGGTGACAGACCAGCTTTCCATTCAACAGCTAATGTCGAATTTAATAACGCAGCCATTTAAACTATTTTAATATGAATCGCTTATCTCTCTCAATTCGTGATCAACAGTACAGGTCATAAATATAAGTACTAGATGGGCTAACAAGGCAATAAAAATAAATAACGCTGAAGTAGCCTATAGCCAATAAGAAGAACTTCAATATAACAGACGCTGATGAAAATATTGACAAGATCTTTAATATTTAAAAAGCGACGAGACACAAAGATAAGTAGCTTTTTGGTAAGACTGTCTAGACAAAATATTGTATATGAATTTGTAAATAGTACATATGACAATTTGCCCCAGCCTATATTACATTCGTCCTATTCAACCCCCTCATCCTTTTATCGCAAATGAGCTGCAAGTCGGGCAAGGGGCGATGGAGACTTGAACGTGGGCTGTTATCGCACATCAAGACTATCAACTGTTCTGTAATTAAAGGGAAAACTATTTCCGACTTACTTCCGAAGAAAAATACCGCTCTTGCCGAAGTACCGAGTAAAAAAACGATGGCTGGAAAAATAATTATTAACTATCGCCCAATGACTGGTATGATTTAAGATAGGATATTAACGCGATAGGAAGATGTACTTAAAATATTGGAGAATAAACAGTATTCAAAATCTACTATGGAAGGGTTAGAAAAATGGTGCTGTTACTTATTGGAGAAGGGATGGCGATGTATCTCTCTTAGCCTAACAAGAATCAATGGGAGGTTTTGAACTTTCTTCTGTCACAAAATTCAGCAATATACTCGATAACGAAGTTACAGAGGATATTTCAATAATCAGAGTCTAACTAAATCAGTAATATACCTACAATAAAATATGAAACCTTAGCGGAGCCCCTGAAGTGTTATGCAATTAGGCAAGCATCGGACGGCGCTTGAATACGGTAATAATCCGGACACAATTAATTCAACTTGAACTTCACGACTGGTAGGAACAATACTCAGATGCAGGAGGAAATAAACGCGGTCGTCTGGGAATTCCCGCAAGGCGCAGGTGGAAAACAACAAACCTGGAAACGGATTTTCCGAAAGAGAGAGAGAGAAAAAAGGAAAAGTCGAAATAATCGAGAAAAGTCACAGCCGCTTATCGCATTCGCGGGCGATAACTCTGGAACCGGAAACAAATACCGCGGACATTTCACAACGCGATTAATTTCGTACACGGCGCTCGGGACAACACTCGAGAACTAGTTGTGGACATTTATAAAGGAGATACCGTAAACAATAAATACGCATCCCTGGAAATGGATTAATGATACCGGCAATTTAACACACCCTGGAATCGGTGTTAAAAATTCGAACGCACGTAATTCAAGATCGGAAGAAAACGAATAATCTGCGGATTGAAAAGAAGTCAAAGGTAAATATTTTAGAGAATATATGGCAAATCTAATACAATTTAGAATAGACTCTAGAAATAGGAGAATTTGTATCAACTGGTAATAAACCGACTGATAGTGCAACCGAGTATACACAGAAAACATTGTCGCCCAACGAAATATTAGTTTTACTATTTTGTATTTTTCAATTGGAAATATATTTTTGGCAGTGTATATTTAATTCTAGGCTCATCCCACCGTCAGTAGTCTGAATTAATAATAAATTAGTGCCGCCGGACAGTATGAGAGCAGGGCATTCTCAAATACAAACGAGGCGAGAGAATCAACTAAACCAAAATCTCCTAATCAGTATCATACAAATAAAATTGTAGTATTCAAGCTAATTAGAACGATTATTTGCAGCGAAGGGTATAATGATAATCCTTCAAGTGCGAAAAATGGGGAGCTGTCAAACAACTGTGGACGGGGACCAGGAATGGTACAAGTATTGTACTGGGATCATCTTACAGGTTACAAACGTTCAACGTTTATGTATATAAATATACGCGTGTGATTGTACAAACATTTTTTATTTTAATACCCCTCACGCGACAGGCGTAGGAGCTGACACCGTTGACTTTCCAATACCGCAACGAGACATTGCTGATACGAACTAATAATCCAAATATTGACAAAGCGGACATCCTTCAAATGACCCGGTTGAACACCTCCCCGCCCCCTAATCCTAATCGTTGTTGATTACGCCTCACCATTCCAGGCACCGAGGGCCGGAAATGCGATTAACAGACAGGAGGTGGCCCCTCGTAAAGAGCCCTGCATGGCGGCATATCTTATCGCGGTGACGTTTTTTCCGCCATTTTAAGCAATAAAGGCGCCTCGAAAAATGGGACTTCAAAGAAGGAAAACAGCCGAGACGGCTTCAGGCGTAAACATCTTGTATTTCGCAATATGAAATTACAATTTCTGTCGAGCCCAAGACGTACAGATTTGAATTGATTAGTACTGCCTACAATTTACACAAGTTTAAAGATGTAAACGTAATATGGAGAGAAAAATAGGTTAGTCCAAATCCTCGCAGACCACAGAACAGGTAATCCAACATATCCTTTGGTGAACTCATACACTTTTGAAGCGGTTATTACGGAACAAATTTGCTGGAGATTAACCGGCCCTTCTCCGGTAATAAATTCGAATTTAAACAAAATTCAGAGCGTACAACTCGGCTTCGGAATTCCACATCTAACGCGAGGCCACTTTATCTGTCGACTTCCAAGTGAGTTCCACTCACGTCAAACGGGCGTTATATCGCTTGCGATAAGCCCAACCTTATGTTGTCGGCCGACAACAACATTACTGTAAAACGATATCGGGTCACTAAAAGGCCCTGCCCCTCCCGCGGAATATTCCAGACTGAAAACTGTTTTTTTTCCGAAATAAATTACGCGTTACTAATTTCAATTTTAGGCGTCAACCAATACAAACAATACAAAGCAAAAAGATTGATCAGTCTTGTTAGTAACACCTGTATTTCTTTTACAAATTGAAATTCCAATCTCCCATTTAAAGAAATAATTTTGGGATGCCGGTTCTGTGATCTGGGAGGGTTCGGAATACGGGGAGGAGACCAGCGGGAGGAGACAGAAACACACGAAATCTACGGTATTCCAACCCACAAAAGATCCCCAGACCACAAAACAGGTATGTTAAACTTTATTAAGTCCTTTTTGGTAGACAAACAGACAACCACCACAGTACAAGTGACAGTGACAGTGCAGTGAGGATGCCCAAAAAACATCCAAACTGCCAAAGTGACTAACACCGCTATTGAAGATGGCGAGCGACCGAAACCGGTCTAGCAAAAGACCAAACCAGCGAGAGGAGACAGACACACCAGGGTATTCCAAACCCTCGCAGACTACAGAACAGGTATGTTAAAATGGTTGGTATCTTTGGCATGAACAATGGGTATAAATATGGGGGTTTATTTCTGAAATGTGCAATATAATCGATTTCGTCACGGAGAGACAAACACTACTAGTTTACATTGATTACATTTAATTGTAGTTATTATTTCATGGCGGTCGGTTACCTAGCGGGGCGGTGTAAAGGGGGATAAAGAATTCACCTAGCGTTTTCCGGAGTGGACGTCGGAGTCGGGTTTTCGGGCTCCTTCTCGGCGGTGCTGGAAGTCTTGACGTCCCGGCAGGATCTCCAGCCGGAGAAGCAGCGCCTGAGCCTGGTCGCGATTCCCCTCTTGAGCGCCATCCCGGGCGGCTGCAGAAGGAGAGGGGGAGAAGAAGAAGAAGAAAGAGCGGCGGGAGGAGGCGGAGGAGGGCTCGGATCAGCCCATGATCGCCGCTGGCCGGCCGGCTGGGCACCGGCTTAGGCCACTCTGTCGCGTCTTATCTGCGGCCACCGTTCGGAAAACAACATCCCACGCTGTGGTGGTGGTGGTGGTGGTGGGGGTGGGGGGGCCCACTCGACGGGATAACGCGAAGGACGCACTTCGGGCGACGAGGAGCTGCACGACTGGGAGCCAAGCCTGCCGGGCTCGGGCTCGAGCCGCGCCGTTTTTTTTTTATTTTTCCCCACTACCGCGCTTTAGAACAGGAAAACTGGAAAGGCGACTAATCTCGAAGCGGACGGCCCATTATACACCGGTCCGACTCTTAACTCGCGTCGATGAAATAATCGCATCGTCGCCTAGATTTCGGTAACAAACAACGCGCGTTATTTTAAAATCATCTTTAACCCTTTGCACTCGAGAGGTGACTCACTTTGTTTGGTGCGGAAATCTTGTTTATGCTTGTGATATCGTTCCTTGAAGTTCGGTCCTAAGCACTGCGTATAGAATCGTACAAAGACGACGTAATGTACCTTTCAAACTACGTAAGATTTTCTTATCTGAGATTAGTCCAGTACCATGAAGCGGACTTGACAGCCTCGGCAGAAGGAACAGAAAAATTGAAATTTCTGTCTTCGTTACCATGGAACGTAGTAATGAAATAAGCTCGAGTGAAGATGAATTTGATTTAGAGTCGCTAAACGAGGAAATTACAGCTATACACAGAGAGGTTGACGGTAGAGAGGACACGAGCGGTATAGTGATGAAGTAAGAGGTGTGAGAAGACGAAAGATCAGAATAATAGACGGTGACTGTGACAGTGATAGTGATACTGCAGAAGACCAACGATCCGACAGTTCCGATTGGATTAGTTGTACAGAATCGGAAGAAATACCCTCGAGAATACCGTTTATAGCCGGAGACGCTCCTGCAGGACTGCACGTACACGCAGACAAGAAAGAACCAAAAGCTCTACGAAACGCTTCGAGTTGCTGGTTAGTCCGCGCGGAAACATTAATAACCTTGGATAGTACAACAGATGGGAGCTTTGCTGTTTTTTTTTATTACGGAGATTTCGGCTTGGTGAGCGAAATTTTCGCTCTCAATACTGTCCGGCGACAGAGCCCGAATTTGCTCTTCTTCATCGTGGGCTCACTGTGCGAAGTACTTCCGCGCCACATCGGCTGGCGCCTAATTATCTATTATTGTAGTATTTTTCGAACAGGATTTTCGTTCGCGGCAGAACAAAACAGGTCTATTGGTGAACCGATGGGAGGGAAAGACAGAGAGTAGAAGGTGGCAAGGATAAATCGGTTGGCTGGAGGCGGCAAGGTGGACGGGTCACGTTACCTACCGTGTGACCCACTTCAAGCACACACAAACACGGCTGAGCTTAAATCGAATAAGGAGAATAAAAGAAAGTTTATATACGCCTCCAGTCGGCTTCAAGGCAGAAACCCGATGGGGGTCACCGACTCGAATATTGGCATTTCCGGTTCAACGTCCTAAACGAGGTGAAATTGGCGACGATTCATAATTTAAAACTGTTACCTGGTGGTTGCAAGAACGTACCGATAGACCTGTAGGAACAAGAGGAAAAATGGGATCGCTGCGAAACCGCCCGCTCTACGATGAACGTACTCTGAGCCTGAGACCCTCCTAAGATAATTAACCCGCGTCGAAAACCTTAGTTCAGACCTTAATTTCAAAGAACTTGTCTTAGGGCAGTTTGAGATTAAAACTTTCACTCCAATAAGCCCTCAGATACATTCCGATTTGGTCCTACACTAGGCAAATGAAGTGTCATGGGTTGATTCTTTCAGATTTATGAAGTACGGGAACAATGGTACAGACGGTGATTAACCAATATCTGTGTTTATGCTCTCTACTAATACGTAATAATAAAGCATTTTTCTCGCTCCTCCCTTCTCCCTTCGTGGGACCGAATCGCAAGAGAAAAAAATCCCGCCCCAATAAAATCCACGGTAAAATGTATCAATTGAAATTTGCAGTTGGCAGAAAATTGGGCCGCCAGCGGTACCGGTTGTGTATCGGACAGGTCGGACAAGTTCGCCGGCAATTCAGGAATGTTCACGCCTAATTAATTGACCGTTCGAAAATGTATTACGCCTAGTGCGACTACGTGTGAACGCAGTCTGATCACGTTTCTTGACGCAGTCACACGTTCCTGAAATGCCGTTCCCAAATAAAGTTTCCGTTTCTCTCGGCTCAGTTGACTTATCCATCCTGTTACTTAAGTTCAGACTTATCCCAGAGCTAATTTTGGTTTGGAAAAATTATTCCGCTGGCAGGAGACAAAACCCAGGAGGGCTCTAGAGGAAAAGATAATTATGATTTCCACTAGAAATCCCACTAGAATTATTGAATTGAATGTTCTGTAGTTGTAATAATTATCACGTCTCCGTGGAACTCAAATAACGCCCAACACATTAAAGAACTGACCACGTATTGTTCGCCTTCTTCCACGTTTTCAACGGGAACGATTCTTGGGTACGTGGGACGGTCCGAAATGCCAGCCCGGCGATCGCCTAATTCATCTTCGAAGCGATTTCTCGCCCTAAATATTGGCTCTGGACGGAATCGGACGTGAGTCCGCTCCCGGATGGCGGGTCGGACACGTCCTCCAGAAACAATCCAATATCCGAAATACCTAGAACACCCAGAACCGGAAATAAGTCCCCCTCCTCGGCGGACTTTGTTTCTGAGAGGCATAACTCCGAACCTTAAACCTTTCGATTAAGGGATATTAAAGTTATCAGTTTAGGAACCCGAGGGACAACGGTCTTGTAACAGATAGATATTTAAACCCGACAAAAAGAATGCAAATTATACACATGCAACACTCTCCCATTATTAATTGCAACTATGCATCGTCCGACCCGGGACCGAGACACGATACCGTGACCTTGCTAGCGTCCGCTAATTGATAATATTATGAGCCGCTGCATGCAAATTCATTTAATTAATACAAACAATTTTTAATTCTACGCGCGCGTTTCGTGCACTTCCGCGAATATACGAGCGGTGTGCAACCTCGGTCCGTTTCAAACTAATTACAGAATATAAAATTCGAGTAATTACATTTTTTTAATTTCGACTAATACCGCCACCCAAAGGGCCGTCTAAATAAATGTCCGTCAAATAAAAAACGGACTTGAAAATACCGTGAATTTAACTGTGGTATTTTTACAGAAAATAATGTAAAGCATTCGGGTGTTTTAGCATTCGCATATGAACCATGATAAGCAAAAGGATTATTTTATTCTGCTTTTATTCCTGGTGGTATTTTTATGTTCTCCATCTTCAGTAGCTATTCACTTTAAAACTATTTATGTTTTAATCAGGATCATTATATCGTTTTTGTTTTAATGTTTTAAGACCCCTCAGGTTAAAGGCTACACAGAATTAGGACTATAGTCAGTTACTGTCAATACTACCGGTGCGCTATAAATATATTCAATATTAAACGTTTTAGCATAAAAATTGCCTTCCGTTTAGATCGCCAGGTCACTTATCCCTGCAATCTGAACTTTGAGCATGTCTGCGAGGGGTTGGAATAACGTAGATTTCGTGTGTTTCCGTCTCCTCTCGCTGGTCTGGTCTTCTGCTAGACCGGTTTCGGCTGTTCGCCAACTTGAGTAGCGGTGTCAGTACAAGTGACACAGTGACAGTGCACTGAGGACGCCCCCGAAAAACATCCAAAGTGCCAAAAGTGACCGAGACCGCTACTGAAGGTGGCGAGTGGCCGATACCGGTCTAGCAAAAGACCAAACCGGCGAAGAAACACACGATGGTAACAATATTGTTTGTAACACAAAAGTGTGGAAACGGGAAGGCGACGGGGAGGAAAAAAAGGATGGGCGACAAAAACTAATGGGAGAGCGTCAGCTGGTGGGGTGATCATCATCGCCATTACTATAACTGAGGCGGGGACACGACGCTGGAGTGCCTCGGGACAAATTACGAACGGCGTACGTCCGCAACATAAAACCCAGAAAGACGTATCGCGTTCATCTCCCAAGGAGGGTTTCATTAACGAAACGTGGTAACACGCTCGCGTATACCTGCAAGAGGAAAGCGACAGACCGAAGAAATTCTGTAAAAATATATTCCATCATATGACCACCGAATAAAATTTTAATACCGATTAAGCTAGTTAGTTTCTAAACTACTTCAGTACGTTTTTAATAATATATCCCTCTTAGCAGTTACACAGAAATGTGCAAATAATGTAGATGCTAGAGCACATAAAGTACATCCCGCTGATACTATTGAAAGACAAATTATTTTATTATAACTGTGAAACCTGAACATTTCTCTCACCTTATAATAGGCATAAAGCGGTCGACGTGTTTTAAATACCTCAACAGATTACAGGCGGAATGCTATTGGAGACGGTTATCCCTTTTTCTTTAACGGCGGCGGACTTAATGTGGAGGAAAACGCAATTGAACGGTATAATCTTTAATCGGCTCGTCCTCTCGGTTTACACCCGGCTAATTTTATGGCTCGGCTGGCTTCAGTTTAAAATAAGGTAAAAACTCTGGCATTATTATGTCCCTTTGTTCTCTCTACATATTTCTGCTCTGAAGAAGATTGCATCTTTCTCCTTTAAACAGAATACTTGAGCTAAACCTAAGCACTTTTATGTCATAAAAGGGTTAGTTGGTATAACAACTTAAATGTTAGTAAACGATACATACAATAGTGGATTATTGCAAAAACTAAGGTAAGTAAGGTAGGTAAGTTGTAGGATTCCCGCAGTAATATACTTGTTTCAGAGCGATAGTAACGGTACGGTATGACGATTGTTAATGCGTTCCTACGTCAGGTCCTCGCCCAAAAATTACAAATTACCCGGTAAAATATTTCCATAATTACCGTTTCCACTGACAGAAAAATAACAGACGCCGTATTACAAAACGAATTACGCGGGTCAGTGGAAATTTGATTCGGAAGTGCTCAATTTAATAACCATAATTAACGTATCGAGGTAACTGATATAGCATGCAACACGCCAAGTTTGAATTTGACCCGAAGGTATTCCCTTCCAGTTCCTTCCATAAATAATGCAAGAAACCCACGTGGGGCTTTATATTTTGGCATCGCGGGGAGTTTTGGTTCTTAAAAAAAAACCGTCGGAACCAACGGCAAGAATTGGCGAAACTTCCACTTATGCCACCGACGAGAATGAACTAATTCTAAGAAGCGGCTTTTGCTTGTTCCTATTGTACCAGACACAAGGAAGGAAGGCTGGCCAGAAGGCGAAACCGGTCTAGACTAGGACCGAATAAGTCGGCCATTACCCGAGCACGGGGGGTGGGGGGGTACAAGAGAGTTCGAAACGCCTTGACGATTATTCTGGAAATAAAATAACCAAATAAAAAAATCACAAAAAGGACAAGAATAAAAATGGAGGAGACGAGAAGTGGAGGAGCGGTCTTTTGTTGGGCCGGAGCCCCGCACGGCATTGTGTGCAAATCTTAATTTTTTTTCATTTTTTTTTTGAATTTGCAAATCTTAACAGAAACCCGAACCCAATAAATACGCTTTCGAGTAAAAGTGAATAAGGTTCGAAATCGGATCCTTCCCTAAACATCTGGCGATTCACCGATTATCGCCAGTTTCATTTTCCGGCCGTATCATTCTTATTTTTAGACCGAAGGTACGCCGGATAATTTCAGGGAGAAAACTGATAACGTCCGGCGATAACGTCGTTCCGAGGAAAAGGCGCACGGAGCTCGACGGGGATTTACCGG
Source organism: Lethocerus indicus (assembly GCA_019843655.1). NCBI lineage: Eukaryota > Metazoa > Arthropoda > Insecta > Hemiptera > Belostomatidae > Lethocerus > Lethocerus indicus. The sequence continues at coordinate 2,345,820 of JACDQD010000009.1, read as the reverse complement.
GAGAATGCAATGGTTTGTAAAGACGATCGCGCAAGAACCGAAGTGGAAAATAGCATCAGAGTAACAGTTCTAGCATGATACATCTAGTAGGCAACCCAAGTAAGGGACTCGATGCAGCGCATAATCTAACGGATCTAGAAAATGAAACCGATCTAGCTTAAGTTTAACATAACTTTTTTGTGGTCTGCGAGTGGTTGGAATACCGTAGATTTGTGTTTCTGTCTCCTCTCGCCGGTTTGGTCTTTTGCTAGACCGGTTTCGGCCGCTCGCCACATCTTCAGTAGCGGTGTTAGTCACTATTGGCACTTCGGATGTTTTTCGGGGGCATCCTGACTGCACTGTCACTGTTACATGTACTGTGGTGGTTGTCGAAACCGGTCTAGCGAAAGACCAAACCAGAGAGAGGAGACAGAAACATAAATCTACGATCTAGCTTAAGTTCTAACAGGCGAGTGGAGGTATAAAATGCTCAGTGTGAGGATATTGCAAAACCCTCCAAGTTCCCCCCTAAAATCTCGTTCTAATAAAGTCTTATCCAATTTTCAATATGTTTTTATGTCTGTCGGAGGAAATTGAAACCGGGGACTAAATAGTATAAGATAAAATATTATCATTTTGCGTTGATGGGGTAACTGAGAGTCTATTTACTAAATAATTAACACATACCACACTAAACAGTATATAAAATCTCATCTACTTCTAATATAACTGTGATCAGAGAACCGGTGGACTCCAGTAATGTGAATTGTATATTTAATTTATAATTATTTTACGCATTTTTTAGTTTAGCACACACTAATTGTTTTATGTACCATCGACGCAGCGATCCCGGTTTATCAAAAAGTTTATTTGCTCTCAAAGGATCGAAGTAGGGTTCTGGGGAAATTATCGTATCTGAAAATACCGAAAATCAGCCGGCCGTTATTGAATAAATAAACGGCGAAACTAGTTTTAATTAAAACATTGAAACGGTATCTTGTTTACCGTTATATCTAATCGTGTAAACTGTAAATACTCCTTATTGAAGTTTAAACGGTACTCACCGCGGTACACACCGCACAGTACACCGATAACAACGAAGTAATGAAGTTTTCCGAGAATGAATTGAAGTACACTTCGCTGAAAGTTTCGAAATTTATCCTGGCTATATATTCTAACACCTGTATATAGATTGAGACTCAAATAAGTTTCAATAAATGCATCATATATGATACAATTATGAATGTACTGCATATCAATGGCGTTGATGAACGAGAGCGGTGGTAGATAATAATTCATTCGAGAATGTATATTTTCTATCTGCTATATAGCGTGAATCTTTCTGGGTATTATGCAATGTACAGCACTTTCAGATCTTTCATATCGCAAACTCACACGCTCAATTCCACTTACCTCAAAAGCACTTTACAAACCGCCGGTGAAGTATCAGCCGATAAGGGGGCAAATACATTGGAATTTATAAAGAAAAATGACGTAACGGAATCGCTGCTAGATATAACTTTAAACAAGATATCGTATGACTGAACTGTAAACACAGTTTAATTCGGCTGTTTATTCGATACTTCATAACAGATTTTCAGACTTTGTCGCGCCAGCTGCTAGCAGATGTTGCACATTTTGCCTACAGACGCATTTGTGTCAATGGAAAAATTATTTCGCCCCACAACAATTTTTTTATATATGAATTACACATGCATAATTCAAATGGCCATTATCACCACCTTCAATAGCATTATGTCAGTACGAAGATAAAAAAAATTGCACCGATTGAAAATCAGCTACAACAGAAAAACCAGATCTAACAAAAGTGACTGGACTTAATTCAGTTCGATTCATATATTCTTTCGCTGTTATTTTCTTAATGTAAGTAATAAAAGATGCAATTTGGGACACAAGCCGTTAGTGTCAATAGACTCTGCACTCACTGAATAGCGTGTACATATAATTGAATTGTATTTCAACTGGATAAATGAGTAACAAGTGAATTTGTTCCAATTCCGGTGGAAGGCGTACGTCTCCTTTCAATGCGGCCTTTCACATTTCTGCATTGCTGATGACCGGACAGCACAACTGCTTTACAACGGGCAATAATTAAAACCATTTAACGGTTACGAGCTTTTGAAGTAACTGGTTCAAAGTCCCCGTTTAAATTTCGCCTAGTTGAAAAGGAGACAAGGTTGAAAATTTTAAATACAGGAATATATACTTCAAAGGCGAGTTCGACATGCAATATGCATGGAGAACAAGGCCCGCTTCTTGTTGAAAGCAGTCGGGCGGGTAATTCACTGCGCTTTTCCACTCTCGGCACAGATAAAATCCTTGAGCCTACTTGTGTTTAAAGTTTATTAAAACGTACTTTCAAACACCGAACTGTTTGAGCCTAAGATCAAAAGAGAGATTGCACACCAATTTACTGATTCCAAAGCATAAATATTAAGTACTATTTTGTTGAAATAATAAAATTTAATTCTACCGCAGTTCGATTTGAAAACTTTAAATCGGAATAAAAAGCTTTAGACTTCATTCAATGCCTAAGTGTAACTTGATGCCAAAATGAAATTTACAGTTAACTCAATGGCGGCTCTAACTATCCCTCAATTCGGTCTTTAATAAATTCAAAATAATATTTATTTCTTTAGATTTTTATAAGTTCCTTAAAGAAAGTCTTCTCCTCTAATATATTATATTTATATTGCTGTATATTTTTCAGTTAGTTGAAATTTGAAATTATATTATTATATCTCGATAACGACACATAATAGATATGACAACGTTGAGGTTTGACTCACTAATAGAACTGAATAAGAGAGAAAATTTAACTCCCGGCCACTAACGGAAAAAAAGCCTTAAACCCAATTCAATTATATTCCAGAATGTATTGGAACGAAATGCATATTACCAGTCAAGGGTTTAAAGCCTAAGTGTTTAATAAACTTGCGACAGTAAAAGAGCCACCGTTTTAAAAAGTTAAGGAACCCATCACACTTTCCGATTCTTTACGACTGGGACCCGTCGGTCAAGCCGAATATGGAAATATCAGAATGCCACGGATTTATGGAAGAAAAAACGCATATTAAATTAAGGAGCGCGTGGAATAGGGAGGCCCCGCAATAAAACTGGATTGACTAAATTATAGTTTTTAGACCGTGAAAGAGTACGCCGATTACGTTTTATGGTGATTAGTTCCGCCGCGGACACGAGCTGGCCGGACAGTAAACGCAAATTATCCGATCGGTTTTCGAATTTACAGGCTTATCGTAAAAAGGAAGGGGTTGAAGGACAAAGGAAAAGTTTGAGCGAAAACAGGTTTTCAGGAAACTCTCTCTACTATTGAAAATTGCAAGAACACAAGGAATCAGACCGTGAACGGGCCCAGATGTATGGAGAATCGTGTCACTGGGCGTGAATTGAGGTTCAGATGGTATAGCGTGGGGCAAAATCTGAGAATGATTGGCCCTTACTTCTAGTATTACTGTCGGTAATTGGTAGGAATATCACGGAAACATTTTCTCTTCGACACGTCATTAGTCCAAAGGAATTAGTAAGTTTGAATGAAACAAAAATTAGTTTAACATAACTGTTTTGTGGTCAGCGAGGGGTTGGAATACCGTAGATATCGTGTGTTTTTGTCTCCTCTCGCTGGTTTGGTCGACTTAGGCCGATTTACAAAAATCAAGACAAACAAAATCCCCCCAAAAAACAATAACAAGAGACGCATATATATACACACGACAAACAGACAACCATAGTACAAGTGACATTGACAGTGCAGCGAGGATACCCAAAAAAGTGACTAACATCGCTACTGAAGATGGCGAGCAGCCGAAACCGGTCTAGCAAAAGATTAAACCAGCGAGAGGAGACAAAAACAAACAAAATCTACGGTATTCCAACCCCTCGCAGACCACAAAACAGGTATGTTAACTAGTTGCAGCCAGTCAGACTAACACACCCCAGCGAGAGGAGACAGAAACACACGAAATCTACGAAACAAAAATTAATTATGAAATTGCCGAACCTAATCGAATTCAAACCAAAATCCAGAAAGAAGAGTGGGCTAACTGAAGACAGCAAGGCTGATGGTATTCAGAGTGCACCTAGAAAGCCCACAGCTGCCAACACCGCCCGAGGCAACGCTAGACGCACTATTTATATACCCCCGCGTGCGCCATTAATCAAGGACGTGATAGTGCATATATCTGAACGAACTGCGTTCACCGGCCGATTCAATATAAACACTGGATTCCGCGAATATTCAAGGCAAACCGCACGCAGTACACGTGCGTTAGACCCCAATGTAAATATAATAAATATATAGCGGCTGCTCGTGATCACGAGGCCTTCAATAAGGAGGTCGTCTATCAATGCGGTTCCCAGTGCTGTACGCTTCCAATATGTTCTCTAACCAGGAAAATACGGTTTTAAGGCGCAAAATCGGCCAAAAATGCGGGTTTCAGACTCAAAAATGGGGTTTTTTGACGAAATATCGACCCAAAAATGGGGTTTATAAGCGAAAATCGGACCAAAAATGCAGTTTTTAGGCTGAAAAATGCGATTTTTGGCGCAAAATCGGTCCACAGATGTGGTTGTTAGGCCCGAAAATGGGGTTTCCAGGCCAAAAAATGGGGTTTATAGACGAAAATACGGCCGAAAAATGGGGTTTTAAGTAGGCCAAAATTACTGACTTAATCTTATTTGGTGTTTGGGAAGCATGCATATTGGAACGCTTACAGGAGTTGAGGGGTTAATGTTGGCATCTGAAATAATAAGTCGCTATTCGATGTCTGGTTGAATAAACGAAATTTTACATTTCTAAGAGCATACTTGACCGGAAGCCTTAACGCCTCCTGAAAAACGAGCGTTAATACACACCCGATGAGTCAGAAAAGTTACCCATTTTCCATTATATCCCGTAGACAGAATTATTTCCTCGGATTCGAAAAGCTTCGGCCGCCCGAAGAAACCGTCAGTTCGGTACGGTCGGAAGAATGCAAGCGGACCTTAAGTGGGGGAATGGTTCGGTCTTCAAGGCAACCGAACCATTTATGGACTACAATAGGAATGCCCGCTAAACGAAACTCGAACGATGCAGCTTGTAGAGTGAAGATTCACTGCAAATTATTTAGAATACGAATACGAGCTCTGTATACAGGATACATAAAGACCACAATTGTCAGAAAAATATTTAGACCCCACCCTAAATTCAGTTCTAAATAATTCCAGAACTTTAGTCCCATGCCATCCTGCATTATCCCAAAACTCTGGCATTACTTGAATTTATTAATTGTATTACATATATTGATACTCCAAGGATTATTATTGAGCATTTTTGAAACAGGCGTATAACACAATCAATCTTCTATTACCATTAGCGGCCAGTTGTGGAACCAGCCTTTACCAATGTCATAAACTGTTGAAATAGAACGGAAAAACGGTTCCGAAGCGTTGGAAACGCGGGGAGGTTGGAATGTGGATCAACCTGCACACTACAAGAAGTTGGACGGTAACAATTCGAATTCGGTTCGCGTATACCTTCGCTTAGTTCAAATTAAAGTCGTGACAAAACATGCATCTGGCAGCAGGGAGAAATGATTTTGGCCGTCGGAAGCCGACCGAATCAATTACAGGACGCGCACAAGCTCGGCTCGAGACAAAAGTCCCACAACCCCCCGTTTCGTTCCGCCTCTGATAATTGGCGAAATCAAAGCGGAAACACAAAGCGCTTTTGTGAGCAATCAAAATATTTTAGGGGGATATGGAGGGGGGGTGGGGTCACCCTCCCATTAACCAGTGTCTCGGGCCGGCACAACTTTCGGCGAGTTCAATTTAATTTTTTTTTTCGACTTTTTCGACTTCAATCCTTAAGGCCCCTTCCGCGTTACAAAGTCAACCGGAGTTTGGGAAAAGTCGGGCCGCGTGGGCGAAACGTCCCGCGGAGTTTTAACAAGTTTTGAATACGCCTTAACAGGACATAAATCTAGAAGAAAGTTCCGGAGAAAAAGACGAAGAGGGGGGGGGGGCTGAGGGCCCCTTTTACCGGCGGTAGAATAATACACGGGCCCTACGCGAAGGGCCTATACAGCTCGGAGAACAGCTTGTAAGACCCGGTATTAAATTATCAGGCGCGGGAGATATCTTCAACATAATAATGAACTTGCAGACTCGGGAGAGGGAGAGAGAGTGACACGGCTGCTTTGATGATGAACGGAAACAATATCACCGCCATGAATATTTAAGGGGAGTGTGAAATACAACGCGGGAGGAAGGGGGAGGGAGGATAATTGAGTTGGCAAAAATTGTGTACTTTCGTTTAAGAGAATTTTCTCCAATCGTAAATCGGGACAAAGGGAACCGGGAATTAATTCCCGGCCTTTTATCCAGGAATTAACGCGTCACTTATCCAGTGTAGAACAAAACGAAAATTCTGTCCTCCAACGAGAATGGTTGGTATTCAAGGGAAACTTTTAACTTTCCGATTGATGGAAACTGAGGAAAACTTTGCTATACGGTTATATGGCGGCAGCTCTACTCAGATGTCCATCGAATTAAATCTAATTTTTAACAGTATTTTCAATCATTATAATATGTTGCCTCTGCGCTGAATGAAAGCATATGCAATAACCCCAATTTACGCCGAAATCCACCAATTCGCCTAAAACTGAATATTTGTACGGTAAAAATATGCGGAGCGGAACAAAAGATTTGGCGAGGTGGATTTACGTCTGTTGTGAATTTCGGTGCATGGAAATATACACTTTAATGTCGTTGAGATTAGGCCAGCTGAATCTCTTATCGCGAAATGCGGTTTTGATAACAGAGCGGGGTGGGGCAAGATAGCAGCTTTCACGGTTGAATCGAAAGGCCGTACAGATTATAATTGAAGTATGCAAGAGACGTATAGGGGTATATGCGCAAAACAGATAACGCTTTATTTACTGAAAGAAATGAAATATAAAGAAATTCCTGGGAGTGGTAGAATTACAAATTAAAAACCCAAGAGGCCAACAAAAAAACAATCCACAACCATTTAACTCACCGGTCTACCCGTTTATCATCACTCCTGAGAGTTTCCCATCCGCCACTGAAATTGAAGATCTCGAGAGCACAATGTAATTCCAGGAAAAAGGAATTACAATTTAATTCACTCCACATTAACTCCGTCTTGAAATGGGCCGACAGAAATTTCGACTGATTGCAGATGAGCTCATAATTTCATTCAATTTTAAATGAGTTATTCGATTCGCGTAAACTACATTTTATCGGTGTCACACCCTCATTTTCAGAAAATTGAAGGGTTGTAACTAGTTTTGTTAGGGTTCACTTTATACTCCCTTATCGTAAATAATTTTAGTTATTAATACCGTAGATTTGTGTTTCAGTCTCCTCTCGCTGTTTCGGTCTTAAGCTAGACCGGTTTCGGCTGCTCTCCGTCTTTCAGTAGCGGTGTTAGTACAAGTGACAGTGACAGTGCAGTGAGGATGCCCGAAAAACATCCAAAGTGCCAATAGTGACTAACACCGCTACTGAAGATGGGGAGCGGCCGAAACCGGTCTACCAGAAGACCAAACCAGCGAGAGGAGACAAATCTACGGTATTCCAATCCCTCGCAGACCACAAAACAGGTATGTTAAATTATTTATTCATTTATTAATCGGACGAAGAAGACTGAGAGGAATAGTGCTGAAGATTCATCACACTAAGGAGAAATTTTCGAGTCGTCGTGAACCCTCCAACGTCGAGAAGGGCCGAAGGGGATATCGCCAGCGCGTTGAGACCATAAATAAATAACTCAAACCCGAAGTCGCTTGTCCATCGCTAACGGCCCCCCAGGGGGTGGCCACTCCGCCCCCAAACATATTAATATTCCTACAGGGCTGTCCGAAGGGTGCGTAATTTGCTATAAACAGCCGTCCCGCGTCCGCTAACTGCCCCGTAATGGTCAACAGGTGGTGCGCGATCTAATGTCCCCTACGTATATAGGCCCTTCGGTGACCACCTTGACGGCCCCATGCTGTCATACCGAAATTTACGCCGGGACGGTTGAATTAGTCACTTTAAGTCAATTCGGTATTAATTTACCACAGTTGGTATTATAAGTGGAGGAGTGGATCATCACTCCTCCCTCGTCACAACTACATAAAATGTACGCAAAAATAATCCTAATTTTACAACGAATATAAATATTAACCATTTGGTCTATCATGTTGTTCATCTTAAAGTTCCTTCTTAAAGTTTAAGACCTAATATCATGTAAACTCTTGTTACATACTTATTACCGGTTAAACAGATTTTATATCATATGCTTTTTTGTAAACAAATATCGTAGGTTTGTGGTGTTTCTGTCTCCTCTCGCTGGTTTGGTCTTTTGCTAGACCGGTTTCGGCCGCTCGCCATCTTCAGTAGCGGTGTTAGTCACTGTTGGCACTTTGGATGTTTTTCGGGCATCCTCACTGCACTGTCACTGTCACTTGTACTGTGGTGTTTGTCAATTGTATATATATACGTATCTTGTTATTGTATTATTGGGGAATTATGTTTGTCTTATTTGAGTTGAGGGCGCGCAGCCGAAACCGGTCTAGCAAAAGACCGAACCGGCGAGAGGAAACAGAAACACCACAAACCAACGGTATTCCAACCCCTCGCAGACCACAAAACAGGTATGTTAAACTAAACAAATATCAGTTATTAGGTATATAGAAAATATGGTACATACTTTTCAAGTAATATCTTTGAATTTTACTAGTAAAATTAAATCGTTTTTAAACGTTAATTTAAACGTTAAATTATCGTACAACACAAAAATTCCGAGCCGTTTCTGAATTTCATTTCCTCCCGAAGAAAATATTAAACCGCCTTCGAACTAAAACGCAGGCCGCGGCGCTTCATACAAAATTCAATATATGGAAATGGCAGAACGGCGAGACACTATAACAGACAGGAGAGTACATTCTGGGGCGTTATCATACTAATGCCCGGCTGTAATATCGGGACCGTAACGCGGGACCGTAATTTCCTGTTACGGAAAACAACTTCAATATTCTCCCTCGGCCGAACGAATGTAGGTCTCACGAATACGTAGGTCGTATCAAGCACTTTGTTTTGCGACGCGTGCGAAACAGTGTATCGAGATAACACTGTTTTTTTTTTCGTTTTATGACCCAATATTTACAACCACTATTACCCTAATAGTTCGCTAATGAAATTCAGACATCATTCATATGCAGAAGCGTTGTCGGTGACAGTGATCTATATTGCAGATAAATACCCAGAAACCTACATAGGTAAGAATTTTATTATTTTTGAATTTTTCTTAAAAAAATTATCCACAGTATAGTATCTATCCATAGTAGTTGGATATATTAGGGTGTTCCATAATTTTTTTCCCTTTTCTGGAGCGAAATGAATACACAATAGCCCATTCACATAGCCCATCTTGATTAAGTGCTTATTTATCGTTTGTTCTGGGAATGTTAGTGGCATCCACCATCTCGCGGATTTTCAGCTATATTAGGCTTGATTAGGTTGCTGGGCGTCTTTCAACTCAAAATTACCGGCTCTAAATGTCTTAAACCAATTGCCTTGACGGTCCTAATAGTCGTAGTACCACACCCGTAAACGGTGCAAATCTCGTCTTCAGTGTCCTTTGCACTATTGGCTTTTTTAAAACAATGAAGCATGCCGCAAATGCTTCTTTCGGCTCCCCGTACTGAACGGTGCGGGAAAAATTTTAAAAGACACTTTGTCATAAGCGGATAAGTTATCGGATTGAATTTAAATATAAACGAAGCCAGTTAGGGCCATTCAAGCGAGTGGGAGAAGTAAACTTATGGGACACCCCAATACTTACATTTTGTCGGGATCAGAATATTATTTTGCGCTGACCGACTTTTCGCGTTAAAGTTTCTTATTTACCGAAGCGATTTAATTCTGTAACGGGGGCTAAAAGCATTTGTTACATGACCTATGATTTAAAAAAGACCGGCCCGTGAGGCCGCGATCTTGAACGCCGGCCAAGTGCAAATACTCGAGCCCATCGATATGCAAATGTTGCGCTGTACATACCGCCCGTTGGACTCTTCCGCCTTGTTTACAAAGCCCGAAGAAGAAAACAGTCAATTCGCTTGGACGAATGGTAATTTAGTGTATGAATTCTGGTAAATATTACCGGGCAAAATATCTTAAATCAACGCTTCTAACCCAATCAATTCTGACAGATTCAGGAGCAGAAGAGGGATTCAAATCTAGCTTCCAATATAATTTAAAAATGATGAACTCCCAACAATCAAATTTTAAACGTAAATTTGCGATTAACTGAAAACTACAAACTGTGTTGGACTAGGTCCTTAACACTTTCACTATTTCTTATATGGACCAATGATTTCAATTGTGTAGAAACTGGATGCTTCATAGTGTCAAATTCGAGACATATTACAAAATGTTATTATTATCCACCGCCAGACGGATTTCATTAGACGGCATCCCCGCAATATATCACGGATAGGGTGAGTAACGCGCTAACGCGGTAATCCGTTTCGAAGAGTCGCCCAAACCGTTCGCCGAGGGAAACATTCAAATTTACGTCTCCCGATATATAATTCAGTTAGGTAACTAGTTGGATATCCACCCCGTACAAGGGCGGAGAAGCGTAATCAATTTACATGTAAATACGGGAGGATCGGAATTATGCAAACGCTGGGGCGCATGAAGATTTTATTTCATAAACAGGCCCACTGAATTATATAGAATTGGTAAATAATTATACGAAATTAACTAAATGCGTAAAGACGTTGATTATGAAAGAATCACTGTAAATATGGGAAATAACCTAGCAAAACATATGTATCTTAATGCGGCAGTTAGAGGACTGATCTTTATCTAACACGGTGATTTTTTGTGGATTTTTTGTGTTTCTGTCTCATCTCGCTGGTTCGGTCTTTTGCTAGACCGGTTTCGGCTGCTCGCAGTACAAGTGACAGTGACAGTGCAGTGAGGATGCCCGAAAAACATCCAAAGTGCCGATAGTGACTGACACCGCTACTGAAGATGGCGAGCGGCCGAAACCGGTCTATAGCAAAAGACCAAACCAGCGAGAGGAGACAGAAGCACAAAAAATCTACGGTATGATGAACTGTTTTTATTTATTATAGGTTATACAGAGAACCGTGCGCTTAATTGAAATCATTGTTTTCAACGTTTCTAAGATGTCGGAGGGAATTAGAGTTATCTGCAGCATTAGCGAATGCGAACTTGAGAAGCTGAATAAAGGACGGGCTTTTCCTGCTTGCATTATTAGAGACGGGCGTCCAGGCGTCACTGTATTTCACGAGGGTCTCGGGCTTAATTCGTGATGAGAGTAGACGCTTAATAATATGTGAAAATGTGCAGGGGACGGATCACGTACGTGGGTGGGTTGTGAAAAGGTAGTATTTTTACTGGACAGAGGTCATATTTTATATCGGACCGCCCCTGTTGTAGTTTTAATTGCGAAAAGATTATAAATTAATTGCAGAAGATCGTAGTCAAGCAGTTAAGTTCAGTTGTTGTAGTTAATATCTTTTAATCCAGTCAGTGGTCAAGTTAAAATTAAGTTAAAAACAGATTTAGGGAAATTGATGATGAGTAATTTTCAGCCTCCTGGTTATTCGGGAAGTGGGAGAATTAAAATTTAGAGGGTTGTACGCTTTTGTACAACCCCTTAGGGGCGATTAATCAAGCGAGAATTCTCTCAAATTTCAGTTGCCTTTTTGTTCCTACCCAATGCGAAAGAGGATATTGTCGATGAGTCAGTGAGTCAATGAGGGCTTTCGCTTTTATATATATAAATCGATTGAAGAAATTTCAACGAGCCCTCGATAGGCGGAAGCGACGTCTCAGAGATAAAACCAATGACTGGTTGAATGGTCCAATAATCCAAATGGAAAAATGAATATTGTGTCTAAATATGCGTACGGAATATTATTTAAGGTCGGGTTTAGCGCAACTGAGTCTGTGTTTTAAACAATTTTAAATCGCTTTATAGCAGAAAAGACTGCGTCGAATATGATAATATAATGATATAGCGAGGATATCACGCATACCGAAAACATTTTCGTGACCACACGTATGATTCATTCATCCATATAAATAAGCACCATTAACATACCTTATATGTGGATGGGTGTGTAACGGCGGCGGGCTCGGGCACAGGTCGCTCAACATGTAGTCCAGATCACTCGCCAGCGAGTTGAGGAGCTGGAAAAAATCAAATTTTTCAATCAGTTTGAGTAATTCTTACTTCCTAAAAAGTAAATGCTATTTGTTACAAATATGCGTAGGTAATATTAAACATAGGTTCATAGGTATTTCTGCGATTATATGCGAAATATCTGCTGTCGTTCTCTTCAACATTACGAGGATTCATGCTAACAATAAGCATACTGCAGAGATCTCGTTTAATTAGTTACATTATTTGTAATCAAAGGAAAAATCATATTATAAAAATGCCCGTTATGTACAAATTTTATTTGAAATTGTATCGGTCTCAGGATAAAAGACAAAGTTGACGGTTTATTTATCGAAAATATTATTCAAAACGAAATAATTGGCAATAGTACAGCATGAGAAGAATATTTAAAGTTAACATCATTCAAAAAAATCATCTCGTCATTCTGCAGCAATATACGTCAAGATCCGACCTCAGCCTCTCATCTTTCGCAATATCTTGCATATTGAAATTGAAAATTTCCCGGTACAGCCCCGGCATCTAGTAAGAAAGATGTTTAAGTCGTAATACGTTTCTGCCAATAAAAATTCTAATAACAGCTCTGTCTCTCGGATGATTTTTTAAAATCTTTATTAGTATAGGGCAATCGTGTATTGGGATGGTAGAAATCCCTTATGTTTTCTCAATCCGTCATATAATCTTTTAAGGATTTGTTTATTTTTTCTATTGTTCCAGGATCATTCCCTAATATGCTTTCTTGAAGTATTTTCCTAAGTTTTCTTTATTTTTCACACAATATTAAAATGCGATTTATGGGCAGGTTGTGCATCTCCAGTGTAAGACTGTCCTTGTCATAGTCTATTTATCGCCATTACTTCTTTTCTGTTGCGAATTCTTACTTTCAACGGCGGAAAGCCCGACGGCTCAGAATGGAACGAATAAAATATACATTCCCCGGGACCATTATTCTACGCGAAGAGAGAATTCGGTGCATTTTAACTCCAGTCCAGGGAGGATATCAATGAAAAATGGTTTGAAGTCAGAGAAGCTAAATATAAAAGAAGGGGGGGTAATACATATACACGGCCCGAATTTAAAGTCCTCCGCTTACGACTTTCAAGGCGCTGGGTATACGCGTACGCGGTACGTAGACGGCATTTATTACGTTTTGCACCGTGATTGATGTTATTTCCCGGGCTCGACCCGGATTTCGGCGCTGCCGGTTATTCTTTCCCTTCGCGTCATAAATTACTTTGGCCGCGGTTTAAATTTACATAGCCGCCATCGACAGTGACATACGGGAGTGGCGAAGAAGAAGAAGAAGAAGAAGAAGAGGTGACTCGGGCAGAAATAAAGGGGGAGCAGGAGACGAGCTGAATATGAAATGTATTTAATAACAGATAGGAGGGCGGAGTTCGACGAATGGGGACACGTAGAAAGAGCGATAAACAACCCCCGTCCGGTGAATTTACAGCCGCTCGCTTTTTCCTGCGGAAATGATTTCGGCCGCCGCCATTAGAGGCTTTTGGTGGGAAATATTTCAAGGAATGAACTCTCACTGTTTGGAACAGCACGTGAAATAGATAGTAAAAGTGCAATCACAGCGACCGCAATACCCGAATGCTGACAAAGGGCTACTGAAGATGGCGAGCTTTTTATATCATATAAAGCGTACGAGAATTTAACTCAGGGGAATATATTAGAGGGATATTCTTGCCCCGTTACGCTCCCTAACCATAATAACTCTATAACGCCGACGTTATTTACAGTGTAATTTAACACGTTCGGCGCCGCGTCACCCATGTTTGGGTGACGCTTTTCTTGTTCAAGCTAAATAAGATTTTCAGTCGCATTTTTCAAAAAGAAATTTAATAGAACAAGCACTGAAGTATAAATATAGAATACACAGCATAAAAATATCAAAAATTTACATATAATGCTCTACTTTTTATTCATTTATATTTAGGATAAAATATTGCATTATCTACGTCGCATGATATTCATTGAAACAGTCAAAGCACATCTGTGGCAATTTTGGGCAATTCAAACAATACGTTGTCGTTTTTTTTAACGTTTTTTCCTCGCTTGTTGGCGTCCGACAGGACCATTCCTCGTTTGGATGTCATCAAGGTCTTCACTCGCATATGATTCCTCAGCATCCGAGCTTGAACTCGATGAGAATTTTTCTTCGAAAACTCACTACTTCTTTATCACTACCCTCCTAACTATCAATTATACTTTTACTCGGTGCAATGGACATTTTGAGGTTAAAAAAAACACTGTGCTTGTCACAAAAAGTATGCTTCTCGACTGAACGAAGGATCTGGGATAACTGCAGTGGGATCCCTCTCAGTCCTCTTTCCGAAGAGCTTTTCGCTTACATTGCACGGCCCTACTCGAGTTACATCGTTCCTATTCCTCTTGTTTACGTTGGGCGCCGAACGTGTCAAGGTAGCCTATGGGTCTAATTAAATATTTAGGTATCGGAACTAATTTTATGCCACCAAACAATTGAGAAATCCTACCCGTCGGAGGTGTCGAGCTTTTCAAGCCGTCCAGAGGGAAATTGAATGCCGGGGGGTGAGGGAGGGGGTAGGACAATGAAAAGCGCCGAAGAGGGGACGCGTGATTAGGGGCGGTCATCGGTCTGTAATCGAGTCCGTCCCCGGGGACGGACCGGGGACTCTATCATACCCGAGCATTAATTAACAGCCGTGGGGACGCATGGGGTTCGGGATAGGAGGAGGCATCATCCCCCTCGGGCCATACGATAGCTCCGCCGCCACTCATTAGTAAACCAATCGCCGAAGCGTCGCGATGGATCCGCCGGTGTCCGCAACTAAACTAAAGTCGCAACTCGCTATCCGGCATCTCTCCAACACCAGTATATTCAGCGTCATGTATTTTCAATCGAGGACAGAAATAAAGAGCAGAATAGTGATAAAAATTGAAGACAAAAAAGATCGAGGAAGAGTTTAGATGTGAATCGAGGAACGAAAATATTGGGTTGACAACTAAGTAATTGCGGAATTCACCAACAAGTGGCGTTGTACATATTTTTAAGTACGTCAACATCTTTGCACAGATTGCAGCTTCTGTGCAATGTCCCTTGTTGAACTACGGCGATCCGAACCAATAATGGCCTTTATTCGGTCATCATCGACCTCCACTGGACGTCCAGAGCGCTCCTCATCTTTTAATAAAAAATCCCCCGACCGGAATTTCGCTAACCGGTACTGACACTGCCGTTCTTTTAAGGCTTCGTCACCGTACACGGCGTACAACTTTTTATGAGCCCGTGCGGCGTTATGAAATGTGGCGGAAATGCTCACTTCGGTTCACCGTGTTTTAGTTTTTATATACACACACACACACACACAATTCAACTGGTCAATGTAATTTTGATACCGAATGTTTCAGAAAGGACCAAATAATAACCTATCAAAGAATCTTATCTGTGCAAAGATGTTGACGTAGTTAAAAAAATATGTACAACGCCACTTGTTGGTGAATTCCGCAATTACCTAGTTGTCAACCCAATATATCATATGAAACGCCAATTTCCTGTAACTCTTAGTACTATCATCATTCTTGAGCTCATCTCCACTAATGGATTCCGATTTGGACGTCTTGCCATGTTCGGCAGGCGTTTTCGGTATCAGCATGCTTAGATACCTCTCTAGTCCACTGTCTACCTTAAATTATATATTTTCCTTGTCAGAACGCTCGTAGAGCGTGTTAGCATTTCTCCAAACGGAGGACAGTTAACATCGTACATTTTCAAGGTAAGAGTTTCCCGGCTTTGGATTCGCCGGTCTCGACAATTGGGTTCGTACGCGACTTCCCCATTATTGGAGGGCACGAAGCTCGGCCGGGCAATTAGCGACGGGACGCCTTCGCCGGTAGAGGAAAGTTTCGGTTAAGCCGCGAAACAATTATAGACTCTGAGGAAATTAGCGCGTGGATGGGGGGGGGGCAATCTCGTAGAATAGCTCCCGGGCGGCACATTACCCGTTTTCAGGGCTAAGGTATTGCTCTCGTTGTTTTGAACGAGTAGGAGTAGGACTCTTCTGGGGGGTCAAAAGTTATGAGTTAATCCGGGAATCCGCTAAAGTCACGCGAACTTACCAGGCATAGAGCTTTCTGGGTCGGATTCCCTCCAAGGGAACTATTAACTGTCATTTAAAAAGTCCTATTATTATTAAAAATTACTCCAATAATAATTATTATTACTTAATGTTATAACATTTCTTAAATTCAAGGAAACATTGGGGAACTAACAGTAAAAATTATAAGGCATAAGAGATTGACCGATTACTCTTTCGTAACATGAAATTGGCTATTCTTCGATATTTTGTTACCAGCAAAAATTTTCCATATACCCACACCTAAATTCAATTTTTCCGAGATAATTTTACATATATTCACTAAAATATTGTTCTTAGGGTAATATCGTGTTCTTAGAATTGATTTGCAGCTTGCTGATTGCCACAATCCTAACGAGCTATTCGTACCATTTCATACTATTGTATATTAAGTCCTGCACTTCGTGTTCTCCTTATCTCAACGCTCAGTTGTGGCTTTGATTGAGACATCGCATGTTATTCATCGCGTGTCCTCCAACTTGAGCCGAACACTAGGACCGTGCAGTCGTAATGATCCAAGCCAATGAAGTCCCATCTAACACCAAGTATCGGTTTCAAGTCAGTTTTGGCCATCAGAACCGTCCGCCATTAAGCGATCAACAATAGTGGAACCGAGTATGGGTTGTAGCAATTCTAAATTTGAATCTGTTGATATCTAATGTTGGTTTCGGTGAATACTTTTTACCTTTCAACAATTATATTTCCAAACTAAGACCGTTTTTTATTGCCCCCGACAATTATATCTTCCCTAATTAAACAGACCCTCGCAGATCGCCACACATGAACTTTTAGAAGTTTCTTTAAATTCCAGCGTTGGAAGAGCCGCGAAAAACATCAATTTATTTTGTCCGAATCTCAAATAACTCCAGATCACCCAGTGGTATCATCATTCGGTCCTAATTTAAACGGAAAGTATAAATGGACGAAATTAGGTTAGCGAGAAACCTTTCTATATTCATTTCGGACGACTCTAGCGGCTAATTGGAGTGCCGCATAAAAAGGTTTCATGAAACGCGCCATTAATCATTTCCGAAAATGCCGTCTTTGATTCAAGCTCCTAATGAGAGCTAATTGCGCCCTTCATCTTTTTTTATATTTTTCAAATTCAAAACGTCCTCCTCCAAAAGGGAATTGAATTTCGCCTTTCGAAAAACCGGGATTAAACCGTTTTTTATTTGAACGAATAAAAATGTAGAAAAAAGGAAAAAGCTCACTCTTATTTTCTACTCGGAGCGCTTTCTCTACTCCTATAGTGCTTATGATGGCCTTCAGTTTTTCAGATTTTCAGGTTTGACCTATATTAAAACGGCGACCTTTCCCTCCATTTGTTGCTTATCCCGAAAATTCGGAAATTGTCGCCCTGGATTTGTTCTATTGCCAACTAAATTTTACTGTTAATAAAAATTAGTAATTCGAGTTTGAAAGTAGGCCAACCCAGCCTTATTTTAATTGTTTCCCAACCCACGTTTTGTGCGGGCATCTCGACATACTTTATGAGCTCCTACAGCAATCAATTTAAATATAAAAAAAGATGAAATTGAAAGTAACAGCGCATTCTACACGCAACCGTGAATCACTATCGGAATGCTACTGACGGCGGTCTGTACGCCAAATATAAATACAGCTACAACACCGTGCGATAACGCCGTTCCGCCGGCGCAATAAAACTGAACGGCTCGCCGTTTCCTCAGAGTTCCACCGGCTTCGGTCGAAACCGTACAAGGGGACGACCCACTTCCGGTCGGCAGGCCGGAATAAGCGTAATTGCTTTATGCAAATGGCGACTGGAGCCGTGGGTCCGAATTTGAAAGTACAACGAGAAGTGTACCGAGGGATATATAGCGGGGTGGATGAGAGAGAGAGAGAGAAAGAGAGAAGGGGAGAATGTGATGATTCCACTTGAGAAAACTCTTCTCGAATGCTGTGAAAAGCGTTTAGGACGGGGAAAACTGTTTGAGCGAATCGTTTGACAAAAATGTACCAAATAGTAAACGGAGTAGTAAAAATTGCCCCTAAGCGCAACGCTAACCCAATATAGGCCGTTAAATTTATTTAAAATTGGAGCTGTCTATGAATGACAGAATACGAATATAGAGCAAGAAAGAAAGACAGAATCCGGCGTCCTTTAAATTTAGGTAATAAAAAAAGGTCTTCATTTGCCGATGCGGTGCCATTCTAGACCGGTTTCAGATTAACAGACGGCGCAGTGATAAGGGTATTGCTTAGGCGACAGATATGCGTAATTTAATAGCGACAGTGACACCGATCTAGGGCAGGAAAACCACATCACCGACTGCAAACAGACAGAAGATATGAATTTTCTCGTAGGCCCTTCAAAATTATTATTACGCTAGACTGTGCGCTGTACTTGACAGGCTGCCTTATTACTAAAATATAAGTCTAGAAACAGTGAAAAAATATCGATATCTTTTTCAGATATATTTTAGAATAATTCAAATTCAAATAATTTTTCAGTGTAAATTGTATTTTTGTCACACCAACACATACAAATAGGGGTGGATTTACGCGTATCATATTAATATATAATAGTTTAACATACCCGTTTTGTGGTCTGCGAGGGTTTGGAATACAGTAGATTTCGTGTGTTCCTGTCTCCCCTCGATGGCGGTTAGCCGAAACCGGTCTAGCAAAAAACCAAACCAGCGAGAGGAGGCAGAAACACACGAAATCTACGGTAATATATAATAATAATAATATAATACTTCCGTTTTGTTATTCGCTTAATCTATTTTTCTTTAGGCAGACCGATTTCTGTAATGATGTTACTGCTTACTACTTTTTTTATTCTTTGTCTCCTCTTCTACTGATAATGGAATTCCCCTACCGAATCGTGAAACAAGGCTAGGTGGCAAATAGGAAAGAGAGAGCGAGAGATTAGCTAAATTGCTACACGTCTGAGAATTCGCTCAGACGCCCGACCGTCAATTAAAAGTTAGATATGGAGAGCGATAACTGTTTTTTTTTTTTTTTTTATATTTTATAGGCAGAACGGGCCCCAGGGCCGTAAATTCCAAGTTTATTGCGCTTTACATTCAGGTCCGGGACTTGGAGTCGGGTTCACTTTTTACATCGGATCATAAAATACATGCGGGATAAATGACTCTAGCCCGGGAGAAAGAGACACAGTGCGACATTATAGAAAAAAAACATAATATCCCGCACGTATAATAAAACGATGAATCTAAACTTTATAAACTTATTTTTATTAAAATGAACATTATTTAGCACATAAATTATTATGGTTTAAACGACTACTGGGTACAGCTGTACGTGGGTAATAAAGCGGGGTGTGAACAATATTGCGTCGAGTTCATTACATGTCCACTGAAAGCGGATGACAGCTAAATGTTGTAAATAATGAAAGAAAAATATTTAAGCAAATAAAATATTGTTTTTTAATTTCAATTTTGAAGAATAATTAAATTATATTAAAAATGTTGGACCTACTTTCATCACCCATTATAACTGAAAACATTACGTTTCAGTCACTCAAAACAAGTATTATACGATGTTTCAAAGTTAAAGCCGACCGTCTTCCGTAGTCAAAAGTCAGAAAAAAAACATATAACGTCGGAATACTTATTAGAATTAAATTTACATTAAAAAATGAAAATTTTGTAAGAAAAATCCTTGGTCAGTTTCTATTTATAATTGATTGCATCAAGCAAGTATGTTCAATATTCTCAGGAGATTCATAATACTGTTTGCGAATTCAATTATTAATTACGCGGAAAAGATGAAAACGACACTGAAAGAGTAAAATTCCCCTATTATTACGATATTTGAAAGAAGAAGAAAAACCATTTTCTGAATGGTCTGAAAGGCTGGACGCCTTTCATTTCATAACACGTTCGCCCCCTCTAGCGGTAATAAGAGGAAGTGGCACTAACTGATGTTGTCCCTACTAATGAATGTTAGTTCCGAGCACGCAAACTTTAAACTACTAACTCTGTAGTGCTTTCAGTGTTCCACTTTCGTCACACAAATTGCTCAACAAACTAATGTAAAACTACTCCAAGTCTGGACAGTAGGGCCTAGAGAGAAGGTATATTTGTCCAACATGTTTATTAGAAATTACTGTTTAAAACTAGAATAAATTAATGCATCAACCGCATTAATAAATTCAATTGATTTCGAAAATATTATTTTTAATTTCTAAAAATATTTTATTACTATTTTTAGTAATTAATGAAATTGAAGTATGTTATCAACTTGTTTAAGAGTAACATATTTTAGATTTCGTGTGTTTCTGTCTCCTCTCTTTGCTAGAAGCAAAAGACCAAACCAGCGAGAGGAGACAGAAACACACGAAATCTACGGTATTCCAACCCCTCGCAGACCACAAAATAGGTATACTAAAATAACATATTTTATTTGTTTTCTTTTACTCATTCAATAATGTTCCTATTCAATACTCATTTCAGTAGTCAAGCTACAAGGTCCAAGGGGTCGTAGGGGGAAAAAAATCGTGAAATGCCATCAAATTTGATACAACAGAATTATGCCATTCATAAACAGCCATCTATCCAGAAAACGAACCAAACAAATAGCATTTTGCGTCGTCAGAAATTTCATGGTTGTCATTATTAAGCGTAATAATGTCTCCTCTCGCTGGTTAGGTCCTTTTGCAAGACCAGTTGGACTCACTACCCTACAGAGAAAAGAGCTACCGGAGGTGGCGAGCGGCCGAAACCAGTCCAGTAAAAATCGAAACCAGCGTGAAGATAGTAAAGATAAACTATAATATATTGGGTCGGCAACTAAGTCATTGCGGGTTTCGTCGATAGATGGTGATGGCGTTATTTGTATTTTTACGCATGTTTACATCTTCAAACCTACAGAGAGTATTCTGAAATGTTTATTACATGCCCCAACTATTCGTCGTGCCTACCAAAAAAAATGCACGACATATAAGGGCGCACACACCCGAAGATGGGAAGAATCCGCAATTAATTAGTTGCCAACCCTATATTATACAATATTGCTTAACAGGGTGTTTAAGTGCAATCACAACTCAAAATGCTCTGGTCCACGGCGCTTCGCGGAGTTGTCCATTAATATGTTAGGCGTTTTGCAGATAACGGCGGCAAAAACCCGACTTCTCGCCAGCCAATAAGTTACAGGCGGTTGGATATTTGCATACCCAGGTAGACAGAGAGACGGCCTAATTAATTCTCTCATTATGATTAACCCATGCAAATTTTGTGAGGGTACTTTGGTGGTGGGATGGGGGTGAGGGGGATGAAGAGGGACACTCACAACAACGCGGAGGAATGCTAATTTCACGGTACCCAACTCGAAGTACTTATTTAGCGGCCGTTGGGCCCAGAGGTAAACCAAAAAAAAAAATAACCATAAACCTAACAAAAAACGGAAAGATTTAAACACACATTATGGAAATGAAAGTACAATCATACGACTGACGATGAAAAGTATTCAGGACATAAAGTTCTGTTGGGAGGTAATGTAATCACGATTAGACATCATTGTTTTGTACCGTACAATTGAATTGATTCGAATATGTAAAATTATTAATTATGATTTTATAGCATTTATAGAAAAAAAACGTGCTTTTCATTTTGTCAACTACAACGAAATTAATCTCACCCCAATTAGTCGAACCCCAAGATAAAATACCAAGCTCCAACCATATTTAGATCTGCTCCATTGTTCGAAGGCGTCAGAGCTTTAAGTTGAAAGTGCCAACACATCAGAACCAGAAATACTATGGCTTTCATTTTGGGAAAGCACGAAGAACAGCGGGCCAATATGGTAAACCCAGAATCGAAACAAGAATCAACTATTCTAATATAACGCACTTTTTTTTATTAGGTTTATTTTTAGGAGGGAAAATTAAATTAATTACAGCAATAGATAAGTACTACGCTCTATTCTGTGTTCTGTAAGCGTCTGGAATGCCGCACTTCCGTGGCAATTGTTCATCAGAGCGTGAGACACACGAATAGGCGGCGATAAACCTTCGACAGTACACGAGGCCTTCCTATTATATGCATATTAAGTGCAGAGCAATTAGGGCAACAATTATCGTATTATCTACATTTGCTAGCAGCGTTATCCGGCCTATTTGGTCTGTATTGTTCAGCGTGAATTACGTTCGGGAATACGCGTATCGATACGAGTGACGGACGATATAAGAATTTGTTTTGAAGGCTTTAGTAAATAGTTTAAAATACTTGTTTTGTGGTTGGAATATTGTAGATTTCGTGTGTTTCTGTCTCCTCTCGCTGGCTTGGTCTTTTACTACTAGCAAAACACTAGCTTTTTACTAGCTTCTAACACTGTTTCTTTAGTAGAATCAGAGTCCAAATAAATTTCGAGTTTGATACGAATATGCTTCAGGTATATAACCATATGTTCGCTCTTATACTGATAACTGCAAACCGTTATTTTAAATATTGTAACGACTTGAAAGAAAAAATTTACAATTTCTTCCAGTTGGTTTGTCGGTTTTTTATCCTCGAAACTACTTCGATTCTCTTGAATTTCATCGAAAACCGTGTTCTGACGTATCGGTTGGATTCAGATTCAAATTTCACCGCGAGCTGAACAACCGTTCAGTAGTTATAAGCGAGATAGACACGTACACACCCGATAATCCGACAAAGACTAATAAATGATAACAATAACTGATGACAAATAAATGATTCTAGGCCATTAAATTATCTGAAGAGTTGCTTATTCTTGAATAAAGAGTTGATTAGTATTAGTGTTTGGATGCACAGTACAATTGACAGTGACAGTGCAGTGCCAAAAGTGACTGAAACACCGCTACTGAAGATGGCGAGTTGCCGAAACCGGTCTAGCAAAAGACCAAACCAGCGAGAGGAGACAGAATCACATGAAATATACGGTTTCGTAAATATTTAATTCATATTTTCCCTTAATTCCGACTAATAAATATGATGGCAGTATACATTCTGAAACTGTTTTATGAAAATGGAGTCGATGTACGTGGCTCGGTAATCCTCGGATGGCCTACATAAACTAGGATTCTAAGAAGCTCGGGGGAAATGCGAGCCGGAATTCGGTCAAAATTCCCCCCCCCCCTCGGTGTAGTTTCAATAGGCGAGACCCCACTCGAAACCCTTAAGATTGAACCCCCGGGGTGCCCCCCGTCCTGGGGTGTTTTCGGCTGTTTCCGTATTCACGCCGCGCCCCGGCTTATGCTTTCCTATAGCCGCAATAACGGGCGGGCTCCGGTAATATATACCGGGTGGGGAAGCACGTGGAGCCGCTGGGAGGAGGGAGGGACGGGGGCTCCAGATAAATCTAAGCCCCATTTGGAGGAGGCCCCCATAGCGAAATCGCTTCGAGAATCTTCGAGTGGCCCCACGGAAGTGGTACTACACCTGATTTTCGGCCGCGTGCATATACACCAATCAACCCTCCAGGAGGAATCCAAGAAAAGGGACCCGTAAATATCCACCGGCCGTAAATCCCGACCCGCCCTCCAACCCTCCAACGCCATAAACGGACCCCGGGCATAGCCAGGATTATTTTAAAAGGCAGTACTTCTTCGCTCCCGCCTTTCCGCCGTCGGCCGTAACGACGCCCCCTCAATTACCCTTAATTTAACCGGCGGGCGAAGGGTGAAATTCGGAGACGGGCGGAGGCCGCGATCCATCCCGGAACGACGGGAAAGGGGAAAGGGAACGAGTTTTATCGGGATATCGCCGGCGTTTCCGTTTTTCACCGGGAAAAACGGACCCAACGCTCCCGCAGATCGTACCCACTAATGGTATAGATCCGACTGGAAGAACGAGGGCACAAATTATACCGCTCAGAAATTCCTTACACTTTAAGGCAGAGGATTCCAAACCTTTCCTTAACTGATTCCCTCTGTCATAAAATAAATATAGTTCTTATAATTTGTTCATTATAAGTAGCACTAATTTTAATCCCGTTCAGCAAATCTTACGCGTTTAACCCTTTGCACTCTTATGTCGCCATATAGGCGATATAATACATTTTGTCGGTACCATACATTAAAAAATTATAAAATATAATGTTTAATTTTTTGAAATGGCTTACTTATGTTTATTTAGCTTCAATCAATTTAGTAATAAATAGATGTATTTGAATAGGCATTGTTACATAAGGATTTTATTCACACAGAATTTTATGTTCGAATCTGTATTTTTAGATTATTTTTTCAAATCAATTTCACATTCCTTATCTTTTTTACATGTCGGTTTCTTACTATTTTGTATTAACTACATTATTTATTCATTTTTTTATATAATTCTTAAAAATAAAAGTTATTCTAACAGTACAGATTTTACTTTCCCTGGCCAACCTGATCTCTAAATCAAAAAAATAAATTAAAAATTTAATAAAATTTTTTTTAGTAAATATATATGTTGTTACGAAATATGTTACTATAAAAATGTTTTTGTTTCGATAGAATGTGAAAAAAAATCCGAGTCGATTACTTAAATATTAATACGAGTACAGTGTAATACAATTAATACACGAGTGCAAAGGCTTAATACAACATAAACTGACAAACACCGCAGTACATGTGACAGTGACACAGTGCAGTGAGGATGCCCGAAAAACATCCTAAGTGCCAACAATGACTAACACCGCTGAAGATGACGAGCAGCCGAAACCGGTCTAGCAAAAGACCAAATCAGCGAGAGGAGAAACACCACAAACCTACGGTATTTCAACCCCTCGCAGACCACAAAACAGGTATGGTAACCTTCATAAAATATTTGGTTTTTAAATAATGCCAAACTCTGGGCTGTAGTCGGTGTCGGATCAACAATGCAATCAGTCAACTGCGGATTTGTATTGAAATTTACAATAATGCAATAGAGGCCGATCGAGTTTCAAACTAATACAAGCGACGAGGGACAAAATATCGGGCGATGTTCCGATAATATTCGAAATCCCCGAGCGCGGCTGCCACCCCCTTCTCTATTTCACTTTCAAATTTGTACAGTTTATTTGCTCTACGGGCATGACACCCCGCCGGCGGCGGCAATATTATTTGCGCTGGTTATTTGCTCGGATGCCGAACGCTCTCTAATAAGCGCGTAATGCGCCCGTCTCGAATTGAGAGAGGCAAGAGCCGAATGATATTATGATAATAATAATAATAATGTCGGGGGATACGTCGGCAATTTGCGGCTTGGAATGGGTTACAAAAAAACAGTTCTAAGAACAATTTGATATAAATACAATATTCAACTGCGGTACGCGTTCTGAATTAACCCTCTGTGGGCCCGTGTAACTTTCAGTTCACATTTCAATTTAACGAGATTTTACCAAATAATTATAGCTTTTTTCGTGAGATGGCTCATAAATCTTAATCCTATAACGTTGTCAAGACAACCAATATCAATTTTTTTTTCATTTGCATAGGTTTATAATTGCTGAGTTTTATTCCCCCAATTTTTTTGGATTCAAAATAAAAATTCGGCCCATAGAGGGTTAAGCTCTGTAATCCCTGTATTAGGCCTGTATTCTGTTGTTGTGTAATAATAAAAGACATGATCTGTAATTTCCCGATCTGCCCATCGCCAGAGTACCTAAATACTCAGGTTAGAAGAGAAATGACGTGTGTTCTTTTCTGGTTTATCAACTTGACAGGTTCCAGGCTTCTAGATTTTACAGTTTGTGGTTCAATTTGTGTTTGTCTAGGAGTTTATACTAGATGAATTACAATCTAGCCCACATGTATGTATAAAAATAAATGTAGTAAAACACCGGCAACGAATTCAGATTTTAGACACACATGCTACTCAGAACAGAGAATGAACTATAAAAAACTATCTAGAATTTAAAAACACAAATAAAAAAATTAAGAAAATGCCTACGTAGTGATTGAACCGTGAATTAAATTCTATATAAGCATTGGAAATACAATTTCATCTATTGCAAAAACTCGGTCGGGAACATTACCATTAATCATAGAGCAACGATAGAGAGACTGTCAGGTTCATCCGGATGCGGCTAACATCTTTATGATTGCCCCAACCGAGTGAAAGGCATTGGACGTCGGACAGTCGATTCAAGAAGAATCCCAGTCGTAACATCGCAGTGTTTATAGTGCAACCCGGGTACGATCATATTCAACGATAAGCCCGCTATCCGAAGCTTTAAGACCCGTCGATAAACTGCGCAGATATCGCGCCGGGGTCGATACTCGGATAAGTGCGCGGTTGGGACTTTAAAAGCGGTCCTGGATGAGGCCTTCTTAAGTCCTGGCTTAATGCAGGCGATTTAAACACATTTCCACGTCCCGCCTAGCCAGACGGGTAATAACAGTTCACTCAGAGGCGGGGGGGGGTTCAATTTATGGCCGGGATATTTTTTATTGTACCACTTTTAGTAAAAGTAAACGGCAACGTTTACCGCACTATAGCGTACGGTCATCGGTCGAAGGTGAGGACTGAGAACGGAAGAAATAAACGGGGTACAGGCCAGCACTTACAGGCGGTCTTAAGGGAGTACGAATACGTGGATACCGATCTTTCCTCGAAGTTTCAATCGTCCAATTTTCCGTTAACGGATTAGACCAATTACAGGACCACTAACGGAATCGAGAAAACGTCGACTAAGGTTTCAGCCTATGTTCAGCCGGTACAGCTCAGTAACCCCAATTGGACGGTAATCCAATTACTCCCGAAAGGGCGAGAGAAAGAGGATACCGCCCTGGAGCACAGAGAAGTTCAACTTTAAGTACAAAGAAGGGGAATGAGGTAAGTGGAAATAAAAAAAAACGCGCATAAGTGCTTCAAGTGTAATACTTTTAGAAGTACTTGTTGAAGTCAGTATGCAAGGAAAATTATACGCTAAATGATAAACGGTAGAAATGAGTTTGACATGGACTTTTGACTATAGACTATAGTCTATTGTTCTATTTCGAATTATTCAAATGACTATACAGATAGCGGAGTTACCTTTGTGCTCTTGGGGGGAGGGTGAATTAAAGTGGGCTTTAATCTAAATTGTGGACGCGGGGTTAGTCCTAACATGGGTTAGCGGGCGGCAATAAAGCGGCTGTTTAGGGCCGCACTCCGACTGTATATATATCCACTAAATGAACTAATAGCAGTTAAAAGCGGGCGCACTTGCCCGCGGCTCCAGGTATTCGGGGCAAATAAAGGTTTGCAAGGGGAAACGTTAAATTTCAACGAGAATCCGCCCCCGCTCCCCGCAAACACCGGAAGGGGGTTGCCGCATTGCAACAAGTTAACAAGAATAACTGCCAACACCTAGCGGCTAAGCACTGCCTACCTCCCATGAGCCCAAAGGTATACGGCCCACGGGTTTTTCGGAGGGTTAAGACAAATATTTTATGTACGGCCAAGCCTTTAAGCCAGTCCAGAGGTTGCGGTGAAATATTTACAGCGGGGATTCCGCCCCACACAAAGCGGTCGACAAACCGGAGTTCGGAAAAAACAGCCAATCACACTTCCGATATTATGTCCCGACAATAACACTTTCGGCCTATCAGAAAATGTCGCATCGCTATGAATTACAATACTGTATTTTGAATGACCGCTACTATAAGAAAAAATTTGGGAAACGTAGATGCCTGACATTCAACACCTGCCTGACAATACAAAACCATTATATCTGAAAGCACTATGAAACATTAATTCAATATCAATCATTTTTTTGGTTATTTATAACGAGGACAGCAGGGCAGTATACAACGAGAGCGAGAGCAAAAAGCGAAAAATTAGCACCAACGCTTTCGCTAATTGGGGAATTCAGAGATGGATAATTACAAATTAAGAGCGCTAAAAAATTTGTTAATGAGCAGAGCGGGGAACAAAATTGGCAAGGCCTCGAAAACAATTCGGACCGACTTCAACGTAAATCATTCGGCATTAAATCAGCGTCAAATCTCAGTCCCTAATTGGATACCAGTTTAATGAAATACGAAGAACAAACTAAGTTTGCTTTTAATTAAATTTACATGGGACAATTAATTTTCACCGAAGGCTGAACTCGACCTTGGCATTCGGTTCAGAGATTTATGTTGACCTAGGTGTCATAATTGTGACACAATGTCGACCTCAGAATAGTAGTTCGCTTGGAAAAAACCCTTCGTGTTTTTCAATACAGTTTTTATGATAGATTATCTAGTAATTTTGTTCTTATATTTGAAACCTGTCTAGGGCAGAAATTAATTTAGATCACGAGTATTAATCACATAAAGCGGACAAGAGAAGAGTTTAATCCCCGGGGCATGCCCCTTGGAGTGCGTTTTTGTTTGCAGCCCCGGAAATATTTTAAACCGTACGGTTCAGCACTTTTTTCGATCAATCATGTCGGCGGACACGATGAAAAAAAGTGGCCCCGATGAAAAGAGGGAAAAGAAGAGACAAAGGACAAGTGGAAATAATCGCGGGGCGGATTATAAGGCGTAGAACCCTTTCGCGTTTTAACAACCCATTTACTCACGCACACCTGAACTTAGTTGGCCTAATTGAAGCCCTGGGCTTAATCCCTTAAGTCCCCTCGCCTTGTTTTATTGGCGTCCGCCGCATTTAAAAGCCTCCTGCCCCCATCGATCCTCTGACCGGCCGTTCGTATTTGTTAACGGTCGGGGTATCAACCCCCGTCGATGATACCCTGTAATCGGCGTATAAAATTCCGCCCCGATGGAGGCCCAGAAAAATCGTCCCTACGATCGGTCGATGAATAAACATGATGCGAATATGCAAACTTGGACTTTGAGAGCCCCGATTTTAAGGTAGAACGCGTAAAAACCCTACTCGAAATACTGAGGCAATGCCCTCGACAATTTTGTTATGTATGAATAAAATTCATTTAAAAGTTGATTCCATAACATCAACCCCGCGCTACCCAACTTCGTTCAACTGAAAACTTTGATAACGTTTGGGACTCTTAAGAACATGAAGGATGCCCTCCCCATTTAACCAAAAAGTAGTCTTCAAAATTACTAAAAACAGTAATAGATCTAATAGTTAGATCTTTAATGCAAAAAGTTTGGAACATGAATACGCGGGAAAAATTCACCCCGCGTTTAAAATGCGTTCATTTCTACACGCAGTTGGGTTATTTATCTTTTATTACTGCGAGTAAACGGTAGGTAATGGGCATTTCAGCCATAGGACAAGTTGCCCAACCGAACAAATAAACTGTCCAAGTAAAGGATTAGGACAGTGGGCCCTTCCTAAATGACTTTTAATTATAGAACGGCTCCGACGACCCCACCAATATGCAGATCGGAGACCGATCGGCGGTATACGGGGATAAACCAGCGACCCCTACGCGGTAATAGGTTTTCATTAGGGGAGTATTAAAACGTACGGCCCCCTGCTAACAAACTCTCATCGGACTCAATATACCTAACGGTTCTGTCATTAAACGGGCAAACATATTATTTACTTAGAGAGACAGCGTTCCGTCCAATCGACCCGTATGAGTCAACGCCTATTCCTATATAAAAAACCACTTAGTTTAATCAATTAAACAAAGCAAATTGAACTTTAGTCGAGCCAAATTCAACCGATTCGATGATCTAGAGAGGTGAAACAAAGGATCAAGGGAGTTCGTATTAATTTGAGGTACAGCTGTGTAATGTGATTTTTCCAAAATAAAACTTCACGCAAGAAGAATTCTCAAAGAATCGAGATCGAGGACCGTGCATAACAATAAATTTCAACCGACAGCAGTGTGCTGCGATATGATATTATTAAGATATTCTTCTTCACATTTATTTTTAATGGGCTATTGGAAGGACAATAAATTTAAAAACTTCTAATGCAAACAAGCGACCGGACGTAGTTTTTTCCCCCCTCAGTTTACAGGCGTATCGGCCACCTCTGGTCTGGCAGCACATTCAATTTTGCATAAATATAATTATACCGGACGAGGTGGATCCGGGCAAACAGGGTACGGCCGCGAACGCATTCATAATCGGGGGATGATTACCGCTGCGGCTGTAATATCGCATGGCTTGCATTAGAGCCGTCCTATTTCGTCCGTAATTTTACGCCGAGGAGAATAATCCGCTCAATTTTCCGACTTTATAATGCGAGGGGCGAGGGCGAAATTACCGGCGTCGCGTAATTACGCCCGGCATTACACGGAGACCGAATTCGCCGGGAAAAACACCAATTAATATCGGAGGCCCGCCACACCGGCGCGAATTCGATTGCTCGAAAATAAAATCAATTCGGAATTTAATCGCGATCTGTTTCAAGACCTAAACACAGTATCGAAGGTAGGACCGAAAACAGGATCTAGGGTTTAGGGTCGAAATTTATAATTATCTCACTTGGTTGCCTTTAAATATATTTCTTACAAAAACATTTCAAGAGTACCCGCTCAATATGTAAACCTATGCTGGTTACAGAAACGAATTTAATTGGGGACCATCTCTCCCTCTATTTGTTCCTAAGCAATTAATGGGTTAACCCATTAAGTACCAAAATTTTTTTCTGAAAATTTTGCATAAATTTTAGTTATTATGATGTTTTATTATCAAATAGTACCTCGATGTGTTTTTAAACACCAGTTTGTCAAATATTTTGTTTTTTATTAGGCACTACAGAGTTGAACCGACACATGAGACCAATCATCTTTTATTTTGAATAATAATCATAATTACAAGTATTTTAATACGATGTAGTATCTATAATGTGAAATTACTGAAAGTAACAAAAAAAAGTTCCTGTAAACACATACGTCATATCGGAAAAAAATTAACTGATCCCCATTTGGGGCCTACGGTACTTAATGGGTTAAAATTGAAATATTGAGTGAGCTCAACTAATGCATTCCATATTAATAATTTTCATCAGTTCGCTCAAACCACCATTTTTTAAGAGATACAGAAATAGTATACGAAGCGTAAAAAATAATCAAGGGAATGAAAACGAAAATACAATTGCTGTGTGGCAGTGACAAGATCCAAAGTGTGATCCCGACTGCGGCTAAAAATAACCGTGAAATAACCGGAGGGTTGAATGCTATCGGGGCAGCCCCTCGGCCGGTCTTGTTGTGCCTCTAAAAATACTCCTCGGAGTTTCCGACGCGGCCTCTTTCCCATTGAGATCCCCGAGGGTCCTCATTATGCCTTCGGCCCGGTAATAATGGGCCGTGTCCTTGTGGCCCTGTGGCTCTCTCTCCCTCCCCGAAGAATGCCGCCGCCGACGGAATTAAATGGGCTCGGCCCCCAGGTATTTCCGGATTCCTCGCCTTCGATTCCACGTCGAATAAATAAAAACCCGAGAGACTATTATACACGATACGAATTTGGAATCCGGCATTTTGGAAAAAGGTTTCGTTACGACACGTCAATGTTTCTCGGTTTTATAGGCATTTAACGCTTTACTTTTTACGAAAAGGCAAAAATGCCACACAAGCGGCAAACAAGATACGCGCTGTTTATGGCTGTAGCCGAAAGAACTGTGCGGAAGTGGTTTGCTCGGTTTAAAGCTGGAGATTTCGATCTCGAAGATCGAGAACGCCCGGGTAGGCCGTCCACCAGAGACGAAGATCCGATTAAAACACTAATCCCCGTTCTACAACACGTCAATTAGCGGAAATGCTAAATAAATCAAAATCAACGATCCACGACCATATTGTGAAGCTCGGCTACATAAGCCGTCTCAATGTATGGGTTCCCCACGATTTAACGAAGAAAAATCTGCCGGATCGCGTTTCCATTTGCGACTCGCTTTACAAACGCAACCAGGAGCGTCATCAGCGCCTTCAAAATCGGCACGAACATTCCGGACAACGCATTACTTGATGAATAATTAGTTCATTCCAAAATTAGAAGAAAATCATATAAAATTTCGCTTCGCTTAGCGAACAATCACAGAAATAAGCAATGTATTATTTTTACTATTTCATTACCAAATATATTTGTAATTTTCTATCTGTACTCATTTCGATTGCACGCTATAATATTTACCTTCCCGGAACGGTATTTTCAACCAGATTTATGTACGCTGATTTGTTTCATTCGTTCCGGTTATCGCCCTAATTGATCTGGCAGATTGGGCTTCTCGGTATCCTAAATGAGGGGGGGGGCGAGCTAAATTTGGGTGAAACACTATGAGGGTTGGACAAGGCTAAGAGGCCCACGGTGGGGGGACGGGGGAGCACTGTCCGGGCGGGTTTCGTCTAATGGACACGCAATCCCGGCCAGTGAAGCCGAATTAGCGAAGCGTTCATTAGCCCGAGGGCCAGCGCCCCATCAAGACCACGACCCTACCGGTTCGGGTCCCCGGTTCATTATTCTATTGGGCACTTGTCCGGCGTTGTTTCCAGCTGGCAGGAAAAACAGGAACGGAGTGGGCACTAATAACCCGTGCCAGTGTTGGTACGTGCGTGAGTGCGGTTCCCCCTCCCAAGGCTAATCTCACCAACATCGTTCGTGCTATCGCGAATACCCTATGCCTAAACTTTTTAGTAAATATCAGTTATTTTCTCTAATATTAAGAGTTGAAGTCAGTGTACCGCTGATTGACTGCAAAGCGATTTGGTGAAAACCGGAATTAAGTGTACGGATAATTCGATTTATTCCTCGGGCCCAATGGAGAAAAAGTCTTTACGAACACGGGTTTCCTTTGATGAACTGGAGCTTTCTGAAAAGTTCGCCCCCCCCCCTAGGGCTTTATAACGGGGCCCGATGATTCAAAACAGGATTTGTAAAGTGGATCCGGTGTGTGCACACAACCAAGTTGAGGCCAAAGGGGGTTGCTCCTTCTTTGAGGCCGAAAATCCTCAAGGCCCGGAAAAAAGAACTCGGACGTAGGCCTAATTGGCTTTTGATAAGGGACGGACTATGAAGGGGGGAGGGGGAAGGGTCTTGATTCTTTACGAGTCCTCTTAAGAATCAAGTTTGGCAATCTATGCCGTACCCTTACTTCCGGGCCAAAAGCAGGTTCTAGAGCCATATTTGGAAACAACAATTTGACTCCGATATTTTTTTTTGTGCTGACATCAGAAGAAGTATCTAAAAAGGTGTAAACCGGAGTCGATTTTATATGTAATTTATAGTTTAGCCGCTTAGTGATCAAAGAGGCTACGGAGATATATTCTTATCTGAATATAAGATTTTCTCCTGCCGAATAGAGCCTAGCGTGGAGCATTCCACTAGAGCCCTTCCGAATTATGCATTATTCACCGTTCCCTGTGGAACATTACTGTCCAAATCCCGAAGTGCGGGTGTAAGCCCCGCGGGCCTTGGGTCCGGGCAGATTGAAGACATCTGAGCGCAGAACGAGGCCATTCCTAGTCCCGTCGGGGGGCCGCCTGCATTTCTGCAGTTGTTTCCATTAGTTATTCATAGTGCAATACCGTTTAGGGCGGGCGGTATGTGCGGTCTGGGACCGCGTTAGACTGAGGGGGGCCCCGACCGTAAAAGCCAACTGTCCCGCAAGTAGCGATTGTTTCCTGACCGTCGCCACATAACTCGAGGGGGGAGGCTATCGAGCCCCCTACTCTGCTTAAATAATTAATTCCTCTGGACCATGACTATGTTCATTTTAGAAGAAATAGTGTGACTGCCGGTTCTGCTACCTTAATATTCCCAATCATTCATGTTGTACAATCAACAACAATATGTTACGGGGTAAACTAGGATGGAACAATCCTGATATTATTAAAGCCATCACAAATGTTTATACCGAGAATTAACCAAATAAAACCATTCGTTATTAACGGATTTATCGTTTTAATGGGGCATCGGGAAGACATAATAAATGACAACCGTAGTGGGTGAATTTTTCGGGAACATTTTAATTTTTGGCTATTTTTTTATGTATTGTAAAATCAACCTTTATGGGTGAACGACCAAATCAGGACTAGGAGCAAGCCGAGAATGGAACCGAGAATTTATGGAATGTATTTATTCGTCGACTGGCGGTATGTTGAGGTCATTCTGAACGGTGTCGAAGTTGGTTCGAAGGACTTTTGATTTTGAATCTCTCGACGCGAGAATTGTCGGATGTAGGACATAGTTTGATGCCGCATGCCCATGTTGAATTCAATATACCTTTATAAATTGACGCTGAAGTTTTTGAGTAAAGTAATTTCGATGTCCGTTTTAGTAGTGCTAATTTTCGGGTTGAGAAACCATACGCGTCCCAACAATACGCCTACATTTAGGCCTAGGTACGTTCTTTACCTCTGACCCGCATATAACGCCTTACAAAAAAGAATTCTTTCCTCACAAACTGTTTGTTTTTCGAAACGAAGTAAAAAAACGTTCCGTCGGCCCCAAAGCAAATTCCTGATAAACCCTAAATTCCGGGCACAAACATCTGCGGGCGCGCGGTCGTGCATCAAAAGCCCCCACCAAGCACACGGCCCGTTGAAGCAAGGGCTAAAAAAGGGCTGTACCGCCAGCTTTTGAACAGTTGACCGACTCTCCACTACCAATTCTAAGCTATGTTAACTATTCACCGTTGACCTAACGCTCGATTATATACCTCGACATCACAAGGTTCCGTAAAAAGGGGGGACGACATTATGTCCGAGCAATTTCATCGAGGTCAAAATCATTCAAGTGTGTGTGCATTGAATAACAGCAGTGAAAACTCCCAGTGAAATTGTACCAAGTCCTCCCTTGACTGCAGTCGAATCAGGTTGAAAGTTTCCGCAAAACACAAATCACAATCTCGTAGGCAATTATTTTAAATACTCAATATAACATTGACTCAATATACCTAATGACTGCACAACGCATGATGCGATGGATTTCATTTAAAATATTTCACAATAGATTTATATATAAAATGATGTTTTAAATACGTATATATTACCCAACTTTGCGATATTATGTTTTGCCCCGGAAATTTGGCCACATAAAACGTTATTCCGCATTGTTGCGAACATTTATAATAAGCGAAAGTTAAATTGGTAACAAAATTGTTTCAACAACTCAAGGCAATCAGGGTGTTTTCCAGACGATCTAGAATCACAAAAAACCATTACAAGTGATTACAAAAATGTATTTTGAAAATCACAAGGCACATGTGCGGTCCAATGTAAATGTATGCGCATGGAATGCAGGCAGGCATTCAAAATTCCAGCCGACTTCAGGGACACGGACCTTGGAGTTGGGCGAGCTATTCCTGTACTTCCGGATATAAGCCGCCAAGTATATTTCCGCTTACAGTATGCGCTGGGGCGGGGGTTGAGCCTACGCATTGGGCAAGTAAAAACGTATACATAATTCAGCCGAGGAGTAAGATCGAGGGAGCCCTCCGCCGGTCAGAAAAGGGAAAAACGGACGCGGCAAAGTCCTCCCGCTTCGCGATTTGAATAATTTTTCTCTCCCCGTTTCAACTCCCCCCCCCCCGTATGAAAAACTAAAGATCAACAGGCTTTCCCCCGGCGCGCATACGAAGATCGGCATTAGGGCCTTGCCTCCCCCCCAGCTACACGGCATTTCACTTTTATTCCGGTACAGGCCTAAGGAACATGGCTTTTTTCCGATGTACACCGCAAGCAGAGTTGGGGGATCCCCTGTACAACTCTGCTTGGAATAAAAATAAATTTAGAAGCTCGAAGTGAATTTAAACTTTCTTTTTAAAGTTGACGCGCTAAAACAACATACACAAGAACTAAGGCATTGGACACAAGTATTGCACTGAGATATGTAACAAAAACCAATGCTTTGTTGACTGTGAATAGAAACACAGTTGAATAAATACCAAAGAGGAAATATTTTATGGCCATCGTCAAATCTAAAATTACCGCCGAGGGGACGGACTAACGAAATTCAAAAACCAATCTCAAGAGACAGCCCAACCCTCGAGAACCTACAGTTCCAGTCCTAAAAATAAAACTCCCCAACTAAAACACACTATGAATCATTATTACGGCCATACGGACTTCCTATTTCAGTTTCCTTTTTCTTATTTCCTACAGACAGTTCAACTACAGGCTACTGTTAAATATAGCGGTACCACCGCCCCGAGGGTTTATAACTGAGATGAACGTTTTATTTCCATTTAAACCTCCGATTTTATCAAACCAACTTCGTAATGCTCCGGATAAACTCCCTGTTTTTCTGCTGTTCAAAACACGCATAGAGCGAAGGACACCAAACAAATAAATAATTTTTGAATATCACTCCGGCTCAATTATTTTCTCGTTACCCGAACCGGTTTCTGGGTTTTTACCGTAACCGGTACTGTGCCGTGTTAAATTATGCCCGACGTTACTTCCCCTTCCCGCGTCTTCTGTAAGCGATACAGCCGAGGGAGGAGCACCAACGTCAAATATTTACAGGGCCCCCCCCGTCCAGACCCCGGGCAGAATGTAAGATGACCCTGAGTTATGAGCGGACGATGTTTTATTTCGTTTCAGCGCGTGTACATCCGCCCCCGCCGCCACCCCCCCCCCCCGGGGGGACTTACGACAGTGGGCGAAGACAAAAATATAAAATGAGGCTGACAAAAACGCAGACGACAACGAATTTATGATACGGACTCGGACATTTATTAAAACTGTTCCCATTTGAGGCCCAAGAGCCAGACATTCGAGTGAGAACGCGTGAAATTTTAGCCGCCTGGAAATCGCAAAAGAAGATGCAAAATGCGCTTTAACTTTTTTCAGATCCGAAGATCATTCTTTCGCGAGATGGTGGTGATTTTAATGGCGTCAAGAAGATGAAGAAAAATTGAACAGTAAATTGAAAGAAAAATGGGAAACGAAGCTGGACAACGTGCCATACTGTCACGATAATTTAAATTGACGGAATAATTTCATTCACGAATTTTCTCATCTGACTCATTATTAACTTCCAAAGTTCGAAACGAAGTTTCGTCTAATGAAAAGTGTTGATTTCCCACTCTGATTCCGCAAAGTCACCGTTCCGAAGATACTGCACAGTGCAAACTTTAAGCAAATCATTCAATGGAACATTAATATTTTAATGGGGGAGGGGGATTTATTATTTACCTGCATCGTACAGCACCATTTAGCACGTTTATAGACACTGAACCGACTCTGCTGCGGACTGAATATTGTTTCAGTTTTAAATCTGAATCCTTTCTAGAAGCACTCTCGCTACCGAATGATCAGTAATAAACGATAAACGTGAAATTTCATTTTGGCCGCCACGTCTAAGCTGTTTACACAGTCCTCGGCAGTACAGAAGGGAAGTCGGCTGAAACTGTTTTCTTCAATGCCGGTAAACACTTCGTGAAAACGAGATAGGAAAATTCCAGTTTATCTTCTTTTTTTTTGGTTAGGGGGAAGATCCGAGAACCACGCAGGTATAATATCGATTAGGGGTGTGGGAAATCAGAATCGGATTTGCATACGAACGGGGAAGAGCGAGAGAGAGAGAGACGAAGAGGGAGGGTGGAGGGAGAGTGAAGACACGAATATTCAGACTGTATTTTTACAATTTCCTCCGCAAATTGAATTTCTGTCGCCAAAAACCCCGCGTTTAGACACTGGGTCATATTGTACGTTTCCTCTTCGCGGTAAGCGGTTCCGCCCTATCGACGGTAAAAATTGAAATGGTAAGAAAGAAACGCCAACCAAACACCTCGTATCTCGAGAGTCAATTTTCCGCATAATTTCACGTCCGTTTGAAGTTATTGTGTCCGTTTGAAATAAGAAGTGGTACTATCTTGAGAATCTTATACTCCTTTTTTATGGTTTCCTCTAGAGGGTTTGAAATCGCCAGGGTTTGAAATATCGAACTCTTACCTATCCGCGTAACACTATAGCTCTCAACGCTAGTGTGTCCGTGCGTATTTGATTGTACGGTGGTGGACGCAATTTAGCTTGAATTTCAAATATCAAACGATTAAAACCGGTGCGGTTTAAATAAAATCGTTAATGCACTAATTAAATTGTCCCGACCCTCTTTGACCGGGAACCGCGAATCCGTTATTGCCCCACTCGTCGTACAGCTCGCCCCCTTTCATCCCCCGGGATATCGATTTTCCGTCCTAATTAAGCGGAATATTAATTGAATCCGGGCTAATTTTCGAGTACGGGAATTCGTCCGTTTCATTTTGACGGTCGTCTTCACTGCATGAACCCAGCCGCAACCGGTCACCGACTATTCGTTTAAAGCCGCAATAAATTTTTAAATAATTTTCATTCGATACCGAGAACATAATTATACGCGCGGAACGGGAGCCCAAATTGAAATTAATTGGCCAACGACTCCGATATGTTGGGGCTAAAAATAAATTGGAGCTATTACGCTGTAACGACTGAGCTACAATAGCGTAACTAATGAAGATCAGTGGAGAGTTTAGAACACTATTCCACACCGGTGGGTTAGTCCGGGATATACACACGTGTTTGTATAAAATAAATCTATAATGAATGATAGAAATGAGCATTTGCAAATTAAAAAAAGTTTTAGAATAACTCAATAATTCCTTAAAAGGGTTGTCGTGAATTATACTCAATTCTTGAAAAGAATCCGGTACCTTTGAACACAAGGCATGAACAAAAGGGGTACATCGGAACTTTAAAACTCACTTTAAAATTTGAAGTGACTACAGAATTAAATAGAATCTTCCACAAATGGCTGGAATATGTCCCCCATAGATCTTGCGACGATCAACCGTCCCCGCCCCAAGAAGTTACCCGCCCGGTCTTCACATAAAATCGTTTTATGAACCAAGTACAAATTTGAAAGCGGCGGGCGTAAATCGCGAAGCGGGTCGGAGTGCTTAAAATTTCGCGTAAAGATGGCCCTGGGACTCAGGTGGCGGGACGCTCAAGTCATAAAACCGGTATAATACTTTCTGAAAACACACAAAACAAACGAATTCGCCCCCCCCCGTCCCCTTAAGGGAACGCTCTCCAGAAGGGGTACATTAACGAAATTAAACTAAAGCAAATATCCGGAGACCGATTTTAATATTATAAGCCGTACATCGAAAGCAAATATTTGGCCGTGAGGTATAAATTAATCGAGGAAGGGCTTGGCACCGGCCGGACCCGATTACCGCCAGTATCGACCCGACAACCAATCCTCGCAAATTAATTAATACACACGAAAATAATATGAAATCATCTCGAACAGCGTTCTCTGTCTACAATCGTTAATGTTACCTAACGATAGACCGGTTTTCTCTACCTGCCGTCTTCGAAAGTTTTCCGCCAGTGAATTAGTAGTAAAAAATATTACATTCCAAACAAAAGAAAGTATTCGGAATTCATCCTTAATGACTTTTAAATACGCATTGGGAAACTTTGAATTGCTCTACGTTATTTGCAGTGCGAATATTACAGACAATCTTTATTAAATAGAAATTTTTTGGGGCAGATCTGGCAAAATCAAATCGAATTATACTTTATATGAATCGATACTTAACCCTCTATGGGCCCGTGTAACTTTCAGGTCACATTTCAATATATCGAGATTTTACCAAATTATTCTAGCTTTGTCTCGTGAGACGGCGCATAAATCTTAATCCTATAACGCTGTCAAGACAACCAATATCAATATCAATTTTTTTCATTCGCATATATAGGTTTATAATTGCTGATTTTTCGTTCCCCTAATTTTTTCAGATTTAAAATAAAAATTCGGCCCATAGAGGGTTAAATGTATCATTGTTGTTACACGATATGGAAATCCATTAGGCCAGCTCATCATGAGAAGAGAACCAAGAAGTTAATTAATGAAAATAACTATTATTTACTTAATTAATACTAATTATAGAAGATGGCTTATGATACGTGTTGTGGAAAATCACAATTCTATAAACTTATAAGTGTTAGTACTTCAAGAACTTAAAACACTATGAAATAAATATTTTTCACTGATCGGATTGCTACGGGCCGTGGCGAAAAGCCTAAACCAGACACTGCAGGATTGACGACCGATGATGGCAACAAATACTTTTAAATCT
Organism: Lethocerus indicus; assembly: GCA_019843655.1. NCBI lineage: Eukaryota > Metazoa > Arthropoda > Insecta > Hemiptera > Belostomatidae > Lethocerus > Lethocerus indicus. Next base: position 2,305,588 of record JACDQD010000009.1, on the reverse strand, counting down.
GGCAATAAGATAAGTAAGCACGAATGGTAGACTAAGAGAGGAGGGCCCTGCTACAAATCGTGTCCGCCCCCCCTTCGACTAACAACCCCCGTATAGGCCGTAGAATGGCGGCGGCGGCAGCGTGGGGGGGCCGAATTACACTGGCGATTATTGCTACTATAAATCACCGTCCAATGCTACGGTCCCGAAGCCGAGTGGCAAAAACTCAGCAGCGCACAATGCCCTTCCTCGGCCGATTCGTAGACGGAGCAATTTCAGATTAACCATCGACGACATTAATCATCGGCGGGCAATAATGGCGATGGAAGGAAACGGGCGGGTAAGCGACGATACCACATATATAGGTTTCGCAATTCAGAAAAAAATATGTTTCACAACAACCCTGTCCTCATAAAGATGTCCGGAGACAGATTATTCAGAACTGATAGTTAAAGAATGCATTTTATTCTTGCTGTATCTTGCGGTTAAAACTAATAATTATAATTAAACCGCTGAAGCCAAAACAGGTCTACTACTGAGTCCGAACTCCGAAACACAGGCTGAAGATACCACGGCCACCCAACGTGCGGCATAATGGAGCCAATTAAATTACTATTTATCATAAAAAATAAGTCATGCAATCGACTGGATATAAATAATGTATAGCTTACTTACGACGTTCAAACCATAGAGCTCATGCGAAATGCCACTTACCTGAAACAGAAAGAAAAAAAATTCATTAATATAACCCAATAGCGTGATATAATATAGTGCGCAGGTGAGTTGTAGGATTTGGTTAAAACAGCTAGCGCTAAATTTAAATTTATTAAATTATTAGTCTCGCAGTGCAATGTACAGGCGTGAGTGCATTGCTGTAGATCAAATGTTTAATGAGAAATAGCAATCTAGAAAACACATATAAAAATTAGACTGGTATGAGTTGCTTGCCATCATCCTCAAGCATTCTGCAGTAACATATGCGTATGCAGAATCATCGTTAGGGAGCTTTTCAAGTACAGCGTTTCATTCTCGTCTATAGGCAATCATCAATCCTAACCCGTCAGCTCTTATTCTGATCAATTATGGGCAAGTTACATTTCGCCCTGGGGTGCATAATTTGTGACGGGTGTTGCTTTAGTGCATTAATTCGGCGTTCAATTAATTGTTCACCGTGAAGGATGCTGCACGCGCAAGCGTGACACACGTATAATAAAATCGCGAGCGAGGTGTTTTATCGCGAGGGCGGAAATTTGGCGAAACTGCGCACGTACTGCTGCCTCGAAGCAATTGTCCTCGTTTTTCCGGGGCCAGAACCCCGGGAATCCTTTCAACTTGTAATCCGAGCCCGGACTTACATTAATCACAAAAAGGGAGAATACTTTTGGGGGCGGGCGGGAGGGGGCCCTCCAGGAATGATATCTCTGGTAGAAGTGAGACGTTAAACGAAGGCTGCAGTCATCCATCACGGAGGCCGAGGACCCCGGGCGCTATCTTCCCGGCCACTGATGGATTGCTTTACGGCCTGACTGTTACTGCTAACGCTGTAACCGGCCAAAGCTCACCTAAGGGCCACTCCAAGGGCCAATCATTTGTACGGGCACGAGGTTAACCGACCATCACACGCTTCCGGGAAAGAGGAGTGACCCCACAGAAAAAAAAGAAAACAAGGATCCGATAAGAAGAATCCCTTTATTTCAGTTTGAGAAGAATATATTATAATACTGACAGAATGCTATTGCTCCAATATACGAGTTCCCCACCCAACAGCAGGCTCGCTACCTCGGGCTCTATATAGACAAACGACTCACGTGGAATCCCCATACCCGACTGAAAAGAACAGATCTAAATCGTAAATTTGGACTGTTGAGACCCCTTTTGAAAAGGACATCAAAACTGTCAATAGACAACAAACTGACAATATATAAAGTTATACTAAAACCGACACGGACATTCGGAATAGAACTATGGGGTTCCGCCAAGAAATCCGACATCGCTCGCATCCAAACATTCCGGTCGAAAGTCCTTCGTAACATTCTTAATGCTCCACGGTATGTTTCTAACCGAACAATCGATAATGACCTCAACTTCCTTAAATTCCATTCCCGCCTCTCTCCACATCCAAATCCACTTGTTCAGTCTCTTTCCGCTTTTAAAAAATTCAAGAATACCGACCCGCAGGCCTTTCTACGTTTCTACAGATATTATAATTAAAATAACAATATCTCATAAGGCAATTAACTAGTTTTATGGTGTAATTGAGTGAAAAGGCGAATAAAATATTACACCTGTTACAATGTTGTAAAATAATAATGGGGAATGTTAAAACCGGTCACTCACACGCACTATGCACCATACTTCTTAGTACAGTCCACTTAAACTGTCATACTCATAGGTATTCACCACACTCTGTTTGGGGTTCTCCCACCTGGACGGAATATCTAAGCGAAAAGCCGACCTGGGTCTAATTTGGAAAGTCTCAAACACTAAAATAAGTGAATAAGGTGTTTTGTCAACCGGTGTTTTGTGTTCCAATTTTGATAAATGACCTGGTACTAAAGTATGCCGGAACTGTCCTGAATGCCGTTCTGAACTCCTTTCAGGTTTATGATCTTACGCGAAAGAATAGTTGGAACTGGGGAAAATTGTTTTCGGAGTAGTTTCAGTTAAATACGAGCATTACAAACAATGAAATAGTCATCAACGTTTTTTAAAGAAACAGAGGTGACAGACCTGCAGCGATCTGAACGCCGATACAACAATCCAGATATATTCGGCTTACTCTCCGCCTCCACAACCCCCTCGCCCCTTCGAGGATAAGCGGCTTTATCGAAAACATTCCGAACGACAAACATTCTGATAGTGACAGCCGATCGGTAAAAGGGCCGTCGTCGGAAGAAAAACGGAACGCCGACGCAGGGCTTATCTCCTCCGGCGACTATTTCTCACTGGATTAAAACTCCAGAAGTAAGACTGATCGTGCCACGTCGGGGCATCGGACGAGGATTCAACAGAGGGGTAGGCCTTGGAAAAACGTTGCCACTAAGAGAAGGGCGAATAAGAATTCAACTCCGAAAGTCGAACCAACAATTAACCCTTTGGCCTACAACCACGAGTCCGACTCGCGGTAAAGAATTTGTGCCATAAGCGAAAACCACGGGGATGTACCAATGAGGCTACGGGCGCAACACTGGGGTCACTTTCCGAAACATATAGATCCCACGCCATTGAAAACAAATCCAACAAGAGCTTGCAAAGTATGTACGTCTTTCTTGTTTACTATAGCTCGCGCAATTGGCAGATATCGTGTAGGCCGAGGGGTTAATGGAAAAGACTAAAGGGTTAGACCGGCGGTTCTACCCTTTGGGGATCGCGATATTAACATTACGATTATTACTGCATTAAAGGGTCGCGGTATTAGGGAGGTTGAGACTTTCCCCCACAATCTTTTTTGGATCATACCGCACCTCAACGCCTCAAAGCTTTCGATATTCCACTACATAATACAGTAAAAAGTTCTAAAAAAATGATCATTAAATAGGTACTTCAAATAAAATATAAAATTTATGTGTTATGTCCAAAACAACTCGGGAAAGTAATATAAAAATTAACCAGATCCTGAAACTAAATTACAAAAAAACAATCTGGCAAAGGTTCCTACAACTAATTGAAAGAGTTTATAAGCTACCGGTTGTTTAATTAAGGTTTTAATAAATGATTTTTGTCAATATTTTGCAGGTAATTCTGCCGTCTACATTGTGCTGTAGGGCGTAGCCTGCGTACGACTCTCCCTCCGCCCTCGACAGTATCACACAGGTGTTTGTGACGTTTGGCCGGAAATTGGCGCAGGTAGCTGTCAGCCAGAGCCTGCCGCCCATCGAGCCTAATTTTGAATGACGGCCCGACTCGAAACTCGAATTATTCCCAAACTTGGCGAAAACTATTTACACGGGCAGATTGGATTGGGCCTGTAAGGGAGCGAGCGCTTTCGACAAAACACCGAATAGTACGGTCTTCGAACCGAATTAAAAGTAGATTTAAATTTTACGAAATTATCTCTCTATTGTGGCCAGAAGCGTCCTGTCTGCACAATGCCGTAAATACTGGCCAGACTACTGAAATAATCCATTATTATAAATCACGTACCCGACCTGGACTCTAAGGCCATTACTAAAACGGACATCGACATTAACCGTAACAAACTAACAATATACAAAGCAATACTCAAACCGACATGGACTAGAGGTTCCATTACAATCCCAATCAAAAGTCCTTGCACCATCCTCCCCGGTATGTTTCTGACCACACAATCCATAATGACCTCAACATACAGACAGTCGACGAAGTTGCAAAATCCCGGTTCCTGAAGTTCCACTCCCGCCTTTCTCCTCATCCTAATCCACTCGTTCAGTCCCTTTCCTCTTTTACCCATCCGTTATCCCCACCACGACGGCTTAAACGCCACTGGTCCAGACCTCGGACAGTAGTTAAATCGTGTAAAAAAGCGCTATCATTGGGTGGTTTCTTTATCGATACAAACACATGAAAAATATACATGTATCAATTGCACTGTAAAAGTTGATTGTGGAAAATAAAAAAAAATTATTATAAATATATTAAAATCAAAACCCATCCTGCATTCAACTACCTTGGGTATTTCTAAATAGTACAGGCAGTTGGGTTGTACTGAAAAATATTGCTTGGAACGTTTTTTTTTTATGATAGAGCAGCGCTTCCAGAAATTTCATCGCGGCGTTTTGTACGCGGGAATTTTCATTTTTATACTGCATCACAACTTTTCTCATTTCGGAGGGCAACTTTTGTTTTAAAACTAACTATACCAATACAGCGCAACTCTCCCCGGGGCTTCGGGTAGGGGGAGGGCGCATGAAAAAAATTCTGAATCGGGATTAGGGGCCCAATCTCACAGCGGGGGCATTACGTAAATACGGCACCTGTGTTTTACTACTACTACTACTACTATTGGTGTTGCTAACAACAGATCTCCTCGTCCTAGATGTAGTTCGGAGGGGTCCCCAGAACATCCGAGTAGGGTTCATTGTCGTCCTTCCTCCTCGGTTTCGCCCTAATGGGCCTCCGCGGCGCGGTTGGCGCACAAATTAGAGCTGTTTACAACACTCCCAGACGTTATATACGGCCCAACTTCTCCGCTTAAGCAGTTGGTTGGCCGCGACCTCCTCCTCCTCCTCCCTCGTACACGACGAGCAGGACCATTTGAAAATAATTAACGCTTCGGGTCAATATTTCAGTCGGTTGGACATTTACGACAGCGGGACGGGTATTTAGAGACCAGTTAAGTCTCCACTCTATACTTGGGACGACATACATTCATATTTGGAATCAGTTTGGTGTATTTTAAATACAACTCCGCAGCACTTAGCGTATTACCGGGAGAGCGTATTACACGATAGAACAACGTGTTTTCATTGTTGGACAATATTTCAAAAATAACGAAAGTTTGGCAGCCACGGTTCGATTCAAAGCTTGCGTTAATTTTGGGACACCCTATATAATGTTGGATGTCGAGGCGGGTGAATTTTAAAATTATGTGAAATTCATTTTTAGTGAAGCATCTGTAAATACAGTAAAAGGAAGCGGTTTTATTCCTTGACAATCAGTGTTACTAATCAGGACAGAACAGCAAAGAAAATTCATTTTCTGTCAGGCACAAATATCAATACTTGATAAATTTAAACATATGTTACGTTAGACATCAATCTTAAATCAGAGTATTCTTTCTACCAGTGTTTAAATTTTAAGTACAATGAAAGATGATCCCAACACCTGATGTTTGCTTTATAGCGTAACAAGATAGAAACGAATGTTCTGAAAAATAATTATAATTAATTCAAAGTGCAATTAAATATTCAATTTCTTTATATATTTATTTATTTTAGAAAGTGTCAGGTCTCCTAGCAACAGATGGTGATCAATAATCGGGATCCCCACTTCATTTAGCTTGCAATCATTCTTGAATCAATTTCCAATTTACAGCATTCCAGTAAAGATTCGAAAGAATTTTAAAAACCAAATCATTATTGGACCCTCCATCGCGTTTAGGTAAATGCGAGCGTATTAAAAGTCCTAATGTCGCCCGTTCGCGCCCCAACCCCGGGGACGACGGGCGAGTACATATTACATCAATTAGTTAGGGGCGGGGGGGGGCGGGGGTCGAAAGTGATTGCCGGAAATTATTTAGCTCCGGCTCGGGAGAAAAGCGGGCCCTTTGAAAAATGAGAGTCTCCCCGGCAAAAGGAGGATCGGGTCCGATTAATTTGGGGACACCCCACGCCCCCGCCCCCGCCACCGCCCCCGGGGGCCACTGACAAATGCGGGCGGCCCCAATAAGCCCGCTTTCTTCGGGCGGGCTTCTTCTTCTCGCATGAATTATTTAAAGAGGGGGGGATGGTAGGCAACGGTGGAAACTGAAAGAGCGCAACCCCCCCGAAGAGGAGATTACGTGCCGGCCTCCGCCCTGCAGATACAACTCGAGAAATATTAATAGGAAATTCAAATTTTCGAACCAACCCCCTGTCGGGATACGAACCCCTGATTTTTCCAAACCGACGTAGGCATCATCATTACAGTAAATTAGTTCCGTTGTGTTCTTTTATTCTCGTAAATCTTCTACAAGTAAACAGTTCGAGCCGCACTCGATTATTTCTGTGACGTACAGGTATTTATTGTCTGGTTGGAATCAGAAAAACATTTTTTCTCATACCGTTAAGTAATTTATTTCCTCTTGATCGTGGGTCCTCGGGGAACCTCTTAATGTTCGGTTCGAGCTTTAACATAACCCATTAAGTACAAAATTTTTTTTCTGAAAATTTTGCATATATTTACTTATTACGATGCGTTATTATCAAATAGTACCTCCAAATATGTTTTTAAAACCAGTTTGTCAAATATTTTGTCAGAAAAAAATTAACTGATCCCCATTTGGGGCCTACGGTACTTAATAGGTTAATCAACCGGTCGATCCGGTCAAAATACAGATTTCTCGACGGGACCTCTCCGATGAAAATTCCAATTCCGGCGGTCCAATTGGGCAGTCACCGAAACAAAATTCGATGCCTCGGACCGAGGCTTGATAGAAAGAGAAATTCTGAGGAGAGGTATAAAAAGCGAAGGGGCGAAGGGTAGAGCGGGGACGTGCGTGCCACAGCCGGCCCTATCCCGATAATAACAACATCCCCCGGAGAAACCCATTTGGCCACATCTGCCTTTTAGTACCAATCAAACCGAACGAAACCCACCGCTTCGGGGTCCGTTCCCCACCCTGCCCCGGGGACCCGATTTAAAAAAGACTTAATTAAAAATATCCCGACCCGAAATATACTGGGCCTGCACGGTCGGCGATTAACCCGGCCGGAATGCAAAAGTAGAATTCCCCATGTGGGGAGAAAACAGAATAAAATTCCAAGTGAATTCAATTCAAATTTGCTACAATTGAACAAACCCAGGTAGCATTGAGAGAAGAACTTTCACACACGTTGACCAGAAGGGAGAATTAAGTAAAATAACAAAAAATATGTTATCTCCAACAACTGAGCTATGTTGGGCACGCCGACAGATGACAAAAAATTAACACCCCCCCCACAAGTGTACAAGTTAACGGTACATATGTTGGGGCTAACCCCCTTGGAAGGCACTTTTGCGATCTTGTGAAGCTGACAGGACATGATCGATGGGCTGAAGCTTAGGCCACGCGAGCCGGAACGGATTGAAATACAAACATCATTTTTATTCTCCTATATTACTGAATTCCGTTACTTACATTATTAGTATTATTTCTTTCGTTTACGTTTTGGATGATACACATGAAAAACTTAATTAATGTAAAAAAAATGTACGCAATATACTTAAGGAGGGTGGTTTTCACGCCAAGCCGGGAGTGCCCCGTGCAGAGTGTCTCAGTTAATAACCGGCGAACACGACAGTTTATGCGGACTATACAGACAAAGTTATAGTTCTGACGGCGGTATACGACCGGTCGTATACACTGTCAACCGGCGCCTAGAGTGAGCACAGCATTTATAGTGCAGTGAACCCAAAAGGCGAGTGACTACAGTCACTGTATATATAACAAGTATAATCAAGTCCCAATATATACGTATTTTTAAAAGTATTTTAAAATTTGTACAATACGGCAGTACCGAATTTTTCTCGAACTTTAAACTGGCTGGAGTTAACTATTATGTAGTAGTTATTATTTAGTCCAATTTAAAAGGCCGTTTTCTATCCGTGAATAGAGTCTAAGACTCTGAAACGCAAATAACCGATTACTTCAAAGGCCCAACGGCGATACAGGTTTAATGGAGTGGGAGCCGCGATTCAACAGCGGCCGGTCATCCATTTGCGCCCTAATAGCCTTAATAACGGCCCCACTTTGGCCCCATCAAATATGACGGTTCATCAGAGCCACTGGGCCTAGTATATCTCGTCGGAGATTACTGAACATTAGTGGAAACATTTATTCTACAATTACATATAATTACTTCATTAAATTCCCACTCCACCCTATTTATCGGGGTTGTTCTAATTTTCGTGGTTGATTGATAGATCCAATCAAAAGTGCTATGAATTTATACTGAAAAGTAATTTTCGATAACTCGGCCTTGTTTAAAGATTATAGTGAACTTCTATTCTGTAATTTGTTCCGCAACATTCAAACTATGTACTTGCCCTCAGACTGATTACCATTCGTAATTAGAGTAGCTTCAAAATAAGACGCCATTGATAAAAAGTGAATCAAATATTATATTGCCATCGTCAGAATACGGAGAGAATCAGAAAGCAGTATCAGAGATACTATAATTTAAAAATGGGAATACAGTGGAAAAAAAATACGTGCTAATATTTCACCAGCACTGCCTTACTGCCCGATTGCTACTTACGATGGTTATACAAGAAATGGCACAATCCGATTATATAAAGGTAACAGCAGTTTAATTGGACCTTCAAAAGCCATGTTCAAAAATGTAGACGGTGCGTTATTTAATTAAATAACGATCAAGAAGTTGGCGAGTCATGTGCTGCATTGCCCGCCTTGGTGACCGAAGAGGGCTTGAAAACCGAATTATCCGGCGGCCGTAAATCAATTTTAAGCATCGGAAAATATGAACGGAGCGAGATCCGATCCCCGGAAATTTAGTTATCGCCGAGTGGCGTGACTACCGCAGTTCGGTATCGCATAACACAGTAGATACACATCCGAGGGGGTTATTGTCATGTCCCAGGGGCCTACCCCCGCCGCTCCCCGAATACGACTAAGCACTCGGAGAATGCTAATTAGAGACGTTTAGTTTATCGCTTTAATATAGTACACAATTGGCGATGTGACAAAGTGGAGAACGTTCCCTTGCCGCGTCTACCAAATGGCGTACGGTTAAAAAAGTATAAAATCGTAAATAACAAAACTCGCGAGTTACAATAGAACGTTTACAATTAACAAGTTGTTTAGATGCCTGTTTTGCGGTCTGCGATGGTTCGGAATACCGCAGCTTCCGGTTTCAGTAGATCTTCGTGTCAGTAGGGTGAGTAGTATAATACATATATTATATACGTATAAATAAATAAAGTATGAATTTTAAACTGTATACTCGTAGAATCTAAAGTTCTATACCTAGAGTTCATGCAGATCCACGCTCGATTTATTGGTAGAAGTTTTAATTGAACCGAAAGTTCGGTTGGGGACAGAATGTAATGACTGTACACGGTCGGATTGATAAATATAAATACTCGTTGTCCATATTTTTCAATAAAAAATATTAATTTGAACAAAGTTTCATAAAATCATAGAATTGTATGGCCTCTGAAACCAATGTACACGGTGTACGTTTATGAGTCTCTGTCGTCATTCATCGGAGCAGGTTTGTATTTCACAGGCGGACATTTACTTAGTAATCTGAGATGATATTTACATTTCAAAAGCGTATTGTACGGGTAAACTACCCGAGAAGGCCGGTTAATCAATTTCTAAGCCGCCGAATCCTCCTTCCTTTCGTCCTTTTTAAAGTAAAAGCTTCGCTGTACACGGGGTGGGGAGGGCACAATGAGAAAAACGTAGCGCTGCCTACCGGGTACGGGGGGAGCCCTAAACTGTGGTTAACGGCCTGATTTAGAATGCATGAGCCGGCCCTGCGTCCCGACCCCCCCAAAGTAAATTGTACGAAATTGAACGAACATCCCCGGCTCGTCGGACGTGGTTTTTCGTCTCTGCGCTAAATTAAAAATAGAGTTTAATCTCGTCTTATTAAATAATAAAATTATACTCCGGCTTTCCCCTGCCCCCGCCTCTCACTCCCTCCCTCCCTCTCTCTCTCTCACTCTCTTTCGCTCCGGAGGGTCTTAATTTGCGGGAAAGGCCCGTCGCGACGGCCGCAATGAATTTCAGAACGCTGTCCAATTCGGCCCGGAATAATTCAGCCCCCAGCCGAGAAAGGGGCCGGAATTAGGCTACGCACCGCCGACCGTTTCATACGCGACAAAATTGCCCCACTCTAATTTGACCTAACTCAACAATAAATTCGGCTAATTCGGCTTTTTTTAGTAAAAACTTGCGACCCGTTTGTAAATATGTATTTGCCTAGGATGATGATGGCGTCCGAATGCATATTTCGGTCAAACACCGAAAACAACAAAATCAGTAGGGCGTTAAATACAGTTTGATAAAATGTATTTTGTTCTTGAGGAGTTCTTCAAGAGGGGAATCGAAAATTTGCCGGAAAAGTGGCAGTGGAGAGTTGTTGATAATATCGGTGAATATATAGTAGATTAATAATTATAGTTTCTTTTTTAGCAAAGTCAAAATGTTGATTACTTTAGTGTACCCCTAATAATATATATATAATTTTCCCGTCAATTCCGGTCGGTCAAACGACGATAGCCGAAAAATTCAGCCTCGGCGCTTGATGAATAAGCGTCGGGGCCCGGAGAACCCAATTAGGCAACGTAATTGGTGCTAAGGCGACGGTTGAGGGGCGACGCGGCATAAAGCCCGGCAATCAATCCGAGGCACGGGTGAAGGGGGGGAGGGGTTACAAATTGAAAGGTGGAGCTCCTAAAATAATTAGCATACAAAGAGATGACTCCCCAGAGGTATGGAACAGTCAGTCAGACCTCTCTCTCTACGTCCAACCGAGTCGGCAGAATGAATTCAAAATCCCCGAATAACTCAATCCTGGGCATTGTTTTCAAGGGACAAATCCTTCCGGCTGTTATAATATTAAACTGTATATTCGTAGAATCTTTTTTTTTCTCCTTTATTGGTCCAGTCACGACTACAATTTATATTGTATCTAGTGACACTGATCTCACTTGACAGGCACTCACTTAACTCTCGAAGGAGAAGCCACCCAATGATGGTACTCCCGCTCCTGCCCTTACTCAGGTGGTAAGGAAATCGCGTGGCCATTTCCGCTTTAGGCGACGCACGGGATTTTCGGGAAGGTGAAGCGAGGAAAGTTGTTGAATTAAGGGATTGGAATGAAGGGATAGTTTGGAATGGAAGGATTTATACCGGGAAGCTGCTAATTCTCTAACGAATGGTACTTTTAGGTCATTGTGGATTATTCTGTTAGAGACATATGGTGGGGCGTTGGTAATTTTTCGTAGGATTACGGATTGCAAGGATTGGTGTCTATAAGAATTAGACGGCTTGGTGGATCCCCACAGTTCGATTCCGTTCGTAGAATCTAAAACGTAGATCTAAAATTCGGACCGTACCTGTTTATTGTGGCTGAGAAATAATACGCCCGTGTTGTTCAGTGTTCAATACAAATTAATTATACCGTCCTGGTACTACGAATTTTCTCTGACAGTAAAAGTGGGGGAGACGGGACATTAGAATCAATTTACAGCCGAATGAATTGGAGGAAACCCAGGTGAACTGAATAGGTTCCTATTTATTCGATGCTAGGAAACTTACCGTGGCCTAGAATTTACAGTATAACCCGAGTTATATAATTAAAGGCCGGCAATTCGGCTCTCGATTGGAGTTGAGAACTTCAACTTGGAGGCCGGGGACCGCCGAGTGGAAATCGGTTCGTACAAAGGGAAACAAAGGTCTGAATGGAACCGTATATAATCGGTGGTAAATATATGGGACCTATACTCATCGCATTTCTGAGATGAATAGCTGACGATAATACTGAAGTGAGAGTCTGCATTGACTTATTTGCTGTACCCTGGTGGTAAACCAATTTGCGTACTTCCCATGCTAAAATAACACTCGGAATTGAAAGGCAAATTTACAGCTGAATGGAAAACGATTAACAGGATTACGGGGTTTGCTGTTCGGATTCCAGATTGCGTTACTGCGAAACTTCATTTATGAAATTAAATTCCGTAGATTTGTCTTTTGATAGACCGGTTTCGGGGGCATCCTTACTGCACTGTCACTGTCACTTGCACTGTGGTGGTTGTCCGTTTTTCGTGTGGGTATATATACGTGTCTTGTTATTGTTTTATTGGGGAGGATGCCCGAAAAACACCCAAAGTGCCAATAGTGACTGACACCGATACTGAAGATGGCGAACGGCCGAAACCGATCTAGCAAAGACCGAACCAGCGAGAGGAGACAGAAACACAACAAATCTACTGTATTCCAACCCCTCGCAGACCACAGAACAGGTACGTGAAATTAAATTCGTTAATAGCCGTTTCGAACGTAATAACTAGCGGTGAAAATAGTTTAAAAAATTTAAATTTTAAGTCTAATATATTGTACCGCCGACAGGATATATGGGACTGGCTCCTGCCCACGATTAAAACGAAAACTATATATGTTAATTAGCCTTGTCAGTGGAAGGCCAGTACTATTCCCGCTGAATATTTACGACCCTGCCCATAAACAAAAGCTTGCCGAATTGCCGACTGTAAATGAGAGACGGTAACGGGGGACGTGGGCAGTCCCGGGCGCCGGCTTACCTACGGCCTTCTCAATATTCCAGGAATTCTACGGTCTTTCGCTTTTATTTTCGCAGAAGAAATCTTCCTGAATTCCGAGCAGAGAACGCGTCACTCGCATGCCGTCTGACTAATTCGTTACCACGTGTTCCCCGTACGCGGGGCTCCACAGGATAGTAGAAACGATAAGTGCGGCGTCAATTTAACTTAAAATTAATGGTAACTCTAGGGCGAACATTATTGGATAAACCCAAATTGGTAACTGAAGCAAAATTTGGGGAATCCTAACAAGTAATAAGTCTTGAGATGCAGAATTAATGAGTATGGCAAGTCAAATAGAATAGAATAAATTATCCACTGCGACGAAAGAGTTCTGCAGCCAATGACACTTACTGCACGTGGCCGTCTTTTATTGGGAGTAGCGCGGCTTCCGGACCGAATTCCACAGTGGTAAGCGCCTATTTACGCCCAGTTCGAACCCGAAGAATGCTATATAGTCCAGGTATGCGTATGTATAATGTTGTGCCGCATTTTTCTAACCGGTATACAACTGTGGTTCCACACCGCTGTTACCAACCACTGTATCATACGTCGATACCTATCGCTGACCTGCACAATGCTGTTATATATGGGTCAACCCTCTTATTCTGAATTGGCATGACCGGCATACCTGTTTTCGATCCGGGTTAGATGCCTCGGGTCTGATACCCGAGTTGGAATTTACATACAAAATCCCAAATGAATTCCGGAAAACCAAGCATAGATATGCAGGGATAAGCGAAAGGTCGAGTGCCTCCAAAACAATGTAAGTATAAGGATACTATGTATGACAATACATTCAGAAAGTCAGTTGGTTCTGTGATCTCTGTGTGTAATTCGTTATAACTAATCACATTTTTTCAAATTGAATAGTATCACAACCGAAATTAAATGCAAACTAAGATATTATATACATTACATGTATAAAACATTTTCTCAAAAAGTTAAAACTTTTAAAGAAAAAATCAGAAATTAAAAATTAGCTCAAAAAGTATATGAAATATAGGGCGTCCCAAAATTAACGCAAGATTTGAATAGAACTGTGGCTGCCAAGCTTTAATTATTTTTGAAATATTGTTGAACAATGAAAACACGTCGTTCTATCGTGTAACGCTCCATTTGTACTAACACTAAGCTATCGGCTGTCAAATGGGGTTTTTTTAATAGGGTTGCCAACTTCTGGGTCTTACTTTGGTAGTATTGGCGAGCATCTGGGTACTGGTCGTTGTTATCAGGGATAGAGTATGAGGCCGCAGTTGATAAGGTGGACCACCGGTGGCTGCAGCCCATGTCTCTCCTGTATCACACCCACCCCCACTCACACTTAATGAATGGAATTAGTATAACCAAGTGATTCACTTAACACACATAGCGAGCCGGGGAGCAACAGAACTGACCACTGGCCGATACCCACCTGGGACCCAGGTTATCGGGCACGCAGCAACACGCACGCACAGTGCACCACTACCGTAATATAATAGTTCTAGTTGGCCCCGGGTGGGAGACACTGAAGACCGGTCAATACTATGCACTGACACACATGACGGGAGAAGAGGGAGTGACTAGGGGCGGGGGGAGGGCGGGCATGAATCACACGCAGACTATAGTGTGCCGAGCAAGACGGGGAATAAGGGCGAGGGCTTCCGGGACGAGAGGGAGTGAGAGGAGGGAGAGGGGGTAGGCCGAAGAGAGAACGAAGGACGGGGGTACGGTATGAGTCACGAACGGAAGTGGTGCTAAACCCCACCCCTCCGACACTACAAGGAGGGGGCTTGGGGCTACACGAACCACGTGGTAATTGTTACGTACGCCGTTCTGTTTGTTTGGGAATAAGGCCCCGACCGAAAAAGTGCCCATAAATCTAACATCGGGCCCGTAACGGTGTGTCAAACAAACGCATTGTTGGAGAACAGGGGCCTATATCAGATCACTCGGGCGATTGAAGATGGACCCGCATACCCACATGGGTATGTACCTAAGTATATTACTCACAGAATAATATAAGCCACTATCTCCAGGAGTAGAGACAATATTTGAAAACAAGTAAAGTATCCGAAAAGAAGATTCGCGTAGAGAAATGAACCCAAATATGATCGGTTGAGAAATAAAGGTTAAAGAACCAGTAGTCGTATTGAGAGCAAAACTTTCACACATGCTGACCAGATCATCCACAAAAATAACCTAAAGTTTAAGCCAACGTCCGGAGATCCTTCAAGCGCGATATCTCTGCGAAACAATTCGAAGACAAGGTATTTTTCCGCTATCCTCAAAAGAGTGGCCTAAGGTTTAGCCCTACGCGAGGTCCGTTCAAAATGAACTAATGAATTAGTCAAAAGTTCAGTTTTAAGAACGCCAAGCCGCGTTCGGCGAGCCAACCGGACGAGTGAATGGGCTACAAATAAAAAAACGTACAACCGTATCCGCCTTGCTTGTTTGGACTAAGAACGCCCCGAAGCCCTGACAAAAGACCCCATGTCCATATATCTCCCTTCGGCTTCGTAACAGTGTCAAACAACGCGCGATGACGAACCACAATTGTCGTTTGCGGGAAGGACGGGGGGAGGAGGGGTGAAAGGACTACTTACGGATTCAGGGCCACACTCACCTCCTCACACATACAGAGGCACCCCCTCGACTATAGGAGAAAACAAGTAGAAAATCTGCCGACTTACAGAAGATGTAGCACGGGGCGGTAAATACTATCTGTAAATAACGCACCCCAAGAATCAGCCCCATTCTCGGACCAGACGGACGGTCGCGACGATTCTAACCATCGGTAGTAGCATAATTACACGTTGCGGTCTGTGAAATGAAACCCAATCATCGCGCTATCCTTGACCGTTAATGCGACACGGGAATGTATACTCGATACTCCGTACGTGTCGGTGACAAATCGCCGGCAGAGTAAACAGGAAAAGTACATTAGGCGGAAACACTATACCCGGTAGGCCGGGGTAGTACGGGAAGCCAATTTCGGTCTCTCGGGTCCATTTCCTTAAGCCCGACATTCTTCGAAGAAGGCTTCGCAGTTGAATCTCGTTTGGAGGTTAAAAGAAAAAAAACCGGCGTTTCCTACCGCACAGGATACGTGGACAATTATTTTCATTAACTCCAGAAACTCGCGTCGATATTTTAGCTAAACCGCGGTAAACCGTGCTGGACAACAATCTGATGAATTTTGAGAATGAACGGCTGTTGTTTCAACAACTCTAAACATATCTCAGGTAATGATGCAACGGTCTTAATCAGATCGTGGACGAGGGTTGAGACTTACAAAATAAGTGGAAAATATATTAAATGAGACCAACTTTTAGGACCGTTAAATTAACGCCTGCTTTCAAGTGTTTCTATATACATTACAAATTTCTCCCAGCCCCGAGTTCTCTTGTGGGGGTCTCATAACGGGATAACGGTTAATTAGTGGTCCTTGTAACGCGATACGAAAGGGATCCCGCCCCCCCTTCCGTGTTCGGGTTCACTTCGGGCGCTCCCAGTTGGAACAGTTTTGCTTCCACAAGATGGGGAAAGTTGGACGGGTATTCGTTCGGATGAATGTAACCCGGGCCCCACGATGATGGACTCCAATTCATCGTCGGTCACGGCTTATCTCGTCTATCCTCTCAAACGTTCGCCCTTATTCCCTCGCTGCACAGAGATTGGAACGGCCGACCATATACTCCGCACCAATCCCGTCTTGGGCTATTTAATTTCCTCTATATATATATATATATATATATATATATATATATATATATATAAATTTATCCTAGGAAGGATATTCTATTATTTACCTTATATTGCTCGCCTAAATAAATATACAGTTTTCAATAAGCCATTTCATTTTGCAGAACAGTATCAGATTGTTCAATGACTTTTCAATTTCATTAACTCTGACTTCAAATTAGATATATTTATATTCAAAGATTGAGCACATTTAATATTATTATTACTTATATTTATTATCACTTTATTGAGTTCAGTAACTTACAGGCCAAAATGCATACGCAGCTATTTAACTCAGAAATGAATACTGTTCATGTATAACATAGAAAGAGTTTCTCAACAGGGACTGAATGAAGATAAATTTCCTTCCTTTACTGGAAATGTAATAAAGAGAAATGTCCGCGCTGTAGTTGCTTTTCACGCCGCCATAAGCAGTTAAAACAAGGCCTTGTTTGTCCGCGCCTAAAACTTCATTTCGAATTCACCCGTTACGAGCGGACCGAGCGAGCAGTAACAGTTACACCGCCGGCGCCACATTCAGATCCTTAGATTAGCCGGGCTTAAAACATCTACGGAGCTCTGAACCCGACTCTATAGAATTCATTACATCTTTACACGTTTATTTGTGCTTACTGTGTAACACACAGCGGTAGGAATAATCCGCACTATGCAGAACGGAATGTGGAAATAGCGCAAGATTATGACCAGCAGTCAAGACGAGTAAATATCTTACATAATGCTACTGAGGAGTGCGAAAAGCCAAAAACATTACTACTGTAACTCCTGAAACTGAAAATGCTTTCAATATTGCCCAGGAATGGAACAGACAGAATGTTTTATTGAAATAACATTATTGATTAGTTTATCACCTTAATGTTATTGCCGATAGTACGCTTTCGTTATGGATGTTATGGAAGCTTCTTTGTAGCAGACGGTTTCGCAACATAATTATATACACTTATGTACCTCTCATTGCTACATTGGCTATGTCATTGATAGGCTTACATATTCCGAAACCGGTTTCGCTTAGGACCACATGGGCGGGAGGAGACAGAAGGTAGAACCATGACGGATATTCCAAAAGCGAAGTTTTAAGAGTACTTAGTACTTACAATACTAAATTGTAACCAGAGGAATTGTATTCTTACGCTTGGGGGGAATGAATCACTCCACTCTCCTCAGATCAACTTCCAAGGCTACTTCCGTTGAAGAACTTTCTTAAGCTGCATTCTGACCGGATTAGCTGGCGCGATCGTGCGAAAGCGATTCTGAAAAACCGAGACACTTTCTATCCGCAGATTGGATTTAAAATTGCAACATTTTTGAACGCGGAGCCGTTTAAAATTACACACGGGATTGAACAGAGCCAGCGGCCGACGTTACTACGGGGTGATCTGGACCCATCCAGCGTCGGTTCACTCCAAACACGGCTTGTCCAACCATATGGCGCAGAGTATACGCCATACGGACCCCAATCCCAGTGACGATGGAGCCAACAAAAAGAATGCGAAACACAATTAAAAAAGGCACTCTGTAGCGGAGTCAATCTCTCCGGCGTTGATCAAGTGCAAAATTACACAATAGCATTCCAATCCATAAAGTTTTCTACATGAAATCAACTCCAAATTAAGCACAAATGTGAAATCGAATCGGGAAATATGTTATACAATTACTGCTTAGGAGAAAACTGCATCGGATAGAAAAGTACCAGGAAAAATACATATAATTTTGAAAATAATATAAGGCTGGACCTTCTTTCGGAATGTTCTATGAAAAAAATGTTTCTATGATTTATTTCAGTTATTTTAGTTACCTAAAAAAAAATTCATGTTAATTTTGGGGTACCCCAAAGTAGGCATGAAATGAGAAACAGTTCGAATCCCGGTAATTAGTTTTTTAATCGACAATTCGAACTGACTACGGCTGGAGCATAATACCTCTTGATTACCCCCAGATCTTGGACAACGATCAATTAGACCTCATAGAATCAACAAAAAAGCAATATAAAAGTGTTCAAAATAAAAAAATGGTAAATTTCCAATGGACTGAAGAATCTCCGGCTGAGCTCAGTTGGAATAATTAGTTGAATGCACGCCTCCTTTAACGATGATACTGACCTTCGCAACTGCAGGCCGTTAGCGGCTGAAAATTGGACTGGATCCAGAGAAGTGGGGCCCCGAGAAAAAAATATAAACTTCGCATCGTTTCAAAGGAGGCGACGTCACTCCGTTTCTTGCCTTTAAGAAACCTATTTTTTTCATTTCTTTTTTTTTCGAAAGAGACCGCTTATTTTTTTTTTCCTTTTTACAGCGCCCCGTCCGCTACCCCATCCCGGCGACTCGGAAAGCTTATCAACTTGCTCGCACTTAATCCTCTTACTCGTTTTATAAAGTTAATTCCATTAAATGGGGCGGTGCACAAATTGAAATGACTTCTTCCCTTTAGGGAATCTCCGTTTCCCCCCCTTTAAGCCCTTCTTTCTCGCCGAAATGTCCGTTTGCACTCTCAGCTCGCAAGAGAATAGCATCATATTTAGCGGAAGCCGTATTTAAATTTATTCAAAACAATATATTGTGTCGATAATTTTCAGGAATACAAATATATTTTGAATGATATTATAAAATAAAAACTACATCAATAATCTTCTATTGCTCTATTGGAGTTTTATATATTTCACCCTGAGACGATTAAGGGTTTCCCCCTGAAATGAGGAAAAGTTTATCTAACGAGGATTCGCTGTGAGAAACAAACGGCAGAAATTAGTTTAAAATTTAACGTTAAAGAACCAGTTACCAGGCAGTATTGAGAGCGAAACTTTCACAAATGCCACCCAGAATGGAGAATGGACTAAAGGAGCCGTTTTACGATTTAGGTGAATCTACTATCAAGTACAAATACGACGAGTTGTTTAGGAACAGGATATAATTATGTTCAAATCACTGTAGAACTTAAAGGACACTTAGAGCCGGTACTAATCATGCGCTGTCCAATAAGGGGAAGAGCCGAAACCGGTCCGGTATTAGACGAAACGAAAGAGAGGGGTAAGATAGATTGCTATAAGGGCGATATTTTCGTCCTACCACGCCCCCTCGACAGCGAAAAGAAGCCGGGAGCGTGTTCCCGGTGTAACTTTTCTCATTACCCCGGGAGAAAATATTTCTCCAGACAACCGAGGGATCTTGGCTTTCAGAAACATTGAAAGGCGTAAGTAATGACTTTCCTTGACATTACGTTTTTTGCTTGTCCGAACCCAATGTAAGGTCGCGGCGAGGAGCGCGGTCGTAAAGTTGACTGCCGACTTAATCAGCTGGACATAGCTAAGTATTAAGTTCTAATTCAGAACAATCCCCGCGGAAGATCTGACGGTATAATTTAAAGCCCAAACAGACCGAAATTTTGTGGCCATGTTCTTCATGAAAATGCTACGTAGTTACATCATTTGTCAAACGTTTTAAATATTTTTAATTAAATAGGTAATTCATTATTTCAACTCTGTTGATCCTGCTATGCCCAGAATTTTAATTTTTGCGCCGATAAAGTTTACGAAAACAATATTTAATGTACATCGGTTAAGATAAAATCTTGGTAAAACAATCTCGTCTTTCTGCCCAGGTGAATTTACAAAAGTAAAGCATTGCCTCAACTCTATGAAGCCAGTAGGTTGCTCAGTCGTTATTCTTTTACTCGTTAGACGTGTTACCCGAACATCAATGTCACTAACTTTTTTTTATATAGCTGTTCTTATTAAAAAAGGGCTTATAAATATTTATAAATAGACAATACATTATTTCAACTTTCCTGATCCTGCTATGCCCAGAATTTTTGTTTTACGCCGATAAATTTTACGAAAACAAGAGTTAACGTACATTGGTCAAGATTAAATCAGATTGGGAATATATTCTCGTATTTCTGCCCAGGTGAATTTACAAAAGTGAAGCATTTCCTTAACGTAATGAAATGAAATAGTCTTGATTTTTTCCGAAGTGACTATTGTAAAAGTGTACCTGGGAACTCTGTACAAGAATTATTTTCAGTCTCTAGTTTATATATGACTGTATAACGCCTATTGTTTTCATCCTCAAACTAGTACAAGCCTAGAAGTCGGGGATCGTCGATGAAACGTTCGATACGCAATTGGACCGACCAAGCACGAAACTATGAGGAACATGGACCCTGAGAAAAGCGGAAGGCAAATGATTCTGGACTAAACAAAAACAGGAGGGAGGGGGGGGCAGAAAAAAAACGAATAGGAGTCAGAGTCAGAGGGCTGAAACAAAAGGACGGGAGAGTAGGGCCGGCGTTGTTTTGTTGTCGGGGCCAATGTTCGGGGGGGAGTTTCTCATTAGAGGCCCCGGCGTGTAAACAGGGCGGGGGCGGATGAACGCCAGAAATGAGCCGGGCTTCGACATCATCCGAACAGATGAGTCCGACAATGCGCCTCCGACTCTACCTACAGCCCCCAAAACAGGTGCGAATTAATTAAAGCCGGCCAAAGAAGAAAAAAAAATGGGGAATTTCATGTGAGAAAATATTTTGTTTCTGCCCCCCCCCCACCACCCTCTCTCCCTTCGTGGCGCAGAGAAACGCGTAAAACAAATTAATTTCAGCATGTTTTTATAACCTCGTCCGAAATTCGATAAAAGCCGGCCTCCACGATTATAGGCCGGTTAAGCGGGTCGTCGGATGTTGTTTTTTTCTTCTTTTAATTGGCGGATCCGCCCCTTCCAGTATTCATATTTTTAAAATTAACTTATGAACGTATCTAGCTCATTAAAGGGCGGTGAAATGAAAACCTATAAAAAAAAACTACACATGCAATTCTGTTTTATGGCTTAGGTACACTGGTGCTTTGCTTGAGAAACGAGGCGACGAAAATTAGCGGTGAGAAAAATTAGTTCGGAAGTAAATTTTAAAGAAACAGTCGTCAGGCGGTATTGAAAAAAGTTTCGATCGTTCAGTATAGTAGTGAATAATCAGAGTTTAATTAGTGAGAGAGAAGCCTAAACCGCATACCTAAATTAATACTAAATGGCCGAGCGGAGATGGAAAATCGCATTAGAGTTAGTTAGGCGTTTGTATTAGGTCTATTTTTGGTGTAAAATTAAAATGCCTATTAATGGACATAAGGCTAACTCAGTGGCGCACACACAATTTAGTGGATCACACACTTTGGTGGGAAAACAAACGTTTAGAAATTCCATACTCCATTTTTCAAAAATAAACTGAAACAAGACTATCCAAGAATCCACTGCCATATATCGCAGTAGCAGTTAAATACCAAATGTTGATTCCCACGACCTTAGAATTAGAGTTGTTCTATATTCTACTGTCGAAGCTCTACACCTTAAATGGGAAAGGAGTGGCCCGATGAACCTTGGAGCAACAAAGTCTGTAATATTACAATCAATAAACACGAGATATACAGGCGGAGAAGCCGAACGGAGAACACTCAATCCTTAATCTTAATTGATTGTAAAGTGTAAGCGTCGAACATAAGTACCCACTTATATTTTCCTGAGCTATTTACTTTCATGGGCGACACATAATCTCAGATAAAATTGTGTCCATTTGTTGGCTTAAATTCGAAACACTCGATAAATTTTAATTTACGCTGAAACTTTTTTAATTTTGAGGTCGGCTTCAGCCATAATTCAGAGAGTTGAGTGGAAGCCATTACTACCGACTTACATTTAAACGTGCATTAATAGTATAATATTCATATTATAGCCAATAAGGCTATTATAATGTCACAAGATGTTTTAATTACAATATATTAATTTTTAATATGAGGCCCTATAGAATATTTTATTTCGAGTCCGCCTCAATATTAATTATTGAGTTGACAACACTATTCGTTAATTTACACGAGATATTTATCTGTAAGAAAAAAATGTGTGTCTTAATTACGCGTCGCGAGAAAATTAGACGCGAGAAACCCGGTAAAAAATAAGTCAGGCTGAATAGACAGGATACGACGCCTGGTCGGGGTCGGAATGCAATCCAACACGACGTCCGTGTTTGATGGGCGAGCCGTCGAGTCATCGTTCAAGGCGCTCCATTCATTCCGGTGAACCGGCCGGTTTTAAACAACCTGTCATCTCTCCGAGCACGCCGACGGCCGATGAATAAGGGCAATTTACCCTTCAGAAAGCGACAACAACACTGAGCCGAGAGCGGGCGGGGGCGGCGGGGAGTTGAAGAACTTAATTAGACCGCGGTTTAATAATGACCGGCTTAACGAAGAGTTATTGTTATTTGGAGCGGTCAAGCAAGATTTCTTTAAGGCTCTAAACCTATTCTATAAATAACGTTAGTACAATTTTTAAAAGTCATTAAAAATGTCCGACAATAATTCCAGTTACGTACAATGTATCGTGTGCTTGCACCGCCACCTTCAGTAGCGGTGTTAGTCACTTTTGGCACTTTGGATATTTTTCGGGGGGAATCCTCAGTGCACCGTCACTGTCACCTGTACTGTGGCGGTTGTCCGTTCGTCCTGTGTGTATATATACGCGTCTCGTTATTGTGTTTTTGGGGAGGATGCCCGAAAAACATCCAAAGTGCCGACAGTGACTGACACCGCGCTACTGAAGATGGCGAGCGGCCGAAACCGGTCCGGCGAGAGGAAACAGAAACACGAAATCTACGACGGTATTCCAACCCCTCGCAGACAACAAAACAGGTATGTTAAACTACCATATGGCTCGACTCAATCAAAGTCCTGACTTAAACATGAAAAGGAAGCCCCTGTCAATATACAAAACGTTGTCACTTCACTTGTATGATATCAAAAATTCAAAAATACTCCCGGATTTGTTGAGAGTTCTCTTTTTTATTCAAAAGAAACTGAGATTATATAAATTTGAATTATTAAAATATTCTATTCGGTCACTCGAGATAATCAATTTTATGCCCACACTCTCTCTATACGTCGGTTGGGTTGGCTATCGCGTTACACATTGAGCCGGCGGCAAATTCATTGAAGCGCCTTTCTAAAGGGAACGGCTCGTGAAGGGGGGGGGCGCGGGAACGTGAAGGGTGAGTTTAGGGATTAATAAAGGGATGCTCCGCCGGTAGTCTCATTCAATCTGGGAGACCCATTTACGTAATGACGCGCCGAAATGATGAAGCCCCGCGGCGTCGTCGTCGTCGTCGGCGTCGTCGTCGCCCCGCTCGACCCAACCGGATATTACCGCCGGGAATAGGGGACGCCGCCGCCGCCGCCGCAAGTAATCTTCTTCGCGGAGACGAACAGAAAAAAAACCCGGAAGACGAAGAGGAACGGGGAGGGGAATAAAAAAGTAGGTGTGGGCCGAAGGGAAGCCTTTTGAATCCCTCTTCTTATTTTCGGTCATTATTTCAATTGGAATATAAGAGTGGGCTACTGGCCGAGAGAAGGTAGGACAAAAATTGTAATTAATATTACAATAAAAAATTATTATAAAAGAAGTTTACTAACCGTCTCCCCAAATATTATATTGTAATTCCAATAAAAACAATAGCCTAAATCTGTGAAGTTCCTAATAACGAGATAAGCGGACGTTGATCTCCTAACTGCACCCCAAAATGATATTAGCTAAACGAAGGAAATCATAAATAGAAAAAGGTATATCGCATATTTGAGTTGTAGAATAATTTGTTTCAAAATTGCTTAAGAGCAATTTATCCTTATGGCAGACGATACTGGGACAGTGTTTTGCTCGCGAATGAGGAAAAGTGTCCCCCGAAAATTCGCGAGAACCAAGTAAAATATTAAGGGAACAGTCGCCACGAAATGAGACTAAGAACTGAAAATGATTCAGACTACACGGGACTATATATTGCTCACGGATACTTAGGCGTCCATGAATTCATTTCCTGGCAAGAAAATTCGTACATGGTTTCTCGGAATAACTATGACCGACGTTGAAGGTGAAGAGTGGAGCCGGTTTGACCTCAGCGCTTCGATTCGTCCCTGGCCATTATTTAGCAGGCCGCCTTGTGGGATTCAATTCGACGCCTTTTTTTCGAAACCGAGAAGGCGAGATCGAATATTCGGGAATTGGTTTCCGGGAATGGGAGACTTCCGGTCATTCCCCCATTCACCGCCTCTAACTCTAAGTTCCGCGTACCGTCCGACTACTGCGTGGGGAGAGGCGAAAGCGGGCTGTCGGGGCTTCGTGAGTCGAAGCGCGGGCTTTAGGGGCCCCCTACACTATGCCATATATCGATTGGTCGGCCCAACTTTAAGAGCACACCCCTCTGAGTTAACACCTGCCCCTCACTCCAATCCCAACCCCCCCGAGGTACCACTCTGTTTCGCCACTTTAGGATCAAGGGGATTGTGCCTACACTGAACATCAGTCTATTATACACTACTCATAGTACTACTATGAGAGCTTTGGTGGCTTTATACTTGTGGTTATTAGAACAATTTCTAAAAAAATAGTTTATTTTATTACAGTAGATATATTAGGGTGTCCGATAAGTTCCTTCTCCTCTCTTTGTTTATAATTACATTCAATCTGATCTCTTATCCGTTTATGAGACAGGTTTCAGTTGTCCCAGAGCTCTTTCAAAGTGCGTTTCGTTGGTGACAAAGTGTCTTTTAAAATTGTTCCCGCACCGTTCAAAATAAAGAACCGATAGAAGCATTCGCGGCGTGTTAGCATTCACTTTCACATGTACTGTAGTAATTAAGGGTCTATGAAAAATAAAGGGCCTACGAAGAATTAAGGATCAACGAAAAATTGAGGACCCATTAAGTTAAAAAGTTTAATTTCCGTGCAACCTCTTTGATTAGTTCTTCAACTAGCAACTGTTCCATAACAAGTACAAGTAGTGGCCACTAGACAGTACAAGTGACAGCGACAGTACAGTGAGGATGCCCAAAAACATCCAAAGTGCTAACAGTGACTAACACCGCTACTGAAGATGGCGAGCGGCCGAAACCGGTCTAGCAAAAGACCAAACCGGCGAGAGGAGACAGAAACATCGCGGACCTACAGTATTCCAACCCCTCGCAGACCACAAAACAGGTATATTAAAGTACGAGGGAATACTCTTAGCGTTTGAGCTTCGTTGGAAACATAGGACGGCAACGATTGTTGGGGGAGTTGTTCGGAAATATTTAATTAATAGAGTTGTTAGCCCCGGGGTGGTGTGGGGAGGGCGCTGTAGGGAGTAGCCCGAGGGAGGGTCCACCCTCATGGCCCAATTGTGAATTCCGATCGGTGATTAAACAACCGAGGCGGCGGTCGTCCCGCGGCGTCCGGGCGCCGTCTCCATGGCGACGCGCTGCCCTACTCTCGTCCCGGACCAGTGGCCGGACATATTGAATACGCGGAGTGTAAATTTACGACAGGCCGTACAATACTGAGGACGGTAAATAAGGGCCGGAGCCTGTATTTATGAAAATTCCACTATATAGGCTTTCGCGCGATAACAGTAATTATTCTGCCGAACGTAAGTACGTACATTATAGACAGAACCGATTTAAAAATAGGTTTTATACGACGAAATCCGAATATCTCCCGTGGACAATTCCAAACATTTATTTTTACCGCTTCCTGAACATTATTTAAGCATCCCGATCTAATATCGGGACATATCCCTCGTAAGAAAAGCAAGACAACCTTCACTTAAATTTATTGAATATACATAATAAAAAATAATTCTTTTCTCCCGACTCTGAATCTCGCCTTGTATTAGACCGCTTTTGATAGCTCAATATTAGTGGCAATATAATTACTTTCTTTAATTTGACAACAATATTTAGGATTATTTAAATTCCCCTCAATACTAATTTAACCCACTACAGGACGAATTTTTATTTTAAATCCAAAAAAATTGGGAGAACGAAAAATCAGCAATTATAAACCTGTATATGCGAATGAAAAAAATTTATATTGATATTGCTTGTCTTGACAACGTTATAGGTTTAAGATTTATGCGCCGTCTCACGAAAAAAGCTGTAATTATTTGTCGATAAATTAAAATGTGAACTGAAAGTTACAAGGGCCCATAGAGGGTTAAGAAAAAATAACCACGATTTTCCCTAAATCTGTTCTTTATGGAGTTTCGACCTTCCCGAGAAATTTTCCGGCTCACTGGCGAGCAAATAGGGTTGGGCGGTCCTTCACGGTTCCAAATTCCGATCAATGTCTCGCTTCGATTCAACGTCCTTCGTACACGACGCGCCCTCATATCATAATCCTGTTCTAATATGCCTTATCTGCACCTCGTGTCAACACGCTCGTGTCAACACCCTCATCGAAAGCTCACGGCACTTTCGGCCCGAGTCATTACAATATTATTTCAATAAAATTCCAAACGGATATTTCTCCTAGTCGGAATTTCCAAACCAACGCCATTTAAACTCTCTGGAAATTTGTCCAGTTTTCGACTGTTTATTGGGATTATTTATTTTCTGATTATTTCAAGCCGAATTCGGAACCGATCGCCCGAAACAGCCTTCAGTTTCGGAACACAAATGAAGTTCCCCTGCAACTGCGGTGCGCTCGAAACCGTTTTTCATTCGATTACCCCGATGTGAGACCCGGCGAAAGACAAATTGGACAATAATTGGGAAACACTCGAGGCTTAAAGTAATCAGCAGGAGGAGGAGGAGGATGTAATTCGATGAAATCTTAACGATCCCCAAGCCTCTCTCTTCATCTCCCATTTCCCAATTCGGCCGGCGTTCCAAGTTTCCCTATCCGCCGTAGCGACAGCAGGGGGGGATGGAACCTCATCCCATCGGGAATACGTTCGGGAAATGGGGTGATCCCATATGTGGAGCTTCGACGCGACAGTATCCCAACAACGACCGGCCTAGTCCAAGGGAACGGAGTACAATTAACAGTTCAAACTTTTTCAATCCCGAATAATGGAATTTTTCCTGATCGGAAAACCATTCTTGTACCGAAAAACTTATTTCGGTTCCCCCTCCCTTCTCGTGTCCCAATACACCTACCGAATAAGAGACTGTTACTGAAATGTATACCCTATAAGATGGATAATACAAATTTTTGCGTAAGCATGCGGTGTTCATTGCCTATAAGTTATTAACGATATAAATATAAATCATATTAAAACGAGAACCAAAATATATTCCAGGCGATGAAAAGACGAAAATAATTCGAATGCTGAACGCAGAAATAAGCAAAAAAGGAAAATGATTTTCTCGGCGAGAAGATATAATTACAAAAATAAAGTATTCCAAACCCTCGAAGATACCCAAACAGGTATTCCAAACCATTAATAGTTAATACTTTTTAGTTCGAACAAGAATAATAAGTTAAAAATAACGTTTTAGTTATTTTGTAGTCAAATGTAAATTTGAATTGATTACCAGCAGAGAACAAATACCTCCACAGAACTTAGTCATAAGATTATTTTCACTGCGTGAATTAGTTTCATGAAAAACGACAGAAATCGCGAGAACTGCACAGTTCAATTATTAAACTCTTTTAAAAACAGATTTGACTTTTAGATTTCTATTAACAGCCGGCCATGTGTACAGTAACGGTACCCGGCTCGGTTTGATCTCCAAATGACTTTCATGAAATTCTTTCACCGACCAACCTACACAGACTGCGGGCAGGCGCCTACACGGCCAATCCTGGCTTCGATATTCGAAATTTTCTGAATTCCTGAATCCCGTTAAGGTTTACATTCGACGACCACACGATACCGAATTTTATAACCTGGTTAAATCAATTTTATTGGAATCAAATTCGTGAAATAAAAAGGTGAAATCCAAATCTACATAAAAATCAAAAACCTAGGTTGTTTACACATTATAAATTCCTGATTTTGGAAATTTAAATCAGTCGAGATGCTTCAGTATCACCTTGTATTGTAATTAATAACATAAGGAATATCCAAATAAACTGGGAGATGTCCCACAAAGATTTTTAAGTACTTACACCAATACGATGCCTGATGAATATTTCAGAAATCAATGCATATGTAAACATTTATAAAAAACAGAAAGGAAACAAATTTCCAGGAAGTCAATTTTAGATAAAACCCTTCAAACCTTATAAGGCAGAAAAAATCGGCGGAGGCAGTGCCGTGTTTTCCTCCATTCCGTCGACATTCCAGGAACACAAACTGGATTTCCAGTGAGACATAAATTCTTTTATTGCCGCGTTTTTGAAACGGCAGTTTAATTATTTTAGTTTATTCCAACTTGCGCAGAGAGTACGTGGAAGTGCATCTCATATATTCTCCTGTTCCATTAACGAATAACGGCAGAAGGAGGAGGACGCTGCGGTGGAAATAAGTGCGGTCATGAAGCCTCTCCGACCTTGGCTCTTATTAACAGTAATAACCAAGGTCTAAACAAGATACTGTCCCTATCGTCGCTTTCGTTATCGTAATTGTCGTCACCGATTTCAAGGCTGCCAATATTCTTCGCCAGTTTTTTCTCTACACAACCAACCTTGCAGTAATAAATCGCAAAGTTCGCCACTATAAGTGAAAATGTATTTAAGTAACGACGGTTTGGAATACCATTCGGGGGTTTAGATATTGATTTATGTCGACTTCCAATCCTGCTAGAACTGTCACTACAAGGTTATTGTCGAAAGTACATTATGTAAAAAACTTCATAGATTTTGCTAGACCGGTTTCGGCTGCTCGCCATCTTCAGCAGCGGTGTTAGTCATTATTGGCACTTTGGATATTTTTCGGGGGCAAACTCACTGCACTGTCACTGTCACTTGTACTGCGGTGGTTGTCTGTTCGTCGTGCGTATATATACGCGTCTTGTTATTGTGTTTTTGGGGAGGATTCCCGAAAAAACGTCCAAAGTGCCAAAAGTGACTGACACCGCGCTACTGAAGATGGCGAGTGGCCGAAACCGGTCTAGCAGAACCGGCGAGACGAGACAAAAACACAAATCTACGGTATTCCAACCCCTTGCAGACCACAAAACGGGTATGTTAAACTAAAAAACTTCAGTATCAACAGTATATGGGCAAGATGTCTCATCGGGACCGGACGTACCCAAGCAACCTACTGACGAATGGTAGAAAATGAAAAATTATCAACTTTTGACTGCATGAGTATACTAATTTTTCGTAACTGAATGCAATTGGGCAATTAAACACCAAAATATGACATTGACCGACACACGGAGCGAGTACTGAAGCTGTCCCCGATCAGGAAAGTGGTTGCAGTGGTCTTGGGACACCGAGAAAGAGCAGTATTAATGAACGGCTACAGGCGAAAGCATAGCACCAAACAGACTGCAACGAATCGAAATCAGATCTCATTATATATCGGCAACTCGCCACAAATATTGAGAGCAACGGGCTTAAATCGAGCTCGGAATTGGAAGCATTCAGGAAGAAACAACTATCCCTATCATAGGTAGGACGCCTCAGTTAATTGCTGCGAAAATCGAACACCAGAAAAATTTTAGAGCGGCGAATCTCAATTAAGAAACGCTAAATTCTAAAGAGACTTCAGGAAATAATAGAAACTCTAAAAAGGATAAATATATGTTTATTTTAAGAAATTGTATTCAATTCGAGGATGCTATAATATCATTAGTTCAAGAAAACAAATCAGAAGTATATTAGGACAAACGAATTGGTATTTTTGACACGAAATATTACATCTTCAGTTCGACTGATATGCAATATATTGCACGTACAGACTGCTGAGAATAGATAAAATTAACGAGACGCTTGAATTCAAAGTAGAGATTAGTTCGACTTTTTGCCTCGGCTTGTTCGTGACTTATCTCTGGCCCGGGATAGACAGAGCATAGAGCGATAGTGCAATGTTGTGCCTCACAAGATCCGAAAATGCGTCGGAAAATTAGAACAGAAATAAACATCCCAATATAATAAAGTAATAATATAACCTTTTTCGCGGGAAATTATGTGAAAAATTAAAATAGGAGGGACAATAATCCATGAATTTTTCCATGTCGTCTTAGGCGGGACACGGCCGGAGATGAATTTCCTAAAGAGGAATGCGGCTTGATTGTTGTCGGGACACACCGTCGGGACAGACAGAAAAAACTAAAAAGAAAAAGAAATAGAGGGAAAAAAACAATAAAGCGGGAGACAAAGAAGGGGGGGAAAGAAAAGGGATGTTCAAATTTATTAGGGAAAAAAGGATAACAGCTAAGAGCGTGACTAATGTCGGACTCGTCATAAGTACTGAGGAAGCGCTGCATCAATCAAACATGACCCTATGGGACAGCATTGACAGTCAGATATATTGCCCCAAGATGAACCTGAGATATTAGATTTTAGATCGGACGGTCTCACTCAGCCCCCCTCCATTATGAATTGGACGATTTCGTAGTTGAAAAATGGACGCAATTAATTTTATTCGTTCCGCTTCATTTATAGTGAAATGGAACTGATTATGATCGGTTTCATTTCAGTTCTAAATTCCCCCCAACATTAACGGTTCAGGTTTGCTGGGTGAAATTGCAGATTTTTTCTGAAAATACCGTAGGAAAAAGTCGAAAGCGTGTTACTGGTACGGATTAATGACATGCAGAGCTTCAGTTATCTAAATGCTGATAAAATTATTCGACTTACCGGCCGTTAAGCCAAATTTATCCAAAATTCAAACAAGTTTCGAATTGTTATTAGGAAGACGTAGCCCAGCATTTCGTTCAAACCAAACGACACTCGCGATAAAAAAACTGTTTACCACCGATTGTGGCCGGCTTATCGGGATATTTTTTTTATGAAAGAATTCCGAACCCGAAACAAAGCTAAAACGCTCTGAAGAAATTGAAATCGTTGCGCGTTTTCTACTCACTTATTCCATATACTGGGCGACTCCTCTCTTTCATCGACTGGCGAAAGGACCACCTCAAAGACTCGATGCGTGGACTTGGCAATTTGACAAGTCCTGTTCGGCACATGCAAATTATGTCATCAGTGCGAAAATAATGCGGTCAACGTCGACGGTTATTGTAGATTTTTTGTATTTCTGTCTCCTCTCGCTGGTTTTGTCTTTTGCTAGGCCGGTCGGATTCGGTTCGGTATTGGTGACCACCAATAGTAACACCGCTACTGAAGATGGCGAGCGGCCATGGAAACCGGTCTAGCAAAAGACCAAAAAGCCGCGAGAGGAGACAGAAATACAAAAAATCTACGGTATCCCAACCCCTCGCAGATCACGAAACTCGACGGTTATTGAAATCCTGAGGTTTTCAAGCTTGGCCATAAATAGTATTTACAAAGTGAAATTCACTCGTGATAACAGTGCCTTAAAGCGGACGGCAAAATAGAATAATATTTATTTTATTTATGGTTTGAAATTTTACACCTTTCTCAGTGCCAAAGAAATTGCGAATTCATCAATGGTGTTTCTATTTGCTAAGGTGTTCAAGAACTGAAGTAGGATACAATTTCGACGTGGAACCAACAAGAAAATCCTTTCTACAGTCAAAATTATTGTCGTGAAAATGATCATAGTACCATATTCAAAATGAGATAATTGACTTACGTTAACAGGTTTCGCTCCAGTGTCCACCACAATTCTCAAACACAAATCTCAAAACGTACTAAAATAATAATATGCATGCATGCCGCTTCTATGTTATAAAACACCATAAACAAACAGCAAATTAAAAAAACGTAGGTTAATTCCTAATTCAAATTTTAAACTAATCTATCCTAAACACGTCTAATTTGCGGAACATCTTTCGACAACCCCTTTCGACGACAAGATTACAAAAGTCACAAGGCTATCGATGTTAATAGATAACAATAACAGACCACAATAGAACATGTCCTATGAAGATTAATGCTCTCCCAAGCAGGACACGGGGTCACATCCTCTTTAACCTTCTAAACAGGACAAGACACTGTGACGAATGTAAAGGTTTCACAGAAGACACGTACGGCATTGGACGTGCTTTCCGAAATAAACCCTAATCTGTACCTCTTAAAAGGTGTATACCACAATGTTGAATTTACGTGGATGATTACTAAGGTATTATATACGTAGAATAAATAGGATTTCATCATTTACAAATCACGATACAAAGTAACAGTTCCGCTAAGTTCGAAATTACTTACTCACTGACACTAGTAATGTGATATTTATTAGGCCTGTAAAACACAGTCATTCTAAATGGATTTTCGGACTTTGGAAGGGCACCACCGAAAGAATATTCGGAGCTACTGACACGGAATAAGCACGGGGAAAAAAATGATCCTGGTTTTCAAGTATCGATGTCCAGACTTGAAAAGGTTTCAACACAAGGAATGCGTAAAGAGAAGCCCCATTTTGACATGTTAAGAAAATAATTTATGCATATCTATAAGCAACGGGGATTTTATTACGGTAGCAGCGGACCAAAAGTCATAAATGTTTTTGGAGCACAACCTTTAAAGGCTGTAATTTTTAACATACCTGTTTTGTGGTCTGCGAGGGGTTGGAATAACGTAGGTTTGTGGTTCATAGATTTGTGTTTCTGTCTTCTCTCGCTGGTTTGGTCTTCTGCTAGACATCCGAAGTGCCAACAGTGACTAACACCGCTAATGAAGATGGCGAGCGGCCGAAACCGGTCTAGTAAAAGACCAAACCAGCGAGAGGAGACAGAAACACCACAAACCTGCTGTAATTTTTGTTCGTATTTATTAAAACAAGAGGAGGCACCGCGTATTTTAAACAAAATCCTAGATCAAAAGCTATTGGAATTCTTAGAAAAAAGCGTACACGAATCAAAAGGAGTTTTTGATTACCAACTTGTAAATAGTTGAAATACTTAAGTGACGGACAAAGCCAAAGTATTGATCTACTAAGTGGCTTAGAGCTTCATTTAGGCGCGACTCATTAATAGGTCAACGGTCACGGAGGACCCCACCCATAATCGTAAGGAGGATGCAGCACCGCGTTCGAAGCTGTATATCAGCACAGTGTACCGTGCCGGGACAAGGGCCGGAGACGTTTAAGTCATAATTAGCGGTAATTAGAGGTTACTGCGTCCAGTCTGCTGTAGAGTATGGTCAGAGGGCAAGTGATTCCGTTAATAGCAGGGCGGCGTCCGGTTTATGGTGGAACAACAACAGAGCACCCCGGCGCTAATACCGCATAGCACGCCGGTCCCCGCAATATGCGGCCCCTTAATTATAACCGATGGAGGCATCTAATACGCATTTGCATGCCTTCCTACCCCGACGCGAATACTACGGGGGTCCCTCGGCCGGGGGTCCGGCGGACGAAACCCAATAGGGCAGAAACGGCACCCCCCCCTTCTACCATCAGTGTATAAACTATGTCCCAGTACAATTTAACACAGACAACCCTAACAAAGCCGGAACTATAGTTCGGATCAATACGGCAGGGCGAGGATGAATATTTGGTTGTAAAATCAAAATAATAGTTTAGTTATCACTAGAAAATTGCATTTCTAGTTTCGCATATTCGATTACGTAGTGTCCAACTAATCATTAAAAATCTGAAATTTAATCTTGAAAACACACGATATGATTCTTCAGAAGACCTTCAACCTCTGACAAATCGCGATAATCCAAACTCGCGTTTAGCGAGCCGCGTCCTGTAACGAGGAAATTTGAACGCGAAGCCGCCCGCCCGTTATTCCACGAATAGTCGACCTCGCCGGAAAATTAACGCGGAATAAAACGCGGGCCAAGTCCGAAGTTTTTAAGCTCTGCCCGACTCGAGTTCCAAGTTGTCCCGTCGGGGCATCCCCGCCGATAAACTCACTGAACCGGCGTTATTCCCCGAGGGAGAATTCCGACTCCGGCATTAGACCTGCAGTGAAAGCCACCCCCCTCTAGTCCTTCTCGTTGTTAATCCCGGGGGCGGGAGCCGGGCCTAATGGAGTGTGCCCCGGGGCCCGAGCACACCAACTGCCGAGTTTCGGAGGTGCCCCACTCTTCTCGGGGGCCAATCGTCCGTGAAGAACAATAGCGGCTCGTAAATCCGCAGCGGCCAACACCTGATCTCCGGTAGACCACTCTCTCCGGATTAATTCCCAGCACTGACTACCAATCCGCCCGACTTGGAGTAATCGCCCAACTGTTAATTCCCACTAACTACCAACCCGGCCTAATTCATCGCCTACAATAGGCATTATAAAAAAGGGGAGTAATTACAAATTATCACTGACATTTCGTCACTAAGACAACTAACGAGGTTTCACCCTTACCACTCCGTTGGCGCGGCTCCGGCGCTCCGATTGCCGAACTTGCAAAAGAATTTTTCAAAATATTTTATACCAAATGAAAACATCTGTGCAGATGAATCAGTTGTAAAATTCAAAGGGAAAATATGCTTTATAACATATAACCCAAACAAACCAACAAAATGGGGAATAAGAATATTTGGCAGACTCGGAAACTGGTTACGTGTACAATATTCTAATAATATGCTCCTTGCTTGGAAAGATAAAAGAAGTGTAACAATGCTGAGTACCTCTGCAAACGCAGGAACCACATCCATAAGAAGAATGGCAAAGGGTGATGGAGTTATCATCAAAGATAAACCAAACGTTGTCATTAATTATACTAAATTAATAATGGGAGGGGTTGATCGTGCAGATCAGTATGCCTTTTCATATTGCTTCCTACGAAAATCGCTGAAATATTGGCGAAAACTCTTTTTTTGGGGGAATGGAGATATGTTCAATTAACTGATACATTTTATATAAAGCGATAAAAAAAAGAATAACGAAAAACCTATGAGCCATTTAAAGTTTATCAAAACTTTAGTGGATCAATTAGTGGGTGACTACAAAGATCTCCGAAGTAGGCCATCTACTTCCGCACCACCAGAGACCAGACTTCATATTTTGAGAAGAGGTCCAAAGAGGCACTGTGTGGTCTGCTCGAAAAGGGCAGAAAAAGGTGGCGGACGTGAAACCAGCGAATACTGCGACGTGTCCAAAGTCCACGGAGTTTCTTAAATTTCATACGAAAAAAGCCTATTATAATATACTATTGGCAATCGATATTTTCTCTGAAATTTGGCTCCTCCGCCTCGTACAAGACTGTAGGCCCTACTGGAGGTATCGCCAAAGTCAACTCGAAGAGTTGTACGAGTTTCGCGAGGAATTCTACAGGGCCAATATTTTAAAGCTTAATTACCCCCCGCGGGAAGGAAAATCGCCCCTTCGGCGATTTACGAGAGCAATTCTACTACGGCGGCCGTAAAATAAGGAAGAGGCGCGAAAAGAAGAGAGAACGCGAAATAAAGATAAGTGCACCGGGTTCCTCCGCCTTGGCCCTGCTCCTTCCATTACAATTACTTCTAATTATCCCCCGGAGGACACCGCCGTAATGTAGAGTTAGCTTCGAGAGTCGGCCTTCACAGGAGTGGCGTACGGTAGTCCCGTCGACTGTGCTCGGCTATGGCGTCGGGGCATTAATATTTCACAGCTCTGAAGCGCCACCTCCCCCCCTGCTTATTTTAAGATGAGGAGTCGGTGCGCCACCCTAAAAAGCCATCGGGGTGGGGGGCTATTAAAAAGTGCGAGTTGCGGGGTGGGCCTCAGGTGGCTGCGGGTCTCCGACCGATTTATGAGCGTCTCAAAATTAAATTCAAAGCCCCCTTCATCTGCCCAACGGCCAGGGACGAAAAAAAATCGTAAATTTCTCTTTTATCAGTTCCCGGAACATTTTCACTTGTCCTCGGGGCCCTTACACCCCGTAAGACAATAAGGGGAAGGGAGAGTCGTAAAACACTTACAATAATGGCAGGGGACACTATCGGGATTAAAACATATATATATATATATATATATATATATATATATATATATATATATATATATGACTCAATAAAAACAATTTCCTGAATTGTACACCCTTCACGGTACAGATTAAGTTATTTTATGTTTTTAAATTCCTTTATTTTTTTCTATTATTATTTCTTTAATGACAATAAAGAAGTGCCCTAATCGCCCGTTTCATATTCAAACTACGTCCGTGAAAAATGATTTTCAGTTATATTTCAAAAACTAACGAAACCGACGATTATATTAGGAAAAGTTGTAAAATATGACCCGACTGCGAAACTTTTTCTCGCACCGAAAGAAGAAGATTTAAGGCGATGATAATATCCCGCCGGGCTATAAAAAATGTTGAGCCCCAGTCAACTTTTCGCTACAATTTTATCATTCCCTAGAATTGTATAGCTTGTATATAGATTGCAGCGAGCTATTATCTCATGAGAGATAAGTCGAGACATTAAAAGATTGTTTCCGGAAAATTTAATATCTCGTCGGAATTCACAGAAATAAGATCAGTCATATCAAACTGTGCTTTTAAATTCCGTAAATAAGTACAGTGTAGCGACAAGAAAATGTTTCATTCCGAAAGTGTAGTAATGAAGGTCAGCATCTGTGTATCATATATTTCTCCAAACTGGGGTAAAATATGAATAAACCTCGGATCTAAGGAGGCTGACATACTGGAAATACTGGAAACCCGGTTCGGCTTATTAGGCGTTACACATATCGCGCGCGTTGAGTTTCCCGCTAAGGTAATTCCTTCGCCGCTGAAAGCTGTTAACTCGGAGACTGTTGGGAGGCCGGAACGGTTCTTCTTGATTAGGGCAAATAGCCCGGGTACGGGAGAGTCAATAAACAATGAGAGAGAGAGAGAGAGCGAAAAGGAGAGATAGACAAAATGAGGTCGGCTCGACCCCACTCCTCTTAATTACAATAAGAGGAGCCAACGTGAGAGGTCCAAACTCCATTATCCGAGATGGCCGCGTTTAAAACGGCGCAGAAAAGCCAAGAAATTCAGTACCAGAGACGAAACTCACAGTTTCGGGGAACTCTATGAATTAAATACTGTATACTGTTTCGACTTACCGCCATGTAGGAGGAGTTCGATTCCCTCGATGGTCGTGGTGGTAGTTCTGCCATTTTCATCTGGTGTACAGCTCACTTTCATCACTTTCACCTGGAAAAAGAAGAAAATATTATTATTTATTTTCCCAACAGAAGTTATTTAATATATGAAACAGTTGTCCTCAATTGTGGAAATTAATAAAAGTGACATATTCTCGACCTGAGATTAAATTAAAATTCGAGTCGAATTTCGGTGCTACAACATACTTTTTATATAGTGTAGAGCACGTGAACTGGAAGGCTTAACTGACTCAAATTATTAAACGGAAGTGAATTTTATCTGACAGGATAACATATTATTGCTATTTGGTATATACACTAAGAGAAAACACTTGTTGGGTGTTTCGAATACAGACAAAAAACCGTATCTCTATCCAAAATTGACCGGCAATATACGTTATGTATAATTCTGGATATATCCAAAGAAAATCAATGAAATAAATTACTGTTGTTCTCGAGTTTGGTCCCCCAAACCGGGAGGGGACGCATCCGACGGCTCAATCGATCCTTCGACGAAGAAGCGACTATGATTATTGGACGAAACTAGGTCAGATATTGCATGGTCTTGTTACAGGGGGAATCGAATCTGACAAAGAAAATCGAAATAATTGACTCGATTTATGATACGGTTTTTCTTTTTCTGGCGGTCAGGAAATCGGGGAGTTGACTGAGTCTTTCAGAACGGATAGTTGAAAGGATAAAGATGTTAGCCAGACGGTAGCCATATAATTTCCGACCGGCGGCATAAACCAAATAAATAGACGAAAAAGAGACGAGGGGTCGGATCGAATTCCGATAAATTCGATTTAGCCCATCCTCTTTAAACCCCCCACGGTCGCGACTAATGCACAGTCAACACGGGGATAAAAAAAATGTGAAACGAAATCTTCTCAAACTCAATAGTGTAGATAAAAATAACCTCCCCTATGAGGAGGCCCTTTGAAGGGAGCTAGGCCGCCGGTAGAGGAGTCCAATTTAATTTCTAGCGTCCTTCGGGGGGGCGGAATTGCGTTTTCTGGTCGGTCTGATCGGCAAAGTCAGTCAACAACGGGCCTCTCCGACTCCCGGGGATCTCCCCCCAACGGCAAATATCCCAGGAATCCCCGACAGCCTTTTGTCCGGCCTTTAACGGCCCGCCACCCCAATAGGACAGGAATCCAATTAAGGGGGGCCCGTCGAAAAACCCGGTGCTCGACTGACGTAAATCGTACGCTATCCGCGTATACCGCAGGTCCGATCTCCATGAGGCGAGCCCGGAAGTAAGTTAAGACAACTCGGACGCGCAAATACCTGAATGAAATCCTAGGAATCTTACGTTTAAACATAAACATAATTTCATGCCGATAATAACGCAAATAAGCGGGTTAAAACAAGGGTACATGCAGGCGTGTAAAAAACCGATTAAGACAGTACGCACTTAGCATCGGTACTTTTCTTAGTTCATTCTCTCTTCTAGATGGCACTTGCAATAGTTTTGGTTCTCTAACATTAAATTCTAAATTAATTTTAGGAGCAAAGTCCCTACCGTCGGTACTATACCCCACCGATAACCTACCCTCACCTACTACTACGGGTACTATAATTACTTTCGCTTGTTTATTACGTGTTCTACAGAATGCAAATAATTCAATGTAAATTTCTTAGACACCCTCGCGGCGTTGAATAACAATGGATAACCTCCCGGACAATTAAAAGATATATTGATGTTCGGCGACGTAATCGTTAATTCATTGCCGGGTGAATAAGGGCCTTCAATTGCGAACGGTACAAATGTGTTGACGCTTCGGGGAACAATGGAGAGGCGGTCGCGAGAGGCAAGAATTAATAAATGAAATCTTAATGGGGCGAATTAAAAGCAGTTGTCTATAATTTGAGGCGATATATTACGCGTTATAAATATTCAAGCGACGTTGACCATTATTCAAATTGATACGCATCTAAAAGCCCCCACCTTAAGATGTTTCTGCCGCGTTCTGTCAAGCCGAATTCTAACAAATCATTTTATATTAATTACAACGAATTATTATTTTTATCACGGTTTAATTAAACACGTATAATGTCCTTGTTTTTTATCTACTGACAAGATTGCAACATTATTCTTGCAATCTTCAATACAGTAGTGCCGAGAAGCGACTCAATCGTCCGTATTACTTTTGTTCAGAAGTAAAAGTTGGAACATTTCTGTTCGCAAAGTTCAGGTGCTGGATACATACAATAAGTGCTTTCAGATTCAACGTCAGTTTAACCTAGGTGGGAGGTACGGCCATTATTTATTTGACAATACCCGTCCAATTTTATAAGACTACAATCCAACAGAGTGGAATAAAAAAAAAAAACAAAAGCCATCCTTTAAAAGCACCACTCCGTCCACTCGAATTATCTCCCGAAGAGGAGGTTCCGCCAGCCATCGATCCTCGTCCCCAGGTACACTTCGCTAAATAATACCCGGTCAAACTCCTCATTCTTGGATTGAAAACGGGGGAAAGGTTTTTCCGGTGCGTGTTTGCAATTCGTAACAACGAAGGGGGAAAGAGAGTAACGGGGAGGGAGTGAGTTTTTAATTTTTCCAATGGTACTTTACACAAGGAGGTGGCCCCTACTCAACTGTTCTTTAACACGTACTTTTTGTAATATCCAACGAGCCTTCTGAATAGGACTTGTCATACGACCGGCTAGGTGTTTATACCGATTAAAATACCAGATATATCGTTTCGACATTTGTCTAAATAACTAAATTTGAAACACTATTGCTCATCACACAACAGCACGTCATGACACTCCATGTTGGAATGTCTTATTTGGGTAAGAGTTTGGGTAAAACGGTAAGGGGGAAAATTAGATCAGTTTTCCGGAACGAAACGTTTTTCCCCTACAAAAGGGAAACTTGCCCTCAGAGGATTGAAAAAGTTCGTCCTTATTCCGCCCTGAGTACTTGGACGTAATGGACAGGCGCCCGTTTAAAGGACTATATACCGCTGTATATACCGTGTGAAGGACATGAAATAAAACTGGCGCGCGCAAAGGGAACACATTTATCAGACATCGGAAAGATCAAAATGGGTCAGCATCAAGGTAAACGAATGGCCGATCCGTCCACTTTAACTTTCACAAACGCTCGCACTACAGAAGTGCTCGTTACCTAAATCGGTTAAACTGAAACAGATAATATTTACATTGCATCCACCGCCAGAAATAAGTGACCGAAACAGTGATCATAAAGCTAATCACTATTATTTTAAATTAATAAATGAAATATTAATGATGAGAGGCCGGTCCCAGGTTAGATTAGCAGAAACTTTTCAATCGACAGAACAAAAATATATTGCAATTATATTCCAAGACGTTTGGAAATGTTTTTATGTACCACGATATTACCGAAATTTTCAACCTCATTTTTCATCAAAATAGTAAGTTTAAATGACCAATCTATAAAGTTCTATAAAGTGAATCTATATTGGTTTACTTAGAATAACACTTTACGAGATTTGTCAATTCATCGTCCCCTGCGCGAGTTTCAGTTTCATCACGCTTCAAAAAGTAACTGAGAAATTTGAATTAAATTATAGCCGAACTTTTAAAAGTGAAAACCTTGCAAAGCCATTAAAAGAACAGGATTGTGACATTTTTCTTTTTTTTTAAATTGTCCAGGACATAATGACGGCATGAGAACTGGGGTGCACTAAGGCCTATCGCGAGGGCGAGGGGGAGGGCGGTTGATAAATGGAAAAAAATACGGGGGGAGGAGGAAAAAACTCGTCGGGGACATCGACAAGTGGATTGACGAAACGGGGGAACGGCAGGAGCGGAACAGATTGAGAAGCCTGAAGGCCTCAAGGCGGTATTTAGACCGCGGACCCAAGATGGATGAGGAATGATGGCCGATAACGCTTTTAAATTGGTAGCCCCGGGCACTTCGGGCGGGGTGGGCGTGGGAGTTATCCCGTGGAAATCAATTCCGGATTCGGGAATCGGCAACGGCGCCTTTTAACGGTGAAACGGAGAAAATCCGACAGTACGAACTCCCCATCAAAAGGACCTTTTTGAAGGCAAATATTTGTGCATCCCTTTTCCAATATATATTCCCCATACCCTCCCGCTCCGGTTATTATTGTGTGCACAGAAAAAAAAGTAATTTGACATTCGCTCGCCCGCTGTTTCCGTCGATGTAAATTTAAATACAGACTGAAAAGCATGACATATTTATCACAAATAAAATTTACTTTTTTATTTTTATCCGAGGAGGTTCGCCAGGAGTTGGACCGCTTGCTACAATGAGGTACTTACACGCCCATCAGCATCCTTATTCCTAATTCCGCACTTTTTCTAAGCCAACGATATCAATAACTCTGTATTCGTGTTTCTAAAACGGTGGAACATACTCAATTTCATCACAGACATACGAGGTCTGTTCAAAGAGTATCGCGAATTTTAGATTTCCGCGAAGTAAGTATATTCAATCTACGGTTTTTTTGTAGCATGTTTGTACACGTGTATTTCACTTATGCCGACAATATCAGCAGTTGTGAATGTTCAGTTAATCATTTAAAGCCGCTTTTCTTGCACGTTTTTTTTGGTTCGGCTTCGATTTTTACCCGTTCCGAAAAATGGATCGGAGAATCTGTGTCAAATTTTGTGTGAAAAACAAAATTAAGTACGTAAAAATTAAGTATTTTTGGCCAAAACAACAGCTTAATAATGCCGAAGCCACTGTATTAACCGGATTTGGCCCCCTGTGACTTTTTTCTTGTTCCCAAAACTAAAAAGGCACATGAAAGGACGACGCTACGCTACAATTGAGGAGATAAAAACCGGTATCGAAAATGGAGCTTAACAAAGTCACAAAAAATGAATTTTTCAAGCGCTTCGATGATTGGAAAAACGTCGGCACAAGTGTATAATATCTGGTGGGGATTACTTTGAAGGGGAAAAAATAGATATTTGTAAAGAAATAAATAATTTTTGAAAAAATTCGCGATACTTTTTGAACAGACCTCGTACACCAGACGAGTTTTAATATGTCTAACAGAGGTTATATCCTGAGGAATAGGTTGAGAAATCGGTGAGTGAAACG
Source organism: Lethocerus indicus (assembly GCA_019843655.1). Classification (NCBI taxonomy): domain Eukaryota; kingdom Metazoa; phylum Arthropoda; class Insecta; order Hemiptera; family Belostomatidae; genus Lethocerus; species Lethocerus indicus. The sequence continues at coordinate 2,263,001 of JACDQD010000009.1, read as the reverse complement.
GGCGGACAGAGTGGGAAAGCGGACAAACCTTGTTGACTAATCGGAATTCTAATGAAGGAGCCGCCCTCGGGCCTAGGCCGCAGTGGTAGGTGTAGGCATTCCTCGACTACCGGATCGGGCATGCCTACCCAGGCATGAATAGGATATTCACCCTTTCGGCATCTTGGAAATTATGCCCCGTCCTCCGAGAGGCCCGCGTCCTCGGGCTCTTCTGCCCGGAGCCAATATCGCCCGAAGATGGGACGACAAAGGAGTTAATCAGCGAACCTCCTCCCGCCCCATTCAACGACACTATACAATGCCCGACACTAATATCGGACAGGACGTCGAAGGCTCATTCTTCCTTATAACCTGCCGAGATGATTTATTCCGATATAGAATCCGGGAGAGCGCTATGAAGAGACACGGAACAACCGAATATCATCAAATTACTTCTTCCTAGGGACCTACCATCATGAATACCCATCATCAACAGCCACTATGCTTCTCTGATATCAATAAAAAATCAAAACAAAAGGGTTAATTCTTGTTGCAAATTGAATAACTCGCCCAGACGAGAGATAAAATTCAGATTGAAGATTGCATGATCGCCCGCGCTAATTGATGGGTTAAAATCTGGAATGAAGGAGATTTCGTGTTCGGACTGATAATTGAAGTGCCTCGAATTAGTCTAAACACGAAACGGACACGAAATTGATTCACTCAAACTGATACAACCGGACGAAATAGGCCCGTCGGCGCACAGAATGGAGAATATGGAAATATTCGAGAGAAAAAAATCACCCTATTAATACTCACAAAGCGGGTCTATTCGGGGCCATCGAATAATAAACAGGAGGCTAAGGCTCCCCCCCGACCGGATGCCGACAGATTGAAAAATAAAGTTTACATTCTGAACACCAAAGAACATGATGATGAAAATCACAAATCTCAACACAGCTTAAAGTGCATGACACGGTGCAGAACTGTTGCAGCCGGAATGCATAATATAAACGAGTATTATATTGAAAATTATGTGACTAACGACTTAATGGAATAAATTTAAACAATTACTGCACTGCTGCCTAATAATTATTAGTGATTCTTTGGTGAAAAATAGGATGTATCTTAAATTGTAATGAATTATATATATTCAAAAAAAACTCAAAACGTCATCTTTACCGACATTCGGCTGCAATTAATTACAGGCAAAAAATGTAGCTGTTTAACAACCCCTGATTTAATTAACCGACATTAAGTATTCAATATTTAATGTCTCAGTAATTAATCACCGTCTCGGAACGACAGGTTGTCTGCCCTAATGAAGCTCTGTGTCGTTTTTTTTCCTTTGTATTTTCCCCCGTTCACCGATTAATGAAATAAAGATAGGATCGAGTGCACGTCTGAAGCCGCGTTTTACGGCCCAACGGTCGCCTATCCGTCGCTCTATTAAATTCTCAAATTTAATAACCGGCATCGAATTTATCCACCCCCTTATCTAGTTATTCGTTTAGAACGAGATGGGGAGGGATTTGCACGGCCCCATCGCCGGGGGTCGGAATCGCTTCCGCAGGAACGGTCACTCGAGAGGAGTTCCGTAATAGACCCGAAGGAAAATCCAGTGTTGCTGTTTTCTTCGCAAATAATTGATTTCCATTTAAGTCCATTCGATCTGAATGAAGCTTATTAGCTTTTTTTCTCTTAAGATAGCGGGCTCTCTTATGGTACACTTTTGAACACACTTTTCGCGCAATGACTTTAAAAGATATTTCGTAAATGTCCTTCTTTCAATATTCCTAGTTTCCGAAATATAGTTTAACACCCGGTACACGTTTATGACTGTACTAATGGCAACGATCAGATTCCTATCAATAAAACATTGTCACCTACAAAAGCGGAGAACACAAACAAAAATTAACGATCTCTGAGTCCAATAAAAACAAATGGGAGGGCTCACTGTACATGGGCTTGACGGGTTTAATCAGAGCCGGAGCCGAAGCGTTGAAATGCGACGTGACTCGATGCACATCCCGATTATTAGGGAATTACAATAATAACTATCCGGTCACGATCCAGATGCGGTCTGGGAATTAATCCCCGGGATTAGGCATCATCCCCTACCTGATAACCTGTCCGCTCCCGTTGCGTTATGATTAGCCCCAGTGTTTGCGCACGCCGAACCGCTTGGGAAAACACCCAGTTCCGGCGCAGTTTCTCGGTTCACTTTAATCTTTTAGTCTTCAAAAAGTGTTAATATTTTTCTCCTTTTGTTTTAAATAACTTCTAGATAAAACAAAGAATTGTCGAAATGGAGATTAATGACGGGCCCCAGTGTCCAGAAACCGGAGATCGGATGACAAATTGTTTGATTGAGCGAAGGGATCCCCCTCCAAGGCCGAAATACATCAAAGGGACCGACCCTAAGGAATGGGGGGCTCACAGTAATGAAAGATGGCAAAGGTAATAAAAAAAAATGATGAGGTAGCCGAGAGACTATTTAGGGGTCGCAAAGTGAATATTGAGACCCGGGCGGGCGGTCCGCCGGGAGCTTTTCATCTCCTCCTGAGAATTGATACCAAATTGGACTGTGGGGGAAGAAAGGACATTTGACTTTGGGGGAAAACAGTGACCAGTACCCAGAAACGTCCGGTGTTTCACAACATTTCGGTGCATTATTGCAATAATTATAACAAAATATACAAGCTCTCTTAGCGTTTTGAAAAATCTTTATGACGGTAGAAAAAATTCCATCGCATTCATGTTGTGTTCCAACTGTATAGGATTCAGTTCCAACCTATAGAAATCAGGGGTATTTTAAGATCCCATAAAGTATACCACAATTAGCATTTTGAATTATATTCATTCATCAGTGATCTCATGAAATAACGTTGAAATAATCAGTTAAAGCTTAATAAAAGTTGTATTCCATTATACGCGTTGACTAAGAACTCCTGAGTAAGAAAATATTTTCTTGTTGTCTACCGACTGTGGTTGAAAACTAATGCTTTATCAAGTATCAGTGAAACCAGTCAACTTCGCCACGTGGAGTCAGATAATCGCACGGCCATATTCAAAGCCCTCGAGCTTCTCCAAAAGAAAAATCTCGATTTACAATTCGCCTGTCAACGAAACCAAGAGGCCGCGAGGGCCAACTTGGCGTGAAAAAGTGGGGGAGGACGACAGAAGACCGGGGAAACAATAGGCCGCTTTGTTCCAATGCCTTTTCGGCGGCGGATTGCCCGCACAAAAGAGCTCTAAGAGAGAGAGAGAGAGAGAGAGAGAGAGAGAGAGAAACAGACGAGGGGAGAGAGATAGAGAGAGACAGAGCTCTCTAACACACAGAGTCTGACACTTAACGAAAGCCGATTGCTCCTCGAGCGTTCAGATAATGCCCACAGATAACACCGAATACGATTCGATTTGGCCGCTTACTCTGTAGAAACATGAATATTCTTCAATCTGCGAGTGATAGTTAAATGGACAGGAGGAAAGTATATTTCATAAATACGTGTACGTGCTGAAATATATCGGAATATTACATAGAATGACGGGGGGGAGTCATCCTCCTTCGCTCGGAAACGAGGAAGTGTCCATAATCTTTTTAGTTTTAATATGCGACGTAATAATTATTATTTCAATATGTAAGTATCAAGAATTTCACTTTATTTTATCGTGAAGATATTCTCGGTCTAGTGTTTTTCACTCCGGCGTTATTTCACGTAGCGTCGGGCTCGTTAAGAAACCGGACCGGAGTAAAATGGAAATTCAACGTCCCACGCATTCCGTACATCGGCCTACGTTCGGCCTCAATTAAAAGGAAAAAAGGACGGGACAAGCGCCGGGAAAGTGATATAGTACATGGGCCCGGAGTGAAACTTGATATGTTAAAACCGTGATAATTCAGCAACTTTCGCGGTACACTGTATACGCAATATGCCGCGGCGTTCGTTCACTTTTCGAGCGCTAAGCGTTGGGAAATTGGGTCCCGATTTCGATTAAGACCCGGGTACTAAACTCGATAAGCTGTGAAACCGGACAGTTTGATAAGCCTCATACGAGTACACTCAAACCGCTCGTACCATATTCCTTATCCATTCGCTTAGACCTGTTGAAACAAACAACGCTTACAACTAATTTAAATACGAATAGTTTATTTTTTGATTCACAGGGGAGTCATTATAAACATAATACTCATGTTAATACCCTAAATGAATAGACAAATAAATATAATTCATTTTGTTTTCAATGATAGGACTACATCACCTGCAGCCCGAGGTTCTACCCAAAATGTTTCATATTACCGTCAGGTTACCGTTGTCTATTTGTAGACCGGATAAAATGTAAATGTTTGTTAACAAAACCCATCATAAAAGGATACAGATCATACATTCGGGTCAAAAATACTAAGTTTTATGATAGTTTAGCCATCAGAGCAGGCTAAACATTCCCGGAACATTGAGCTACGAAATTAATTTCATCGCCCCACCACCGTATGTATTTTCCAATCCTTTCATTCTGTTTTACAGTACTTTCCGAATATTTGTTTGCTCAATAAAGAACGAAAAATTAGAAAAAAATGATTTCCTCGAAAAGGAAAAGCGGGGGCGCATCTTTTTACGTGAATGAGAACCGGGAGTCTAAAGCGAGAGGAATAAAGGATGAAATATTGAGACCAGAAAAAAAAGAACACCCGGCCGCAAAGGACCGGAATATAGTTTGAATAAAACTGGTTTGCGTTCGGGCCAAATAAATTTGAATTGAATCTAACTTTCCGGATGTTCCGCCTTATTTTCCTACCCCTGGGGGATATTTATTTTTCTTTAATCCCCGCTCTGGATTAATGTAAGATTTATCTGCAGGTTTTTTCCATTCTTCGAAATAATCCTTTTCTTATTTCGCAGTACTCTCAAATAAAATACTGCATATCGTATTGTACGTTTAATGAAAAACACACTTGTAATTTTAAATTTAATTTACATTAGTTACCAAACAACCAACATGCCTAATTTATTAACAAACCTACTGACGGAAAGGTATTGAAGATGGCGAACAACCGACCGCTCTAGCAAGAGGCCAAATATTGCTTCCCTAAAGAGACTCCGACCCTTCTTTTTTACTGTATTTATTTACAGCACAATTTTGACGATAATAAATGAAATTGAATATATTTCCGTGCTATTCAAAAGTTTAAAAGCGCTCCCACAGCATCATGAATACTGTCCACTTGTAATGCAGAGTTCGAATTCCCCCTCATCCACGTACGCCCGGTCGAGAATAAGCACTTTAGTGGGGGTATTACTGTGGGGTTTTTTTTCCTGTAGAAGAGCATATTACGGGGAATTAAATTTAATCACAACATTTTGTGCCGCCCGCAACCCGTTCGGAGGCGGGGGCGGAGGGGTGCAATAACTTTAATTTGTATTCAAGGCCCAGCGGGCGGAGAATTCTAATGGAGCAAACGGCCGGGGCTGTCCTTTTATTGGGAGCGAACAAGTGGTCCGCCGACGCGTTAAAACTTGAATGGCGCTCGTTAGCTGGATGCTGGTCTTGCTAGTGCTGCTGATTTCCCCGCCATTGTCCCCCGCAATGCCGGCGTTAAACCCCCGCCCCTTCACGACAATGGCCCGCTTCCGTTTGATATTCACCACCGATCGTTATTCAAATATGCTAATGAAGTAATCCCTCTCTATCTCCTCCTCCTCTCGTTCCCTCCTTAGCGCCGACCGTGCTGACTAATCCCGTCTCTACACGCCGAGGACGTCCTAACACGCCTCTAATTCTACAGGATACTCGCCCCCTCTCGTCATGTATTCACCCAGAATAAGGTAAGCATATTTTACAAACCAGTAACCAATTTGGTGTAGAATCGTGGGGACGACAAATATTCGAAGGTTCCAAACCGATTACAGGCCCTATATATGGCCCTACAACCGTATACGATGTGAATTGGACCGCAGTCGACAAATTTTCAGAATCGATACCGTTAACCCATTAAGTACCAAATTTGTTTTTTCAGAAAATGTTACTTAAAATTAACTTATTATGATGCATTATTATCAAATCCCATTTGGAGATTACTACAGAGTTGAACCAACACATGAGACCAATCATCTTTTATTTTGAATAATAGTCATAATTACAAGTATTTTAACATGATATAGTATTTATAATGTGAAATTACTGAAAGTAATAAAAAAAACTTTCTGTAAACACATCATATCAGAAAAAAATTTAAAAAATTCACTGATCTCCATTTGGGGCCTACGGTACTTAATGGGTTAATGAGCAAAAATTCGATAATTCGCAGATTAACTAGGCAATGTACAGATTACCTCGATAGTTAAAGTGCGAAATATCTTTTAATCGATTGAAATTTAATTCAATCAACAATATCGGTAATAAATTCGATTTAATAGGTGTAAAAACACATAAGACACAAAAAGACATAAACGATAATTATCGAATATTGAATCGTATTTTTTATTCGTTTTAGTTCGATAGAAACAGAATTAATCGTCGGAAAGGGACGCGATTCCATCAGGGCGTCCCCAGCGGTGATTTATGAAGGATGAATCACGGCCGCATCACATCGCTGTTGCCCCTCAACAATTCATTTGTCTTTTCATACTGAAACGAGCCCAAATGGACATCATCGCATTACCGGAGCGGTAAATCACGGGGGGCACAACAAGGAATATCAAGTCGTTTAAAGCTTCCCGAGCTTAGATTGCACCGTTAGACTCAATGAGCGAATTTTTCACATTACGTAGTATCGAATTCAGAAGTTTATCAGCGCTTCCGATTGGTGGAAATATAAGCAAAATGGATCGTAATTCGGGACGTTGTTCTATTTTAAGCAAACCAAAAAATATTGAAATTTCTTTGGTATCCCCATACCCGACTCAAAAGAATCGACTTAAACAGAAAATTTGGACTCTTAAGGCCATTACTAAAACGGACATCAAAATTGACCTTAAGTAACAAACTGACAATTTACAAAGTGATACTTAAACCGATATGGACATACGGTATAGAGCTATGGGGTTCCACAAAGACATCCGACATCGCTCGCATCCAGAGATTTCAGTCAAAAGTCCTTCTTACCGTCCTTAATGCTCCCCCCGGTATGTTTCTAACCACACAATCCACCATAACCTCAACATACCAACAGTCGACGAAAGTGCAAAATCCCAGTTCCTGAACTTCCACTCCCGCCTTTCTCCTCATCCTAACCAACTCGTTCAGACCCTTTATTCAAAATTTCTTTGCTATTTCTTCGCTTGACTACCGGATCCAAAACCGAGATAATTTTTAATGTTTTTAGGTGTGCTGATTATGATGAAAAGTCAAATTCTGTCTCTCCAGGGGACCAAAAAAATTCCCTTTCGTCCGTCCCCTAAAAAATTCTATTTCACATACCCGAAATGAATTCGGTTAAACGAAAACGGCCCGAATAGGAGGGTTTCATAAGCCGCCGGAATTTCCGTCCCAGGGCCCGTTAAAAGTAACCGTGGCGATAACAGTAAAAGGGAACGACACCAAGGTATGATTTCAAGAACGACCACCGTGGGAATCCATTCGTGGGAGGAGCGTCCGCTTATTCGCATTTCCTCTGAGTGTTTTAAATTTAACCGCGATTAAATCACAAGGTATTAACTGCAGAAATTCAATTGGCAATACGAGCAACGACGTTTCCGCAACGGGCCGAACAAATTTTAAGTTATTCGTTAAACACAGGATACAATTGGATAACAACAGGATAAAACGCTTATTTGGCTTATTTATGAGATGTGTGGTTAGCTTCAGTCGACTGAAATGCTGCAATTAACGGGAGAAACAAAATGGACAACGGACATTTCGTAGATATTCAGGCTGCTACTCTAGAAGAGGAAACCCCGCTTTATCTCTCTAACAATCTTTCTAACAATACTGCCCTTTAGCACGAAAGCGCGTTCCTTTATTTGCATTCTGCTATCTGTACTTTTAATTTATTGTTTAGAAACAATTTGAGGGGCCAAACAACAGACTCCTCGAAGGGTGGCAGAATCGCACTTCTGTCCGAAATATCTTATTCATACGGTCAAAAAACGCGTTTAAATTAATGACGAAAATACTTAAAAGTGAGACAAAAACGTTTTAAATCGTTATCTGCTGGAGGCCTTGCGAATCGCCGTCTAAATTACGTGCACTAATAACCCCGTTCAATACACGACTTTCTAAACGCCATTTTAAATTGCCTACAATTCAGTATTCTGGAAAATAACGAATTTTGCCAATATTACGGTAATGAAAGAAGATGTAAGTAATATCTGTAAAATGTTCACGACTTGTGTTGAGTAATCTATTAAACGATTGGGACTAAAAAAGGTATACATATTCATGGTTCGAATCAGTGTGTTTAGCCATGTGCATATACTGGTGTTGGGAAAATTTTATTCTGTACAATGAATAATAGATCATTTTTTTTTCGTGAACGAACACTGATTTTAATCTTGGAACAATTATTTCTGAACACAACTAGATACAGTTGTATACTTTGCTATTCAAATGAAATTCATATATTGGACTAAATGATTCTGACCAGAGCTTATAACTTAATGATTTTCGTTAATTCCTTTTAAGCATTCTGTACACTTTCACCTGATGATTTTCGGGTCAATGCCATGGCAACCAATCGAATCGATAGCCACTCACTGAAATCGCAGGCCGCTGATTTAAGTTTTCTCAATCCGACATCACTGCATTTATTAGCATTTATATTAAGGGTCAAACCCAATAAAATTTATAATTGGGTTAATTGGCGGTATCAGTACAGAAATATTACCGATAAAGAGTGTTGTGGTCAGTATAAATATAGTGAAAGAACGCGTTAAACCGGCTTGAATGACATCAACTGCTCACGTCATAAACTTCTTTCCTTGTTTGTTCAACCGTGAAAGCTGACCGCTCCTAGTGTTTAGAACAAAGGAATTGCAAAATTGAAAAATTCCTTTTACGCTGGAAACGGGATTTTCTAACGACAATTACAGGGTCGAATAATGATCAAACGGGAAATCGGGTCCCAAATGTTTTTCCCCAGAAACTAAAATTAAATTGATCCCATTAAATTTCTTCCATTATAAATATATTTTACGTTTAATTTAAATGTTTGCGTCTTGTCTTATATGTAAAATTAAATGTCTATTTGAGTCCGGGGAGGTCAACGCACTTTATTTACATGAAAGCTTAAACCCCCAGTCAACCGAATCGAACCGGGGCGAACGAAAATATTTGACAATTGTTCCGTCTGCACTTGAACAATGCCTCGGTGATTGGACAATGCCGTGTTTCCGCCGGAAACCGGCGACAACAATTAACCGACGGTTACCGTCGAATACTCAATGGAATCGCCTAAAATGTCCCGCGCGGGTGGGATTCCGCTAGAAAGTGATTTCTCACCGCTTTGCATTGCACGAAAGTTTCCCCGCACAATTCGATCCCGTCTGTTAGTTTGTGAAATATCACTCAAATCAGGAGATGTTAATTTAAAACGTTCAATAATATGGAATTCCCTATATTTAATACCAGATTTGAAATTCAGTTTATATAATTTATCGGCTATATTTTTTCTGGAGTCGTACGATTTGCTATGCGTTACCACGTTCGAACCCAGAGGACCTCAGATCAAATTCACAAACATCTTACGAGACAAATATATATTTATACCTTTACATATATAAATATGTGCAATCACATATCTGAATTTATACCGACAGCCACATAAATAGTCGCCACACACGGGGGACCTAATTTTCATTCAGCTGAAAATTTCAATTAAATAATAAGAACAATTATACTGGAGCAAAACGCTCGGTTGGGCGCAATATCCACAAGAGGGGGCCCCCTCTTTTACATCGTCCTCAGATTAGGCAAAACAATGGGCCAACCGATAGCCAATAGGAGGAGTTCGAGGGCTCGGGCACGGAGCAAGGGCTTGTTTCGCCCGGTGGGGAGTGTGCCCTTTGTCGTCATTATTGGTCACCGTAAATTATCCGACAACTTTCCTCCGCCCCGCTCATTGTCGTATTTCCGAACCGCCCCACCCGGCCCCCTAACCCGGGGGGAAATTATTAACGCCGTTATCGCTATTTAAAGCCGCCGGTAGAGAGGTGCGAGAGCGCCGGCTCCCGGTCGTTGCGAAGGGCCGACCGACGATGGGGTTCTAAGCCCGGTATTAAATCCAGACGGAGCGTTATAGGGTTATAACGGCCACGTCCTAAGGGTACGATATAATTCGTGGACAGAACCGCTGAGCTTGCCAATACATGCCGTCATTCCAAATTATGATTGCATCTATTATTAAAGGAAAACACTATCCCGATTATATTCAACTGTTTTAGACAGTACAGATAGGATGAAAAAAACCCTCGCAGACCACCCGGAAAATGTATATTATTTATTATATAACGATTAGTTATATATTTTTTTATATTTTACATCTAGAATATAATACCGCTTCCTTTTATATAAATTCCGTTTCTATCTCCACCCGGAAGCGTCCGTCCGATAATTTCGTGAGGGATCGACAACGGTTCATATCTGGTATTTTCCGGTGCTGTGAACGGCACTCTCGATGATTTGTGAATGTTGGGCGTTGTTCTCCCCGGGGTGACGTTTGTCACGGCCCCCGAGACTAGTGCGGGGGCGGGGGGCTGAAAACTTCCCTTATCATCGGGGGCCCGACGAAATTACCAACTGGGACAAAAAAAAATTTACCCGGGCTCGCGCTTGTAACCCCCCCCCTGCAGCACCGTGCTTGTCGAGATTAAAATTCTTGTTTACTTTAGGCTTTCGCTCTTTTGTACCGAGGCATTGTCGTCAAGGCATCCTTGAACGAGGCGTAGGCGAGTTTTTAAACTTTCCGGAATTTCAGCCAGGGAATATTCGCAGAGTATATGAAATTTTAATTAATTTAATGTAAGGCTAAGGCATTAATCACTCTCATAGTCTGCGGTAGGAGAAAATATTTTGACCGGCTGTTCCCACTACGAGGAATAGCAAATTTAAAAACATTGAGGAAATAAATAAAAAATATGAAACCAGTCCTGCAAGGAATCCTATTCCACCTGCCAATAGAAAATAGTTGATGGAAACTGAATGAATGTTGCTGACTATTAGAGGACATCAGTCGTACATTAATTACACGCATTTGCTGTATAATTGGGACCTGTCGTAACAGTAAAAAATGTGCGTCGGAACAGTTCTGAATTAAAGATTCATCTCTGCCTCACCCGGGCAGTTTAATAACTCGGCGAAATCTCAAAATTACTCGAACATATAAGGCCCCCCGTCCCCAGCCGGTTAAACGGGGGGTAATAAAAATTATTGCGACGAAAATTTGCAATTTTATGTATATATATATTTTTACAGCTAGTCCAATTAAAAACATTATTAGTCTCTTCTTTAAAAATAAAAAAGGTTGCCGTGGACCTGTGGGGGCGGGGAGTTGGTAAAAGTATGCAGATTCTCTGTCCTCGGGGGTGGTGGGCGAGTTTGTAAGGGATATTTGCATGCCTTTCGCGCTTTGGGACCCGAGGTAAATGTCTCCGCAGAGTTGAATTTAATTAAAACACGCTTTCTTTTTTTTTTTTTTTATTTCTCGGTCCCTCCCACCCTTTTTTTCTCTCCTCGGCCTTCATCATCTCATTCTTACTTCGGCCGCCCCCCCGCCCCATTTTCCCTTCTACGTCAGACTCCTTAATTTAATTATGACGCTCCGTCCCCGAGAAATTCGCGCAGAGAGATATACGGGAGAAGGAGGAGAATGCGGAGAGGCAGAAGTTAAGAAGTTATGAATGGCAATTAATTGGCGACGATGGGGGGTTTCTTTGCGGCATGCGAAAGCGACCCCCCGACCACTTCCCTATTCAATAGCCCGACCCGAGAGAGACCTCTTCTTCAAAACCTGGCTTCTCAGCCACCCCCACCGAAAGGGGTCGCATTCAAATATATTTTTAAAGCTATAATCACAACTTTTAGCCTCCACCCCTCGGCCCTAAATTAAGAGTCCCGGCAATTTACATTCTCATTTTAATTTATTTATAACTGCAGGCGGCTCCGTATTGAGACCTCGAGCTAATACGCCTCGAGAAAACAAGATCGGTGATAAGAGCTTCATACGGGACAATAAGCCACTTGAGAAAAGACGTAAATTACTAAGTGCAGATTATAGGTTAATGATAACGATTATCCGAAAATTTCATGATACAGTAAACATATTTATATTTAGGAAGGAAAAAGTAAAAGGATTTAGAAATTAATGAAAATTTAGTATTTGAAAAAAATAAAAGTTATTGTACTTCATTGCCTTGTGGGCAGGTATCTATGAACGGTTATGATTTCGCATTTTGGGAAGGAACAATGACTATAAAAAAGATGTTTCTCCAACGGAATTTATTGCGCCAGAATTCTACTGTTATACTGCCGCTAGATGCCAAGAAAAGTCTAATACTGAAGATAGTTCTAAGAGGAGAAAAAGAAACGGACTATGTGACGAGCTGAAAGTAATCTTTCACAGAAATCGTGTATGACAGGAAGGCTCGGAGAGTGCCTCGCACTGGCTTCTCCTCCGCGTCGTATATTTACGACGACTGTACACACTGGCGTTAGTAACACGAAGACGTAACTCTAGAAGCCGGTCGAAGGCCGCCGGTCTGTGGAAATCACGACCGGGTGGATAACACAATCCTAAACCGCATATAAAAAGTATTCCGTACCACGCACAATCATCAAGAGCTGCTTTTATGTTGGCAGAGAATTCCGGGTTCCGCATCGGGCATAATCAAGTGGCCGCCGAGATGGGAGCGATAAGAGGACTGTAAAGTGAAACGGGGAAGGCCTCTTACACCGGGCTTAAGGCCCGGGGATGAAGTCGTAAAAGAGCCTACCCGGGGTTACTTCGGCGAACCCTCCATATCGCGTGTCTGCCGGTGGAACACCCGGCCGTAATAAAACAGTTATTTATCCCGTCTTTTATTGCTATTCTATAATCCCGAGTCGTAAAGCGCTCAATAGCGTTGACACAAGGAGGGAAGACGCTTAATCAGCGTGTCCATTAGAACATACAAGGTGAGAAAGGGCTGGATTGTGATTGTTTTAGGTATCTAACTAGAAGGCTTTGCAATAGAGCTTTTTCGACCGGTTTTAGAGCTGGGTTCTTGAAGACAATATTCTTCAATATATAGTAATATATAGGAGTTTATATAATATCGATTAGGGGGAGGAAAATCTACTTATTTATTATTATTATTACTATTATATTATTTGTATAATGTCTTAAGCAGGCAGGCTAGCAATAAAATCTGAAAATAATTGCGGTTTAGTTTTAAAAAAATCATAATTAAGTCCGTAAGAAATATAACAAAATTATAACGGATGTGACCCACTGACGCTGACAAATTGGGCTAAATTACCGGAACGAAACGGACCATTAGGGCGAGAAAAGACATTACCGGTTAATAGATTCGAATCCCGGTCGTATATCATTTTAACGGGTAATATATTTTTCGGCCAGTTCACAATAGAAAGTTCAAAAATAGTATTTACTGATATTACAGGTGATTTTGGAAGTGGAACCGAGAGGAAGGTCGATAACGTCACCGACAGACATCGGGGAAGAGAAGTCGATTCCGTATTCCGAATGCGGGTAGTGGAGGACGCCCGGGTTGGCGTTATGGCGTGACAGACACAAGGTGGGGAATATAACGGTCTGAAAAGAGAGTCGCGAGCGGGCGAATGACAGCCGGGAACGAAACCGGCTTCAATGGCCCACCGTTTCATATAATACGAGCCTTCTCGTATCGCCAACAGTTGGTTGAAATTGACACTCGGAAACAAACTTGAATAAAGTCAGGTTTCAAAGACAATAGAAAGCAGGGAAAATGACAGCTGCCGATTTGTGAAGTTTGCCATTACCTGTAACCGGTTATATCCTGATTTAAGAGGAATACATCGTGGACCCATTCTTGCATTTGGTTAAATATATCTCTTAAAGATGCGTTTATTCATAGTATTCTCAATCAATAGTTGGTGGGCTTGCATCTTCTCGGCAAGACAAAGCTTAGTAATTATGGGGAGTTGTATTATAAGATGTTCTTTATGTAGGGTCGTAGGGTCGCCGGACCCTCTAGCGGCCCCCTGCGGGGAATAAACCTCAGGTAGAGAGTACGCGCCCCTATTCTCCGGTATTGCTAACACCTCGACGCCAAAATTTAATCATATTCGGTTAAAGGGCGTAAGAGAGGTAGAAAGAAAAAAGTGATAAATGCTCGAGCTGGAGAGAGGGTCGGCGTACGGACCGCCGGCGTCGGCTTTAATTAAATGCAAGGGGTTGAAGCCGCCGCCCCCGCTGGGAATACGAGGAGTCAAATTCAAATGAGGATCCCATTTCATAAGTAAACCCTTCTTCTCCCCCTTGGTTCTACACGGTGTTGACCGGCCAGGAACAAACCCTCTCTACTTCAGAAAACCGAGGTTCGTCTGATGAGGGGGCGCGGAGGCACAAAGGCGTTGAGACAGACGCAATTTCGTGCCCGATGGCTCGCTCTCCCTCCCTCCCTCCCTCCATCTCTCTCTCCCTCCTGCCGCTGACGGCTGCACCCTTTATACGGCCGCTGACCATAACAGCCAGCCAATATACACCAAACGACCTCCAGTCCCACCGCCGAATATACGGAGGAAAACCTTCAAAACCAGCCCGGTTTATATAGGGTTCATACTTATTTGGACCGAAATTGAACCGAGGAACCCTACAGAGAATACAGATCGAATGTATTACGACTGTACAGACTGTTCTGAATACGGAGAAATTTTATTAGCACGGGTAAACTGTACTTAAACCCTACTGCTACAAGTGTGGCGACTATAGTGGACCAGACACCAACCCTTGCCATATACAGCACTATGTATATAACAGTGAGCATATTTACTTGTATTTGCATGAAACTCAAAATGATTTAAAAGAACTTTTTTTTCACGGATTGTTCCCACCTTTTCTCTTAGAATACATTTATTTTTAAAACATATTATTAATGAAACTATTCATCTGGGCCGCATTTCTTTTATTATGTTCAATTTATACGCATGCCATTCATCAGCACAGAATATGATGCTTCCATAGGTGCATATAAGGGGCTCAGTGTTTTTCGTAACAAGGAAGAAACTACTAATTGGACGATTAAAAGTTATAACATTTTCATCAGCCTAACGCCACCGATTTCTTTGCTCGTTAAATGTTTCCACTCCTGGGCAGCCAGTCGCTCGACACGGGCTTTCGACAAATTAAAAATTCCCTTCGACAGGAGGGCAGAAAATGGGCCGCGACGATATTTGACGGGAAAATTTGTAATTCGTGAACGCCTTAATACTTAATTTTATAGTATTTGTAGAGTTGTGACCCGTACAATATTTTCATCCGACTGCAACGTTCGAATTGAATTTCAACTAACTGAAGAAATAGACTCAGCTTTATTCTTCCCCCCGGAGCAATATTCGCCAACTCACAACGCAAATGGGACAGGTTACATGACAGACTGTTGAATGCTTCGTCCTTCATAGCATCCCTTACACACGGCTGGATTGGACTCACACCCCGGGGGATAGCGGACATTTATGATGACGTTATACGCCCCGTTTCGAATCAAGTTATTCAACGCCTTTGATTTGACAACAAGAATCGCTGTCGACAAATATCATTCCTGGTGGGTAAAGAGGAATACGTACATCATGTTCAGCCCGAGATGTATATCAAAGAAATAAATAAAATTTTAAAAAATTCAGTGGATTTTTCCACCGTTATTATGTCACTTGAACATCAATGTCGAATACTGTTTTACTCAGTTGTGGCACTAAAATAGTTTAAAGGAACAACGGCAAACTATATATCTTTCTTGGAAGGAATTCTGTAAACTGGTTATCTGTAACCCGATAAAATGTGGGTCGTCGCACTCGAAAAAAGTGGCTACAGAATGACAGCAGACCCCGCCGAGATAAGGGGTAATTGATTGCAGAAGTTTAATACCAACTTGGAATCCCCATACCCGATTTAGAAGAATCGAATTCTGAACTGGAAATTGGGACTACTAAGGCCGTTACACGAACTGACCTTAGCCAAATTGAAACCGACGTGGGGATAACATGAACATCCAGAGATTCCAATTAAAAGTCCTTCTATCCCAGGTATGTTTCTAATCGCACGGCCTCAACATACCGACGAAGTTATAAAATCCCGGTTGCTAAAGTTCCATTCCCGTCTCTATGCTTCTCCTAATTAACTCGTTGAATCCTTCCCTTCCGTTACCCGTCCCCCCCATCACGGCGGCCCAAATAGTATTTTTTTATCGAGAGTGGTATAAAAATATTGATTGTACAATAAATAAAAAAGAGTATGGTTCCAAGTATGCTCCCAGCATTGAAAATGACGAAACCGGTCTAGCCTAGGGCGAAATAGATTTGGAAGACTGTATAGTATCTAATTTTCTGGGCTTGTTCGACCCCACAGTACAGGTTGTATCCTTTATGGAGTCGTAAATAGGCGAGCCGAAGCCTTAAGTTGACGTCGGTGACCGGGCGAGACGAAGGCGCATCCACCCCATAATCACATTCCCCCGGATTTACTGCCGCCCGCTCGGTAGTTTATTACGCGCAATCTGAGAGCCTCTGCCGGTCCCACGGGCTTTTTTCCCCGGGAACTGTACAGGCGATGGGGGCGGGGGCGTGTTCATAAAACTTTTAATAAGTTCGCCTATTTCACGGTCCCTCTTTTATTTCGGAGGGAAGCGATGGCGGGAACGGGACCCCCTTATTAAATAGATGATAAATGGGAGGCCCACTCCTGTTTATCTCGTTAGGCTCAGGCAGTTCTGAGCCAAATCCACCCCCACAACCTTTAAGTCTCAGGTTGTATGAAGTCCTCCTCCTCGAGCAATATACACTCGAACCGAGAAAATCTTGATATCAAGAGATACCCATAGGAGCACTGGTCTAAATACATCCTACAGGTCTATTACGAACAGGCATATAAAGATCTAAAACTGTAGCCCAAACCTAAGTTACTCCTGACATCCCAAACATTCTCTGTAGACGCCTATTAAGGAAGTGGCCACGTGATTTAAACATACCGAGGAAATAAATAAAATTAAAAAAGGCGAGCGAGTTTTTTCCACTGCTTCCTGCGAATTGTCTGACACTCAGGACTGCGACCTTAAACCATAGCTTGGATCTCGTCAAACCGACCGGAATTCATAAATAAAAGGGGGGCCTAAAATAAGAAATAATGAACTTCAACTAGATATGTAATACGAAATATGAAACTTTCAAGGCTTCGTCACAACGAGAGAAGAGTCTTTAAATCGGTACCGCGATGTAGAAGAGAATGAAAAAGATAAAAACAAAAAGAAATGCAAAAACATCCATTCACTGTGGTTACACGATCATTTTTCATGAACTATGTACAACACAAGGAAAGTGGATACAATATAAAATTGCTTCCTAGTAATATTTAAGGGTTGTTTCGTTGAATGACATATGTTTTTCTTTAGTGTATACTTTTAAAAATTGTATCATATCGACAATATGGCGCTGGTTAATTTCTCCTGCCAATTTTCATTTCAGTTTTCTGAATAAACATTAAGTTTCTGATTCATTTTTTTTTTTGGCTCGGTTCGGTACCAAAACCACTTATAGTCAAATTATTGCCGATTCATTGCGGTCGGACGACCGCACACGTTTTCATAAATTATGGTAATAATTCTAGTATCAGTGACACTGCGGTTGTGCCTATTGATTTCCTTACATATGTTTCAAGGGGGAGTATCGGGTGTAGTCGTTACGTGAATTCCGGTGTTCGGATAGCAATAAGCGCTATTAATATTTCCTACTATATGAACGAAATATGAGTGTTATTTTTACAACCGTATTTAAATAATATCCTATCTTTATAAACTATATTAATAGGCCTCATTCTGCCAACAGAGCCAAAATGACATCGTAACAATAATTCTTTATTAGGGATTTTATGAAACTCTCGGATTAATTATTGAAAATATAATAGTAACGCATGAGAAGTGATCGCAAATTCTGAAATCGGATAGTGAAAGCCATTGTTCCGCTTTAAAACCCCCTCATTATCGGTTACAAGCTTCGTGTTTCAAAAGCGTTAATTGAATCGGTCCTATATTATAAATATTATGTTCGATAAATAAAAAGTACATTGTTGTGCATTGTACGAAGGTAAAAGTAGTTAATTAGTTGCGCAATCGAGGTTTATGGGCAATCCATCACTCTTTCTGTATTCTCTTTCTATTTGCCTATTTCCGATTTCGTCATTGTCAGTAGAATTTTGTTTGTTGAATTATGTTCATGTTGAAAATAGCCCAAACCAAAAGCCTTATAAATAATTTACAGTGTTTCATTTCACGGGACCGTGGTCCGAAATAGCGGGAAATCGCATTTGAGAGAAGGCAGAGACGAAGGAAACGTCAGTTTGTTTTTTCCCTTTTTTCTCAAGTCCAGGAAGCGACCTCGAGCCAGACCCCTTAATTGGATTTCCGGAACTAATTGAACTTCAAATCGTCGAAGGAGCCGAGCGGGAGTAAATGTCAACCCGACGGCTCTCACCGTCTATATACACAGTATTTTCTTATATACCTACTGTCTTGAGATATTTCTACATTTCTATAAAAGCAGGTCTTTCCAAGTTTAATTAAATACAGTAAAACACAAAAGCAATGATGCTTGATCGAAATTCTGATAGAATCGATGCCATAGTAGTAGAATTTGAAAGTTACAAACGCAAAATATTAGTTCCGGGACCGCTGCTCAAGGCTGTAAGGCACTGTGGCATCCTATCACTATTGTTATCACTCGCCTTTACCTTTGACTGTTTGTGAAGTTCTTTGAAGCAATCCACTACAATCTGCACGTGCTAAACTATTCAACTAATTTACGGCGGTATTCTCCAAACAAATGGTTTCAATAAGCTCTTTTACTGTCTACCTTTAACCCGGAGCGAGGTAATTTCGCGTAACGAAATATATTTTTGTGTAACAGCTATACAAGTTAGGCCGATATATGCAGTAGGATCGCACGATTGTTTTATAAATGGTCATTTTAGACGTTTGGCTGAGAAAACGAATACCCTTTACGACTGGCTGAGCGGTGGGGGGAAAAAAGAAGATTTTCCTAGGTCCGGGACAGATGTTTGTAATAAGCAGGAGATGCGGCGGGATGTGGGACATCGTCGTTGCCGCGAGTGCTCTCTCCCTCTCTCTCTCCTCTCTCTCTCACCTCCTCTCTCCCTCTCTCTCTCTCTCTCTCAGGACGGCGGTGACCTTGCCGGGGGCGTTTAACGGTACACGCCAGCGCTCAAATCACAAACGGGCTTTGCCAACGCTCGGTCCGTGGAAAACTTCCAGCCCGGATCCTCTACCGCAGACGGCCGAGAAGGAGGCATACGAAACTAGTGGGAAATTGGCAACAATCAGAATAAACGGACGTCTGTGAATGCAATGCGATGAGAATTAGAGGATAACCTGATTTTAATAACTGGCTATTTACAGAATAATCAACCGGCAGAGCCAGAGACTACGTTATCTTTAATAGCTATTGCCAAAAAAATATACTTCTATACATTCATCGAGGGGAAATTTAGATTTTCAAGTTTTACTATTGATCCTCCTTACTATTGATTCATGTTACCTTCAGTAAGTAATTTGAAATGGGAAGCGTAAGAAGAATTATGCCGAAATCCTCCCCGAACTTGTGTCCATTACTTAACGAACGGAGGGGAAAATCTTGGCTTACTTCTACCCCCGGCGAGGTAATGGTGTTACTTCGCCTGTTGGAGTGAGGGGTAAGGCAATTAGCGGAAGAGAGAGAGAGAGAGAGAGAGACCCGGGAACAAAAAGGAGGACACAATGGGCCGAATATTAAATAGGACCAAAGATGGGGACCGAAAGCGATTATCGGAGAAACTCGCCCTCAGGACAGAAAGCTTTCAGCGACGGTTAATAATTAAGCAGTCCCAGGTTTAAAGGCTGTGCGAGCCGACACCCTCCCCAGAGTTGGAGTATCGACCGCATCCCGGCCACTTATTGTGATTCGGGGACGAATCGCAGCAGGCATTCGGTATAACCACTTTGGGGGATCTTGAAACTCATTTCTACGTGCACTATTAGTATCTCTGAATACTGCGAAGGATAGAGTGCAGACTAACGACCTAGCGTAATACCAAATGAATTAGAGATAGTAGCCAGCAAGATTGGTGGCCATCGAAGCCTTCCAGCGGACCACAATCAAGTTATGAACAGCAACAAACTCACTAATAAATAATTCATATTCAGAAAGTGATTCCTGTCTAACCCTGGCAGACCCCCAGGCTATACTACTAAAGATTTGGTTAGTAAACCAAAACTGATCTACTTTCTCTTCCACGTCCCGTTAGTAATTAAGTGAGGTATTGTTAGGAGCAGTGCAGGGGCATTGATAACAGAACGGTACTGGCATTCCTGAGTAATAAGATTCCGCTAGGCATATAAGAGCTGACATAGGCAGCAGGTATGCTACACGTTAACAGAATTTTTTTATATTTTCCCAAAAACGTTTATGAATTGTTTACGAACAACGACAGCCTGGAAAAAATACTTCACTAGATAAAAGGAAAATTCAATAGACATTGGGAAATTTGATCAAATTATGTACCGTATCAGATCAGCTGCTCTTCAAGATCAAAACCACTGCTTGGTAACAATCCATTACGAAATTTTCATCGGTATTCCTAATTTTCTGAATTTAAAATAAAAAATCCGCGACCCCGATTTGTTTCCTTCAATCCTTTTAATCGCACCACCACAATCTCCCGACATATCCCGAACGTTTCACAGATACGCCTGTGAAGGAAGTGGCCACGCGATCTAAACAAACCAGAAAAATAAATTAAAATAATTATGCTCTATTTGTTGTTAGTGCTACTTTAATATTAATGTCGCTGATTGTATTGAAGGTGAGAAAGAAGTTTTTCCAAACACGATCTTATGATATACCAAATTGTTCGCGATAAGAAAAAAGAGATTTTCTTTAATATTTATATTGAAGTACACTGAAAGAATATTTGCGGTAAGAAACGAATATGAGACGTGGACGACAGTTTAGAATCGGAGAAGCGGATTAGAGAATAGTCCGAGAGCGAAGAATTCTGTTCTCATGCGCCGATTATAATTCCGGCTTCGTTTTGTCTTATTTCGGCGAGTGACTCAACCTAGGCCAGGGCGCATCTTAAACAGTTTCTTCTCAAACAACCTTCACGGACACAAGACCTGGCTTTCACCGCCAGAACAACCTCGGGGCAAAACCCTCCCACCCTGAAATTCTCGCCTCGTTAGAGCACACACGTACATTGAGAGCGAGAGAGAGAGAGAGAGAGAGAGAGAGAGAGGGAGAGAACCGACGTACCGAAAGGCCCCCCGGAGAATATTAAAAGTCAAAGAAAATTGAAACATTTTACGGGTCCGCGGGTTTCCTACTCGCTGTGTGTCCTAATCTATATTTCATACAGATTCTTATCACGCCTCGAGTTTCTTTACTCTCCGCCAAAGAAACAAACTCATACACCATATCAACGCCAAGTTCAAGACAGAAAACAAAATTGCATTACTATTATCTTCACATCAGACATAATACATGTAATAACGCTAATTTGATCATAATTTGGAGTATACGGAATTCCACTACCGATTTACACACCGTCCTAATCCAAACCTACTGCATACTAAATTCCTAGAATTACTTACAGACTTATGGAAAGGAAGTGGCCGCGACATTTAAACGTTGATTTTAAATAAATAATTTTCTAAAAGAAGTCGATGGGGTTTAACATCTACGTTAAACCTGACAGGATTTAACAGCTCTTTGCCCGAATCCGAAATCCCACCGGAGGTCCACGCCGCGTGTCTGTAATTTATTTTTAATTTTTCCAACGAAACATTAAATCAATTCGAAGCTCCAAGCTGTGCAGAAACGTTTCGAGAAGCGCACCGTTGGGCAGGCGCTCGAGACGACATAATCGATAAACATTCACGAATCGTTACACAACATCAAACGACTTCATTCCGCGCGGAGGACATTTGAGGGTAAGCATCGTTTTATTGACTTGAGGGGGCTCTCACGGACTTTATAATCCGTGGGACCGAAGTCAAAGCGCCGGGGGAAACTGGGGGGCTTAATCAACCGAATTTTCTTGCTACGCGGCAATACAACAGCGATTAATGAGAGTAGACTGGGGATAATGAGAACTTATCCCTGATAGAGGCCATTAGAGCTAAGCGGTGTAAAGTTCTGTGACCCCTCAATTTCAAATTTGAATTGATTAAACGTTATCAGTTATTTCTCCAATATATCCCAAACATTTTAAGCAAATATTTCTGTTCTGAGGTGGACTACTACAGTGTGTCCTCGGTCAGCATGACTACAAATCGGCGGGGGCAATTTCATCGGTATTTGAATATTTGATGTTAGCGCTGGCCCTAACAAGGGCCGGTCTGACAACAATGGGCTGTAGGCGGCCTGCGGGAATACAACTGTCCGACACCGAGCTTCGCCCTTTGTCCACGGGCTTTCCAACAACTAGCTGTTCAATTGATGCCAAAGGACCAGCACCCGATCGGGGGTTCATTAATGGAACGCGAGGAGAAAACCAGAAATCAGAATTGACAAAAACAGCATGCTCCAATTAAATTTCACTAAAAGATTCCCTATCTAACATATATTTCTTACTTATTTCTTGCTTCATGTTGGTATAATAACAGGAAAAGTTGAATAAGCTATGCCGGACCACAATATGGAGGTACCACGGAACTAAATGTCATTTTAAATGGGCGTTAAAATTTTACACGAATTCGAGCTGATTAAGAGTTGATCTCGAATAACAAGAGATTATTACATGGAATACTTATTATATTTTTAACAAAGTAAAATGATCTGTCGTCAATAGCGTTCTAATAGTAGTGACAAATGCTACTGGGCTAATGATGATGAGAGGCTCCTATCTTGTGCGGTTTCCTGGAATGTAAAACCCCCAAAAACATCAAATTACGAAACCGCATAACAATAGAGAAACTGAAACGGAACGCTCGGACTACGTTAAAAATACGAATGAAATTCTTTTTGTTTTTGAATTATTAAACACGGCCATTACCGCTTTCGAGTGCATTAGCGGCTAACCTTAGAGGAGCTCCTCTCTAGAGAACTCCGTTTCATAAAACGAGAGAGGTTCTTAAAAAAAAAGTCTCGGTAGGATAAAAAGGGAGAAGTGCATTAAACGAAATGTTTTGAGAACCGAGAAAAAATACGCAAAAACATTTTTTGTGCTCCGACAATTCTTAGGAAGGGTCTTTTCCCAGCGATCCACTATCAAAAGGCAAGTGGATTAAGGTTTCCACTTTGCGTGGTTTCTCCCACCGTCAGTAGACAAGGTGGGTAAAGAATCGTGGAAAATTACCTGTAACGAATGTGTGATACAAAGAATAAATTAGTTCGGGGAGTATGAGATCAAAATTTTCACTGATGCCGACAAAAACTGTCCTAACTAACCTTAAAAAGTCACTGGATCCCCCGGAAATTCGAATTTAAATTGACTCTTTGTATTAAAACTCTTTAATTTAAATTGGTAGCTAGGTTGAGTTACAAAAAATATTTCCTTTATTTCATAACGTAATTCCAATTTTATCACTTATTTC
Organism: Lethocerus indicus; assembly: GCA_019843655.1. NCBI lineage: Eukaryota > Metazoa > Arthropoda > Insecta > Hemiptera > Belostomatidae > Lethocerus > Lethocerus indicus. The sequence goes on along the minus strand of JACDQD010000009.1, from coordinate 2,239,254 downwards.
CAAGCGGCGCTTATCTCTCACTGAGTCACACATCAGGCGAGGATGTGTCCAAGTGGCCGACCTAATTAAACGAAAAAATCGGTAATAAATCAGTCCACTGACTAATAACCATCAATTAAATTCCGTTTAAGATATTAAACCTACCAGTTATTCCTGATAAAGGCAATATAATACAAATTTATATGATGAGGTCGCCGCCACTTTCATAATTATTAGATCTGTATGTAAGGTCGATCCGTAATTCCCTTACTGACGAAAGTCCATTTCATAAAACATACAACTCTGATGTGCAAAGTGGTTCGGCACACTGGACAATGAATCTTATAAACTTCCCAACTGTAGACAACCCTATTGAACCCTAATATCATTTCAACAGCTGCTAATTGACTGATGGAAATATATATTGATTTCATTTAGATTGAGTATTGACCTATTCGGCGTTGGGGAGAAACAGTTCAACAAGCTGGAGCTTTTATCAGGCTCAAAGGCCGCGCTTTTTTCCTCATAGACAAACCGCACTGCAACTGAGATCACTGTCCCGAAATACACTATTGGTTTCAATTTACTCAATGATTTTAAACTGACGAAGGGTTTTTTTTATTTTTAAATAGACCGACGCGTCACATATAAGTTCCACGTAAACGTGAGGCCGACGGACTTGATTCTCAAGTCCGCAGGCCCCGCTAAGGAAACTTGAAAGTGCCAAGCTCCGCCTTTAAATCCGGTAACCGTCGCGGGTATTTCCCCAGGTTAAACCAATTACTTATCCTCCTATAGTTTTCTCTTTCCTAGAAATAAAATAAAATCGGCGCCTACTAAGTAAATATTAAAACAAATAAAATGGAAACTTACTCTATGGGCCTTTATATGAAAAAAAACTAAACGACTTCATTGATCAGATAAGTGAATACTTTGTTGAATTCAACCAATTAACGTTCAATTGTAGTACGATTCAAGTGGGCGTCAATTTAAGCCACAAACTAAAAGCAAACTGATAAATAAGGCAATCAAAGGTGGTCACTTGCGAATAATATGTAAAGCGACTGGCCATAGAGCAGTACGACCTTCTTCGTAGATTAATTATTCTACAACTATCAAATGAGATTAGTAATCTTGCGCATTCAAGAATCCTGATACAACTGTCCAAACGACGAATATTTTATATACTCTTTCAGAAATGATGTACAGTTTATGTACAGTAGCAATTAGCGTGGAGGTACAGAATATTATCACCACCGTGACGTAATTGTCTCTATACATAGTTGGGCTATATCCCAGTGAATAGCTATGGAGAACGTCATACAGCTTGGCGGATATTTATTAATGATTTTATTAATCCAGAGTGAGCATACAAAAATGTATAAACATTATTTGAAACGCTGATGCCAATCGGTATAAGAGCGTGAGAAAGGAATGGCTGTTTCCTTTTAAATTCCTATCGGATCCGATCTTGAAAAGAATTAGACAGGGAAAATATGGGCGCAGCGTTGACCGAACAACTCGGAGCGGACGTAAAGAGACAACTTCGTGGGGGGGGGGTGACTTCAAACTTATTTCCCAGTGGAAATCTTCAAAGTAGGACTTCATGCAGCTTTAAGCAACAGTCGGCCGACCGACCTGACCTCACGCCCTTCCGATCTCATGGGCCTAACAGTAACTGAGTTCTTAGGCTCAGACTAACGACAATACAGATTCTGAAAACTTCAGGAATAATCCTGGAGACAAAAAAATTTATTTTAAATAATTTCAGAATTTAAAACAGGGAGAGGCCGCTACTGAAGATTAAATGGCTAAGTTCCCAGATAGGTGCTTAAATTAGAATCCCACCGACCGCGGATAACTTTTGAATCATATTCCTGCAACGGAACATTTGCGGCCAACAATAAACATGTTCCCTTTTAACGTCATTATTTTAGAGCCTCACGAGAGGCATCACGCGGCGGTATATTGACTCGTGAAGTTCATGGGCACTAAATTGTCGCTTTAACGTCGCCATAAAATAAGACAACGGCGCTGTTGTTATCAATATAACGGAGAGTGGAGTCCACTCGTCAGAGCTCGTAAATAAGCGGGGACGAAAAAAAATTCTTATCGCGGCTTGGGCGGGGGATTTACCGGCGGACCGTGTCGATAAATGTGGGCATCTAAAATATATTCCGTACAGTAAACCAAATATGAGAGTGCTACGTGAAATTGCATGTAAATTAATAAACTGAATGGCCTAAAACACGTCACATTATCTCGATTTATTATATATACAAATGTATCGGAAGTTGTCATGAGATCCGGTGAATTTACTCTATTTCATCTATCTACTTCATCGATACCTCAGTATAATAACCAGTATCAATATTTTCACATACATATTTTTACATTCACACATGCCTACCAGAGAGAATGAACTAAAGCAAAAAAAGTCTTCAATTTATTTGGATAGGGACAGTTTATTTTGCTTGGAAACGAAGTCAAAACATCCATATGCTAATGAGAAGAGAAAACGAAATAGAAAAAAATTGGATGAAATTTTCATTCCAATGTACGCATTATTCAATGAACGAGTAACAGCAACAGAGTGTATCTCAAAACCACCGACTAGAATAATAAATCTATATTCCATAACCGACTGAAGCACTGCTACAAGTTACAAGCACGCTGCATCTTATCAAGAAACCGGCTGAAGTACGAGTACACCGGTCCCATTTAGTTCCAGTGCTCTAAAAACACGGACTACTAAATTGACTCTAGTCCAGGCTAGAGGCACAGCCAAGAGCCCCGGTTTTATTTATAAGCGGAGCGTGAACAAATCGCCCTTTCCAGAGATAAGAAAGGCTCAAGCTCAGACGCCGCTTAGCCGAAGGCTTTCACGCCCGATACCGGCGAAGCTTTTAGGAGCGCGAGAGAGTTCGAAAACGGCCGGGTAAAACGACGCATTTAATAGTGCACAGATCCGTGACGCCCGAGGGCAATTTTCGAAACCGGAGTGCATCGATTCCCGACGATCCGCCAGAGCCCATTTGGGCACGATTACGGCGGGAAGAAAATAACGGCTATACTGACTTCCCGCAATTCCTATAACCAAGGCCCACTTGGAGTATACAATCTACTGAAGACCTGGGACAACCGCCGGGGAGTATTGAAGGTAAAAATACACAAATGCCACCCAGAACAGAGAACTAGAACCTAGGAATAATAGTGACGGTATAAAAGAAAAAACGAAATCCCCGATTCATGTTGGTATTGCATATACCAGTAGAGAGATACTAGAGGAATACAAACTTGAAAGAATCGAAACTTCTAGCCTGCGGTGTTATATGCTTGCTATGGCTGGAAGCCGAAACCGGGACATTTTTGGGAACCTCTACACGCTGCCCCTGAATAAGTGATGAAACTCGCTTTCCGCGTAACTGTACGATGGTAAGTTCGAACTTCGAAGGGTACGCGAGCAGTTGAAAGTCCCCCCCCCCAGCCCGTGACACGTCCCCGTAACATTCGGCTAATGCCGTTTTCAGCCAGGGACCGGTTTCGGCAATCTGCCACCGGCGATCGCCGGAGGACTCCGGGAGGTGAGTCACCGCGGCCGACACTCTTCTGGGGGAACCTTTACGATTCCGGGAAGAGGCCTTAATGTAAATTTAATGTCCCGTAAATGGACCCAACGCCGCAGGACGGAGGATACGGAGCACTCGGGCCGTCATTAATGTTCGGTTTCGAAACTACACGGGTTATTAGGCGATAGGTTGGGAGGGGGATGAAAATTACGTATATTCAACTGCAGACAATAATATGTTTAAATCTGTTTAATTGTGGAGTTTTAAAGTTGAAACAAAATATTTTTGGCCTCTTAATGCATTAGGTAAATAAAACATTCGATGATGGAAATATCTGGAAATATCAAATCAATAAGTTTAACATGCCTGTTTTGTGGTCTGCGAGGGGTTGGAATACCGCGGATTTCGTGTGTTCATGTCTCCTCTCTCCGGTTTGGTCTTTTCCTAGACCTGTTTCGTCTGCTCGCCATCTTTAGTAGAGTAGCAGTGTTAGTCACTGTTGGCACTTTGGATGTTTCTCGGGCATCTGTCACTGTCACTTGTACATTTAACGATGTTCCTTCGCCGACGGTTCAAGTGACAAGTGCCAACAGTGACTAACACCGCTACTGAAGATGGCGAGCATCCGGTAGCGGTCTAGCAAAAGACCAAACCAGAGAGAGGAGACAGAAACACCACAAACCTACGGTATTCCAACCACTCGCAGACCACAAAACAGGTATGTGTGTTAGTTGAAAACTAATAACTATTCCAATTATTTCTTTCCGAGTTTAATTAAATGTAGAAGGTTCCTATTTTCTAACGAGACCCGGCAAATTTAAGAAACAAGTGAACCGATTCTTGCCAAATCGTGGATAATTTGTATTTTTATAAGGATCATATTCTTCGCGTCATTTACGGGGCGATCCCCGGAGACAATTTGTAACGCTAATGTCCGGCGACCCCAGCGTTTAAATTCCGACATCGGGCCCCAATTAATAGCGGCCGTGGCCGCGGGTACAATGACAAATGGACAGGAGGAGGTGTAGCCAGAGCCTGGAGGGGGCGCTGAAAAAATGAAGCGGGGTCCCCGGCGGAATTGAGGACCCCGTTATTAATTAAGCGGAGCGGGTCCCCGACGGGAATAGGGCGACCGAACAAGGGTCGGATCAACACGGTGATTAATGGCCGAAGATGTCGCGGACACCAGCCGCCGGGGTACACGCACGCCGGTCTCCATTCACTCCGACCCCTTACGACAGACAGTTAGTTCATCTACATCGAAATCAACTTTCCGATAACTGAACTTGGCGGATAGCGGCATTTAAATACAGGGTTAACTCTGCAAAACTTTTGCACATGACCACCAGAAGAGATAATGAACTAATAAACTGTGTATTAACCCATTAAGTAGCATAGGCCCCAAATGGGGATCAGTTAATTTTTTCTGATATGAAATATGTGTTTACAGGAATTTTTTTTTATTACTTTCAGTGATTTCACATTATAAATACTACATCATGTTAAAATACTTGTAATTATGATTAATATTCAAAATAAAAGATGATCGGTCTCATGTGTTGGTTCAACTCTGTAGTATAAATCCCCAAATGGGACATGATTTAAAAAACAAAATATGTGACAAACTCGTTTTTAAAAACATATTCGGAGGTACTATTTGATAATAATGCATCATAATAAGTAGATTTTATGCAAAATATTCAGAAAAAAAATTTGGTACTTAATGTGTTAAAATAGGAGCTGTTAACGTAGGAAGCCCTGAACGGCAGAAGCCGATTGCAGTTGAGGATTCTAAGCTTTCATACTTCACAGTGCAGTGAGGATGCCCGAAAAACATCCAAAGTGCCGAAAGCGACTAACACCGCTACTGAAGATGGCGAGCGGCCGTGACCGGTCTAGCAAAAGACCGAACCGACGGGAGGAGACTGTAACACACGAAATCTACGGTATTCCAACCTTTCGCAGACCGCAAAACAGGTATGTTAAATCAGGCGGGTTTATGTTTCAAGGCGAACAAAAGTTACGCTCAGGTAACAAAAAACAGATCTTTCCCTGAAAATGGATTAAAATATCTGTCTATGTGAAAAAACCCCAACCAGGAAACGGGGAACAAAAGTAACCAATAAAGTATCGGTAGGAGGGAGGAGAAAAAGAAGAAATTATTATCGTGGCGGGTTCCAACTAGCCGTATAAGAAATGTGAGGGTTAGTTGGTGGGCACCCTTTTATTTGCTACTTTCCCGGACCACTTCTTTGGCCGATTGTTGGCCCCACCCCAGCTCCCGGCCAAACCTGGAATTTGAAGGCTATTCAGGGGCCAAAAGGGCCCACTCCGCCAACAGAAAAGTCCCAATATTCGCACAATTGAGTATAGAAGAAAGTAGGCGTTTCCTATCACCGTTATTCGAGATTATTTACGATATCGATTTTGAAGAAACGTGGTATAAGCTGTATAAAAATTATTTTAATGTTGCGATACTCAAACTAATATTATACACATCACTTGTGCCATAATCAGTAACTAATAATGGGATAATTCCATCAACCATAATGTGCACACCATCAGAAATTCCAAGTATTTCATGAATAAAGATATTAGGCTGTTAATTGTTTTCACCCACACGTGTATACTGTAACCGATATGTAGACCTTTACAGTGGAATTACAGTTGCGTTGCGTTCCGCCAGCGTAATTCTTCTCCTCGTTTATGTCTAAAGTCAATTCGATTCGCCCAGTTAACTCATTATCCGTGAATGATGAGGGATCCAATTTTTCAACAGTTGTTAGTTCTATAAAACGGGGAGATATAACTAGTTGATTTCACCGTCCTGTCATTACACACTGCTATTAGCCGAAGCAGCTACCGGAGATCGAGACGCAATGGAACCATGTTGGCATCCGCCACTTTACTATATAATTTTCCATCAACCGCAGTTCAACACTATGTCAGTTATTAGTCAGAGAAGTAATAACTTTTAATAATTTTTAATTCGGAAAAAATAAAATACGTAACGATTTGAAAATACTAATTTTGTCATGAAATTCAATAGAATAACGACATAACTTCCATGGTTTTGTCGTGGTTTTTATAGAAATACATTTCCGCAACGAAAATCTGTGAAAACGTTCGACGCAGAGAGCGGAAAACCAACCGTAGTTTTTATAATAAACTTCACTTCCACAGCCCCAAAGCTTAGGAACCAAAATTAGTCTTCACGTAAATTTCAATACCATTTCCAAAATTATTATAACCGCGAATTTACAAAAATATAATAAAATGGTAAAATGAATCAGAAAACAGTGTTATTTTTACTGCCTGAAAATCTTTTCCAGAACGACCACATAACCAAGAGTATGCAAGTAAGGGCCTTGACACTGATCTCACCTCACGAGGGGCTGAATATCTGATACGTGTTCGTGACTCGATTGAAAGAATTCAGAAGGCCGTGGAGTCGACCGCATCCAGCGCTTTGGGCTTCGGCAAAATGGGACGGGAAATTTCATCCCATAATATAATATTTGTAGCGTTCGCTCATTGAAAGATTCGAAATTCCCAATCAAATTACGTCCGTTATAAATCGATCGCTGCGACACCGCAGTTCGAAGGACGGGCGTAAGAAGGACTTTATTAAGGGGGATATTTCGAACCCTCGCGGGTCCACTCACGTCGGTCAAGAAATAGTAAAACGAAGGGGAAGCGGATATTTCCCCTTTTCATTTATCGAAACATAAACTAGGCACGAAAATGAAACGCTGCCGCATTCAGAAGTTATTGTCCCCTTTTTTATTGACACAATAACTATAAACGAAGGTACACTTTCTTATAAACGGAGGGAAATATTATATATTCGCGTTCGGACATCCGCTGTCCCCCACCCAGATGGCGCAGTCACGCACCTCAGTCGTAAACTATAGTCTTTCCTTCAGTTGTGCAAATATTCTCCCGACCTCGTAAACGGGGAAAAAATGCGATCTCCCCGGTGATATAAGAGGGCGATCCGAAAGTCGGGCGTCGTACCGAGAACGCAGCCTTGATCGTCGGCCTCCACAACATACCCAATACGGGGGGGGACGGTCATGCTTCCGAGAATCTCCCGAGACATCTGCGGACGCCAGCAAAGTTAAATATGTTAAGCCCGGTGTTTCGGTCTCTGACGAAGTTGTGTACGTTGTTCAGGTAGAGCCGGGTCCTTTTTCTAATTGAAGAGACACGGAATCGTTTCAGGTTTACGAATCTGCAAACTGGTTATGGATATCTTGCGACCCCCTCGAGGAATTGTGAAACGTGAAATTTGACAGAAATTATTGTTTAAATGAGCAATTCAATAAAATGTCAGTTAATGATTGAATCTAGAAGGCTCCCCCTTTGCGAGGTTTACTAACTACAGACTAAGAGAGTAAACTTATTAGATGTATTACTTAATACATTTAGATAGACTTATTAGATTCAGATACCAATTTTTCCTTTTGCCGAATAAGTGACAGACAGGGTTGAAAGTTCAATTCAACCGACCGACAATTTAGGCCGCCTTCGAATCCGCTGACAGTCCGAATCTCCCACGGAACGGAAATGACGCTTCAATCGGTAAATTACCGAGTCTCTCCTGCTTCGAAATTCGAAAATTGAATGGTGCAATCGGGCGGCGAAAACCAATAAGTTATTAACCCCCAACTCGGGCACCTCAAGTTCAGATAAAAGCTACTTTACGTCGGACCCTCCCCAAGAAAAGAAAAGTGAGTTCTGCCTTAAGTTAACAACTTAATAGCGGGCATCGTTCACAAATACAGATTCCCTGAAAGTCGGCATTCCATTTCCACCTTATCGCGTTTATTGGGCCTTCGGAAAATATAGGACTGGGGCGGACTGAAATCGAACGGCTCTCTTAATATTTTCCATTCGAGAGAATACTTTCAGATAAGAATAATTTAAGTGCCAGAAAACTCTCAAATTTCAGTCACGAAAAAATGATGTCGCCATATACGCCTGGATTCTTAGACTCTCTTAAATAATTATCTGAAATACATCCATACAATACTCAAATAAACATTTAAAAAATACAGTTCACTGTCGCGTTTTCATGATTATAGGCGTTTTATTTTTATCTTGACCGGTTTCAAGCAGGAAATTCTGGCGAAACAGATATCAAATTCTTCAGAAGGATGTCTCACGCTATGTTCCGCTAGCGCGTGCTGCAAAACAACCTCTTTAAATTTTTCCGAAATTAATACCGCTAATAATAATTTTTGACACGACCTATTATAATTCGAACAAATTTATTGCAGTGTTGTAACTGAAAATCGTGATAACTTCATCAGCAAACGGTTTCACAATATTATTGAATAATGCGTAGGGCGAGAATCCTAAATCGGCTTAGAGGCGACTAGGATGAGGGAGACCGGTTGATATTCCAAGCCCTCGTAATATTCCACACCAAACAAATATCTGAAATTATGTAACAATTTACAGTGTGTATACTGGAGTTTACGGGGATTGAAATTTCCCTTCGACTAATACTTCAAATAAATTTCTTACTTTGTAACTTTTTTTTTAACATGAAAAAGAATAGATTACTGAGCGAACGAGGGGGGTATAATATTGAACAACAAATAACACGGACGTAACTTCTACCGACGTTGTGTTCTTCAACGTCAGTTTATTTCGCGGTCTCTTCCCTCTCTCGTGAGGCCTAACCGGGACCGTCCTTCAAATCCAATTTCCCCTCCCCCCCTTCATCCCACTGTATTGACGTTATTACAGATAGCACCGAGCGAGTTCCAATTCCGCCCGCCCCGAAAACCCGACCTCTCTTAGGGAAGATTGCAGAAAATCTTCCCGCACAAGAGAAAACCCGTCCGCGTAATTCTTTCCCCCGACCCGGGAGACACAATAGGGATTAAACCTGTTTCGGGGGACATATAAGGAGGCCGAATATAAGCAATTCAAAGGAGCCAAAAGGAGCCGAATTTCAGAAGGGGGGAGCATTCGACATATTGAAAAGCGAGGTCAACCGTATTGCCTTGTACAGGAAATGGTGCTACAACGATTAAACCTTTTACTTTTGTATAGTAGGTTCAACAGTTTTCGTAATAAATAAACTCTACATTACATGGCTACGTCCTGGCCATAATAAAATGGATAAAGATATTCTACTACTCCTAGTCTGGGTTCGATTTTCCGTTTGCGGCAGTCGGGTTATCACTATAAGTCGCAGGGCGTGATTAACGCCGTTTCAACTATGAAGTTGAACGCAGTGCGCGTTCCCCACTAACTGTCGGAGGCCCCACTCGGAACCCGATGAATCGGAGTGCTTTCGACAAAATCACGCCTTCCCCCCTGGAGGCGCAATATGCGGTCACTCCCATTATATCCGCATTAGCGGATTGAGGCAGATGAAAGAGCTCCCGGCTGAAAGCCGAAAGGGATGGAGGGGGGAGCTCTCCGAGGGCATTAATAATAGATCGGGAGCGCGCTGGATAAAAAAAAAAGTTCTACCGGCTGCGGGGAGAAGGCGGGGGCCACCCACAAGGACCCATTCTTTCGGCGAACAAATATAATAGCGTCAAACGCTCGAAAACCAGGTAATTTTCCCGAGGCCCCCACCAGGTATAGGACCCAAACAGGGCCTCAACACATAACAAATAGGCTTATCGTCGAGTCCTGAAGCGTTTACATTATTCAGGAACGCTTCCATTACTGCACTTCGGCAATACCAAAGTAATCACATGCCCAAATACTCAATTCCCCAAAGTACAACCTACACAAATGAAATATATCGATCTATACAATTCAGGCTTTAAATTCAAATCCTCGTTAACGAGATTTCGTAAAAACCGTGGATAATATTACGTTTTTGAACTAATTTTTGAAAATGACCACGCAGGACAGGTCTAGGATCATTACTGACGGAATGCCGTCGACGATGGTGAAAAACAGAAACCTCTTAAGGTCAACAAGACAAGTGGGGATAAAATGTCACAGGAAGAAAAGACGAGTGTTTGTAGCCTTAAACGTATAATTTTCTTACACTGTAAAAATACATCGTGGAGTTCTTGTAAATATTGCGGACAAGATAAGATATCCTAAAAAAAAGTTGTAAAGTTCATAAATGACTAAGCAAACGTGGAGATCCTACAGTATCGTAATTCAAAGTAAATATCATACGTCAAAGAGATCCGCATTATAGAAAATAAATAATAAAAAAAACCAAACAGTATGTCGCATAAGTCACAGTTATAGCGCTGGCAGCTGCACATATTTTTTGCAGAGACTGAAATTATTCAAATTGGCCGCGTTCGCCTAGGATTGAAATATCGCTGCCCTATGCAAAATACCCCGGTCCTTACATAATAAACAATATAGGTCGTAGTCACCGAACAAATATGTCAGGGAAAACGCTGATTAGAGGGGACGCGGAGCCGGGTATGATAAGGGTGGGTCTTCATCATCAAGCCCTCGGGCATAACCGGGGCTTAGTTCGAGATTTCGTGCCGTTGGAGGCATTATAATATATATATAGTGCCGAGGTACTAATTAATAAGCGCTGTTCGACGCTGAGCTACACGGCCGTATATAGGGGGGGGGGGCTTCCCTCGACATTTTCGATTCATCCCGAAGCCCCGTGTAATGTTCAATGCTTAATGAATACAACGGGTCCCACCAACACGCCATTGTTCCGAAAGCGAACGAAAATATGTCCATCGATAGCGGCCAATACAATTGTCTTATCGATTGTGTACAACAACAAATCTAATCATATGTTTCGTAAATTTTTCTGTCGTGAGATCCTATATTTCCTGGTTAAATCGATGTTTCCCCTCTTCGCAGAGTAATTATTCCGATCTTATACTTTCCGAGGGATGAAATCGTTTTGTTATTTGTTTCTTCTTTTTTTATGAAAGGAGAAATAATTCTGGAGGGAGGAGTTTGCCCGAGGGAATGGTCCCTGAGAAAACGGCCCATTAAAGCACCTGGGTCCTCCGATATTCCATATTTAGTACCCGGTTTCAGACCGAGTGGCGCATTAATTACTCCCCGCTGGCAAGACATTAATATATAACGAATTGAATCCTCGTTATTATTCATTATTTCACAGTGCGCGGTCGCACTTTTATTGCGCCTTTTTGAATTATCTGAAAATTCTAAGACTCAATTAGGGTATCCGTTGGTGGAAAAAACGGAAGCACTTATTATCAAATTAGTCATTAGACAATCTATTTTGAAATGTCAGTAGCGACAGTCTTATGTACTTTGTACACAACGTACGAGCAGAGCATATATCAGCCTCTTAGACTCTTATTTGGAAACCTGCGGATAATCAATTGCTATATTTTTTTCTCTATAAGTTGTTTCTCAATTCCTCTTAAATCATCTCTATTCGGGCTACAGTGCGGCTTTCCGCCCCATTTTTTTTTCTTCCGCGTTAGTTCCAACGAAGTGCAATCTCCACGCGGGGCAACCCATTCAAGGACAGTAGAGGAGAAGGCGGCTCCTCAAGAAGTGATTAGGGTAACCCCCAACCTCTCCGTATCTCTTTCACATGCCAGTGAACGCCCACGGGCAATTTACGCCCGACGACTTTAGCCTCCTCCTCCACGGCCCGACAAATAATCGCCTATAAAAACTTCCCTCCGCGTCTCGTACAGGGTTAAGAGGACCGTGACGCACGGGAATTGTGTTCCTTACGAAAATACGTTACAGCCGACATATTCGAACAACCTGCACTTCCATGGAGAATCAACGTTGCATCAAACTGATCGAAACAGCTGTTGGAGAAACTCAATAAAATATATCGGCAAGTTTATAGTCGGCACATTGAAATATAAGATGCTGTAGGTTGTCAGTATGCCTCCGGCTTAAAAGGTTTCACGGTGGCGGGCCGGAAAAATAAAAAATCTGAGATTTTGTTCAACAAACAACAGAGTTAAACTCAAACCCTAAACTGAAAGTAATAGTTGGGGACTAAAAATTCAGTCGTCATGCGATTCCGGGAGGATATCTTTCTCTCTATGAGTGTTACCCAAAAGCGGATAAGGAGCTGAATAAAAAAGGATGACAGGAACACATTTCCTTACGTCAGCACAGTCAGAAGTAGACCCACTGCCGAGACTAAAGAATGGTATGTGTTCTATTTTTAGGAACACCTAAGGGTAATTTAATTTGTTATAAATTGTTCAAAGATGCAGTGAATATTCACATTCATGTATGTTGTTAGTTACAGTAATATATTAATTTAACGCAAATACTGTACGAAACCGGGATTCGAACCCGGTCCTAACAGTATTGTGAACCGAATTTTCTATCAATTAATAATTTGAATTAATCACGCTACTAGCTAGCTAACCGATACTCAATCTGCATTATACGTTTAAAAAAAAAATAAACTCGCAGTAAAATATCCGTGGGGGAAATATTCTTTCAAATATTCATCAGTATTTAGGAGTCTCTGACCGGACATCGACTTAACAGGACTTTCTATACAAGATACAAATAATTTGTATTTCTTTAACTACAAATATTATAATGATACAACGATATATACAAATGATTACTGCATACATTCCGGCCTATAGGCCTTACTACATTTATATACTTGAATATTATACCTTTCTAAAATTACCTTAAATTCTATACCTGTCGCCGGAGTAGAAAATTTATACAGGTTCTCATTCAAGAGCGAATAGGAATGAAAATTGGTCGATATTTCTGGTCTGTGTAAAATCAGTTAGGAAGAATAATAAATCTAATAATTCAACTTACGTAAAGAAGCGGACGGTCCTCGACACCGGTCTATTGTAAACTGATCAAAGAATGTTCTGGAAACTTCCAGCAGCTCTAAATCGGACATTGGACCATAATCCCAGTAACGGGGGGTTGCTCTACCGGGCCAATTTTCCCCTTAACTGGCGCCAATATTCACTACTTAAAATACGCTATAAAAACTCATCATTTAACCCTTTAACTCACAGATTTTTTGAAAAAAACCGGCCAAAAAGAAATCAATATTTTTAATGTAAAAAAACACTTTAGAACATTGTCTTGGCAAAAAAAATACAAAATTAATCGAAATATTTATTTTAATTTTCGATTTTGATCCACATTGCAGAAAAGAGCCGAATATTGCAATGTTACACGTACATCGGCTTTACTACATTTATATACTTAAATATTATACCTTTCTAAAATTACCTTAAATTCTATACCTGTCGCCGGAATAGAAAATTTATACAGGTTCTCATTCAAGAGCGAATAGGAATGAAAATTGGTCGATATTTCTGGTCTGTGTAAAATCAGTTAGGAAGAATAATAAATCTAATAATTCAACTTACGTAAAGAAGCGGACGGTCCTCGACACCGGTCTATTGTAAACTGATCAAAGAATGTTCTGGAAACTTCCAGCACCTCTAAATCGGACATTGGACCATAATCCCAGTAACGGGGGGTTGCTCTAGCGGGCCAATTTTCCCCTTAACTGGCGCCAATATTCACTACTTAAAATACGCTATAAAAACTCATCATTTAACCCTTTAACGCACAGATTTTTTAAAAACCGGCCAAAAAGAAATCAATTTTTTTTAATTTAAAAAAACACACTTTAGAACATTGTCTTGGCAAAAAAATACAAAATTAATCGAAATATTTTCGACAAAAAAACATATTTTTATCGGTAAAAATATTTATTTATACTTTTATAACAGAAATAATAATAGTATTAGTATCTATTTTAAAAAATTATTCAAAATTTTCTTTTTTCTTTTCTTGAAGGAGAGAGATTTGAAAAACCGAAAATAAAATACCGAGAAAATTTATATTCCAACGGTCTTCCTCTTGCCTGAGAGGTGGGGCGCGCTAAATTCCGCGAAACGGAAAATAAACCGAAAGCCCACGCGAATGTAAATTACGAGCTGGAATCAGCATATTCAAAACGGGAACGTAAATCATAAAAGATTTACAATCCCGACACAAATCCAGTTTGTGATAAGTACGCGCAAAAGAGGTCGGAGCTTTTACTGATAATCAAAATGCTCCCGCACATAATTTTTCGTTGAGAAAAATCTAGATTTTTTCGGAATAGACAGATCGAAGTTATGACTAACTCGTGTTCGGAGACTATAAATTTGAAAGTTATGTTATTACTGCTGCAGAAATCTGACGCTATAATTTGAATCTCGCCTCTTATAGAGATATTACTAATTTGAATTTACTACTAGGGGAGTACTACAGTACTCATTAAAATGAATCAGCAAAACATATTGGGTTATGAAATTTCAAAGGATAAGCGATGGAATTAATTACGATTTTCAGGCCCGAAACTGAATTTCGGGACCGCGGTCTAAAATATGCAGAAAGTGTAGAACTTTTTTTTAAAAAGTGGCGTAATAAAGAAAGAGGCAGCCGGGGAGCATCGATATAATTCAAACAAACCAGGTGTGCCGAAAAGTTCCTCGCGAAAAACGCCAGAAGATACTGCCTCTTGGACCCGGAGTTTTAAAAGAGGCCGCCCTGGGGAAACTTCACGGGAATAAATCATGGCCGGCGGGGGGCAAATCGAGAAACGCTGGATTAACCGGGGACTCCTGTTCCGCTCGGTCTTTTAACTTATTTAAATCGGGAGGATTCCAGGAGAGAAGTCCCCGACACCGCCCCATCAATTCCGTTTTAAAACATAGGACCGGAGCGAGAACCCAGCGAAAAACTGATCCCACAGGAAAACGAGAGGGAGATTTCAATTGGGAGGGGCTGAAGCCGGGAAGATTACAGGATTACGCGGTCTCGGTATTATACCGAGTCAGTGAGAGCTTTCGGACCGAATTTTTTTTTTCGAAAAAATTCCCAATCTGCAGACGGACAGGCGGAATCGCCATTCGCGCGTCGGGCTTTATCAGCTAGTACGAATCGGTCGTCGCGTATGCACTCGAACAGACAGAAAAAAACACTAGTTCATGCAGAAAACGGTGAAAAAAAATCCAGAAAACCAACGGCAATGACCTTGCCCACTCGTGTCGTTGCACTTTAAAGGACAAGGCTAATTACCGACTGCCCATTGTTACCGGAGTTATTAAAAGCACCGCCCGATAGCAATCAACATTTTTCTTCCTCCATTTCTCCCTTTTTTCCTGAGTAAAAAAAAAACGAAGTTTCCCTCAGTTTAAAATGCAGTTTTCCATTAAATTAGCTAACGTTTTTGTTAATAAATAAAACTCTGAAAAATTATCTCCTAAAGAGATAGCGTTTATTAGTAATGTGGCACCAAAAAAAATTTCTCTTGTAATTCACCTAACTTTCTATCAACAGTAACTGATCGGGAAATGAACTAATCTCTTTAAACATATATTATTATTATCATCGCAAACATTTTTTTAATTAACTAAGTGAATCCAGTACCGGTTTTATTGACACCGAACGATATGAAGCAATCAAGAAACGTTATAATCGTTTAATTCGATCTTAAATCGGAGCTAAACATTCCACGAGTTGGTTTTTATGGTGGCCATTTATTACCGCACAGTGCCAGTGTAAATATTCTACTGAGGATGGCGAGAAACAGAAACCTGTCTAGCTCAAGAATTGGACTGACGGCTCTCATATAGGAGAGCTTATGTTCAAAACATTAGTAGAGTCGTAAACAAATAGATTAGTGGAAGATGTTCAGTGGAACGACAGAAAAATACGTACAAAACCACATAACAACATAAGTTAGAACGTTTATTGGAAGTATGTGGAATTTACTACTTGAACAGGTGGCAGAAGATTGAGAAGAATAGCTTTCAAGAAATATGGCTTTCAGGATCAAGGTTTTTTTCACAACTGAAAGTTTTCAGAGTGTATATTGAATTTCTAGTATTATATTGAAGTGCACGACGTCAGAATGTACAGAGGGAATTCCTTTCACAGATGCCAAGCTTATGAGTCAATGGAGAGTGGTCAATAAACCGGTTTAGCGTGAAAGTCTACAACGTCGATTCATTTATGAAATTTCGTATATAATTAAATGCTGTATAATTTGGAAACAAGAATCAGAAACAGTGTTCACTTGGAGATGGCTCAGACTGATTTCTAAGCGACGCCAACAGGTCGTGTTTCGAGAACGATCTGGCATAAAAAAAAATAAGATGAGAAGCCGAAACCGGTCTAGCAAAAGACCGAACGAGCGATTGGAGACGGAAAAGAAGGATTAAAACACTCAGAGCAACGGGCCAAACTTAGAATCGAACCACAGTGATCTGATAGAACTCTATTATTAAGTGAATTAGGTCAATTGCTTCATGCAGTAAACGTTATGACTGAAGGAGGATTGGATTAAATTAGGCTCTGGACAATATCACCAAAAATATTTCACTCCAGAATTAAACTGAATTTTTGTCTATGCAATACGGAGTTGGATATAAAAATTAATTAAATATTTATTTAAGATACCTAATCTGTATACCAATGTATACAGAACTGCACTCGCAGAGTGCTACTGAGGACAGCGAGAAGCCGAAACCCCATGTCTGACACAGTGATGGTATTTCAAACCTTTGGATACCACCAAATATTCCAAATTTTCCTAGTTTTAGGGGAAATATTAGATCAGCACATTACTAACCACAATGTTCGTTTAGCGTAATACATTTTTTAAGTAAATACAACGGATACAATGGAACAGTGTATCTTGTTGTGCCAGTGCTGACACGGTGCTTAAGTCGCCAGGTCTGAACTACTGAAGACGGCGAGAATCCCAAAGCGGTACGATCGATATTATTAATCGTGAAAATAAACTAGAATACTAATAAAATATAATTTCCCCGACGAGACACCCCGTTACAGAGTTATTGAGAAAGATTTGTCTAAAATCAAAACGATCCTCTGCGATTTGGTTTTATCCTGACGATGAGAGAAATGAATCGGATTGCAAAAACGTTTTTCCCGTGCGCAGAAATCGTGTGAAAATATTCCGTGCTCTTCAGTGGTACTGAAGATGGCGAGCGGCCGAAACCGGTCTAGCAAAAGACCGAACCGGCGAGAGGAGACCAAAACACAGGAAATCTACGGTATTTCAATCCCTAGCAGACCACAAAACAGGTATTTTAAACGTTATATTCCCTTCGAACATCGAGAGTCGCGAAATTCCCAAGTTGCCTTTAAATATCGGCTTTAAAAATTTAAATTTTACCGATCGTCGAAAAGCTATCCGAAAGACATGTTCCGGGAATGAAATAAAATATCTTTTATAAATTAATTTATCTTGTGTAGATTTTTCGGTTCGCAATATTTGAAAACTTCATATGAAACCTCTCACCGGTACCAGCATTCTGGCGCTCTGTTCGTTCAAATCTCCAACAGATATTATGTGTGTAGGCACAGATATGAAAATGGGTGGATTAAAATATGAAAAATAACTGTATAAACTTGTAAAATACCAATATATAAAACTTATTTCAACCTCGGTGTTTCACAATGGCATCCTTGGTTTGATAAGAAATTTCTGTTCGGGTTCATCGGGTTTCAATGAAAAACCTGTTTCTCGGTTGGAATTCCACACAGACAAAATTCAACCCGGTGCACTTGTGAAAAATTCCTTTCCTGGCCAGAAACAGTACATGTAAATTGAACTAAGCTGGAATCTAAGTTGGAATTTTCTAATGCCAACAACAAAAGGTCATGTAATATATATATATATATATATATATATATATATATATATATATATATATATATATATAATTTGGTTACATATTTTCCAACAGAAGATTTCCTATTCATCACCGAATAGAGTTCAACACAATATATAATAATATATAATAATAATTCAAATGTAAAGGCATGCAATTGTAGTCCAAAAGGAATCCATGCAACAAATTTTCATCTACAAAAGGTATCTCGATCAAATATGTCCAATTTTAAACTGAAATATTAATTACACCATTTATTGTCCACAATTTGTTTAACACAATAATCAATTATACTAAGGTGAGCTGTTCTTAATGGTATTGATTGATAAAATTGGATGATCAGGAGTAATTTAAGATTTAAATTAATATTCAAATTCAAATATTTGTGCGGACAATGATAACATTGATTGTTTGATATTCTTATTGAGAAATTTTTTTTTTAAAGCAAAAAACACCTGCTATAATTGAAATGAAGTTGATGATTTATGGCATATATTTTTTTTAGTTATAGGTATCTAATACATTAATATTGTGTTTAAATGTTGAAAATGATCAATATCGGTGTTGTTTTTCGTGGGCAACAAGTTGAAATTGGGAAAAGTTTGAAATCATGAAATGCAACAGGTAGGTTCACTCACCGGGTCCAGTGTTAATCCCTTGGTGCAGTTTCGCCGTCGAAAAAAAAAAACACACACAGCACTGAAACTATTTGAACGTATCGAACACTTTCTTTTGAACTAATTTCAACAATCCGATAGCTGGGCAGGTGCTCAGCCCAATAAACACAAACACAGACACGACACGACACTCGATGCTACCTTCGAGAGGCAAAAATAGACGAATGGACCCACTTGGAAATAGCGGCGCCGTTTTACACCGTCGGACGGATTCTCGTACGGACTCGGTTTCAGTCGGACAATTCGCGCTTTCACATTTTGACTGATTACTTTATTCAACAAGTTTAAACTGACCAACTCTGGAACGGGGGGAGCCCCCAAAGGAAGCGATTAACGGTCAGCTGTTGGCAAAGATGGCCGCCCCTCCCCCCCAACCAAAACTATACCGGTTGTACTCTTTTCTTATAGATCGCGCCACGATACTTTCGATTTCTTACCCTTTTTCCCCACTACATTTCAAAAGATTTTCCATCTATTCTTCAGTGATATCGTTGAAATCGCGACGAGAAACCAACGTTTCTAACTTATTACCCGGAGAACTCACCGATTGCACAACCTTATACATTGTTCACACACTAAGCACTGCACTCAGCATCCGTTTGAGCTGCCAACTTAATCGATTATAATTTGCAGTTAAAAAAAAAATCAAAATTTCCAAATCAACTTCAATTTTTATAATTACACCGAAGGGGTTTAAATTATTCTTATTATATCAATTATTTTATAAATTCTCGAGAATTATCAAAATTCCTTATAGTATCCCTATAATTTTAAAAATATTATACTTGTATAATCCGTGCCTGAACATTTTTACATAGCCAAATTATCTTTAGAACAATTCATTCGTTTTTTTATTTTATTTTATTGAAATTTAGTTTAAACCTCCAAAAGAATATACTATTTTCAAATTATATATTATTTTATCAGGCATCATTACGGAGACAGTATGTTGGCTGCATACTTCAGATCGGACAAGATGGTGAAAAACTCAACAAAGGAAAAAAACAAAACAAGAAAACATGAAAAAACAAGAAAGGAAAATTCAATAAATGAACATTCAAAATGCGCCACACTACAAAGATTGCGTTGTTTTATTATTTAAAATATACCTTCCTTTAACACTTTTGATTCAGCTAAAGCTGTTATTAAATAAAATGAATAGAATACTCATCTGTTAGTCTGTTTTATTTATATTTATTGATTCCTTACTTTAGGAAGATAATCAGTTGAAATTATGTTATTCAAACAATAATTATCTTCTTAACATCTGAAATCGATCCATGGCAGTTAATTTACTCTAAACCTTTCTTTTTAATATTGAAGATTTGTTGTAAAAATTCAGGCAACTTGAAGAAGTATTAATTGGGTTCGATAATAAAAAAAAAGGTCCATTCAGCAAATAGGATGAATGGCTGAAGATTAAATTGCATCTGTGGTTTAGGGCAATTTGGCACCTATTTCCACTGGGGATGGTCTAATTGAATACCTCCCTCTGGACATTTGCCAGACTCTTACTTCAACCTGCAAAAACCTCAATAAACTCTGCTGATCCAACTGTTCTTGAAGCAATCGTGCTTGTGTGTATTTAATTCAAATTAAATAATTAATAACCATTGTTATAATTGTAATATTGTTATAAATAAATAATTCACAAATTGTTCTTAATATATTATTATTATTGATGTAGGATTAGTGTCCTAAATACTACATAAACTAAAAATTTGTAGTATGAGATTCCCTAGTGGTTAAGAATAATGTTAATCACAATAAATCAGTATAAATTTTAATAAAATAAGTACAGCATTTTAATTTCTAATCACAGCAATAATAATTTGTTTTATAACAATAAATGTTATTGTTTGATAGTTTTAAAGATACAAAATGAAAAATTATTTTAAATTAAAACATTTAAATTAAACAACAACTGTGGAAACTAGGACTTAAACAATATAGTAACTGTTATTATACAGTACATAATAATATTGTTCATAAAGAAAACAATACACATTGTTTTTTTATTACAAAATAATCAATTCCTAGGAAATTTAAAATCCTAAGTACTGGAAAACATTCAGAAGCATAAAATAGAACTGTGATTAATTTCCAAAACAAATAAATAAATAAATAAATTCTTCTGTCTCTTCTGCTGATGGTATCAGCACATTTTTACTGTTGAATTTATTACACCATTTCTAATTTAGTATCATAATGAATTCTTCACATGCAAATAACTAAAATAAATATAAACTTAATATATAAAGTTATATGTGTGATTAGAGATTATAAGAGACCATGTTTCATTATTATTCATTAATGTGAGGCTAGTTTTAGTGTTTCTGAGAGAAATTCATACTTTAAAATTCATTATTTTGAATATATTAAGTAGATTTATGTAATGTGCGGTATGGTTTATTGTTACAGTTTACAATTTTAATTTTTTCAAACTGTTTGTCAATTATCTTACAAATATTATTATGTATTAGAAAAATGATATTGGATATGGACTTTAAAATAAAAATATATTGCTCATTTTAATGTAGATATACTTTGTCAGTGTAAATTAACAATCATTAATTTATAGTTGCATTTATGTACTTATTTGCTATCTTCCATACTTATTTGTTAGTTTTTGATAAGCTAGTGTAAATATAAATTAAAAAAGTATAGACAGTGCTTTTTGACAACTTTATTGATATCTAATGACTTATTTCAATGGGAAAATTGTCAGTCATATTCTTCTTGTGCATTCTTCAGCTTCCCACCAGCTTCAAGCTAAAAGTAAAACATATCTCTTATTATAATAATAATCTTTAAATAATATAATTTCTATAATTATAAAACTAGAACTATTGACTATGTGAAAATAGTATTCCATTTTTAACCTTTTAAAGAACATTGAACTTACATTCTTCACTAATTTTTAGTAAGCCCTCTTTTGAGTGCTTTATTTGTTGACTTAATACATAACTAAACTATTACCAGATATATATAAATTATTTTGTTTGATAATGTAACTTAAATTAGTCATTTTGACATGAGAGTATCATTGTAGTAATTTCCTAATGAAGATGAATAAATGATATATATGTATATATTCTACATGTATGATTTTAGAAACATCATTGTGGATGAGTTCCAATATTGTGATAATTTCATTACACATACAGAGCAGATATTTTTTTTGGAACTTAATAATTTTCAAAGTATTAAGTATTGACTTAGCTTTGAACAATTAAATTACAAGTTAAAATATTCTACTTATGTTGTATTCACAAACCGTTTTGATAGTATTGAAAAAATGGTTATTCGAATGTTCAATTATCGCCTCTTTCTCTTCTTCAGTAACTTTCTCCTCGTGTGGTGCTTTCTGCTGAGCTTTAAGCTTCATTTCTCTTACCTTGCCTTCGATAAGTTTCTCGCGTCTCGATTCCCTTTCAAACAACTGCAATTCAGACGATAATTTTAAAATGTAACAAAATCTAAATTTATGAAAAAAAAACTAATCTGGTAAGATTTTTGACAATCAAATATAGACTGAAGCCGATTATCGAAATCCCCCCCTCAACACAAAGAACATAATCAACGTCCCCCCAAAAACACAATAACAATACAAGTATATATACAGACGACAAACAGACAACCACCACAGTGCACGTGATAGTGACAGTGCAGTGAGGATGCCCCAAAAAACATCCAAAAGTGACTAACACCGCTACTGAAGACGGCGACCAACCGAAACCGGTCTAGCAAAAGACCAAACCAGCGAGAGGAGACAGAAAGACACGAAATCTACGGTAATCTTGTAAGAGTTTAAATTAAAGTTTCTGTCTCCTCTACCTTGTTTGATCTCGCCTCTACTTCTATAGTTGAATGAGTACAATTATGCTGTATGGGTAAAATAAAAAATGAATATTCAGCGTCAACATACAGCGGCTATTACGGGTTTGTCGTATTTTCCAGGTTCGTGTAGAGGATCGGACAATTCGATTACGTGGACACGTCCCTGAGCATCTCCCACGGCCAGCATCTCCCCATCTTCGTGTGCTCGCATCGCCGTCAACGAATAATCGGCAAGCTACAAATAATAGTAGACAATTTGGTGTGTTTATGCATATAAATATATAGGGTATTAGGTATAGAAATTAACGCCTCAAAATTTACCGGCTTCTAAGGGTAAGACCCGGGTTCTATTGCACCTTGAATTCTATAATAAATGTGGAATATTCTATTTACCTTTGTTGAAAATATCGGATTTTCTTGGTCGATCATTAAATCCCAAATGTCGAGTACGCCGTCCGTCCTGGTGACGAAGAACACAGACGCTTTAACTGGCGACCAAAAGGCTTTGGTCAATTCGCAAGGGTGATGACTGAAACGATGGCGAATTCGAAAAGCAAATAAATGCAGAATTAACAGCAGTTGGAAATATGTTATTTTCTTTACGTACAATGTCCAAACAATTGAAGACTCCTTGCAGTCTTCGGACCAGATCCTGACGGTCCAGTCGCCGGCGGTTATGAAATTCTTCAGGAAGCTCGGATTCCTTTGAATCGATCTGACGGGTCCGCTGTGGGCGTGGAACGTGTAATTGAACTTTTCAGCCATCGTTTTCCCCTTCCTGTTACCGCTCAGGACCAAACCGTTCTCCGTTCCCAGCTGGAGTGAAACCGAAAAAAGATACGACGATCAGACGAAATTAACTGATATTATAGAAAAAAATCGGCTTACCATAAATCGAGTAGGAATGGTATGTTCAAACTCGCTGCTCGAAACTCCGTACGCCCTGTTGAAACGCTGTTCTTCTCCCTTCGTGAAATCCAGCACTAACGACTCAACGGGCTGGTCCATGTTCCTCACGTCCCACCATATCACCTAGTGATCGTAGCATCACTTGTCGGCCTGACTATCGGAGCGTAAAAACATTTTTCCAGCGTAAAAAAATTACTTGGCCGTCCGACGAACAGGAATAGAATTCGGTGCCGGTTTTCGAACTCGTCCAGAGTAAGCAAGTGACCGGGTCCCTGAAGCTCGTGTACAGTGGGCTTAGGGCCGCCGGAGACCTACCCTGTCTGACATCGTAGTACGCCACCTGTATACAAATTAAACAATTTTATTCCATTCCATTAAACTCATAATGTTTGATTGGACTACGATATACCTGACCGTTGTATAGACCTCCGGCGAGGCACGCGGGATCTCTTTCGTTGAACTCTAGTACCGTGCAGGGAAACGGACTTTGCAGAATTGCGTAGGGTGCAATTTGGTTTCCTGGCAAAAACACAAAAAGTTCAGAAGATACGAACGGAAGGAAGGGACCCACCTTTCACAGTACATTTAGAGCTTAGTTACATCGAAGAATAAATAAATAAGAACCCATAGCCCACACGTAGGACAAGTTGGGGTAGTCGTTGGTCATCTGGTACGTGAAATCGGCGAGGGTGACGGCCAGTTTGTCGCCGCCGTCGAATTCCGACCAGGATATGGTCGATACCGGAAGGTGCGGCGCCCTCGAGTCCTTGAGGGGCCTGAAGACGTTCAACTCCTTCACGGCCGCCGGCCCCAGATCGGGAACCATTTCCCAGTCGGCGTCTCCGAAATAGTTCTCGTAGATGTTCACAGCGATGTTCTGGTTCATCGCCGCCGCCATCCTCTGTCCGCAATTAGAACCGGCATTAAAGAATTATACAGCCTATTCTCCCTTCCGGGTTGAAGGACATCCCTTAACAGGCGGCACATCTAGTGCGCAAAAAGAAATACAAACCTTCATAAACGATGGCAGTAACTTTATGAGATTTTCGTCCTTTTCCTGTTTCTTCCTGTACCTGACAAGTTGGTCCGGGTCGTTCACGTTGATCTCTTTCGGCCATCCCGTGTCGAAGTGGTTGTCGTTCCTCCTCTTGTAGGGAGTCTTGTAGGTCAGCACCTTTCAAAAAAATTGTCGTTGAAGGGTCGAACACCCTGGGGGTCCAATTGGACGGTATGAAATAAAGAATTGTTTCTAAACCTCGTGGCCGGCCAGAGAAGGCGCAATTTGTGTGCCGCTATCAGCCGGGTTGAGCCGTACGTGAGTCGCCTTCATTTCGGGATCCGGTTCAATGTCGACCACAAGCTGAGCGGCCTTGCACTTGAAGTTGATCTGCCGCCCGTACTCCTTACGCTCCCTCGTGTACAGGTAAGTTGGTTGGAGCCCGAACATGACTTTCACTTAGGATAGAACCGCTTTTTATTCTTTTATTTTACAAAAAGCGATTTAAATTTTCATCGAATTTTCTCCTCGCTGAGTGTTCTCAAGGCGACCCGGTCGGAGTCGACCCATTGTTGAGGGAAGTCTTGTTCAAAACTCCTGAACCTTAAATTGAGGAACATCAATGTTGTCTACTGATGACGAGGGAACCTTAATCCGCATAACCGGAGATGGCTGGGAAGAAACCTCTGTGTATTGTTTGAGCGCTGTAAAGTGCTCCCGACAGACCTCGCCAATTTAAATTTACTTGTAATGAGAGCAATAGAGTACACTAAAGAGCTGTTAACAACTTCACCTTAGCACTGACGGTGGAAAAAAGCTCCCCAGTAAATTGTCCGAGCTCTGAAAAGCTCAACACCTTGACCTGTAACCAGCATTTTCCGGAATTATTCGGTTATGGCTCATTAACCGGTTTTTCGTTCAGTCGAAAATTTGATATTGCCAGGGCGGTTGAAAGGCCCGATTGAGTTTTTCTCACGGCTTTCCCGGCGACGCGATTAGTCACGGCCCGTTGGGCCATCGCCATTCCATTATTGGGGGGCTTTTCAAACGGGTCCCGATGTTTCTTAATAAAAAAAAATCCTCGGAAAACTGAGAACGGTTTTCCTCCGCAAGCCCGGGCTAATCGATGCGCTTGACATTCGGAGCCCCGAAGTGCAAATTGACTCTGTTCTGATGGATGACTCGGGACGCCCTAAGTACCCCCCCTCCTCCACCCCCCCCCCGGCCGAATGAAAAAGGGAACCCCTAATTATGGACCGAGCCCTTTGGACAAATTGAATTTTTTTTTCCACCCTCTTGTCGGATTTTTATTCATCCTCCCCTCCTCCCAACGCCCTATCATTCTTCTTTCAGGAAGGCGGCCCTTTAAAATAATCCGGCGGACTTTTGAATGGAAGCCTCTGAATAAGCCCCCCGGTGGGGGTGCACCCCTCGGCGTACAACTTCGTTCCTCTCGGCCAGCCACAATAATTGGAGGCGAGGGTTTGTCCCGGATAATGTACTCTTAAAGGTGCCAAAAATAAAGTACCCTAATGACCTTACAATTGGTTTACGTTTTCATTCTTCAGTCTTTGCCATAAGTGAATATTTTGGTCTCATAATGCCTCGCAATAGGTGGAAATAAGATGGCACGTTGTAAAATACCCGGGTGAAAAATGTCCCAGGGATTATTTCTGCGGCTGAGCTCAGCGCTATTGGGACAGTTTAATGCCTTAAAAATTAACAGTTCCCCCCCCCCCTCTTAGGGTATAATCCGGAGGCTGGGCTGGAAATCCCTCGAGATTAATGAAACTTCCGGCTTTCCGCTACTAACCTGGTTTCAACAGAGGAGAATGGGCCCGCCTAACTAAGTCCTTCTCAAGTTTTGGGGCCCTGCACTGTAATCAAAGGGGGTCCGAATCGGACTTCTCCTTCGGCGGTTGTGAGGGGCGGGGCGGTGGCGGGGCGGCTCCCGTATGCAAATGGCGGGAGGTCTCAAAGGCCCAACGTGTGTCAACGTTCGGGATGGTTTCTCTCTCCGTCCACGGTCCGACGATCAAAGACATTGTCTCAATACCGGACCCTAATTAACTCTAACTGCAACTTCGTCCCACCTCCAGGATCAACCGGCGGGGCTTAAACTGCCACTATACCGGGGTTAACCGTCCTAATGCTATATTATTCGGTTATGCCGAGAAATAAAACGGAGAATCTGATAATTTATTATGTACAAGTTACACGCCATTCGATATCGTTCGCGTCCAGAAATTCCAATTGAAAGTCCTTCGAACCGCTGGCCTAGAAGAGATACAATTGAAAAATCATTTTCTAAATTCAAACGCTGGAATTTCTTCCAAATCCAAACTTTGCGGACGACCTTGCTGCTTCCAGTTAACGGCTGGGAACGCCATTTCAGGAATTTGCTCCCCCCAAAACATTCGGCTTTATTCGGAGTCACGTATTAAAATTACGTAACATTTGAACAAGAACTTATTTATCATTCAAATTTTATTTTTATTAGTTTCATTTGTAAAAATCAAACAGGAAATATATCGTTCCGAATTTTTACGGTACTGTCAGGCTTTATTGTTAGTAATGAAAGTTCACTGTCTCCAGCTAAACTTACCCGAGTTCAGAACAATATTATTTCATTATAATTTTATAGGAAATGCGAATACAATGGAAATGACATATTTCGGAAATCCGGTGATACACTTGATTCCAATAATTATATAAGGGAAAAATAACCAGAAACTCTGGCAACTTTTTTCTATACACTGAGAAATAAACAACTTTCGGACAAGGTGAAGTTTCAGGGCAAACAAGTTTTATTATAGAGAACGATCGAGGAAAGTAAAATTCGCGTTCGATTATTTTCGACAATAAATAATTCGTTTCCGATCGATTACAAAAGCGAGCTTCGATGAGAAAAATAAAAGCCAAGCTGTTTGTAAACAAAATAAGTAGTCGCACGAATCGCCATTAATTATAGTCAAATATAAAAATAATACTGTCGATGAAATCACTTTTCGATTAAGCGTCAAATATTACTTAGAAAAGTTTCCTAGCGATGAGATTGGCTTGAGCCTCTCAAAGAGTTTTTTTTCGCAGGAAATTTTCGATAAAGAAAGCAAAATTATAAACGAACACCCGCCAACACGAGTCCATTTTTAAGCCCCTAATAAATCTCAGAAGTGATTGGAGATAACTGAGAAAGAAAAAGAACCTATTTTAGCCCAAAACACGGGCGGAATTTTGCATATAAATTCAACAACCTTGAACACCACTAAAGTGTTGTTCACCGGTTACTCCACCCAGCCAATATTTGTTTCGGAAACATATTTCAAATATATCTTCTTCTTACATTAAATTAGATTCATAAACTAATTATGTTGTTAATAACGTAGATCTGTCGTGTTTCTCTCTCCTCTCGCCGGTGGTTTGGTCTTTTGCTAGACCTTTGCTAGACCTTTGCTAGACCTTTGCTAGACCTTTGCAATATACGTGTCTTGTTATTGTGTTGTTGGGGACGATGCCCGAAAAACATACAAAGTGCCGAAAGTGACTGAAAAACCGCTGCTGAAGATGGAGCCAGCGGCCGAAACCGGTCTAGCAAAAGGTCCTGAGGACGGGTTTTCAACAAGGATCGTTTTCACAGATCCCAAAGGTACAGTTTTTTTTTGTAAGGACAGATTTTCTTTTCATTAAACGCCCTTTTATTAACACAGCAGGTGACCTTAACCAAGATGAGTTCATGAGAAAATTAACGACGATCCATTAAACGACGGTACATCACTTTAAGCCGAGCTTCAATATAATAACCACATGAGAATGTCAGTTTGAATAACTTTAATATTTCTTTCGGAAAGCGCATTTTGTACTATTTTCGTATCTCGGGGCAACGTTATTGGATTTGAACCGAAGTCGGTTTCAGTTTTAACCGGGCGCCCATATAATGTACTAGCCCTACAGTTGAGCGTGCCCTTTAGTCGAAGTGTCTGAAGTTAACGCTGAAGCCCGGAGGGGCCGATATCGGAGCACTTGTAAGCGAGCAAGTGCCACTTACCCGCGGGCAAGACACGGCCCCTACATTAGCGCCAACATCCAAGAGGGTTTTCCTCCCTCTTTACAGGCGGCGACTTCAGAAATTGTATCGACAGATTGGCGGATAAATTCGGCCGTAAAACTGGAAATACAACATTGATATATGAGATAGAGGCGCGGGGAGGGTTTCATACTTGAGTCATGTAAGGTCTCGAAGAAGAGTTTTTGATCACTGAATAGTGACGATGGAACCGGTAAGAGTTCCTACAACACCCGAGAGGTCTCCCTTCAACGGAACCATCGACAGATGTGGGCCGCTTTAAGTTTCAATTGAAAATCATAAGAAACCTACAGATATGAAATTGGGCCGTTTAAATACAGCCAAGGATTTAATAAATGGTGTCCAATAATTGGAGGGAAGTGGGTTGGCGTGCCCGTCAGCAATCGGGGAATATTCCTCGATGTTTAAACATCGAAGTCCCGAACCGGCAATTAGTTCCCCACATCCGGCCGGCAAATATCAGTTATCTGGGGCTCAATTTCTGAACCGGTGAACAGCGACTTCGAACGCGGGTAATTGCCAGTGGACAAGTGTCGCTCTGCGAACTCGTAAAGCTATAAAGATCTGAGACCGCCCTCGGTCAAGACTCTGTCAAGGGATGACATCGTTGCAGGCGTTTTTGGTCGGATCTCTGGCGCTGCTGTCCGTCCGCGGGGTGGAATCGGTGAGAAGGAAATTTGTATTTGATATACCTGTTTTGTGGTCTGCGAGGGGTTGGAATACTGTAGGTTCGTGTCGTTTCTGTCTCCTCTCGCTGTAACACAGCGCTACTGAAGATGGCGAGCGGCCGAAACATGGTCTAGCGAAAGACCGAACCGGCGAGAGGAGACAGAAACATCACGAACCTACAGAAATTTGTATTTATTATCAGGGGCTCCCGACCTTTTTATACCCTAGAGTTAATTCTGTAGGGCGGCGGGTACCGGCTATTTTTTTTTAAGGATATTTATAATCGGACGAGGATAAAAAGTAATAAACAAAAATAATTTAATATACCTGTTTTGTGGTCTGCGAGGAGTTGGAATACTGTAGGTTCGTGATGTTTCTGTCTCCTCTCGCTGTAACACCGCTACTGGAGATGGCGAGCGGCCGAAACCGGTCTAGCAAAAGACCAAACCAGCGAGAGGAGACAGAAACATCACGAACCCATTTGGCCTTTTGCTAGACCGGTTTCTCGCCATCTTCAGTAGCGGTGTCACTTTTGGAACTTTGGTTGTTTTTCGGGCGTCTGTCACTTGTACTGAAACTTGTAGCCGAAACCGGTCTAGCGAAAGACCGAACCGGCGAGAGGAGACAGAAACGCACGAAATCTACAATTTTCAAATTATTACAGGGAATATATTTTAATTTTTCAAGTCAGAGAAAAAGAGGCTTCGATCCAATCGACCGTTAATACTCACTATAAAGGAATAAAAATAAACGTATTGATCATTAAGAATATATTTAGCGATAATCACCCGTTAGATTATGTCAAATTCAGTAATGAGGGTCATCTTCAATACTATAGGTGTATTAGTTTGCACAGAGCTGAAATAAACTTTTATAAGTGAAGGATATTCTTCAGTTTCTTTTATTCTGAATTCATATTGAAGAGGTTGAAGCTGTAATAAATATTAATATTATATTGTCAGGCCATGTCGCAAGCGCAGATGAAACAAGCCATGAAGACCGTGAAGAACCTTTGCATTCCCAGATCTGGTACCACTAAAGGTTTGAAATAAATCGTAATTCAACGAATAAAATTAAATTTTAATTGTTTGTTTTTTTTATATATAACTGAATAATTATCTCAACTCAGATGCTGTCAACAAAATAAACGAAGGCGATTTCGAAGACACCGATAAGAAGGTGAAGGTGAGTAGGACGGGAATTTCGCCCCATATTTTTATTTTCCCTATTTACAATGCGATATTTAAATTAACGCCCAGTTTTTTTTTTCTTTCTCTCAATCCACAGTGCTACCTCAACTGCATACTGGGAATGATGCAAGCCGTAAGTGCAATTAGCCTACAATCGGTTCTTGAGAAATTCGTCATGAAGAAGCGCTAAGTAGACAATTCCTGTCCTGCTTTTCTAGAAAATTCCGAATAAATTATTACAGTATAAAGAGGAAAAAACTATAATATAATTTTCCGAATCAACTCTCGAGCGCAATTTCAGAAATTTCTTGACCGTTTCCGCTGCCGGTTTGGTACAAGATCGCAACAAACAACATTTGTTTATTGTACAAAAATCAATAACCGAACAAGATTTGCAAAATATGTGAATGAAATATCTCAAATTTCATTAGTTGTTTGCGGACTCGAAACTGCGTTTTATTTTCTTGATTCTACAAAACTCGTCCCGGTTTCGGATTCTCGCCATCGTGACGATATTTCAAACGGATATTTTTTTATTTTTTTTTTGTACGAGCGAAGGATAATAAATTGTCGATTTGTTTTGACAGGTGAAAAATAACAAGATCAATTTGTCGTTGGTCAGAAATCAATTGACGAAAATGGTTGAACCCGAATTGGGCAAGAGGATGCTGGCCGCTTTTGAAAGTTGTCAAGATCTGAGTGAGTTTGATGACGTCTAAGTTTAATAATGGCCTATAATTTTATTGATTTTATAGGGGTTTTAAAGGATTTTATAGGGTTGGATGCCCATATCATAAAATGGGCCATATCTTAAACATTGAATAATATTCTCGACTTTATTTTCCGAGATCTCATCTCGCTCACAGATTTATCATTATTCCGCGTTTTAACATAACATAACATAATGAAAACGACAAAAGGTACTTACGTATTATGCGGAGGCCGCTATTTTACGCTGCGGCGTTTAGGTTCGGTCAGGGGTTCATAAATATTTTATTTGTACTTTCATTGTCTCAATACAACTTGGGTAATAAAAAAAAACCTCAAAAATTAGTGACACAATACGTAAGTAGCCAACAAAATATATTTACTGCAAATTGAAAATCTCACGAAAAATTTTCTAATGTTCATCAATTTCAAATTTTCGCACTTTATATGAACTTTTGTACTCCAGGTTTCGCATAATTCCTGTCCAGGCATTTCCAGAAGGCCGATAGACCTCTCTGATAAAAATTCGATTTTTCGTCTTCAGCTTGCAGTCTCGAAAATAGGGAAAATCCTGCAATATTCCACAAGTAGACTTTTCCAAGAAGGCGTTAAATAGATACAATCGGTCGTAAAGTGCGTTTTGAATTTTAGCAAATTTTTAAGTTATATAAAAACGCCTGTGACGCAATGCGGCCTTCGCAACCTGTTAATTTTCGAACCGTGCAATTTGGGTTGCGCATCGCTTGACTTCGTGCGTTTTTCGCGAAAGGAAAACGGAAAAGCGTAAAAAAAAAAAAAAAACGCCAACGAAAATGCAGCGTCAAGTATGAAAATGTAAGCCTTCTCAATTCATGTATTTGTTCGGTGGCGAGGGCGTATCACCGAATTGAAGTAAATTTATAAGGCGAACAGTTGTTTTACGTGCTTTGAAATGAAATAGTTCTCAAATTTGAGAAATCAACAATTTGATAAGATGTATTTTGGTCTCGAGGAGTTCTTCAGGAGGGGAATCGAAAATTTGCCCGAAAAGTGGCGGCGGAGAGTTGTCGATAATATCGGTGAATATATATAGTAGATTAATAATTGAAGTTTCCTTTTATCAAAATAAAATGAATTCCAAAGTCAAAATGTCGATTACTTTTGGGTACCTCCAATACTTTTGATGTAACGTTTGGATTGGCGACGGCGCGAAGAGCCGAAACCGGTCTTTTTCCTACTAATATATACAATAAAATCTGTGGACAGTTGACAAAAATCTTTTATTACTTTAACATACCTGTTTTGTGGTCTGCGAGTAGTTGGAATACCGTAGATTTCGTGTGTTTCTGTCTCCTCTCGCCGGTTTGCTCTTTTGCTAGACCGGTTTCGGCCGCTCGCCATCTTCAGTAGCGGTGTCAGTCACTGTTAGCACTTTGGATGTTTTTTGGGCATCCTCACTGCTGCACTGTCACTTTCACATGTACTGTCAGTACAATAGTACCCAAAAACATCCAAAGTGCTAACAGTGACTAACACAGCGCTACTGAAGATGGCGAGCGGCCGAAACCGGTCTAGCAAAAGACCAAACCGGCGAGAGGAGGTACTGGAACCTACAGTATTCCAACCCCTCGCAGACCACAAAACAGGTATATTAAATCTTTTATTGTTTTACAGCGGCCGACGAAGAGTGCGAGCTGGCTTTCATATTCACCAAGTGCCTGTACGAAGCCGACAAGGACGTGAGTCCCAGTCCAATTTGTTATTTAAATAAGTTCCATTAGCGTTTTGCAATTTGCATTTGAATTTCGGTTCTGACATTGATCTTTCGACACTTTACAGGTGTTCATACTACCATGAGGCGGTGGACAAGTGTCGGACGTAAATTTCATTAATTCAGCCCAATTCCTCGGCTCGTACAGTTTGCAGTTTGCACTTTTTTTTTGGTGTAATAAAATCATAACAACAACGGCTATTACAGCATGTACTCATTTCCTTTGTATTTTTCTAGAAATTGTAGATTTACCCCTTATGAAAATATGTTCTAAAGAGCTGGTTTTCTTTATAAGTGTGTCTAAGAAATAAAAATATTACTTTAACTCTTACTGCTATTAGAATTACGCGAGTCTTGCCACAGAAGGCGATAACCCAATTTGAAATGTAGAATTTAGTCTAGAATATAGTTTACTAGAATATAGTCGCCGAATTAAGGTCTAAACGGTGGAGACAAAATAGACACCCCCGGTAGAAAAATATAGTCATAATATTTTTTCAATTATTCTCGTTATTACCACAAATTCTGTATGTCAGTTGAGTGAATTGATTTACAATTTGCACAGGCATTGAGGCACAGGGCCTATTTCTTGAGGCAGTGTGTGACTGATAATTATGACAAATTATAAATGATGTTCGACGTCACGAAATTTGATTTTTTATTTGACCGGTAAGTCTACGAAAAGTGAAAACGATTATTAAGTTGATTATAAAACTCCGCTCAAACAAAGAGCTCTCCAAAGTATGAAGTAAAACTTAGTTTGAGTAAGAAAGGAATCGTTAACAAGAAAAATGGAGTTAGCAGGCTAAGTATCTAAAATACAATAGCCTAATCAAATTGTATAATTCGTGTGTCATTAAAAGGAATTTAATATTTATATTATATTTTGTTGTTATTTGAGTTCTCTGAAGAAATTACTGTCTCGGCATATATTAGGGGTACCCAAAAGCACAATCAACATTTTGACTTTGGAATTCATTTTATTTTGCTAAAAAAAAAACTTAATTATTAATCTACTATATATTCACCGATATTATCGACAACTCTCCGGCCACTTTGCCGGCAAATTGAGCAACTCCTCAAGACCAAAATACATCTTATCAATTTGTCGATTACTTTTGGGTACGCCTAATACGTTATACGAAAATTTGAATTGTTGATCTCTCGAGGGCTCCGAATATCGTCAATTTTCAGATCTT
Organism: Lethocerus indicus; assembly: GCA_019843655.1. Taxonomy (NCBI): domain Eukaryota; kingdom Metazoa; phylum Arthropoda; class Insecta; order Hemiptera; family Belostomatidae; genus Lethocerus; species Lethocerus indicus. Next base: position 2,205,032 of record JACDQD010000009.1, on the reverse strand, counting down.
CGGTTTTGGTATTACGCCTGTATTAAATTCGGGCATTTTTGAAATGCCATTTTTGTGAATTCCAGTCGGGAATTCTGCCGCTGACGTGGACGGAATTTATCGAAAATTTTGAAAAAAATTGAAAGTTTTCGTCCAGCTTCGGAGGTGCCCTCCGGAGGACGAAGTCTCGGACCGGAAACAAGTGCGCTCGTAAAAATAACCTTTAATGGAACGTATTAGGTGGAAAAAAAAACACAGAATACCTTTTGTAGAACTCAGGCAACCAGTCGGATGCGTAATAATAGAAAATTATGGGACGAAGGTCCCATTGACAGGCCGAACTGGGGCCGTCTGTTCAATGGGGGCGTTGATTGCTGCCTTTTGTTTAGTTTTTGCTAAAAAAAAAACCGAATGAAAACCCAGAAAAACTCCCGGAAACCGAACAATCCACGCCGTGTGACAACTGTCTGTATAAATGGCGGAGACGGAGCTCGACTGTTCACTGTCAGCCGCGGCAACCAACATGTATAGCGCAGCCAAATTCCTGCCCATCTATCTGGCATTGTTCTTGGCCACCTGCCAGACTGTAAGTCTTGTCGTATGTAATTTCCAATTATCCGTTTAAGACTACACAAAAGTTATATCGAATCGCCAAGGTACAGTACTAAGTCCTTACATGACACCGCACTGACCGCAGTAGAACTTCTGTAGAGCTCCACAATTTCAGAAATACACAAATAGAACGGATGAAGATTGACGAAAATTTTACGGTTGGAATACGGTTTGGTCTTTCGCTAGACCGGTTTCGGCCGCTCGCCATTCTTCAGTAGCGGCGTCAGTCACTTTTGGATGTTTTCGGGGCGTCCCCACTGTCCACTGTCACTGTTTCACTTGTACTGCGGCGGTTTGACGCCCCACCTTCAGGTATACGGAGGATTACAAATCGGTCCAGTCGGAGACCCCGATGATGGTACCAATAGGAGTTCCAAAACCCGAGAAGGGTAGTGGAAAAACCCTTCCGGTGGACGCCGCTCGGGCGGTTTCCGGACGCGAAAAATCCCGAAATCGTATGTATCATCGATCCCATCTGAAAATATTCACTTGTAATAATAATATTATAAAATAACTGTACAATATTTCATCAGGCTTTTCTGACATTGTCTGTTATCGGCGTATATTTTTTTGAATAAACCGATATATTTCTATGTCAGGCCAACAGCACTCCGGACTTGAACGAAATTGGTGAAGTGATGACAAAGTGCAAGCAAAAGTTTCCGGTAACACCAGGTGACGATTCTATATAATTTTTTAAATGAAAATTATTCAGTTTTTCTTATACCGTTGTATACAGCTTTGTGTTTCGTTCCAGAGGATTACGCCGGGAAAGAAGTGAGCCGCAAAGCTAAGGTATTGCTTCCTTATTTTCGTTGTCCTTTATCAATGCGACGAAGGAGCTTAAATCGACTTTATTTCTGTTTTCTGTTTTCCAGTGCTTTTTGGACTGCTTCGCTCAGGATTTTCCGAACGTAAGCTTTCGTTTCGGTCCGCTATTTCGCTATTTAAGATTTTGACGCAGAAAATCATTTCGGAAAATTCCCCTTTTTTCAGAAACAAGAATACTCGGGTATGGGACAGTTGATATTGGAGGCGATGAACGGTACAATGCCTGAGGAGTACACCTCTGAGGTTTCCCGACAGTTCGCCACCTGCGTGGGTCCGTCAATGATATATTTAGCATTTCCATTCAGTTATTTATATATGGCGTTATATACTAACTAAATATATCAGAATGTCTAACAGTGATATGTCTTTGTCTCTAGGCGATGTGAGGAAAAACGTGAAGGACAAATGCGAAGCCAGTTACCAGTCTTACTCCTGTATTTTCAGAACGCTCGAAAAGGTAATTTTAAAATTCAATTCTTCCCTTCAACAAAAAAGAAATTAATTAAAAACAATTAATACAAAATTATTTGCCGTTTCAGGTTATTCTGTTCGCAATCTTGCTGGCCTAGAATTTCATTACCGCATACCCGGATTTTTCGTGTACATATTTTCATACTGAATATATTTTATCGAATAAAGTTAATGTCAAACCGAATTAATGATGTCTAATTGTATACCCATTCCGTGTTCAAACAAGTCGGAACAAACTATCTGACTAGTTAGTGTACTCTCGTTTAATCGGTTCAAATTTGTAGAATACAAATAAAATAATAAATTTTTACAGAAGAGAAGAATAAATTCTTCGCACGTCTTAGCTGTTGTTCAACGGATGATTACTCCGTTCGGCGCTTCGCAAATAATTGCGAAACAAAGCCAATTTAATATACTTATTTGAGTGTCCGATTTGCCTAATCGGTATAGTAATCGGCGGAGATTCGTGATAGATGGGGGGGGGGGCGCGGGCCGCCCGGGTATTTTTCGTTATATAAGCGGCATTTCGGTACGGGATCTCATCAGATCGTAGTTTCGGAATAGAATTGACCGATGACGAGCATGAGAGGGCTACGCCTTCAGCGATTCATCGTCTTCTTCGGCGCGGCCTTCATCCTGTCCGCCGACGGGCAAGACGCCGAAGAGAGCTCGGAGGACGTCCTCTCGGTAAGTCGTAATGCGGACGGTATCGTCACCTGTGTCCTCTATGCCAACTGTCTCGATCTAAAAAGACACACATATATGTATAATATAAGTAGAATAAGACTGAAATTGGCTTTGGAGCACGACCGTCGACAAATCTGACCAGTACAGTGTGCAATCGAAGACTGTACCTGAGCAGGATTACCTTTGTCCTTTGGTGGCACTGTAGATAATATATATATATATATATATATATATATATATATATATATATATATATATGACAAACAGAACAACAAGCGCCTATAGCAGGGGTTCCCAACCTTTTTATGCCCTAGAGCGCATTCTAAAATATCTGTAGGGCGGCGGGCACCAGCTATTTTTTAAGGATATTTATAATGGGACAAGGAAAAAAAATATATACAACGAAATCATTTTTAAAAAAAATAAAATGAAACAAAACAAATATCGATCTGTCAGCGTGATCTTTGGATTGCATTTAATCGGCCAGTGCCTCGTAATTAGGAGATTATGACGATAATGCTGTTATCGAACAGTCATAAAGATGCCCACCGGTGAGTCGAGATCCCCATAAATACTTTGACCCGAAAAACGATTCGATTTTATAAAATCGCTTTTTTCAAAAATTGGAACCTTCCTCTGTCGACCGCGTTCCGCAATTCCTCCGATATTGAGGGTTTTAGCTATTGAAGGTCCAAAATTTCTAATTTGTAAACTGCAGAAATCTTCCATTCGAACTGTTGTTGAAGGCACTGAATAAATAATGACGCGTTTAATTCATTGTTGGCTGGCAATTTCCGACAAAATGACGGACGCAGCTGGCGAAGGTGGCGAACGGCCGAAACCGTTCTAGCCGAAGATCGAACTAGCGAGAGGTGCCGTTGTCGATTGTAAATCGATTGTACAATTGTATTGTGCAATTGAATATCCCGACACTGACATACAGGTCGGTTGTGCGCCATCAACACTGTATTTATTTCTGTACAGGACATGAGCGTTTCGGAGAGGGACGAAATACGCCAACTGATGACCAGATGCAGGCAGACTTTTCCCGTAGAACTAGGTATTCTTAAACAGGCTGATTTATTTTGCCCTTAAAATACTCTTTTCCTTATATCAATTATTGCAAACACCTGTCATCGTTTCAGAGGATTACATTGGAAAAGAAGTCAGTCGCAAAGCCAAGGTACGCAATCGCTTCATATTTCCTTCGCTTTTTCCTCTTCGACTGAGCATAATTGGCTTTAATATTTTTTTGTCTATTTTCCAGTGCTATCTGGACTGTATCGTCCAGGATTTTCCCGACGTAAGTGTAATTTTCAATTCACGTTTCGCCGGTTCAAATTTCGCAACAACGTAATTAATAAGGCGCAACCGGCGTTTCGTTTTACAGAAGCAGGACTACGGGGAAATGGGTCGGAGCATTATGGAATCGGTTAACGTTACCGTACCCGGGGATATCGGCTCGGACGTAACAGAACAGCTTGCCGCCTGTATCGGTCTGTAAAATAACATCTATTACAGCCTTCGGATTTTACATTTTGTCAAATAAAGTTCGGGGGTAAGCCGCGATGACTGAGGTTTGTACGTTCCTTACTGCTCTCTGTTATGGTTTCAATTTGGGCCTATCTGCTCCGAGCTGTAGAATTTCTCATCATTATTATTGTAACGAACAATTTTGGTCGACTTCTTTAAGAGGAATCGAAAATTTACCATCAGAGATGTCGATAATATCGGTGAATATATAGTAGTAAATAGACCGTAGAGAGTTAAATAACAAAACTGGAATATATTAGGTGTACGTAATCAACAATTTGATAAGATGTATTTTGGTCTCGAGGAGTTCCTCAAGAGGGGAATCGAAAATCTGCCGGAAAAGTGGCGGCGGAGAGTTGTCGATAATATCGGTGAATATATAGTAGATTAATAATTAAAGTTTCTTTTTTAGCAAAATAAAATGAATTCCAAAGTCAAAATGTCGATTACTTTTGACTGTCTTCAACATTACCAAATTTTCTTCGGACACAGTTCGGAAACAGTTTATTTCTGTTGCTAAAAAAAATATTCACCGCTTTCATTTATCAATAAATTTGCCACATCGATCCAGTTCTAATAGGGAAAACTCTTTATTTAGGCGAAGTGGAAACAAACGTAGAAGATAAATGTGAAGCCAGCTACCAGACATTCTTGTGTATCATGAGAATGTATGAAAAGGTAAGTTTTCGCTTAAAAAATAAGTTGAATAAATTCGATGCACAGAAAGCCGTTAATATAATATTGTAATATTGTTTCAGATTATTCTGTTCGGACTTTTTCTGTTCGTTTAATTGACTACACTGGCTGAGAAACTCATTTTCGCACGATGGGATTATTTTCCTCCTGAAGAAGTTGTGATCACGACCAATATTATCACAGCACACTGTTTTATATATTGTACATAATAAAGTTAATACAAAATGGAATAACGCTTAATTATTTAACAGTTCGTTTCCTTGAGCTTTAATAAAATAGATCCCTCTTCATTTCCACTTCGGCTAGTCAAAATTTCAGCACAGGAGCTGAAAGAGAAACATTTCATATGAAAAGATATGAAAATTCATGCATGAACCGAAAACCAGCCTATAATAATCCACTGGCCGAATGCTACTGAGGATGCTACACCTTAAACGGTTCAGTATGATACAGAATCGATATGCGGAATGACCACAGAATTGTGGTCAATGAATTTAGGTTCAATTTCAAATTTCCCTCAGGAAAATGTAAATAATATTTCCCCTATTGCCACAATTGCATAGGGGACAGTTTTAAAATTAATTAAAAAATAACTAATCGCGGGTCAAGTATATATAGGTAACTCAGTTATTAAGGAGCCCTTCTAAGAACAGTCTGATGTGTAGATCGAGTGATTGAATTAATTGCTTTTCCACATCAAGTTTTATATTATTATCTGAAAGAAATACTGCGTGGTAAGGGCAATTTCCTATTTAAAACTATTAGATTTTTCATACAGTCCATTAGGTATTAATGGAACTGTTGTTTCCTAGATATAACACGAAACTGTGTACAAGTATTTGCTGTAATTAATTAAACTTATTGACATACTTAACCAAGGGTTGGACGAATAAAGTGATAGAAGACTACCGTAGATTTCTATCTCGCTGCTTTGGTCTTTCGCTAGACCGGTCTCGGCCTCTCGCCATCTTCAGTAGCGGTGCTAGTCACTTTTGGCACTTGAACCGTCGACGAAGTAACATCGTTAAATGTACAAGTGACACAGTGACAGTGCAGTGCAGTGAGGATGCCTCCCCAAAAACATCCAAAGCGCCAACAGTGACTAACACCGCTACTGAAGATGTTCGGCGGCGAAAGGAGACAGAAAAACACGAAATTTACTGTATTCCAGACCACAAAACTTGTACGTTAAACTAATAGAAGACTATTTCGAGGGTTCTGGATACCGGGGTTACCGGTTTTCAATCAATTCAATTAGTGTTATAATACAATTATTGTGCGATTACGCGAGGTGAGCTCATACACGAACTAGCAATGATGAACCTAAATGCTTCCAATGAAAACTATTAGTTTTTCCCCATGTCGGCGTCCGTTGCGAAACAACGCCTATTTTAACATACTGATCTGAGTTTCAGATTTTCCTAACCGGTATAAAAAAAAATTGGCTGATGCTAACGAGGGATATTTATATGCGCCGGCGCGTCCAATATATAACGAGCATTTCCGAATGGGATAACTTCAGATCCGCGATATCTCTCATCGGTCAGTGGTCAGAAGAAGTGTTACGATCGGACAATGAACGGTCTACGCCTCCGATTCTTCGTCCTCCTGGCGGCCTTCCTCCTCTACGCCGCCGCCAGACCCCAAACCGCGGAAGACGACTCGGAGGAACAGGAACTGTCAGTGAGTTGAGGCCCGGCTGAACTTAAATTCGAAATAAGTCATAGATACCGTTGCCGATGGCTCCGCCTTATTCCTAGACCGGTTTCGGCTCAGTAGGGGGAATCCTTTTAGCATCCCGTCTGCACTGTCACTACAGTAGGAACGATAATAGGACATGTAGCAACATTCTCCATCTATCCATAGAATACCCATTTGGCGTTCCGCAACGGTTTATAACAGCGAGTGAAAATAAGATTAAAATCGTATAATATATAAAATAATCCTCGATGTCTTGATTAAGGACGAAGAAGATGCCGACGAAGACAATTACGATGATGCCGGCCGCATCTTGGTCTACGATGATGACGACGAAGATTCCGACGAGAGACACTGTAACAAAGAGTTCAACTTGACCGAAAGTAAGTGCCGTATCATATTGCAAATTAAACTATAACTCAGTTTCATTTTAAAGTGGCTAATTGCAATTATTTGCAGGCGATTACGTGGGGGAGTTGAGCCCCAATGCTAAGGTGAGTTCGAACGAATTTCGCCCGAATATATTAGCCCTAATTTATGAAATAGAACAGTGCATTGACTATTTTCTTTTTATTGCAGTGCTATGTGAATTGTATCGCCGAAGAGAATAATTTGGTAAGTGAACAGTATTAACATAGAAACAGATATATAGGCTTTTTGTGGTGTCCGTCGGGGTGAATTTTACCAAAATTAATATTGCAAAGTTTGGAAATACTTCCAAAGAGAAGAATGTCACAATTTGTCAATCCTCTTAAGACTAAGAAGTATCTTCAGAGCTTAAGTTCTTCTTAAAGCTACCATTTTATTCCTATAAAAGTCCAGTAATAAAGGTCTGAAAGTTTTGATCCCGATTGGACCCAGCGGTAATTTATTTATTATTTATTGAATTTAATGACGCAAATTGACTGTAAAACATTGGCAAATTCGATTTTCAGATAAGAGAAGGTAGTGTGGAAAAGGAGGCGTTCTCGACAGTTTTATACCTCTATTTCAGCGTAACATTGGACTCGGACAACGAGGACATTTTGTATACCGAAACGACGGACTGCTTGAGTGAGTGAAACGAAGATATTTCTCTTTGTTTACAAATACATATATATAGATAACAATATGATGATTTAGATCTTTCCTTTTAACGAATCGCTTCCGTATATTCGCCGGCTCAAAAATCCAGAATTGAAGTGTCCGCCACTGAAGATGGCGCAGGACCGAATACTGGCCGTCTGCCGTACTAGAAAGCAGAGGCATCAAATTTAGAAAACAAATTAATCGCATTAATTTACTTTAAACAGATTTTTTTTAATTTTTTTATTACAGATGAGAATATAGCGGAGGGCGACGATAAATGCGATATTGCCTACACTCTGTACCGGTGCATACTTCAGTCACTGCCGAAGGCCGAACGAAGGGTAAGATACGGTACAACTGTAGTACCTTACAGGCTCCATTATCGGAGAAACTATAGTTCGGAATATGTTAAATCCGCAGAATTGTTTCTAGTTTAATTCTCTCGTTTCGATAGTTCGAGGAGCTCAAATCTCGATACAGCCTTGTTCGTAAACAATTAATGACATATTGACTAGTTTGAACGATGGTCAGAGGCCAAAATCAAGATAAACTTCATTTTAATCAAGTTTAACTTCATTACTTCTTCATGGACGGCATATGTGAAAGTTCAACTCTCAATACGGCATGACTTGTTCTGTAACCCACACTGAACTTATTTATTCCCCTTCAACTTGGGCTTAATCTTGCCTGTATTAGGGACACTGATACTTTAGCTATAAAACTAATACTTTGATTGTCCACAACTTTCCGCAAAGAAGAAGTCCTGACTTGCCCTACTGAATTCGTGCACTTAACTCGATGTTTTTTTATTGCGAAGTTTCTCGCAAATCCGGAACTTTTCACCGCTCTCATAGGGCCGAAAATAATGAAGTCTGTAGATTTCCTGTGTTTCTGTCTCCTCTCGCCGGTTCGGTGTCTCTTTCGCTAGACCGGTTTCGGCCGCTCGCCACCTTCAGTGGCGGTGTCGGTCACTTTTGGCACTTTGGACGTCTTTCGGGGGCATCCTCACCGCACTGCCAATGTCACTTGTACATTTTAACGATGTACATTTAACTATACACCGCTACTGAAGACGGCGAGCGGCCGAAACCGGTCTAGCAAATGATCAAACCGGCGCGAGGAGACAGAAACACACGAAATCCACGGTATTCCAACCCCTGTGGGACCAAAAAACGGGTATGTTAAAATAATGAAGTCTTGTTGAGGTCTGGTAGGCATAATTTTCTGTAACTGAAAGTTTTCAAGTTCTTCCGAATATATTTTTTCTCGCACGCACCCACTATCGTTAGATACAATTCCTTTGCAAGTTTTCAATTTGAATATTTTCTTTTTCAGGAATTTTGGACCTACGCACAGTTGTTTTCTTCGAAAAAATGAGCCCTGAACGCCGCCGGTTACGAAAAGGGAACGAAGGGCATTTATATATTCGGCTACCTCATACAGACGCGGACAATTAAAAAAATGGCATATTATTTAAAAATATTATAAGAATAATCAATTGAAATATATTAACCCGCATAGTATTTTACAAAACTGTATTACTGTATTTGAAACCATTATGTGATATTATATATATATCAAAATATATGTTGCGCTTTATTCAAATATAAATTTGTACGTTTATTATGTAACCCGCGATCCTTCAAGTGCTTTTTCACCTTTCCTAACTTATATATATACATCAACAGGGATTATTTTAACATACCTGTTTTGTGGTCTGCGAGGGGTTGGAATACCGTAGATTTCGTGTTTCTGTCTCCTCTCGCCGGTCCGGTCTTTCGCTAGACCGGTTTCGGCCGCTCGCCATCTTCAGTAGCGCTGTATCAGTCAGTTTGGACGTCTTTTGGGACATCCCCGCACTTCTCTCTGTCCCCTGAACCGTAGTAGTGCCGAAAGTGACTGACACGGCGCTACTGAAGACGGCGACCGGCCGAAACAGGTCTAGCGAAAGACCTGGGGAGACAGAAACACACGAAATCTACGGTATCAACAGGTGTTTTTACGTTTACTCAAACATTCCAACTTCCAGTCTCCGTTGTCTGTTCCCGATTATTATTCTTCGTGTAGATTTTTTAAACATTTTTATATGGGGTGTCCCAAAATTAACGCGAGATTTGAATTTGCCACCATTCTTGCAGTAAAGTCGACAACCCTATTAAAAAAACCCCATTCGACTGCTGATAGTTTAGGGTCAGTACAAATGGGGGCGTTACACGATAGAACAACGCGTTTTCATTGTCGGACAATATTTCAAAAATAATTTTGGAAAGTTTGGATTATATCTTGTGTTCATTTTGGGACACCCTATACATTTTAAACAATTTTATTTATACACACGAATCTCTTATATACAGTCCCCCCCCCCAATAGTACAAGATACAAGATACAAATAATTTTTATTACTATAAATACAATATTACAACGATACAACGCTATAAACAAGTTTTGTTAAGTGTATGTATTCCGGCCTATTGGCCTTTTTACATTTATGTTCTTAAATATTATAATACATTATACATGATTTTTTTTTTTTTACGATATTGTTTTTCTAGTCGGGAAAATACACAATAAAACCGAGGACCCCCAATAGTGATGCGACAACAGAGCACAAGCATCCGGTGTGCCGGAGTGGCCGAAAATCGGACGATTTTCTCACTGTCTTTCAGCAATAAAATACAGCTATGGATCACTTTAATTTTTTACGGGTCCGATAGGCCCACCGGCCTTGGATCTGGTCTCTGTATATAAAAAGAGAAAGTATCGGCCGCCAGCGCTTTGGCAACACGCAGTGGGCGGTCAACTTTCGCCATGAGACTGTCACCGGTCACTGTCCTCCTGACCACTCTGTTCTCGCTTCAGGTACATTGTCCACCTCCAATACAGGTACAAATAGATCGAATTTCCGGCCTCGTTCTGTCCTCCGCGCCGGGCGCCGGTTTCGCCTTCTCGCCGTCTTCAGTTGCTCGTCCTCAGTCGAGCGCGAATTGAAAAATCCCCCACCTCTGCTATCCTGAAACCATCAGGAAAGCAGCCCGTTGTCAGTAAATAAATTATCACCAATTATATGCATTTTATGACCGCCAATTAGGGCTTCAATAAAATTGTTTTATATACTTCTACAGTCCGACGCCCAATCACTCCCGCTGGAAGGGCTCGTACGATGCATTGCCAGCAACAAAGTTCCGCAAAGTGAGTACACTCGTTCCATAATTTAAAAGCATTTCTTATAATCAATAGTACAATAGTGTAATCCTCTAGACAGTTTGATTGATTTTGATCCTTTTTATCATCCTGTGATTGTCCTCATATTCGATGTTGACCGTAATTTAAAAATTATATATAATCATTTTTTTAATCTATTAATTAGTCTTATGAATAATGCATACGAATATTAATTTATTAACGACAATTTACGATGAACGATTTGGACAAAATTTTCCATATACGAAATGGTAATAATTAAGCTTTTACTAATCATAATCTTACTTCTTGTTCTCTCTGTGAATCATTGCGCGTTGTTAGATTCAACACGATGTTTGAAGCCTCCGAAGTATAATACTTCGAAATTTGTACTTCGGTGTAGGTAAACGTTTATTTTTTAAAATAATCCGATTTTCGTATTGTTGCATGTACCACGGACCAGAGGACGTACTGTTGATGCTGCAACAGAAATTGCCCGAATCGAGAAGCTCCAAGGTAATCGAAAAACCGGTTGAAAATCTAATAATTTTCATCGGACCATCGGAATTTTCCAGACTGACGGGAAATTAAAAACGATGCTGAGAATCAGCAGAGTAGTTCTTGTTTTTGGTCTTCGTAAAATATTCTAATCCACGCATTACGTTTTGCAGTGTGCTGTCGCCTGTTACCTGAAGAGCCTGAATATCGTGAGTATAAACGGATGTATATATATTTAAAAAAAAAAGAAAAGAAATACGTATAATGTTGGTAATTCAATGAGCAGGGCTAAAGCCGGCGCCAATACGAACGTAAGCATAGGCAAACCCACAACACACGCAAGACTTTCTGGTTTAGTATCACAGCGCCTGACGTATTTACCGTAAAGTTTCCAACAATTTTTGTTAGGATTTTAGAAATAATATTATTTTTTTCGAATTTTGAAATTACACTTGCCCTACGCGTTCATCCTGAATTGTTTCTATTTTATTATTTCAATACAATGCCGTCAGTATTTTTGACGATTTTATGAATCTAGATAAATGATTATCGTAGATTGCGCGTGTTTTTCGTGCGCGACCGCGGTTTCGGGTGTTCGCCATCTTCAGTAGCGGTGTTGTTAGTCACGTGGCCAGAAGATGGCGAGCGGATTGAAACCGGTCTGGCAAAAGACCGAACCGGCGAGAGGAGACAGAAACACGCGAAATCTACGGTATTCCAACCCTTCGCAGGCCGCAAAACAGGTAGTTTAAAATAAATAATTCTGTTGCGAATAATTCTTACAAGGCAAATTATATTTGACTTAGCTTTTTAAATACCTTTAAGTAACCGACTTTCGGTGGGATCGCGTAATACTACTGTGGGAAGAACCCCAAGGGGGGGGGGGTTTCTACCCCCCTGAATACCTTATACTTCAGGTATGCAGAGGATCCCAACATTCATTTTGTTTTCCACCGTTCGCAGACCAATTCAAACGGCGCGATGGATGCAGAAAATGTGAAAAAGATGTCTGTAAAAATGTTCAAAGAGAAGCCCCACATGGTGCCGAAAGTCCACCGGTTAGTGGACATTTGCGATAAGGAAGGTAAGTTATTGACTTATCGACGTTCCGAACTTAATTCGTCCGATAAACGAGCCGCACAGTGGAAGCACTTTTCGACTCGAATTATATAATAAGGATAATACGAAAAATTTTGGTAACTCCGACTTACGAATGGCGGAAGATTAGGAGCAGGTTCCCAAAAAGTATTAAAAAAAACGTATTTTTCAATACTAATCTCTAACTTTCGTTTCCGTCCAACTCAGTCAAGTTCAAGAGTGACGAATGCGAATACGCGACAAAGCTGGTTTTCTGCTTCGTGTCGAGGGGACGGCAGGTAACATAAAAAAAGAAATATTTTATATCGATATACGACGAATACATTTTTATGCTATTTGATTTGAGTTCGCCGCATATTTTCCAGTCGGGCATCGACCCCATACCGATGGTCTAGTTAGACCGCCGGTCGAGAAACGCCGCTACAGCACAATTGGAAGAAAACTGTCTGTAATTCTTCAGGAACAATTTATTCTTTTTGACAATCCAACGTCGGACGGATGCCTACAATTTCAGAAGAGATAATATCAGATAGACTTCCTTTCAAAAAAAATTGTAAATTTGTTATTAAAATTTCGATTTTATTCCACTTCAATACAATTTTGTTATTAAAAATTTGCCCTACCTGAATCACAGACGCGTCTTTATTTCGATAAGGAATAAATCAATATATTGTCAATGAGATGGGTAACACCACGGCCTTCTCTTGTACATTTATACAATTGAATAGAAAAAAAAATATGTAAAATTTTAAATTACACTTAACCCGGAATTAGTCTCGGGGCATTCCAACACACGCTCTATTTAATTGTAACAACTTAGTTATTTGAATTTGCTGTAATTGTAAGTATTACGGGAATAGTATAACCGGAATAAATTAAGGAGTTGGGTGCATTACGGGATGGTATAGCCGGAGAATGGAAGGCGTTCGGTGTATTACAATATTACAAGTATTGTGACTTGGCGTATTGCCGATTAATAATAACAAAGGGTCTTTTGCCTGCAAGTGCTGACCGGTTGCTTTTCACAAAAAAAAACCGCTGAACAGTAATTAGAGCGGACATTTGAACGCCCCACAAATTGCAGTAAAAAAAATTTATGGTGTTCGTCTATTTATATTTTTTAAAAAAGCAAAACTAATTTATGTGATATTGACCTTAGAGTAGAAAAACATAGTTTTTCCTCGCTGTATTGCAAGCTAAGGGAAATTTTATGTAAGTAATTAAATTTTCCTGGTTTTTTTTTCAGGAATGTAATAATTCCCCCATTAATAAATCAAATTTGTGTATATTTTCAGCAGTAATATTACTGCACAAAAGCGCTGTATAGCGGGCATTGTCTTTCAATTGGAAATTAGAACGAGTCACGTGAAAAACTCGTACAGGACTTTTGCTAGACCGGTTTCGGTTGGTCGCCGTCTTCAGTAGCGGTGTTGGTAACTGTTGGCACTTTTGGTACGATTTTGGTAATCGGCTTAAGTCTACAAGTCCACAGTACAAGTGGCGGTGACAGTGCAGTGAGGATGCCCCCCGAAAAACATCCAAAGTGCCAACAGTGACTAACACCGCTACTGAAGACGGCGAAACCGGTCTGGCGAAAGACCAAACCAGGGAGAGGAGACTGAAACACAAAATCAGAGTACAAAGTGACAGTGACAGTGCAGTGGGGATGCCCCCGAAAAACATCCAGATTGCCAACAGTGACTAACACCGCTACTGAAGACGGCGAAACCGGTCTGGCGAAAGACCGAAACCAGCGAGAGGGGACAGAAACACAGAAAAATCTACGGTATTCCAACCCCTCGCAGGCCACAAAACAGGTGTGTTGAACACGAACAAATTTATTTCTGGGATTGACCCAAAAATATTGTTTTTGTTGAAATATTGTTTTTCGTCCATCGAACCTGGTATGGCCTCGCCGGCAGATCGATGTCTGCAGGAAATGCGGACAAAACGGCTATCGCTGTTCCTCTTTCCGCTCGTATACAGAATTTATATAACGAGACTGGCAGCCAGAAATTATAGCTATTCGGTCGGTTTTCCCCTGAAGAAGTGATGAAGGGCCGCAGCTACGCTTTGGCCGCCCTACTGGCACTCGCTCTCCAATCCGTAAGCAGGAAGGATTATAATTTTCTTTTTTAATTTTTATAAAATCAACTTTTATCGTCACGCAGATACAATTCTACAAAACAGTCTCTAGACCAGTGGCGTTTAAGCCAGCCCTAAGGTAGGGATTCAACGATTGAATTTGGTTGTGTTGCAGGTGAGGGGCGGAGTGATTGAAATCGTAGCTGAATGCAAGGCGAAAACCAACTCTTCGAATTGTAAGTGTTCGTTTTATTTTCATAATATTTGCGTACAATTATTATTATTACAAAGTTGAAATAATCGGTTTTCTTATTTACAGCCGATATGGAAGTCTTCCTGAGCCACCAACTGCCGACGTCCGACGAAGGACAGGTTGAAAAAACTGTTTTTAAAACGCCGATAAGACGGATAAAACATAATTTTTTGAGCATTTACTATTGACGATTTAATTAACAATTTATTTCATTAACGGCCAAAATAAAAAAAAAATATTTTCTGTTCGCAGTGTATGATGGCTTGCATAATGAAGAAGACAAAAATGGTAGGTATAACAGAATAAATACTTTTCTCCAAATAAGATGAAATATTTTTTTATAATAAGCCAAAATCCCAGCGTTGTAATTGTAGGGCATAAAAAGGTGTAAATTTATTTATTATTAAAAAGGAATTAATCGAAATATAAATTTCTTATCCTTCAGATGACCGATGATGGTATGTTATCGGTGGAAGAAATGAAGAATGGAGCGAAAGTGATGGCCGAGAAGAACAAGTTCAAGGAGGGCTTACTTGAAAACGCTTTACGACTAATAGACATTTGCACGAATGAAGGTAAACTGAACTGTATTTTCGCAGAGTTTGGCATAGAATTATAATTTGATTAGGCATATCAAATAATTTTTAACATTGAAAATTACACTGTGGAGGGAAAAACATTCGATTAAATTTAAAAGAGATATTTCAAACGGTCTTATAAAATGTAACTAGGGCGTAACACCTATAATATATTCAAATTTGATTATAATATGCTGCCTATCACTTATTACAGAGTTTATGCGACTACTGAAGGATTTGTATTACATATTAAATTTAAATATTTACAGTTCCGGGTGGTGATAATGAATGTGTGACAGCAGCGAAATTTGCAAATTGCTTCATGGAGAAAGGGAAAGAGGTGAGAGACACAAAATGAAAGAAATTTGAATCAGGAAAAACGATGAATTAAATTCAGGCTCCACGATTGGAAATATCACAAGCCATTTTCCTTTTTTTTTTTGTTATAATAACACGAAAGAACTTATTTTATTTATCCAATAACGTGTATGTTGCAGATTGGTCTGGAACCTCCAAAACCGAAAAAGTGAAGGCTTATGACGCTTCAATGAATTTAAAATTATTCAAATAATGTAGCAAATAAAAACCTTATGGTTCCTTAAATGTTGTTATGCCCCTCTAGTTATAAGTACTATGTAATCAGATTATTGATACAATCAGTTGTTTTCAGAGAAATAAACCAATTGTAAGAATATTTCATAGAAAAAGGTAAAAAACATGTGAAGTGATAACAGTGTAGTGGATAGTAATTAACAGAAAATAATCAACATTAATCTGTACAATAATTTAAA
Organism: Lethocerus indicus; assembly: GCA_019843655.1. NCBI lineage: Eukaryota > Metazoa > Arthropoda > Insecta > Hemiptera > Belostomatidae > Lethocerus > Lethocerus indicus. The sequence continues at coordinate 2,188,974 of JACDQD010000009.1, read as the reverse complement.
TCCACCTGAGGTACACATATATTCCTACGTATTTTTCATATTTAGTGATCCAATAGGGTTTGTAATATTATGGTATTCAGTTGCATTACTTGTGACTCACCCTTCAGGATAAAGCATCCTGTTTGAAATATATAAAATCGTGAAATACTGTTGACAATATTTCTATACTATCCATTTCACTTGCTTAATTAACACTTTTCCAATATCCAAGAATATCTGCCGCAATTAGACAATTAAAAACTAAACAAGTCTGCCTCAGTTAAGAGTGAATATTGCACATATTTTTTTCAGGAATAAACTTTGTAGGTTGTAAAAATTCTTTTATAAATTTATATACAGTTATATTATTTATATCATACACTTCCATCATATTCTTCTGCATGTTCCATATAATCTAAATGTATAACTTTAAATAGGTAAGTGATAAAAATATTGACTACATGATATGATATTATTAACTTCTTTAAAGTTAACAATAATAAATAAAATTTATCATTTTGTTCTTGCTGATTATATACACACTGTCGATTCAAATTTATGCCGAATTCCATAATCAAATATTTTTAAGACATTTCTTAAATTATTTGCAGTCCATTCTCTCTTTCTTTTTACAACCAAGCCCCAAATATTGTTCAGTAAGGCTGAAAGGTGTTAAACCGTCAAAGAAACTATTACATTCAGAAATATAACAGATTATTATCGCAGGTTGGTGAAAATTTTTCCTTTCACTCAGGAAAACGTCGAGGAGGGATGAAGTAAATCCCACGTATTCAAGAACTTGTTTAATTACAGCGCTTCAAGCGCGTACGGTAAAGTGCTGGGTCCACAATCAACTATAGAATGAAGAGTGTCCGACAAGAGAATATGCAATAAACATTAACGATGTATTTATTTCAATACTGACGTATAACAATTGTACACTAAATTCTAACGCTCATTCTATGTGTAAATTTATATTTAAATTTTCAAGAGATATTTCTCTTCTTCTTCCCTTTTCGAAGGCTCAGTGAATATGTCCGAACCAGTTTTCCTCGCCATCAGAGAGGCCTCTTTCGGCCCGAGAGCCTCCTCTTTGCTCGGTTCCAACGGTTGGCCGGTCTCGTCCAATTTACCCGATTTGAAATCTTCGACTATCTTCTTGGCGTAAATTGCGTTGAACAGATCTTTGGCGCTGAATTCAGACTGGACCACGTCGGACACTCGGTACGACACGTACGGTTTCAGCTGAAAAAATAAATAAATATTAAATATACTTATATCTGTTTCTTCGTACTGTTCTAAACTAAGGGATTAACAATAAGACTTGAATTATACAGAGTACATATATTTTTAAAGCCAAATATATCTTCAGATTACTGTCCTAAGACAGTGTTAAAAAAGCTGTAGAATATACATATTTTACAATATTTTTTTATTTGGAAAATTCTGACACTAAAAACCCGTAATGTCATGTTGTCATTCATACAAAGTATTTAGTACAATTGGGCTTCATTAGGCTTTGAAGTGCTTCCCTATTGACTTTCCAATGTAAATTGACTTCAAGTTGTGAATTTAAAAAAAATATTATGTTTGTAAATATCTGCTTAAACATACAATTTCTTAAGCTAGCCTTTCCAGATAAAGTGCAGAAATTAATCCACTACTTAGAATACCAGTGTTAAAGTACCATCTGGGGGGTATTAACCCATACATAATAGTAATCAAAGTTTGGCACAAATTGAATAAAATATTGATTGATTGATTGTGCGTAATATAAATCAATTTTGGTAATTTGTCCCTGATCAACTATTTCTCGTTTGAAGGTAAATACATAGATGCGTGAATGAAGAGTAATTGAGGGGAAATTCTTGAAAAATCATAGGTGTCGGAGGTACAGATTAGTGGTTAAAGCGTAAACGCACCGGACTTGAAGTTCGATTCTCTGGTGGCTAAATAAATTTTCATAAATTTCACAACGATATATTCGTACAAAAATATATATACCTTAAAGTCAGTCAAATCTGGAACAATCAGTTCTGGAATTTTTTCAGGAATCACAACGTATTTGTCTCCATCTCTGTAGCCGACCTCTCTCACTCCGTAATCTGTTTGAAAAATACAAAATGATGTAAAACAAATACTGCAATCAAACAGTTTGCAATGCTATAGCAGCAATTAAAGGTATCGGTGTTGTAATATCACTTGGGCTTCAGTCTAATATTTCTGTCTAACGCTGGGGAATGTATTGTCGATAGCTTATTAGCAAGATTTGTTCCTTTTGGTGTTGTTCATCGATTTTTAACGTCGTTTTGTTGTATTCATTCGGAAATGGAGGACTCACTGTTGACGGGAATCCTGGGATCGGGCGAAGCTTTCTGTTTCTTCTTGTGCATTTCATCGCCCCTGTTGGGTATCAGGAACTTCCTGAAATTCCTTTTGCCCAACAATTTATCGCCGGTAGAAAATCTTCGGCACGCTACCAAAAACGGAGAACTCGCGCTCAGAGTCATACCGGCGACATAAACCTCCTATCGGGGGGTTTCAAAGTTGCGACACAAAGTTGGTAACATGTGCTACCAACGTTAGAGAAAAAATAGTCACTTCTATTTCCTAACAATAATTCTTTCCTTTTACGCCCCTATCATTTCTTTAATATTCATAAATAAATGTACGCTAAAATAAAAATATATTTTATGTCTAAAGTATAATTACGACCGTTCTAGATGACTACAATAATAATACTGTCGCACTAAGTATGACGTGCATATATGTGTATATATATTTATTTAGTTACCTATTATATAGGTAACTAAATATAATGAGAAATTATAAATATATAATCATCGATATATATACAAATTATGAATATATTTTTGCACGTTGCAAATTTATCAACATTAACGTCACAACCACTTGTAGGATATTAGTGCTGCGTCACCTAGATTCAAATTCTGGGGAAAATAATCAAAAATATGTCGCTCGCCGAATAAATTACTTATTTTACCGTTTTTACAACAAAAAAAATAATTAGTTTGTAAAAGCGAATAAGTAAAAATAAATTGCGTCACTTTCGTACAACTCCATGAAATAAACTGTTCCCAACGGGTGGCAATGTATTGGAACGGTATTACGTCATAATAAGAGTACAAATTTACGTTTTTATATAATTTGCATACTTCGTTTGTATTTCCTTGCTCAAAAATGTTTAAATGAGACTGATATTAAAGTTTAATTTATAATATTTATATTATTGTACGTGATCATATACACTATTGTAGAACAAAATTATTAGAAATAATTCATAATGATGAGTACACTGGACATCAGTTAAAAAAATTTTACCCATGTATATTAAAAATGAATGTTTATTTAAATTTAAATGGATCTTTAAAAAAGTATTACATTTCAGGGCAAGCGGAGAATTGTAACAAGTACTTTTCAGAATCTAATGAATCAACAGGAATGGGAGTTTGGATTTACTTTTCTGGCTGCCAGGAATCAGATGTCGATAACAAATATGAAACATCTAACATCCCAGACCCAAGGTAAACATAAATTAAATACTTTTTGAAGGCCAAAACATAAAAGCATTTAGCCACTGGTAATTAGTGTGAATTCTTCTTATGTGACCAGCTAACTTGGTTATTGCCAGTAGCTGATCAAACCTAAGGTAAAACTCTTAGGTAAAACTTTATTCTAGGTAAGGAAGGTAAATCAGGCTAAGGAATATATATATATATATATATATATATATATATATATATATATACATACATATATACATCCTGTAGGGTAAAAGACAAAGCACTTAAAAATTATGTTCAACTGTTCAAGAAACATTCATTTTATTAATGAAAACACAACTGTTCAATGTTTTTTTTTCATTTCACACCACTCCTCGTTAGGTTAGAAAGTAATTAACAAAAAATAAAAATAACCAATGCAACTTCACAATTGAACTTTAAAATTGAAACAAAAAAAACAATAACACAATGTTAGAGTATTCTGCATCAATCTAACGACACGTTACCATTATTTATTGCATTAAAATTATTTCAGCGTGATCGTTAATGACTTTTTACCGAATTGTTCCTATTCCAACGCGGCTCTAAAAAATATTTACTATAAGTATCCACATCCGAGCGGTCCTCCAGTCGTTTTTCTTTCAACAGGAAATCTTAAAAAATATCTCGTAGAAACAACTAAAATAAAGCGAAAGATACAAAACGAAAAAAAAAAAAAAATGTAAGAATTCGGTCGGTCCGAGTACACAATTCAAGTACATTATTTATTCAGGGTGGAACAACTCAATGAGCACATATATTATATAGTACAAAAATGTCAATAGGTACGTTTTGTCTCAAACATATACACATTTATCAAATCCTAATTAGACTACCAAATACACGATGGTCGATCATTGGGGGTGGGGGGTCGGTTTTTAAAATTTACAAGTTTCTTTTTGTTTCATTCGGGAGAAATTTCCAAAATTCAGTAGTGCACTAAAATAACATTTATATTTTAATTTTTTTTTTTTTAATTAAGCGCAGTAATTCTATAATCGTAACGTGACTTTATTTTATTTTGAAACAAACCAAATAAAGAGGGGGAAAACAACACATTTTTTCAGTCCGTTTTTTTTTTCTCTTTTTTTTTTCAATTGTTTAAAACTATCTGAAGTGTCACTCGCCGGTCAAACGAATATACGATATATCACTTTTCCGATTTGTCGGCCGCATGCTTTTTGTCCTCTTTGTGGTGGTGGTTGTTGTTGTTGGTTGTTGTTATCGAGGGCGCGATACCGTTGGTCAGCGCTGCAGTCGGCCTCAGGTTCTTCTGCAGGACGTGCGCGTCTGCCGGCTCGATCCTCTTGTAATAGTGCTTTTTCGTTTCATGAATTTCAAAACCGAACTTCTTGTAGAAATTGATGGCGCCTTTGTTGTTCACTTGGACGTGCCTGGGGAAAAACAAAAACAGACACCTGTATTTTATGAATCTTTAAAGAAACGATTTATTCTACTGTTCAATTGAAATCGGAAATGTTTTTTACCAAAAATAAAGTTTAAATCGCGTTTTATTTTTCAACACCTATATCCCTTAATAATTCAAGAATTAAATATCGCAGTAAGGCTAAGTACATTTTGAATAAGGTCTTTTTTTAAAAAATTTTCTGGATCATTTCCATCAGTTATTAAGTTGTATTGGTGTGATGTATTAGTTGGTATTAGATCAATTAACCAAACTAATCAAGGGATTCCTGTGTATGTGAGCAAGGAACAGTCTAACCTGAACCAGAAATGAAACTTGAAAAAGTATAGCGCACTACAACCCTTTTATGGATAATTCACTGACAACATTGGTCTAGTGGTCTTGCTAAACCTATGGAAGATAATTCACTGAAATTTTTTTGAAATGAACCCTTACAAATATATATTGTCGTAGTTTCCATCATTGGCGACATAGTTGAGGATGTGTTTGACCATAGTCGTGCCAACGCCGAGCCTTCGGTACGGAGAGAGACATCCGAGAGTCATTATATACAACCTCCGGGCGTTCTCTGAAGTATCCACTCGGCAGCACACCGCTCCCACTACTATATCGTTGTAATAAGCTGTCAACAGATATGACGTTTTTGAAAATACGATTCGACCGTAGACATTACAAATAAACATTTTTGCTGCGACGGAAGCACCCTGTCTGCACAGTCGATAGTGTACACTGTTACCACAAGACATCTACCGAAATTCCACAGGTGTGTGTCAATACCACATGTGAACTTGGATGTAATATACCGTCTGAAACGTATGAACGATTCTATGTCCGCTCACCTAATTTTGCTAGTTCTCCAACTTCCAGAACGTCCTTGTAGAATTTTTCATTGTACGACACCGGGAAGACGACGGTGTTTAGCCTCTTCAACTGTTTAATGTTGTGAGGTGTCACATCGCCCAATTCGATTTTTGACCTGACACACGAAAAGAGACAAACATTAAAACATCTGCGGGCGACTTGTAGTAGGTCGGAGGTTTAAAAAAGAAAAATGAAACAAAGTTAAAAGCGTGCGAAGCGGACACTGTTATCAGCTCGAATAAGATGAGATAAAATAATTTCGGGACTCGGCCGGGTCTGAACGTGAGGATGGATCGGTTTGGGGGCAGGTTACTCTGCGGTAAACCGCCCCCACACTGCACGTCTCGGGCCGGGACGTGCGACGTGCGGTAAACCGTCCCCGAATTCGAACTTTACATTTCACTTTCGGCTCTTTGGCAGAGCCGAATCGGCGCCGAGGTCGTCCACACGACGAAGACTCCCGTGACACAAGAGTCGGGGGGGGCAAAGCGTGATCCGGCCTCGCGCCCCCCCAAAAACGCCTACACGGCCGCGGCTAGGCCGGGCCCCGCGAATAACACGCAGGAACTGCGGGCGCCGTACGCGGAATTCCGGCCAGCGGAAATAATCGGCCGGGAAATATCGAGTAGGATAACCTAAACGGGGCGGCCTTTCGAGAAGGTTGAGAGAGCGGCACTCCCGGGGGGGGAACCAGGTCCCTTTCGTCCGCGAAGCCCGCTCCAGTCGTCAATTTACCTCGTCATTTCGAACCTGGCGGCCGGGCGGGCAGCAGAATTTTCAAATCCAAACTAAAATAAGAAAACGCGCCGACATCCCAAGCGGGACGACGAACAAGGTTAACGGGAACAAGGCTGAAAATCAGAAATCGAGGACTACGGCGGGGCAGCGGAGGGGATGGGATGGGAAGGGGGGGGGGTCCACCGCTCGAGTCAAAATAAAAACACGTCCGACGGTGTTCGGCCTCATGAAAAAATGATACCGGAGCCGGTGTAAAATATTCCCTTCGTTTTTAAAACCCGACGACGATCGGCGATCCCCATCGTTTTAATCCGATGGGATAACAGGCCGGGGAGTGGGGAAACGGAAGCGGATTCGAAGGGCGCGGTGTCGGTCTCGAGCGATCGGGCAGTCAGCTGAGCACTCTCCCAGTATCAGCTGTAACTGGGCGATCTTGCAAGCCTTCACTGCCAACATTTTGTAAGTCGATTTTCACCGTCGCTCCCTTCAATTTCTCTCCCCTCAGTATTCTAGGAATAGTCCCGGGGGCCAAGGCTACTGTTTACCGGCCGGAGGTGAGTTTTACTGTGGGAAATGGGCGTGGACGTTAGGCCGTGGCCCGAGGCTCCTCACTGCCGTCCCTACTTACCTTCTTTTCACCTCTCCTCCTTAGATCGGGTCCACGTCCTCCGCCCCCGGCCTCCCGCTCGCCCTTTAATTTTTCCCTCCCCGCCCTTTACTTAGGTCCGCCGGCTCCGGTTTTCCCTCTTTTAATCGGCTCCGTCCTCGACATAATTTCTGCTCTGGTTTTCAACGCGGTTGGAGAGGGCAACGCCCACTTTTCTCGCACTGCCCTCCCAGCGCTGTTTTCCCTCGACTTTTCTTTCCGATATGCGCGATAAGCGATGAAAATATCGATTCCGAATATAACGGAATAATTTTTAATAAATTTTCAACCCGCCCCTCACTTTTTTTTGCACCCTCCGAGATTTTACTGTTTCTTCGCTGGGGCCGTCTGAAATTTTTAAATTGCCCCCTTTCCCTTACAAGTTTTTAATTTTTTTCCGAGTGTTTTCGCGAAAATATTTTCCTACAATTTTTTGACCCCTATTTTATACTCTACAGGAAGATTTGAGGTTTGACCGAAATTCAAGATGTCGCGAGCTCTTCCGAAAATCAGAGACGAAGAAAGGGAATCGAATTATGGCTACGTCTTTGCAGTTTCTGGACCCGGTAAGTAAAAGTCAAATTAATATAATTAAACTAATTTTGCTCCACCCATCAGTGACCTTCTTAGTATTGCTTGATTTCTTTCGGCCGTGCTTTAGTAGACTAAGTGGTAAAATTTAAACGTTTTTATATCTTTTGACAGTCGTCACGGCTGAGAAAATGTCTGGCTCTGCTATGTACGAACTTGTCAGGGTCGGCTACTTTGAACTGGTCGGTGAAATCATTCGACTTGAAGGGGATATGGCCACCATCCAGGTAAATACATATTTTTCTAATTTTTTTTTTATAAATTAATGCGACAATTTTAAAATTTAAATTATATTTTTTTTTGTCAGTACGTGAAATGTTTTTATCTTATCAAGTATTGAATTGTTTCAAATTGTAAGCTGTACTGTAGATCCCTAAAATGAAATAAAGACAAACGATTCATTGGTACGAGCGCTACTACAATAATTAATATTATATTAAAAAATTGTTTCAACTAATTCAGGTTTTATATAGTTTGCATTTGTATTGATTTTAATTGAATCTACCGAATATCATCTAAACATACATTGTTCAAAAATTAAATGGACTGGCACCGAGCAAATTTAAAAATTTTATTCCATTTGTAATTTCATTGTGCAGAAAATTGTAGTGAAAGTAAATGTTGAACCAGTAACATGGTAATATACAACCTATAACACCTTCATACTTTTGGAGCTTAGCATTTAAAGTAGATGTCTGAGGCTGCCTCAGCGGCATTCTGTCAGCGATAGAGAGCACTTGAGCATTTTGGTTGCCAGTGAAGCATCCTGTCTTCACTGTTATTGAGCAGCCAACAGAAATTGTGCAAGTGATGAGATTTTATAACTAATTTAATAATTAAATAATTAACCTTTAACTCCAGTCGTCTGTATGTTGATCCGTCTTTGCTACGACTGAATGCGACACCATTCTGTCCTTCAGGTATACGAGGAAACTTCGGGTGTGACAGTCGGTGATCCCGTCTTGAGGACAGGCAAGCCGCTGTCCGTAGAACTGGGCCCTGGCATTATGGGCAGTATCTTTGACGGTATCCAGCGTCCCCTGAAGGACATCAACGAATTGTCGAACAGCATCTATATCCCTAAGGGTGTCAACATTCCCGCCCTCTCTCGTGAGGCCACCTGGGACTTTCAGCCCATCAACACCAAAGTGAATAAATTATCTTCTATTCATTCAACAACCGACTCTATAAAGCCGTTGTTAATGACTGATATAATTCCCTATAACTTAGTTATTGCTATTCACAAGAACAAGATAAACAGATTAGTATTTATTAACAACACCCACATGTGTACAATTCAAAGGGTGTTACTGTGTTTTACACCCCAGTATCGTATAATTCTTTTTACTTGATTTTAATGATTTATATGCAGTTCAATATTTAGAAAACAACAGATTTAAAAATGATATATATATGTACTTAAGAAAATTAAGTAATAGGTGGATAATGGTACCTTCTGAACTATACTGTACATGGTCATGCCCACTGTTATGACATTCTCCTAATCATGAGTACTATATTAGATATTCCATATCATAACTCTTAATATTTTTGTAGCCTGTCTGTTCGCAAACAACCGAAGCGTAAGCGCATTTCCTGTATAAATAACGTTGAAAAGAAAATTTCACAGGACATTAGTTTTTTATTCGAGAGAGTTTAATTTAAGAATCGATAAGCGACAGTTTAATACAGAAGGGCTGTCGTTATCCCGTTTGATCAGACAATTAAATTAAATATTTTGAATAAAAATAATTTATGTTTTCAGGTCGGCAATCACATAACCGGTGGGGACTTGTACGGTATCGTACACGAGAACACTTTGGTCAAGCACAAGATGATGCTTCCGCCGCGGGCTAAGGGGACAGTCACCTATTTGGCTCCGCCTGGCTCCTACACTGTCAACGTCAGTCCAGATTCAGGCCAAATATTTCGATCCGTTTTACTAGAATAAGCGGGGAAAAAAGTAACAGGAGACAAATTGAAATTCTGTCCAGGAACTTGCAATTGATTGCACGTTGGGGCTGATATTCGTGCCCATAATTATGAAAGTGGTCCAAGTCATATATTTCTGGTTTCGAGATATTTAATGGATTGCTTTCGAATAAATTAACAAATATTTTTATATTATGCAACATTTTAATATGAAATTTTGTGTGAATTTCATATGAAAATGTATTTAAAGTTTGAATTGACTTAGACCACTTTCATAATTACGGGCACATTTGTCTGGTCAGTTGAAATGGTCTACAATTGTATGTAATTACAGTCAATATTTGTTTAAATATATGCCTGTTTTTTTTTAGGATGTCGTTTTGGAAACTGAATTTGACGGTGAGAAGTCAAAGTTCACTATGTTACAAGTTTGGCCTGTCAGACAGCCCAGACCTGTCACTGAAAAATTGCCTGCAAATTATCCCCTATTGACTGGACAACGTGTATTGGATTCACTTTTCCCGTATGCTTATATTTTAATTTTTCTTTAAATTTATAAATAATATCTATTATTAAACTCAGAAATATATAAGTTGACTTTTATCCAGAATGATTTGTATTCCTGTAATTGAAAAAATCGGGCATTAATAGCAACACTATAGTTGCCCTGTTTATATTTTAAAAAATTAATTTTATTTCACTTAGTGTTTTAACAGAAATCACGTCCTAGACAATTAATTCTGAAGCCTTATTCTTTGGCCTATGATGAGTTAATTAGCACACGAAACAGAATAATTAGGCCATTACGTAATACATAATTTCATCAATAAGCCCAAGGTTTGTTAATTGCAATGAAACGCAAGTTATATTCACACGCTCTCTATTTTTTTTATATATTCCAGTTGCGTACAGGGTGGTACAACTGCCATTCCAGGAGCTTTCGGCTGCGGAAAGACTGTCATTTCACAATCTTTGTCCAAATATTCCAACTCCGATGTCATTATTTACGTAGGTTGCGGAGAGAGAGGAAATGAAATGTCTGAGGTAATGGAAAATTTCTTCTTGCATTTATATTAAATTTACAGTCGTTCAAGATATTATTAGGCTTTAATTTTGTACATAATTTTACCGCATCACTATTCATGTTGTGAATAAATTTTTATTGAATTTGGATAATTTATATTGAGAAAAAATTGCAAAGAAAACCCTTCTAGACTCTGATAGTCATTCGAGATTGTGATGACATTTCAAACTTTCATGTTCCTTAAATTGATATTTAGGATTATGAACAATATAGCTATTGTCTGTTTTTAAATTGGACAGTTTTGAAATATTTCATTTGTATGTATATCCATTTTGAGTTTTTATAAAATGCTCATGTTCCTCTAGAAAAATGTTTAATTTTTGTTTATCCTAATGTTGAAAGTGTATTTTCCATTTCTGCGATACAGGTATTGAGAGATTTCCCCGAATTGTCGGTTGAAATTGACGGTGTGACTGAGTCCATCATGAAGCGTACAGCACTAGTGGCCAATACTTCAAACATGCCTGTAGCCGCTCGAGAGGCTTCCATTTATACAGGTTTATCTACATATTCGTTTTTAGTTATCATATTTAGGATTGCACTCAGGTGTGACTGATGAGATACACGTGCTAAACTGTTGTATCGAGGAATTAAATAATGTCAATATATTTTATAGATTATGCTAGCAATAAATATTGATTAGATTGCTTGTTTACATATATGTATGGATGCCTTTGGAGATTTGGCATACAGGAAAATTTAAAAACAGTAGCACCAAAGAAAGAAAATAATAAAAAGAATGAAATAAATAAAGGTTCAGGATGTATACATAAGCTTCCAACTATTTTCTTCTAATTTGTATTTAACAGATTTAATATCAAGTCAAATCTGCTACAGTAATTATCTAATTATTCTACCTATCTAAGTAGAAATAGTGTTAATAGAAAATGACTACATCCTTTAAGAATAAAATATAAACAAGTAATACACATGAATGAAATATTAATCTCATGTATTAAGTGAGATTATATGTAATGGTTTTTAAATCTTTGATAGGTATCATTGATACTATTGACTAAGTTGAATATTAGTTCTGTAATGTCGATACATTAATTTAAACAAATAAGAATAAGGATATTTTCTTGTCTGCTAGGAATCACACTGTCTGAATATTTCCGTGATATGGGTTACAACGTATCCATGATGGCTGACTCTACATCTCGATGGGCTGAAGCTTTGAGAGAAATTTCAGGACGTTTGGCTGAAATGCCTGCTGACAGGTTATTAAATATTGTTCCCATTTTTATTTGAATTATTTTAAATGGTTTAAATTTGAGTGGTTCACTTAAAGAGAACTATTATATTTGTTAGCCCAGTCGTATTTAGATATGAGTTGTTGTTGTCGTGTATAGCTATATTTTGGAAAAATCTAACCTGAAGTGAAATTTTATTATCCTGAACAAAAAGTTAAAATATCTTTTGAATTAATTCTCAAAAACATTCTTAAATTAAGTAACCTTTTTTTCCATGACTTTAATTTTCATCTTGGATTTTGGTTTATATTATTCCATGTCCTTTCAGATAGAAGACTTTGCTCTTGCAATCGAATAAAGTAAACCTGAGAGACATTGTTCTCTTCTCTTGACTATTCCGATAATGAATCAGAATGAAGGTTTTATTTTGTTTTCATTATAACTCTCTTATTAGTTGGTTGTGCTACTATTGTGCAACCTGAATTGTAATTTCCTGCTGAAATTTTGTAACATTATTTAGTTATTCGAAATCTGTGCTTGTAATTAATTCGTATTTTAAATGTTAGCATTTCTGTCGCGCCCTGGTTTGCAAAATGGGGGAAAGTTTCAAATCTGACTATATTTTTAAAACTTCTCCTTTTATCAATCATTTATTTGCTGTAATCACCAGTTATTCCAGAATGAGAATAGAAAATAATATACAGGAAATCGATCACAAAATTCTAATTTCATGCATTTACAAATTGAAATTGATTCTGAGTGGAAATAAATATAGAACACTCTAGTTGGAATTTGGCTCATTCCTGTGGCATGCTTAGGAAACAGAAAAATGTTACTGTAGGTTCGTGATGTTTCTGTCTCCTCTCGCTGCTGTTTGGTCTTTTGCTAGACCGGTTTGTCGGCCGCTCGCCATCTTCAGTAGCGCTGTGTTAGTCACTGTTAGCACTTTGGATGTTTTTTGGGCATCCTCACTGCCTCACTGTCACCGCCACTTGTACTGTGGACTTGTAGACTTAAGCCGATTACCAAAATCGTACCAAAACAGTGACTAACACAGCTACTGAAGACGGCGAGCGGCCGAAACCGGTCTAGCAAAAGACCAAACAGCAGCGAGAGGAGACAGAAACATCACGAACCTACAGTATTCCAACCCCTCACAGACCACAAAACAGTGATATTAAATTAGAAAAATGTTACCTTTTTTTTGTTGTACTTTAAGATGGGTCAATCATTTTTAATAATCTGGTTTAAAAAATTTCAATCTGTGAAAAAAAAATGAGGAATTTGGTTGTATGTCTTTTTAATGATAGACCATTGTGGTAATGGAGTGCGAGTGAATGTAGCGAGTGTAGCCTAAGTCCTCGGGTTTTTATTGTGTATTTTCCCGACTAGCAAAACAACGTTGTAAAAAAATTCACGTATAACGTATTATAATATTTAAGAATATAAATGTAGTAAGGCCAATAGGCCGGAATACATGCACTAATCAATAATATTTGTATTTATAGTAATAAAAATTATTTGTATCTTGTGGTAATGGAGGTTTTTTTTTGTCATACAGTGGTTATCCAGCGTACTTGGGTGCCAGGTTGGCCTCCTTCTACGAGAGAGCAGGCCGTGTAAACTGTCTTGGAAATCCAGACCGAGAGGGCTCCGTGAGTATCGTAGGAGCCGTGTCCCCGCCAGGTGGTGACTTCTCAGATCCTGTCACGTCCGCTACACTCGGTATCGTGCAGGTCTTCTGGGGTCTCGACAAGAAGCTCGCCCAGAGGAAGCATTTCCCGTCCATCAACTGGCTCATTTCGTACAGGTGAAAATACGACACGGTCCATTTTACCGGTTGGGAAAATAACAGTTCGAATCCATCGAGGAAATGGTCCTTACAATTGGACACAATCTCTTATTTTGTATTTAGAAAAATATAATTTTAAAATGCAGATTGAGACAACCAAACCACTATAAACTGTTAATACGTCATAAACCTATTTATTGCAGTCTATTGAAGTGTGTGAAAAAATATCTGAACAATTATATTGGCCATAATCTGCTCTGGAACTTAAAATCTGTGTTTAAGTTTATATTATATTCACCAGTGATTTTTAGAATTTCAATTAGTCTATATATACACTCATAATATATATATATATATATATATATATATATATATATATATATATATATATATGTATGTATGTATGTATGTTGGGACTAGGATTAAAAGCAGCTGTCTAGTACTTGTGATCAGAAATAAATGATCAGGAAACTGAATTCTTATGACACTGAAGTAATCTATTAATTTGATTATTATTATCACTGGTATTGGAAGCAGTGGATTAATTTCTCCCTTTACCTAGGAGTCTTTTTTTTGTGTAGAGATATTTAAAAAAAAATTTTTCAAATTGACAATTTGGTGTAAAGTGTTTGCCTCTCATAGGGAAACGAAGTCAGTGTGGAAGCACCTCAAAGCCTAATGGAGCTCAATATACTACATACCATCGTTGCTCAAGTAAACTTTGGGTGATCTAATGTTTCTGTCTTCACCAAAGTGGTGTTCAAATGTTGACAGTGATAGTTTTATAGACCTTACCTAGACACACAAACATATGTATTCTAATGATAGTTGAACACTGTCTCAAAAACCTCAACATGTCTAGAAATATTAACCCCCCCCCCTCATTAAAATATATTTGCTAAGAATCATAATTAAAAATGAAAATTAATGTTTCTTTCTGTTCTTGTTCCTTTCTCTCAGTAAATATATGCGTGCCCTGGACGACTTTTACGATAAGAACTTCGTCGAATTTGTGCCGTTGAGGACAAAGGTAAAGGAAATCCTTCAGGAGGAAGAAGACTTGTCCGAAATTGTACAACTGGTCGGCAAAGGTTCGCTGGCCGAGTCTGACAAAATAACATTGGAAATCGCCAAATTGATCAAGGATGATTTCCTCCAGCAAAACAGGTCTGCCAGTTGTTTCATTTCCTACCCATTATCTATATCATAGGTCAACTTCATTTATAATCATTTAATCTCATATATCATAATCTCTACCTCCAAATATATTTTTTATTCCCTATATTAAATAATTCGGTGTAATCCTTTATGCGTATATATTTTTTAATACTATGTCAATATTGTGAATTTCACTACAAACGTAATAAATATGTACCCTATGTTTCTAGTTAAATATTAAGTAATATAAAGAACTAAATTTTGGATTGAGTACTATAAATCTGAAAGAGTAATATCAAAATTTCTCTCGTAAAAGAAAATCAGCCCTTTTTGTAGTATTTTATGGTTGTATCTAGTAAAAAAGCATTGGATGTTATACGGCTTTAAGCAATTTCAATATAATTAATATGAACACATTATGTTTATACACTGTCCCATTATTCGATAACTCAGAGCATAATTCGTCAATTTATTTCTTTTTTTCATATTATTTATAGAATATACCCGTCCTTTGAGTTATAAATTTTCAGTACTACACATTCAAGTCGGTTAATCTAGTGCAAGAAAAGGCGAAATGACAGTACAATTATCAAAACTCACTCAAGATAAGTTTTGAGATAAGGGGTTTTTTTTTTAGGCTTGTGCACATATTTTTCTTTGGCCAAGGCCAACCCAAACCGGTACAATTATTCTGATTTAATAGTATAAACAAGACCGGGAAATTAATTGTTAGGACTATTAATTTATTCTATAGTTTGTTTTCCCCTAGAATATCCATCGGGAAACTTAAATTGTGTTGCCAGTCAGA